>CM077574.1:34657542-35857542 GCA_039657325.1 Stephania cephalantha | reverse complement strand
CCTCAAACTCGTTCCAAACCTTGTCCTTAAGGTTAAAAACAAAGTTTGAGTTTCCAATACAACAAATATACTTTGTGAAGTATAAACGAATTGATATAATCATAAATTAGATAATCAATATATGAATAAACTCAATATATAAATTTCATCAAATAGAGTGCAAAAAAAAAAAAAAAACTATCACCAATGAATCAAATGTTGCATGATCATCAAATGTATCACCACAACACCATATCAAATGTATCACATGGAATCACATCACCAGGCATAGTATCAAAGATATCATATCATCAGCACAAATCACGTAGTATCATCACTAGAGTTACATGCAAGACCTCGCACATCACCACTTAGAGACAAAAGAGATAAAGTAGAGTAAAGAAATCAATGTCATCATCCTCAGCTCACATCGTCATCATCCTCTACTCGATCAATTCTCTCAGACTCATAACTTGCAACGCGATCATAGAGGTTGTAGTCCTAACTTGGTAATAGTTGATCATCCAAAATACTATTAATCGGTAGCCTCATTTGTGTAGATGGTACAGGAACATGTTCTATGTCTTATTGACATCGTCATCTCCATCTATGAATGCTCCTCGCTAAGACCTTCGTGTTCTCAAACACTAGTTCTTGATTCCTCGGAGTTTCGTTGATTGCGCGAGAATTGGACCTATAAAGACCAACTATGACTCCTCCATGTAAAGTCCATCGAAGTCGTAGCGGGTTGCTCCATATTCGATAGTTTCTAGCTCTTGAAATTTCTTCTAAAACTTTCCTCGTTTCGTCTCTAATCTTTCTTATTTGCTCCGTCTCTCTTTTAGGTCTCTCAGCCTTCTCCCTCTCGTCTTTAGAGTCTTCATATCCATCAATTTTTCCCATAACTCTCTATTACTACTTCCGTGATAGTCTTCTCCGGTAAAACATCCATCTCAAGTCCTGCCATATTTACTCGATCATCTCTGTAAAAAGTCGTGATCATCAAAGGAAATGGTAATCCATCATTCTTTTTCGTTGTTATGGCACTCGTTATCGATTTATAGATAATCTTGCTGACGCGCGCCGAACGCGTCAATAAAGTAAAGTTTCATAAACTAACTATTTTGTAGAATAGTGGCAAATGGTCGATCCCACAGAGATTGGTAGTTTTTCTTAGGTTAAAAACAACAAAAACGGAAAATCGGGGGTTTTAAAATAAATATTAATTTAACTAACTAATCTAAGTAAACTAAATAAAATAAAACAACTAAACTAATTTTTGAAAACAATTAATTAATACCTAAGTAACACCTAAGTCTATAGTTCCACAAAACAGGATCAAGATTCAATGGCAATCATGGTCTTTAATCTTTCCCAAAAAGTAATGAATTTATATTCTCTTAGATTAGCTATAGAAAATCGACATCCGCCAGAAACTCCTCGTTCCCCTAATCTCGATAGTCAGGACGTCCGCCACTAACTACTTCCCTAATTAATGTATAACCCTAGACATCCGCCAATCACGTTTAACACACTAACCGCAGTAATATGGTTCTGTGGGAACACTAATCCTAAATAATCATATCGCTTCCGCTCCCGATTTAACCTATATTCAATTGTTGCACACTCAAGAACCGAAAGGGTTTGATGACAAACGGGTAAGTATTTGTTACTTTATTGCTATAAAAGCACAATTACACGGATACTAATAGTCCAAATAACTATAGATTGTCCACTGAAAAGCATGCATCGGCCGTATACATACTCCAGATCTAAATCATAATCCTTAAAATCAACAAAAATGAAATAGGAGAATTTAAACTAAATTAAATAACAAAATAAAAGATCTCACATAATATGCCATAAATCCATGATCCCGACTTGTTTCCCTCTTACCTATGCAAGGAGTTGATTAGCCTAACATCGTTACCAAAGAAGTCGATACTAAAATAATAATAGTCGGTAGTTCCAAAATAATAAAACCTAAGTTCCTAATATATAAAACTACTAAAAATTGGTCTCGGGAGGTGAGAGAAACTATTTTTGGGGGTTGGGGAGGTGACTCGTGCGCCGAGGAGCATCGTAGGGCTATTTTTGGCTCAAAAATAGGTGCCCGCCACGTGTCCGCAGCCTATTGGTTGTTTTCCTGTAGAGCGCTGACGTGTCTTCATCTGATTAGTCGAGACGACATGTGATGACGGTGTGGGTTGGTGAGTGAGCGACTCGTGGCGTCGCTGGAGGTAGAGTGAAATCGCTCGAGTTTGTGAGAAAATCTGGAAGTTTGTGCGGACGCGCATCCCGAGGCAAATCGATGGAGGCTGAAGCGAGTCAAACGTTGTTGGTTTGTGACGTGGCTGCAAACGCTGATGTGGCGACATGTGGCGGCTTCTTATTGGAGGAGATGGTGTGTTTACTGCAAGCTGGAGACGTGAGCATGATGTGGCGCTCTCCCATTGGTTGAACCGGCTGTGATGACGTGCTTGGAGAGTGTAGGAACGCGACACTTGGCAGCTGCTATGATGAGAACTGCTGACGTGGCAGCCTATAATTGGTTGAAATATGGTCTTCTATTCTACCTGCGGAACACGTAAATCATGGCAAACTGTACGGCATCCGATCACTAAGTAAATACTCCAGTTTGAGTATTTTTCTGCCACGAAATCAACTGCGCACTTTGTTTCACCTAAAAATGACAAAAAATATAATTAAATATATATTTTAGATACTTTGCATAATTAAATATATTAAAATACACTACTAAAGACATAAAAAATAACTTATCAAATACCCCCAAACTTAAGAGTTTGCACGTCCGAACAAAAGTGTAGATGACAACACAAACTAAACTAGACTCCTAATATAATAATGCACTGACTCAACTAATCTTATACCCGACCTAAATTCATGGAGTTCCTTTGATTTACATAGTCACCAAATTAACAAGTAACTCAAGAAATTTCAGAGTTATGATATGTCAAGATTCGCAACCCTAACATAATTAAGATCCCACTTTCAAGACAAAGACTAGATCAAAACATAGGTCATCAACTACTCATAAGTTTTATTGGTCTATACATTTAAGTACACAAGTTTAAAACTCTTACTTAATATAGTGAAAACACTCGAACTAAATCTTTTATTTTAGGACTTTTACAACTTCCGCCTTTATTCAATTTATATTATTTTATATTTTTTCAAATTTTTTTCTTTTTTTTTCTATTAATACGCTCCCTGCTCCATTTCCTGTGGACCGATTTTCTCACTTTTCCCACCACAAGTTTCCCTGCTCCATTTCCTGTGGAAACCTATGGGACACTCTACACTAAAAAACTCCTGTTAGTATCAAACAAATCCCCCAATGTGGGTTAAAATAATTTCACTTGTATAAGTTTGACCGTCTACTCATTTTTGTTATCTAGCATAAAGCCCAACCAACATCCCTAATCATAAAATAATAAAAATGCAGAGCTACGAACTCGATTGAGTGTTTCTCTTAGTTTTCCCTAAGTTTCAAGTCAAAAAGGCAATTGTAATGTACTCATCCACAACCAAAGGCATGAACAAAGTTTCGGGTGACTCTAAATAACTAATTATTAAAAAATAAAATACTAAATACTAAATACATATATGCATGAAAGTGTATCAAATCCTAATGAAATGAGAAATAAGTATGAAAAGATAAGAAATGAAAGAAATGGAAGAAATGATATAAAACACCACCATTACCATCCACAACCGCATATAACCGCATAAAAAAAATTAAACGATCTCACCTGCGGTATTTCGCAAAGAATCCATCCAAATCAATCTACAATCCCTAAAACACCCCCAAACTTATTCCGAACCTTGTCCTCAAGGTTCAAAACAAGTCAAGGCATCCATCCAACAAAAAAGAAAATGATAGTAGTAAAGAAAAACATGGATAATAAGATGATACAAATGCAGGCATAACAAAAAGTTTTAAAAACCATTGAACGCCCAAAATCTCTCATATGTAGGTGACAAAGGAAACTATAAAAGAACTATCATAACAAGAGCAAGAACTAGTAAACATATGAGTTAACTGAAAAGATTCCAATCAAATCTTGCGAGCCCGAATTCTTTCAACTAAGGGTGAAATCAACAAGATGTTGGAATGAAGTTTAGGGTTTTGGGTCTACTAAAAAAAAAAAAACCCGCCACTAATGCGGCGACTTAAGTTGGGTATGTCCCAACCAAGCCTCAAAACACCTAAAATCCTATAAACATGTTAATTCCTAAAAAAATAGTGCTCAAAGTATGCTTAAAATATAATCCAAAGTCAAACCTACAAAACTCGAGCTCCAATCCTCCAATTAGCGTCAAACGTAACATATCACCCGTAAAAATAAAGAGGTCAAATTAGAGTGTTATTAAAAATAAAAAAAAAAACTAAAACTAAAATAAATGCAAGAAATAAATAAAAAAAAAAAAAAAAAAAAAAAAGTTGGGCTGCCTCCCAACGAGCCGCCTTTATTTTAAGTCTTTGGCTACACTTGGCGTGATTGATCACGTGATGCCCTCTCCTTTAGAGATGTCAACAAAAAATGGCACATCTACGTATTTGGGCATTAAAGTATGCACGCCTTCTTTCGATTTAAGAGTTCATTCGGGACTTCCAATACGAAAGAACCTATCGCATCAAGATCGTCCAACACAATGGTGTCGGCGGTGTAGAAGATCTGCGAACGCTCCTTTACTTCTACCCCCTTATAAGGTGTAGCAAATGTGGATGGGAGGGTGGGTGGTTGCACCAACACTGAGAGGTTGGTCTTCCTCGCTCTCTATCTGCGGCTTCTCGGCTTGTCTCGGAACGACATCAATTTTCATCTCATTTTCCCCCTCATTTAGTGCAATGACAATCTCTGGCTCAATTTAAAAGACTTCACATTCTTCTGATGTTTCTCTCCAATAGTCCTCCACGTGTTTAACCTCATTCACCTTAAAAATTTTCAACGTATCAACACTCGCATCCTCTTTTGAGTTAAAAATTGGTTGTGTACTACACAACTCTTCCTCATCAGTCATATTCTGAAGCCTAGCATTATATTGAATTAATTGAGTTTCCAAGTCCTTCAAGCCTGTATTCTCAAAATCAATTTGTCGAATCTCTTCAAGAATCCGATTAGCCTTTTGCTGATTATCTATCAATTGCTTCACCATATCTTCCAAGGAGGTGTTTTGATGAAACTTTTGATTTCCTTCATGTTGAGGAATCTGTGGGTTTGACATGAGCCCAAAGAAGTCGGGTTGTGGCGATGCATAGCTAGAATAGTGATAATTCTCATACTGTGGATAACAGGGACAATTATGTGCGGAATGAGAATAATCTCCACAAATTTCGCAAACCTCGACCTGTTGCACAAAAGAATGCATGTTACAAAATTGATATCCATTATGTTACATACCTACCCCATTTGCATTATAATAATGTGAGTATTCAAATCGACCATAATTATAGGGGTAGGAGGAGTCCATCGCGTGGTTGCCTGCATACATGTTAAGAGCAAGGCACTAGATAGGCAAAATAAAAATAAAACAAAATAAAAAATAAAAAATAAAAAATAAAACCAAAGAAAGAAAAATACCAATCTCCGGCAACGGCGCCAAAAATTGACGCGCGCCGAACGAGTCAATAAAGTAAAGTTTCCTAAACTAACTATTTTGTAGAATAGTGGCAAAGGGTCGATCCCACAAGGATTGGTAGTCTTTCTTATGTTAAAAACAACAAAAAAGAAAAATCGGGGGTTTTAAAATAAATATTAATTTAACTAACTAATCTAAGTAAACTAAATAAAATAAAACAACTAAACTAATTTTTGAAAATAATTAATTAATACCAAAGTAACACTTAAGTCTACAGTTCCACAAATCAGGATCAATATTCAATGGCAATCAGGGTCTTTAATCTTTCCCAAAAAGTCATTAATTTATATTCTCCAAGATTAGCTATAGAAATTCGACTTCCGCAAGAAATTCCACGTTCCCCTAATCTCGATAGCCGGGACGTCTCGCTACTAACTACTTCCCTAATTATCGTGCTTCGAGGGTCCAGTCCCAGGTCCTTCGACCTCAGTGTTCCTATTCGTAGATGCTTGCCTAGACCTGGCCAGAAAGTCCTCGCTCTCCCAGTACTCCAAGTATCTCCTCCACGCCTCATTTGTAACAAAGTTTGGCTGCACACGATTCTTCTTTAACTTATGCATCAATGCGGTGTACCTGGTACCCGCATGCGTATCGTACGCCGCACGAATGAGATCCTCGTGAATCGTGTCATCCCATATAAAATATACCTATAAAATAGCGAGTGCAATTGTTACGAGACATTGAAAAACTAGTATAAATCCAAAGACATTTATTAGTCTTGCGTACCTACCATTAGTGCTAGTAATGGTCTTTATGATGATTCGGTACCGACTTCCAACAATACCCTTCAGGAATCATCCATCTCTTGAAAACTTTTGTCATCCTCCGTGTACAAGAATGAGAAGGATGCAATTCCCTGTGTTTCATTAAAATGCATAACATCTTACAAACTTATTTAATAGTTTACATCGATAATTAGAAATACATATATGAATCAAATACAAACTTACGTATTATTCACAATCAGTGTGATCGGGATCCTATGCAAGCTAGGGGGCTCGGTCCCTGTCCTCTGAGGTGCCCGCGGAGGGCCCGTAACCGCAACCCCTGCTTTGGCGTCATAAGATGGGGATCTTTGTTGGTGATGCGGTGGCTGAAGGCGCAGGCATCGTCGGTACAGGAGTGTCATGTCTCGATGTCGCCGATGGTGACCGCAATAGGCTATTTGGTATGGTTCTAGATGACGATGTCGATGGTACAGGCGACGCGGACGGTATGGAAAGCGAAGGTGACGCTGATTGTAACTCATGATCGAGTGAACGAGAAGTCAGAATCGATAAGACATGAATCGACCCACGACCTCGACCGCCACGACCTCCTCGACCACCTCGTGTGGCCAGACCATGAGGTCCAGTCGGTATATCGGTTCCAGAGGTCTGTGTTGCACCTCTTACGACTGGACGTGGTCCCCCTAAATGTATCCCTCGACTGCATTGAGGTAATGTGCGACCTCGAAGTGAGGGGTGATCACTGCGAGCCATGAAACCTAAAAAAACAACAATCTTAAACAATTGTGAAGAAAGGTTTAGAAAGTTCACGTAACGTCGATCAAACATTGACATAACATAGACATACATTACTCGCTGTCATCCGTTTCAAATTCACTCTCATGACTAGAAGTTGATTATTCTTCTTCTAAATCATCTCCACTATCGACAATGAAGTCATTGTCTTCTTGACTTGGACCCGCTTCAACAATGACGCGGGTCCCATTTGAATCATCCAGATTGTTGAAATCCTGAATTGCATCGTCGACTACGCACGTGGTGGGTTCGCCATCTTGGAATGCAATCTGTGCCGAGCCTTGGTCATTATCATCTTTGCTCGTTTCCTCGTCGGCGAAATTTGGTTGACAGCAACAAACTGCTAGCCATTCTTGTCGCTTGTTCCTCAAAGAAGGGTAAAAAAGGTAGTACACTTGAGTGGCTTGCATTGCAAGGACAAATGGCTCGTAGTTGTTATATTGTCGACTTCGATGAACCTCTAACAATTGAAGTGTTGGGTGAGACCTCATCCCATGATTCGGTGTAGTGTCATACCATTCACACTTAAACAACACCACGCGCTTGAGGCCAAGATATTCAATTTCTACAACCTCTTTCAAAACTCCATAGTAGTCGTGGGAAACATCGGCGTAGTTAGAACCCTTCACCAAAACATCGTTGTTCGCGTCGATCTATTAACGCCATATGTTGCAGAGTGGAACTTATACCCATTCACTAGGTAACCAGGGTACACATTACAAAATCAACTAGGACCAACCGAAAGATCATCAAGCGTCTCATCTATGATAGAATTTTGAGCCTATTCATGAAAATTTAGAAATGTAAGACACATTACTTATGAAAGAAATTAACGAAGCGATAACCTACAATAGTAATAACATTACATATGTTTGAAACCAAATGGGGAAGTTGCGCTCTAGACTAGTATCGACTTCCGACTCCCCCATTGCTTAAGTGATTTCATCGATAAAGATCCTACAAGAAACGAACATGTAAATATCATGTCTTAGTAAAAGATGAATAATGAATGTACTGCATTATTGAATGAAAGTGACAGACATATTGGATGTAAGGAGCGATCTCTGGACAATTGAGCAGTATGTACGAATGAACGGCATTATACTCCTGCTATGTTCAAGATACAACTCCTTTGACTTGCCCTAGGGTCGACCAAGAAAAGTAAAAATTAAGAAATTGCCTACAAAATGCGGTGTGGGCTTGACACCACCATCGCCGTTTCGTTGCACTTTTTCATGCAATGTAAAGACGTGATCTTCGAAGTAGTAAGAACAAAATGATGCGACTTCTTCGACCAAATAAGCATTACACATCGAGCCCTCTACCTTCGCTTTGTTCCGAATATTATTTTTCAAATGTTTAAGGTACCTATCGAAGTTTAGTTAATGTTGATTTAAAACTTTATTGAATAGGAAAACAATTTCATGAACTCAAGATATTACCTCTCAAATGGATACATCCATCGAAATTGAACTGGACCTCGGCAAGATGGGCCTCGTAAGCCAAGTGGATTGGTAGGTGTTCCATAGAGTAGAAGAAGCTTGGAGGGAATATTTTCTCCAACTTGCAAATGATTTTAGGTATTTCGAGACTCTAAAACCTCCATATATTTGAGACTGGCACTTTTCACAGTCAACGATCGAAAAAAAAAAGGCTCAGTTCGCTAATTGCAAACCAAACCGAGTTTGGGAGGAGTTCTCTGAATGCAATTGGTATCAAGCGTTGCATGAAAATATGACAATCATGACTCTTCATGCCGAACAGTCGCAACTTCTTTGGATCCATACATCGACCAAGATTCGAAGCATAACCATCAGGAAAACACAACTTTTCAACCCACTCGCATAATTTTTGTTTTTTTGATGTATCGATAGCATAGCATCTAAGGATGTAAAAATTTGTCGCCGAATCAATGTGTAGAGAAGGTCAGTGACAATATTCACGAATATCTTATCTAGCTTTCGCATTGTCTTTACTTTTGCCCGGTACACTCATAATAGTGTTGAATATGTTGTCAAAAATATTTTTCTCGATGTGCATGACGTCTAAGTTGTGTCGGATCAAGTTTGTCTTCCAATACGGCAAGTCCCGAGAAAATGCTTCTTTTTATCCATCCCAAATTCTTAGCTATCATCCCATTCACAGAATCAGCTCCGATATCTGTCACCTTCATCAACCCCAATGATTCAATTTCTGCCAAAATTTCTTCACCAGATCGCAAAGCGGGCGGTTCGTCGTTTAGTACCATATCGCCTCTAGGAATTTTTTTTTTGTCTTTCTAGAATGGTGAGGTCTTCGACAAGAAACGACGGTGACAGTCGAACCACGATGTCTTTCCACCACTTCGCAATTGAAAGACATTTGTATCCTCCATACAATATGAACAAGCCATCTTACCGTGTGTGCTCTAACAGGACAACATGCTATACGCAGGGAAATCACTAACAGTCCATAAAAGGGCCACTCGCATACGAAAATTTGTCTTTGTGGAAACGTTGTAAGTAATCACCTCGTTGTTCCATAAATCTTGCAACTCTTTCACAAGCGGCTGAAGGAACACGTTTATTTTTTGTTTTGGGTTGGTCGGTCCTGGAACGATAACCGTAAAGAACATAAACTCAGATTTCATGCACATCGACTGTTGAAGATTATACGAAGTCAAAATTATGGGCCATGAAGAGTACGATTTTCCTGAAACCCTAAATACTTGAAAGCCACCAGTGCACAATCTTAAACGAACATTCCGAACCTCGGCGGCGAAGTCTCTGTTGACATCATTAAAATGCCTCCAAGCAATTGAATCAGAACAGTGTTGCATAACATCTTCTAGTGAGGAATGCTCTCCATGCCGTCGCATATGTTTTGCCGTTGACTAAGACGCATACAATCGTTGCAATCGAGGGCCTAAAGGGAAGTAGTACATTTTTTTGCAAGGGCATTTTTTGGTGTTCCGTCCACGATCTCGTCGCTGTGCAATGTAGCGTGATTTCCCACAAAATCTACATGATGTCAATTCAGAGTCCACTCCCCAATAAATCATACATTGGTTCTTACAACAATCTATTTTCTCAACTAGTAGACCTAGACCTCGCATTAGTCTTTTAGTGGCATAAAAAATTTCAACCAATGAATTGTCAGTTGATAAACAATCCTTCATGAATTTTATGATTTCATTATACCCTCGTTTAGAGATATGATGTTCTGATTTGATCGCAAGTAATCTTGCCATTGCGGACAAAGTTGTCATGGGTTCGCACCCTGGCCACAATTGTTCGCTACTAGCCTCGATCATGTCATATAGTTCGCGTGCTTGGGGGTTTGGTGATTCTTCCACGTGATCCCAATTAAAACTTGGACCTGCCACGTTGTGTAGCATCTCGTGGTAAGTTGTCGTATCAAAACCTCCCACATCAGCATCAGGTTATCAAATTGGTAGAAGTTTTATGGGTCTTCATCTCCATTCTCACCATGTTCGTACCAACAGTGATATCCCGAAACGAATCCGTACCTACATATATGGTATTCAACCGTTTCGACGTCCAGGTACGGTATAAGTCGACATTTGTTATAATTGCACGAACATCTAATCTTCCTTTCACTTTGGTAGGTAAGACAATGTTGCTTAGCAAATACTATGAATTCTTTAACTCGCCGCCAATTCAATTAGAACGAAGCCGTTATCGAGACGGTTGTACATCCAGTCTCAACTTGTAGACGACATTCCTATTGTAATTGTGCAATTAAATTAGTCAACTAGTTTAATAATTTCGACGACGATGACAGTCTACTTGTGTGTCTAACTTACACAATTTATTAGAATGGGGAATCTGAGAACTTCGCTAACTACATGAAAAAAAGCTTTGTTTGTATGCATTGAATAAATGTGGTTTGATATAAATAACATAAAACAAAACAAACTTTACATTTGTTGAGTTCTAACTTCATGTCTGTTTGTGGATTGAATGTAATACTCCTAATCTCAGGAAAAATATGTCTAACTTAATGTATGTTTGTGGCTTCTTTTCCTTTTGTTGATTTCAACTTTCTTAAGACCTAGCTCGGTACATGACTGATTCCAAACAGAGTAGGATACTTGGTCGTAAAAATAAAAGCAACAAGGAGTTCAAAAAATCATAAATCATAAGTTATAAGCAGCATACAAATACCATATAAGATCAAAGCTCCCAGTATTTCATTTTCAAGAAATACATATACCAATGACGGCCAATAGGTACATACATATACCAAAACATTAAGGAAAGTATTTTTGTAACAAACTAACACTTAACATAATATCGTACAAAAAAAATTAACAAAAAAAAGCCAATAATATAACAAACAGTGCTTTGGTGTATGTTTTGTTAATTGGGACCTATTAGTTGTCCACTATTACCTCCCTAAGGTTAGAGAATTACACACTCAAATCTTAGGACGTTTTAAGTGGAATAACCAAAACAAACATTGCGTTGGGACCCATTTGCTGTTCACTCGTACCTCCTTAAGGTTAGAGGTTAATTCAAATCTCTTGACGTGTTAAGTGAAATAGCTAGATCAACTCAAAGAGTAATCATAGTTTTTAGAACCCTACCTAGTAGTAGAAAATATATAATTGAAGGTACTATTCATCTACACCTACTCTTTTGGTAGTTTTATCTATACACACAATTGAACCAAATATAATAGGAATATTACATGAAAAAATGTGGCATGAAGAGTTCAAAGAATGTAAATTACAAAGAAAATATAGCACAAAACCTTACCTATCCAAAGCAATTAGAGCAATAGAATGCAATCCAGACAAAGGGCGATGCACTTTGACTACGAAGGATTTCTCGCTTCCGTATAGCTCAACCACTTCCCTAACGCTCCTCTACATCAAAACCAAAACCAAAACCAAAACGATTCAACGTCCTACCAAACCTCCTAAATCCAAATGAAATGGGAACTGGTCTCATTAAAATCCGCCAGTATAGTTACACATATAATTTTAAATTTCTACCTTGACAAAAGATGCATTCCCATAACACTTAAATGTAGTTACACATATAATTTTAAATTTCTACCATTTCACTCCTTAACAAGTAAACCAATGACGTAGAGCAATATCATGTCAAAGAGACTTACAAGTTCCACTTTAAAATTTTCAAGATTACTTACAAATTCATAGTCATATAAAATAATAAACCAAACCTTTTCCCTAACTTATTTTTTCCCTCCAAGTTCCAATTAAATAGAACCCTAACTTTGTCTTTGCACTATCAAAGTATCCATGTTTTCTCTAGTCTCGAGGCTACATTTCTCTGTTGTTCCTAACCGAACTCATTGCGTGAATACATGCATAAACCACTTGGAGCTCTTACACTACACATCAAACTACCTCGAAAATAAATCCTCATACGACATTCTTATAATTGCGTGGATCCAACAAGCTTGTTAGCATAAGCCTTGATGTATATTAAAGCGATAAAACATGTTCACTACAACCTGTTAACTACCCATCAAAGCAACAACAAATTATAACAAATTTGAACCACACAATCTCATCGAAGTCTCATAAACTAGTGAGAGTAAAAAATAAATCAAAAATAGGTATTCAAATGGAGGGATTATCTTACTTGGGCATCTAATGAAATCTCCAAAAATTAGTAAACAGAATACCGATTAAAAACTTAGACAAATTTTCACCATCTAAACCATAAAAACTCTTCAAAATCTTACAAACTAGAGAGAAACAAGGGAAAATCGAAAAAGGGTATGTCAATGGAGGGATTATCACACACTGGGTGTCCAATGTACGACTGAGGGACGAGTCGACGAGACAACGACGAACAGAAGGTAGACGATGAGGATTCAGATGCAGCGACGGTAGACGGCGAGGGCTTCAGAGGCAGCGACGGCAGATGGCGATGGCTTCAGATGCAGCGACGACAGACGGCGAGGGCTTCAAAGACAGCGACGGCAAACGGCACGATCGCATGTAGACACCACGAAAACTTTACCCCCAACCACTAGAGCCGTGACGACGGTGAAAAGAGGAGTTGACGACGGTGCAGAGATCAGACGGTACAGAGATTTCAGGGTTTGGGAGAGAGAGGACGGGATCGAGAGAAAGTAGACAGTGTAGAGATCAGTTGAGAGAGAGAGTTGACGGTGAATAAAAAAATTTAGGGTTTGGGAGGGAAGGGATCGGTGGATTGGACGAAGAAGAGAGTGTGCGAGGAAGATGTCTTGGTGTGTTTTAATCATCCGTTCCCAATTTGTAATCATTCGCATCGAAGCACGCACGAATCTCGAGACGTAATGGACGGTTATAAAAAACTAAACTTTTAGTTGGAGTGTTGGCGCCATTTTTTTTAGACGAAATTTTTTTCTGTCTCCATTCCGTCTCTTTTTTCATCTCTAATCTCTCTCTATTCCGTCTCTAAATTATTTCGTCGCAATTCTGTCTCTAATCATTTATTGTTAGCAACGGAATATTCCGTTTCTAAATTACCATTTTCGTGTAGTGTTTCTTCATTTTTCTAATTAAATCCTGAAAAATGAAATAAGTGAATACCAAAGGTAATTCGTCATTTTCATCTAAAACCATCTTAAATTAAACTATAAAACATGTCTAATTATTTACTTGTCAAATACCCCCAAACTCATCACTTTGTTGTCCTGAGCAAAGGAATAATCTCAATCGTATTCTCTTTTCATTCTTTATATACTTATTTCAATCTAATTCATCGTAACATTAAATAATTGAAGTTTTAAGTAGAAGTTGTCTTTAAATAGAAACATATTACCCATAAGTAAATAGAAGTTATGATAGAATATAATGATTTAGAAAAAAAAGAACCATCCCTTAATGATAACTCAACCACCCAACGCAACACCATAAGAACTTAAATTTCAATCAATACCAAGGCCAGTACACAATATAGGCTTTCTTAATCTCCACTAACAAGCATCAAAATCATGATGACTAATATAGAATCTCAAAACACAAGCCACTAAATTAATCTTAATTTTAGAAAATACTTTCTAATAGCACCACAATCAAAATCAGTATGAACTTTGCCAAGATACCCATGAATATATCGTTTAAAATGTGATGGATTAAGAAATACTTTACTCAACCTTAGCTTCAAGCAATCAAGCTAAATCTTTTGTTTGAAGTGTTTATGAACATCCACCTTTTTCAACTATCATTTTTTTCTAGTTTATCCTAATTATTATTGTATTATTATTTTTATTTTTATATATTTTTTTCATTTGACTTTTGAGTCTATACTTTATTTTCTGTGGACATTCTCATATTTTTCCTACTGTAGATTCCCTGCTCCATTTCCTATGGAATCTATAAGACTCTATACATTTGTAAGCTTTTGTTAGCACTCCCCACTATCCACTAAAGTTGAAGAAAGCATTCTTTCTAACTTATAAAAACTCATTAGTTTCTAACTCATTTCTTCTTTCAATTATGGCATAATAATTTTTTATGTATATACTATAAAATACTCAATTAGTAGCCTTTGTATCAAAGTATTCTTAGAAATCTATCTTAATCATCTTGCACTATTGTTTCGATCTTCTACCATTCTTATGACTAGCACAAGGCAATTAATCCCTCTAAACTCATCCAGTGCATACATCAACTAGTAAAATTAATCAAAAGGATACAAAGAATTTTTGATTCCTTCTATCATAGAATTCACTTAGGTAATAAAAATACCACTTTCATTCAAAAATCTACTATATGTTCATTCTATTATATTCCTAACTAAGAATAAAGTAAAATTAAATTCTTACTTACTTGAATTCTGAAGAAATTTTAAAAAATATCATCAACTCATTTGAATATTGGATATCAAAAGTTTAAACTTTGCATCAATTCTGAATTTATCTTCTACATTTCTTTTCTTTCTTTGCTTTCTTTGCTATCATTGTCATACTTCACCTAAAATACCCTCAAACTCGTTCCAAACCTTGTCCTTAAGGTTAAAAACAAAGTTGAGTTTCCAATACAACAAATATACTTTGTGAAGTATAAACGAATTGATATAATCATAAATTAGATAATCAATATATGAATAAACTCAATATATAAATTTCATCAAATAGAGTGCAAAAAAAAAAAAAAAACTATCACCAATGAATCAAATGTTGCATGATCATCAAATGTATCACCACAACACCATATCAAATGTATCACATGGAATCACATCACCAGGCATAGTATCAAAGATATCATATCATCAGCACAAATCACGTAGTATCATCACTAGAGTTACATGCAAGACCTCGCACATCACCACTTAGAGACAAAAGAGATAAAGTAGAGTAAAGAAATCAATGTCATCATCCTCAGCTCACATCATCATCATCCTCTACTCGATCAATTCTCTCAGACTCATAACTTGCAACGCGATCATAGAGGTTGTAGTCCTAACTTGGTAATAGTTGATCATCCAAAATACTATTAATCGGTAGCCTCATTTGTGTAGATGGTACAGGAACATGTTCTATGTCTTATTGACATCGTCATCTCCATCTATGAATGCTCCTCGCTAAGACCTTCGTGTTCTCAAACACTAGTTCTTGATTCCTCGGAGTTCTGTTGATTGCGCAGAATTGGACCTATAAAGACCAACTATGACTCCTCCATGTAAAGTCCATCGAAGTCTGTAGCAGGTTGCTCCATATTCAGATAGTTTCTAGCTCTTGAAATTTCTTCTAAAACTTTCCTCGTTTCGTCTCTAATCTTTCTTATTTGCTCCGTCTCTCTTTTAGGTCTCTCAGCCTTCTCCCTCTCGTCTTTAGAGTCTTCATATCCATCAATTTTTCCCATAACTCTCTATTACTACTTCCGTGATAGTCTTCTCCGGTAAAACATCCATCTCAAGTCCTGCCATATTTACTCGATCATCTCTGTAAAAAGTCGTGATCATCAAAGGAAATGGTAATCCATCATTCTTTTTCGTTGTTATGGCACTCGTTATCGATTTATAGATAATCTTCTTTGACGCGCCGAACGCGTCAATAAAGTAAAGTTTCATAAACCAACTATTTTGTAGAATAGTGGCAAATGGTCGATCCCACGAGAGATTGGTAGTTTTTCTTAGGTTAAAAACAACAAAAACGGAAAATCGGGGGTTTTAAAATAAATATTAATTTAACTAACTAATCTAAGTAAACTAAATAAAATAAAACAACTAAACTAATTTTTGAAAACAATTAATTAATACCTAAGTAACACCTAAGTCTATAGTTCCACAAAACAGGATCAAGATTCAATGGCAATCATGGTCTTTAATCTTTCCCAAAAAGTAATGAATTTATATTCTCTTAGATTAGCTATAGAAAATCGACATCCGCCAGAAACTCCTCGTTCCCCTAATCTCGATAGCCAGGACGTCCGCCACTAACTACTTCCCTAATTAATGTATAACCCTAGACATCCGCCAATCACGTTTAACACACTAACCGCAGTAATATGGTTCTGTGGGAACACTAATCCTAAATAATCATATCGCTTCCGCTCCCGATTTAACCTATATTCAATTGTTGCACACTCAAGAACCGAAAGGGTTTGATGACAAACGGGTAAGTATTTGTTACTTTATTGCTATAAAAGCACAATTACACGGATACTAATAGTCCAAATAACTATAGATTGTCCATCGAAAAGCATGCATCAGTAGTATACATACTCCAGATCTAAATCATAATCCTTAAAATCAACAAAAATGAAATAGGAGAATTTAAACTAAATTAAATAATAAAATAAAAGATCTCACATAATATGCCATAAATCCATGATCCCGACTTGTTTCCCCTCGACCTATGCAAGGAGTTGATTAGCCTAACATCGTTACCAAAGAAGTCGATACTAAAATAATAATAGTCGGTAGTTCCAAAATAATAAAACCTAAGTTCCTAATATATAAAACTACTAAAAATTGGTCTCGGGAGGTGAGAGAAACTATTTTTGGGGGTTGGGGAGGTGACTCGTGCGCCGAGGAGCATCGTAGGGCTATTTTTGGCTCAAAAATAGGTGCCCGCCACGTGTCCGCAGCCTATTGGTTGTTTTCCTGTAAAGCGCTGACGTGTCTTCGTCTGATTAGTCGAGACGACATGTGATGACGGTGTGGGTTGGTGAGTGAGCGACTCGTGGCGTCGCTGGAGGTAGAGTGAAATCGCTCGAGTTTGTGAGAAAATCTGGAAGTTTGTGCGGACGCGCATCCCGAGGCAAATCGATGGAGGCTGAAGCGAGTCAAACGTTGTTGGTTTGTGACGTGGCTGCAAACGCTGCTGTGGCGACATGTGGCGGCTTCTTATTGGAGGAGATGGTGTGTTTACTGCAAGCTGGAGACGTGAGCATGATGTGGCGCTCTCCCATTGGTTGAACCGGCTGTGATGACGTGCTTGGAGAGTGTAGGAACGCGACACTTGGCAGCTGCTATGATGAGAACTGCTGACGTGGCAGCCTATAATTGGTTGAAATATGGTCTTCTATTCTACCTGCGGAACACGTAAATCATGGCAAACTGTACGGCATCCGATCACTAAGTAAATACTCCAGTTTGAGTATTTTTCTGCCACGAAATCAACTTCGCACTTTGTTTCACCTAAAAATGACAAAAAATATAATTAAATATATATTTTAGATACTTTGCATAATTAAATATATTAAAATACACTACTAAAGACATAAAAAATAACTTATCAAATACCCCCAAACTTAAGAGTTTGCACGTCCCGAACAAAAGTGTAGATGACAACACAAACTAAACTAGACTCCTAATATAATAATGCACTGACTCAACTAATCTTATACCCGACCTAAATTCATGGAGTTCCTTTGATTTACATAGTCACCAAATTAACAAGTAACTCAAGAAATTTCAGAGTTATGATATGTCAAGATTCGCAACCCTAACATAATTAAGATCCCACTTTCAAGACAAAGACTAGATCAAAACATAGGTCATCAACTACTCATAAGTTTTATTGGTCTATACATTTAAGTACACAAGTTTAAAACTCTTACTTAATATAGTGAAAACACTCGAACTAAATCTTTTATTTTAGGACTTTTACAACTTCCGCCTTTATTCAATTTATATTATTTTCTATTTTTTCAAATTTTTTTCTTTTTTTTTCTATTAATACGCTCCCTGCTCCATTTCCTGTGGACCGATTTTCTCACTTTTCCCACCACAAGTTTCCTGCTCCATTTCTGTGGAAACCTATGGGACACTCTACACTAAAAAACTCCTGTTAGTATCAAACAAATCCCCCAATGTGGGTTAAAATAATTTCACTTGTATAAGTTTGACCGTCTACTCATTTTTGTTATCTAGCATAAAGCCCAACCAACATCCCTAATCATAAAATAATAAAAATGCAGAGCTACGAACTCGATTGAGTGTTTCTCTTAGTTTTCCCTAAGTTTCAAGTCAAAAAGGCAATTGTAATGTACTCATCCACAACCAAAGGCATGAACAAAGTTTCGGGTGACTCTAAATAACTAATTATTAAAAAATAAAATACTAAATACTAAATACATATATGCATGAAAGTGTATCAAATCCTAATGAAATGAGAAATAAGTATGAAAAGATAAGAAATGAAAGAAATGGAAGAAATGATATAAAACACCACCATTACCATCCACAACCGCATATAACCGCATAAAAAAAATTAAACGATCTCACCTGCGGTATTTCGCAAAGAATCCATCCAAATCAATCTACAATCCCTAAACACCCCCAAACTTATTCGAACCTTGTCCTCAAGGTTCAAAACAAGTCAAGGCATCCATCCAACAAAAAGAAAATGATAGTAGTAAAGAAAAACATGGATAATAAGATGATACAAATGCAGGCATAACAAAAAGTTTTAAAAACCATTGAACGCCCAAAATCTCTCATATGTAGGTGACAAAGGAAACTATAAAAGAACTATCATAACAAGAGCAAGAACTAGTAAACATATGAGTTAACTGAAAAGATTCCAATCAAATCTTGCGAGCCCGAATTCTTTCAACTAAGGGTGAAATCAACAAGATGTTGGAATGAAGTTTAGGGTTTTGGGTCTACTAAAAAAAAAAAAACCCGCCACTAATGCGGCGACTTAAGTTGGGTATGTCCCAACCAAGCCTCAAAACACCTAAAATCCTATAAACATGTTAATTCCTAAAAAAATAGTGCTCAAAGTATGCTTAAAATATAATCCAAAGTCAAACCTACAAAACTCAGAGCTCCAATCCTCCAATGAGCGTCAAACGTAACATATCACCTGTAAAAATAAAGAGGTCAAATTAGAGTGTTATTAAAAATAAAAAAAAAACTAAAACTAAAATAAATGCAAGAAATAAAAAAAAAAAAAAAAAAAAAGTTGGGCTGCCTCCCAACGAGCCGCCTTTATTTTAAGTCTTTGGCTACACTTGGCGTGATTGATCACGTGATGCCCTCTCCTTTAGAGATGTCAACAAAAAATGGCACATCTACGTATTTGGGCATTAAAGTATGCACGCCTTCTTTCAGATTTAAGAGTTCATTCGGGACTTCCAATACGAAAGAACCTATCGCATCAAGATCGTCCAACACAATGGTGTCGGCAGTGTAGAAGATCTGCGAACGCTCCTTTACTTCTACCCCCTTATAAGGTGTAGCAAATGTGGATGGGAGGGTGGGTGGTTGCACCAACACCAGAGGTTGGTCTTCCTCGCTCTCTATCTGCGGCTTCTCCGGCTTGTCTGAAACGACATTAATTTTCATCTCATTTTCCCCCTCATTTAGTGCAATGACAATCTCTGGCTCAATTTAAAAGACTTCACATTCTTCTGATGTTTCTCTCCAATAGTCCTCCACGTGTTTAACCTCATTCACCTTAAAAATTTTCAACGTATCAACACTCGCATCCTCTTTTGAGTTAAAAATTGGTTGTGTACTACACAACTCTTCCTCATCAGTCATATTCTGAAGCCTAGCATTATATTGAATTAATTGAGTTTCCAAGTCCTTCAAGCCTGTATTCTCAAAATCAATTTGTCGAATCTCTTCAAGAATCCGATTAGCCTTTTGCTGATTATCTATCAATTGCTTCACCATATCTTCCAAGGAGGTGTTTTGATGAAACTTTTGATTTCCTTCATGTTGAGGAATCTGTGGGTTTGACATGAGCCCAAAGAAGTCGGGTTGTGGCGATGCATAGCTAGAATAGTGATAATTCTCATACTGTGGATAACAGGGACAATTATGTGCGGAATGAGAATAATCTCCACAAATTTCGCAAACCTCGACCTGTTGCACAAAAGAATGCATGTTACAAAATTGATATCCATTATGTTACATACCTACCCCATTCGCATTATAATAATGTGAGTATTCAAATCGACCATAATTATAGGGGTGGGCGTGGTTGCTGCATACATGTTAAGAGCAAGGCACTAGATAGGCAAAATAAAAATAAAACAAAATAAAAAATAAAAAATAAAAAATAAAACCAAAGAAAGAAAAATACCAATCTCCGGCAACGGCGCCAAAAATTGACGCGCGCCGAACGAGTCAATAAAGTAAAGTTTCATAAACTAACTATTTTGTAGAATAGTGGCAAAGGGTCGATCCCACAAGGATTGGTAGTCTTTCTTATGTTAAAAACAACAAAAAAGAAAAATCGGGGTTTTAAAATAAATATTAATTTAACTAACTAATCTAAGTAAACTAAATAAAATAAAACAACTAAACTAATTTTTGAAAATAATTAATTAATACCAAAGTAACACTTAAGTCTACAGTTCCACAAATCAGGATCAATATTCAATGGCAATCAGGGTCTTTAATCTTTCCCAAAAAGTCATTAATTTATATTCTCCAAGATTAGCTATAGAAATTCGACTTCCGCAAGAAATTCCACGTTCCCCTAATCTCGATAGCCAGGACGTCTGCTACTAACTACTTCCCTAATTAATGTATAACCCTAGATATCTGCCAATCAGGTTTAACACACTAACCGCAGTAATATGTGTCTGCTGGAACACTAATCCTAAATAACCGGGTCGCGTCCGCTCCCGATTTAACCTAGATTCAATTGTTGAACACTCAGGAACTGAAAGGGTTTGACGGCAAACGTGTGAGTGTTTGTTACTTTATTGGTCCAAAAGCACAATTAAACGCATACTAATAGTCTAAATAAGGATAGATTGTCCACCTAAAAGCATGCATCGGCCGTATACATACTCTAGATCTAAACCATAATCCTTAAAATCAACAACAATGAAATAGGAGAATTTAAACTAAATTAAATAATAAAATAAAAGATCTCACATAATATGCCATAAATCCATGATCCCGACTTGTTTTCCCTCCGACCTGGCAAGGAGTTGATTAGCTGAACATCGTCGTCGAAGAATGTCGATATTAAAATAACAATAGTCGGTGGTTCCAAAATAATAAAACCTAAGTTTCTAATATATAAAAATACTAAAAATTGGTCTCGAGATGTGAGAGAAACTAATTTCTGGGGGAGGTGACTCGTGCGCCGAGGAGCATCGTAGGGCTATTTTTTACTCAAAAATAGGTGTCCACCACGTGTCCGCAGCCTATTGGTTGTTTTCCTGCAGAGTGCTGATGTTTCATCGTCTGATTGGTCAAGACGGCATGTGATGACGTTGTGGGTTGGCGAGTGAGCGACACGTGGCTTTGCTAGAGGCGGAGTGAAATTGCGCGAGTTTGTGCAAAAATCCGGGAGTTTGTGCAGATGAGTATCCCGAGGCAAATCGATGGATGCTGAAGCGAGTGAATCGCTGTTGGTTTGTGACGTGGCTGCAAACGCTGATGTGGCGACATGTGGCGGCTTCTGATTGGAGGAGATGGTGTGTTGATTGCAAGCTGGAGATGTGATCTTGATGTGGTGCTCTCCCATTGGTTGAACCGGCTGTGATGATGTGCTTGGAGAGGGTAGGAACGCGACACTTGGTAGCTCCTGTGATGAGAACCGCTGGTGTGGCATCCTGTAATTGGTTGAAATATGTTGTCCCCTATTCTACCCCGCAGAACACGTAAATCAAGGCAAACTGTCCAGGCATCCGATCACTAGAGTAAATACTCCATTTTGAGTATTTTTCCGCTACGAAATCAACCGCGCACTCCGTTTCACCTAAAAATGACCAAAAAATATAATTAATTATATGTTTTAAATACTTTGCATAATTAAATATATTAAAATCAACTACTTAACACATATAAAAACCATCTTATCACTTTCCAACATCGAAATGTCCCAATCCCTTCACAATGTGGTAAATGGCTTTGTAGTTCAGGTTCTCGTAATATTGTAGACTTGGTTGTAAGCTGGCATTGATGAATTAAGACCATGCTTTTGTGATCTTCCTATAGAATTCGATAGAGATGTGCTTCGGGTACCCCTCCGTGTTTAAAATGAATCCGTCACCATGGGTTGCCTCTAATCCTCCCTTAATATCCTCGGTAGGGTAATGATAGTTAATCGAATATTCAAGCTTTGGGTATTCATCATTTTTTTGGTGAAATTTCAATAAACCAAAATACTGGTTTATTATCACAGCAGAATAATCCACTGTTCTTCTTTTAACTCGTGACACTTTCATGTTGTCACTTCCTTAAGAATCCGCATAAAACTTTGTCACTAAAATGTTGCATCCCTTCTAATTAGGAACATTCTCAAGGTCTAAATGGGGATAGTCTTTTGTCAATTATACCCTATTTCTCATATCAATGATATCTAAGATCCTAGTCCTAAATTTCAACTAATTCTTCACATTAAATCTTCTATCTAGGATCAACTTCATTTCTCTCATTATATCTTTCTTAATCTTAGTAACGACCTTTTCTTTGACAAAATCTTCCTCCCTTATAACATACATCTTCACTCCCTTCGGTATTTCTTTTTCTACTCCCTTATTCTCATCCTCATATTTTTCCTCAGAATCATTTTGAAATGATAAATGTGGAATATGCACTTTTTGTAGTTTAAACCTGGGTGTATTGAAAGAAACTTCCATGGGTCTAATTGGGGGAAACATAGATTTATCCTTGGGTTTCTTTACTAACTTCCTTTTTCCTTTCTCCTCCCTCGAACTTCTACCTCCTCCACTTTCGGCATTTCAATAGATACAAATAAAAGAATAAGTGTGTCAAACCATTTAAAACTAAATTGTCTGAAAAGTGTTTAGTAAAATTTAACTTATCTATCTAATAAGGAGAAACTCATCGAAAAATGTTATTTTTAAATCGAGAGTTTGAAATTCATATGAAATTCATTGATAAAAACAATCGTTAGTAAGCAATTCAAGTCATGCAATAGACAAACACAAAAACACCCCAAATTCATTTGAAGATTAGTCTCCAATTAGTTTGCGTATACAATTCAATCAATTTGCCCTATGCTAAACATAGTTCGAAAATTCAATATCAACAAACAAATTATCATACCATTTCCATACTAGTATTATAATTGAAAACATTCGACATCAAAACCAATTTAGAGAAATTTTTGTGAAATTTCAGCTCTGACCTGAATAAAAATCCAAAAATCCGTAAAAAACCAAAAATATATTTGGTAAAAGGCTGGGGTTCTTATTGATTACTTTCCTAACAAAGTGAATCTTTCAAGATTGAAACCCTATAACTCCTCTAGAATATTCTTCCAAGCTCTAAATTCGAATTCCCCTTACTCAAGCCCTAGTTGGCTCTAAACTTTTAAAACGTACCAAATTTTGGATTGAATGTGTGAAGATTGAGGTATGAATCACTTAAATACACTAAAGTCTATCTTTGGAAGGTTGAATCTAGACAAAAATTTGGTTTTTAAGTCAAAAAGTCGTAATGATTTGTGACTGTGAAGTGAGTAAATGTGGCGATTTTGTATATTTATTTTTCAAAATGTCTATTCCTTTTCAGCAAAACAGGTTTCAGATGGATTTGCTAGGAAACCGCTGCCTAAATCATTGAAAATGAGTTTTGGTGGCTCACCGACTAGTTTAGTGAATCATAATTATAAGTGCAAATCGCTGACATAAAATTATACTAAAAATTCTGCAAACTCAAATTGATTTTCTTAGCAAATTCTAGTACAAACTGGAATCGCTGGAAAATCTTAACTGATTTTCAATTTAATTGACTTTCACATATATTTATCACACATATATATATATCCAATAAAAAGATAAAACTATTCAAATTATTAAAATTTGACTATGATTTGTACTAATTAATTTCATTACTATAAAGAATCGACTAACCTAAAAACTAATGCATAAAGACAATATAATACGAAAAAACATTAGCTCGATCAACCCTCCTTATATGAAATTATTCCAAAATTAAATTCATAAAACATCCCTATTATAAGAGTCAAAAGTAGAGAGAATATAAAAATACCTAACTAATTCTAATAGTAAAATTGAAAGTAAAGATAGAGTATGGGTTGCCTTCTATAGAGCGCTTTTGTTTACTGTCATCTGCTCGACTGAACCACGCAGTTCTAAACTAGTTCTATAAACTTAAATGTAGGATTATCCATGCTAGTGCCATTCCAAAAAGTGATTGCTCGTCCATGCACCCTAAAAGTGATTATTTTGTTTAGAGTATCCATGACAGCTTGCGAAATGGCTAAGAAAGGTTGTCTTAAGATTAGTGGAGGATCTTTATTGATGAAGTGTGGCATAACCAAAAAGTCTATGGAAATAATGTAGTTGTCAATTTGAACTGGTATATTAGTAACCACTCCTATTGCTTTCATTGAATAACCGTTTTGTAGAGGCACTTTTTCACAAACAAGTACATCCAACTTCTGTTGAGTAAGAAGGAAAAAGTGAGTTGGCATGTAGTTTGCTCTAGAACCCATATCACAAATAACTTTAAATTACCAAGCCTATTTAAACTTTTATGTTTATACATATATCCTGGATCATTGAGCTTTACAATTGCTAAATTCTCTTTTCTTCTTCTTATTTTTCGTAACTTTAAACTCCTCCATTTTAAGATCACTCTCAACATTGGTCGGTTGTTTAACCCTCCATTATTGAGTTATTATCTTTTCATTTGAAGTATCTTCAACTCGCTCATTCTTTGTCATAACATTTTCCTCTTCCATTGTTACTGTATTAATAAAATATACTTCAGCTTTTAAATTATGATGATTTAATTCTAAAGATTCATTATCATTAGTTTGTTCATTATTAGATTCATTAGAATTATCATAGACATCTTCATCATTAAAATGAAAAGTGACTTTTGTTTTCAAATTCCATAGACATTATTCCTGTAAAGATATCTAACTTTGTTTTAGCTGTTTTAAGAAATGGTCTTCCTAAAATTATAGGCAGAGATTTAGATGATACTGAGTCTCCTATTTACATGACTTAGAAGTTAGCTGGAAATACTAAGTCATTTACTTTTACCAAGACATCTTCTAGTAAACCATAAGGTCTAGTAATTATGTTGCCAATTAAAGTAAGATTAATAGGTGTATTAGTCAATGAACCAATTTTTAATGACTCATATAGTTTAAGTGACATAATATTAATTGATGCTCCAAGATTACACATAACAAAATCTAAAAAAGAAGTTCCTAATGTAATAGGAATTTCGAACATTCCTGGATCGAAACATTTCTCAAGTATTTTCTTTTTAATTAAACACCTTTTGCCCTAAGTTTTCTTTAGATTTTTCTAAAAATTTATCATTAGATTCAGAGAATTCTTTCAAAAACCCCTCATAATTAGAAATTTGCATAATTAATTCCATCAATGGTTTATTAAATTTTATCTTCCTAAATGCTTTAAGAATGTTTTCATTGTTTTTTTTCCTCTTTAGGATCAGCTATTCATTGTAGAACGGTAGAATATGAATAGATATCATTATTTAATTATCAATAATCTTATCATTTCATTCTTATCAATTATTTTAGACTTTTGTAAAGGATTTTCATATGCTTCAACTCTAGCTATATACCATGGGTATAGCCTTTCTAGAAAAGTGTATATTCCAATTGTTCAACCAACATTCTCTAGTATGAATGACATTAGCCATCATTTCTTCTTCTTCGTCTTCTTCTTCTTCTTCTTCTTATTCTTCAATAGTTTTATGTGTTTTCTTTTTATTACCTTGTTTAAGTATCTTTCCAATTATAGGTGCGTTTTTGTCATCATTGAATTCATCATTGACTCATGCTCGATTAGTATGAGCAATAACAGATTGAGTACGCACTTTAGCTTGATTACTCTGTTGAGTACTTAATCTAGTTATTTGTAAATTCATTTGTTTTACCTGATTTTTCAGTTCATTAATAGTAGTATCAGTCTTAATTTGATTTTGAGAAATCTATGTAAAATATTAATGACTTTTATTTATAGAATTATGCAAGATTTGCTCTAAATTTAGATTTTTAGATTAAGCATTTTGTTGAGGTTGCTGATTAGGTGCAGATTGCATCTGAGTTCTTGGTCTATAAGTATTATAATTTTGATTTTGAGGACCATAACTAAGATTTAGGTGTTGTCTTCTGAGATAGTAACTATTGTTATTATATTGATTTCTTGGAAGACTAGAAAATTGGTCCATAATTGCATTAACCTCTTCGGTATTCGCTTCATGTAGAGTAAGACACGCACCTGTAGGATGTTTAAGCTCATTACAGAATCGACCTGCTTTTGCTTGATAGATCTATCTTTAATTAACAGCTTAACCATATTAGGTAATTCATCAATTTTATTAATAAACGTAATACTTCTTCTATTATCAACTTCATAAAGTTTCTTTCTTGAGGATTTAATATCAAATATCAAAATTTTTAAAATGATAATTATGACTAATTAGGGATTCACATATCTTAATTATGGTTTAGGCTGTGAGTCAGGAGCTAAGGATCGGTGAATTGAGATTTACAAGTAATTTTATTATTATGTCATATGTGCGTAGTGTTGTGTACTATATATTTTGTTATTTTGCGAAATTCAAATTAGCCGAGTAAATTCGATATTTTGCAGGGTTTTATCTCGAGATACATGCCGAAATGAGTCTCGAGGGAGTGAAAATATTAACCTAAGCTGACATTTTGAAATTTGCAAAAAATAATTGTATTTTAGTTTAAAATTTTAAATTTTGAACTTTAATTGGATTAAACAAGCCAACATGGGTCCCACACCACGAGTTTCATGTAAACGAGTTGTTCAGGAGTTTTGGATCGCATTAGTAAATTCTCCAATTTTTAGCAGAATTAGGGCTTAATTCGGGCAAAAATTGAATGATAAATACGAAAAAATAGAAAAAAGGCAAATTACCGAAAAAGGTATTGATGTTGTATAGAAATGGATAGAAATTGAAGGGCTGTTTAGTCATTTGCCTTGGTTACTTTTAGTTGAATCAAAGTCAAAATAGTAACGGGGGATTTTTCATCATCGACCCAACTATTCATCTTCTTTCCTTGTTTCCATGTTGAGTGTTCATAATAATAGATTTCCTGTATATTTATACTTTGTAGTAGTGATAAGTTGAATATCGTCTCCACAGGGATTTTTGAAATCTCAAAGGAAAATGTTTTTTTCTTCTTTTTATTAATTTAGTTAATCTAATTAAATGAGAAATTAAAATACTAAATAAATAAAATCTATAATTATTAACTTAATAAATGGCATAAAATCTTTTTTTTGACATATACAATACTTAATCAATAAACTTTATATATACAAGATTCCTAAAAAATATTTCTTGTTTATCTTGCACTATTATTTTGATTTTCTACCCATTATAATGTCTAACACAAAGCAATCAATTACTTCTTAACTTCTCTAGTGTCATACAATCTAGATTAAGTCAAAAAGGGTATAACAATTCATTTCCATCATAAAATTTCTATTATCATGGGTAATAATAATATATCACTTCCATTTAAATACAAATTATATTCAATTTTATATTCCTAACTAAATAAAGTAAAATAAAATGAAAAAATATTACCTGTATTATGGAAAATTTGAAAAAGCATTCACAATGTTCTACTAGATTATACCTCTTGTTTCTTCTATATTTATCTTCATTCTTCACTTCACCTAATACCCCCGGACTCATTCCAAACCTTGTCCTCAAGGTTTAAAAAATAAGTCGGGTTTCTAAAAAAAATCGTCATGAAGCATAAATGAATAAATAAATAAATAACTAAATTACTAACATAGGAATGAATTTCATAAGTAAAGAAAACATGTTAAGTTGAAACATTCCATACATCACATTATAGAATTGAGTATGTCAAATCAATGTATAAATTGTGAACACACCAAAGCAAATGTATCATAGTTTCACATACCACATCATTCCAAATATACAATGGGATTACAAACAAACACCTCTCACAATAAGATTCAAAGATAGATTACACAGAGGACAATAAAAGATTAGAACCGCCGTCCAGATGTCACATCATCACCACCATCTCCATGATCTAGCTATTGAGATTGACAGCTTGTTGTAGGATCATATAACTTGTAATCCACTCCCACCATCGGATTATCGTCTAAAAAGATTCCCTGGTTTGACATTCACAATTGGGTAGATAGGATTTGAATGTTAGCTCCCTCAACTTTAATTCTCTTACCCACGTGTTACTCGGACTGATAGATGCTCTAAGCAATATCGCATTGGTTCTAGAACATTAACTCTTGATGTCTCAGAGTTCTCGTTCGGTTCTGCAAGATCGACCCGTCATGGCCATTTCCATCTCATGCGTATACATGCTAGTAAAATCCTTTACAGGTAGCTCTAGGCTTTGGTTCGTTCTATCATGATATGGGACAATTTACTTCTCTTCCAAATCTCTTATGTTCTTTGCTCATATGCTCCCGTGTTTGATTTCTCTCCTATTCCTCCTTCGAATCAACATATTCTGACACCTTTTTGGTATTTTTAATGACTTCATTGGTGATGGTTCTATCCATATTAATATCTAAACCTAGACCTCTAATTAGAACTTGTTCTTGCTCGCAAAACTCTGTAATCATTAAGTGAAAAGGCAATCCTTCATTTTTCTTGGTGGTCATGACATTCCTAATTGAATCATAAATTATCTTGCTAACATCAATATAGCCAATCCCTTGAACTCTGTGGTATAAAAGAGCCACCCCATAACTCACTATATCATAGTGTTGCAAAATTAATTATAGGATCACGTTTAAGAAAAAGCTCCAAGCTTTGGTGGTTTTCCTAAAGTTTTTTGTTTGTATGTGTTTCAGGTACCCGTTCTTCTCAAAAAGAAATCCATCCCCCGGAATTGCTTCCAAATCATTTCTAATGGTCCCATGGGGAAATCCATGTCTATACCCATACTTGGGTTTTGAGTACTCATTGGGTTATCTCTCATGAATTTTTGATAAACCATAATACCGATTTATTCTTGCAGGTAAGTAGTCCACTTGTCTTCCGAGGACTGTAGTTACTATTTTATTGTTGTCTTCGTGCCCATTTGCATAAAACTTTCTCACTCGAATTTCATAACCCATTTCCACTGAGGACCCCGCATCATTAACAGTTCAATAATCCCTAGTTAATAATCCCCAATTTTCTTCCCTTATTATGTTCTAGATCTTAGGCCCATAGTTAACTTAATTTTTAATATTGAAACCTCTCTTTGATATAATTTTCCTATTCTTACTAATGTCACTCTTGATCCTATTAAGAGCTTTGCCATTTATAAGGTTGTGCGGTGATAATTAGATTCTATGTGTCTCCTCAATCTTTTTCTCTCCCTTTGACTCATCGGTAAAACATAAAGGTGGAGAAGGTTCTCTTAGTAATCTAGTTCGGGGTTTATTAATCAAAATCCCCGTTAGCTTAATGGATGTAGGTGGGACTTTAAATTCTTGTTAGGGTTTTGTCAACTAATGGAGTTTTCCCCTTCTCCTCTTGTGAGGTTCTAACCCTACCACTTATGGCCATTGTTGTGATGACCCCTTCTCAAATTACGACATCGCCTGGCCTAATCCCATTATTCAGCCCTAACCTCTACCACGTAGGACCTAACAAATTATTAGTCAGCCTTTCTAATACACTTACCACATTAGCTACTTTTTTAATAAACCTTTCACTAATCTCACACATAATTGTATTTTAAAGTAAATTAAAATTTTAAATAGCATAAAGATTATTCTGCAAAATTCACGACAAATTAATGGAAGCAATTCATATAAAAACTAAGTATGTGGAAAACCAGGTAACAAAGATCACATGCGTATATATAATAAAATGACGATAACAATATGTCAACGCGTGTCTGGTCAGGTAACTATTTCATAACCCATAGTATACATCCCCAAAAGTATATAAAAGATATATAATATATATATATATATATATATATAAGTCACATAACAAAACCAAGAACCTATAACAAAGGTAGTAGCTTTCCACCGACTTAGAGGTAGTTGTCGATCTTCTCTTTGCCCGATCTACTACTCGATGGATCTGCACCCACCATCATAAAAAAGAAGGTGAGTATAGGAAAGTAGAAAGTAACACTGTGAGCCATTTATCCATATTTCCAAATATACAACATGTATCGAAAAACATAATAATAGCAACTATGTTGAAAAAGAAATCATGCTATAAGATACATCAGCTAAATGAAATGAAACTGACACACGACTAAGCAGTAATGATATAGGGTCGTTCGCTTGTGAGTTACATCACGTCGACCTTTTCCATTATTTAGGGCGTAATCAATTTTCTTTAGATGCCTTTACATCATTATAAAAGCCCATAACATAAATGTTGCACATAAGTGCCCCTTACATGTGATGTATGCTTGCCAACAACGAAGGGTCCCATACCCCATATGCTGCACAAGCTAGTGGTGAGATCCCGACATCCCGTAAGTCTAGTGATCACGTGTGCCGCGACTATCTCTTTGTATAGTGGTCTTAGATACAAGAACTACTTTCATATATTCAAGGAAAGACACAGTTTATGAATCCAACAATGTGATTGCATAACTAATAAAAAAAGGAAATGGATTTGCAATACCATAAATAACCTTCCTAACAGCTTGCTATTTTGTTTAACTAAACTTCCCAACAGCTAAAAATGACATAGCACATGATTTAGAGTCAATGAAGCTATTTACCTAACAACTAATGCCACAACAAAGTCATGGCTTTTAGAGTACAATAGGCAAATCAGTCCAAATAACTGGAAATGAATAACAAAATAGGAATGAAATTAAAATAAATATCTCAATCAGTTCACTAACAATCCACGCAAAATTTTCTAGCTAATCCGACCTCCCAACATCTCAAAACACGTACTCGAACCTTAAATACTATTCCCTAAGCTCCTGGTATCATTTCATACGTTTAAGAGCGTTTTTAGATCTTAAATTAGAATATTGGACTTGTTTAATGTGTTTAAGTTTAACTTAGGAAATTGCAGATTTTGTTCTGCTAGAGCACCTTGCGCGCTGAGTGGCATCTCTAGAGCTAGTCAACCTTATTAGCGTGGTACACGTAGGTAGCATCCTAGCTAGTACGTCTAGCGTGCTATGTGCAGGAAAACCCAGAATTCTGCACTTTGAATTTTGAGTTTTCTCCACACATGGCCAATTCCAACACCTTGAGATCCTTGTTCTAACCTACCAGAGACCCAAATCACCTACCATGACTATTACAACAACTATATTTCATTTATATCATGAATTCATCAAATCAAACTAAATTACTAGAGTAAGTAGAATTACCTAGTTGTACATCACACCTAGCTTTGTCAACTCCTTCCTAAATCAACCAAACCTCACTTCAATTCTCTTGCTGATCTTCTCTGATCTTCTTCTCCGACTTACTTCTTCTCTAAGTTTATGAAAGTTAAATGGTTTGCAGGTAGCATTATATATATGATAAGGTTTATTAATGGCCATTGACCTTGATGTGTACATACATTTTGAGACTAATCTAATTTCTTACATCTTGACACAATTCCACAAACTCTCCACTAACTCCATTTAACTAACATAAATTGAAACTCAATTGGTCTCATGATGTGTCAACAAGTATCTCGAGGAATATCAATGACTAACATTTTATTAAACTAACTTAAGTTTCATTTAAAGTAAATCACATCATAGCCGCATCTAATTAAACTATTTAAGCTACATTATCTTAAATTAGCTTACCTCATCACTCTCTACCTCGGTCTTACGCTAATACACATCTCGAGGTGTGTCCCCGCCAAGTCTCGACATCTAAATATCTGTACGAGTGACTAAGTAGTCTACACATATAAAACACACTAAGCATACACAACAAATCTAATATATACCTCAGCCATCTGCCTCTATCAGTGCACGTATCTCGATGTGGGTCACACGTCACCGGTCAATAATCCTAATAAAGGAATTGAACTAGAATTTAGAAATTCGGGTCATGACAATTGTCTTTATTCAAAAACTCACAAGTCCAAAAAGCAAATAACCTGTAGATCATAAAACAAAGTTTGTCGAAAATAATTTTATAAAATTCAAGACTTTATTTTAAAAGCTGAGATCCAATTAGAAATATTATTTGAAATTCAATTGGAAGTTTTAAAATAAAATTGGTATCAAAGTGTTAACTCAAATTATAAACTATAAAATCGATTTTCTAAACATCGTAAAGCAATGTTATGATGATTCTAAGTCTTTTCAAAACAAAACAAATTAAATCAAAATAAAACATAACAAAAACCCCAAACTCATTTTAAACTTGGTTTTCAAACCATTTGTAAATACATGTAAATATACCAAAATTTTAAAATAATTGAATTTGTAAACCAACGATCAATGTAATCGTCATGCCAAGTCTATTGGAATCAATGAAACCATTTGTTCTAAAAAATTGAATAAAACAAATTAATTTGAAAAAAATTGAGAAATTCGCGAAAATCCTTCAAATAAAAAATTTGTTAAATTAAAGAGCTATTCTTGATGTAATTACCTTTTTGAGAAGGTATCTCTTAAGAATTAGGCTCTTAAACACCTCTAGACTATTTATCCAAGCTTTAGGATGAATTCTCTAAAACCTTAGTATGACTCAACACTTCCAAAATAAAAATTATAGATTGAATGGAACTAAGTAGAGGTGACAAACACTAAAATATTATGGTATTGAGCTTAGGATGGTTGAATTTAGTCAATAATTTGAGATTTTTGTAAAGGTATGCAACAACTGGGTAGTGTGAATAGGTTTGTGTTTGTAGCTATTTAGGGTTTTGTTTTAAAAATAAAAAATTGTGCCCAATGATTCCTGTGTTAAGTGGAATCGCTTGGAAATCACTAGGTGAATCGGTAGTGGGTGAGGTTCAGTGACCAACCGATCTGAGTAGCGATTCCTTTGTAAGGAAAACTGTTGGGGATTAGCCGAACACCAAATTTTCACTTAAAATGTTGTATACCGCTATCGATTTTACTAGCGATTCCCAGTGTTAATCTAAATTATTGGGAAATCTCTTGGCCTAATTCACTACTTTTGCAATTTATCTCATAATTAACTTATATATCATTCATAAAAACTTATGTTAAGGTAGAATTAACCAAAATTTTGAAAGTTTGAGTGGAATACATAACTAACTAAATAATCTTATTAATTAATTAAATAAATAAAAATATAAATAAGTAAGCAAGTAAATAATGCAGTTTGCATAAAGGCGATATAAGTAAAATAACTCGATCACTCCACCTTAATTGAAATTACCTCGATGTTCAAATTCCAAAAATATTCCAATACGAGAGTCAAAAAGTGAGAGAATAAAAACATATTATACTTAACTAAAACAAATTTCCAATAAAATTTAATAGACAAAGAATAAACATAGAATATGGTCTGCCTCCCATAGAGTGCTTTTGTTTATCATTGTTGGCTCGAATTAACCCTTTTAAAATTAGGTTAGATTTTTATACTTGAATTTAGGTGGTTCCATTCTAGTGCCATTCCAAAAAGTGAATGCCCAACAATTAATCGTTAAAGTGATTGTTTTGTTCATAATATCCATTATAGCATAAGTAGAGGCTAAGAAAGGTCGTCTTAAAATTAAAGGAGGATCTTTATCAAGAAAGGGTGACATGACCAAAAAGTCCATGGGTACGGTGTTGTTGTTGACTTAAACTAGAACATCTGTTACCACTCCTATTGATTGAATTGAAATTCTATCCAGTAAAGAGATTCGTTTACAAGTAAATGAATTTAACCACAATTGAGTATGTAGAAAGAAATGTATGGGCATAAGATTTGCATTAAAGTTTGTATCACATTGAGCTCTGAAGTACCATGCCCATTTAATTTTTATATGCAAATGTAGAACTTCAGGATCATTAAGCTTTATAGGGCTAAAATCAGACTTTTTCTTTTTTCTTATTGTAATTGGACCTAGACGCTTTCGGCTTGTTAATGGTTTTTTAGTTCTTCGGTTGCTTAACTCTCCGTTTTTGAGTTACTTTCTTTTATTTGAAAATGTCTTCAACTTGTTCTTTCTTTGAAATCTCTTTATCAGTTTTCATTGTGACTGCATTAATTGCATAAATTTTAGCATTAAAGCTATCATAATAGTTTAAGTCTAAAAATTCATTATTATCAACTTCACTATTAAATAATTCATCATATTCTTCATAAGTATCATAATTGTGTTCGTTGTTAATTTTGAATTTATTAATTTAATCTTCAAATTTCATAGACATTGTTCTTTCAGAAATATCCAACTTACTTCTAGTTGTCTTAAGAAAATGTCTCCCTAATAGTATAGGCATAAGATTGGTGATGTTGAATATTCCATTTCCATAACATAGAAGTCTGCTAGAAATATAAAGCCATGTACTTGTACTAAGATGTCTTCTAATAATCCATATGGATTAGTAATGGTATTGTTTGCCAAAGTAAGATTAATTGGTGAATTAGTTAACGATTCAATTTTTAATGATTCATAAATTTAATGTGACATAACAATAATTGATGCTCCAAGATCACACATAGCAAATTTAATAGAAGAATTTCCTATTGTAATGGGTATGATAAACATTTCTGGGTTGGAACATTTCTCAAGCATTTTCTTCTTTGTGGGTGATATCTTGTGTCCAAAATTCTCATTTGATTCTTCTAAAAGTTTGTCTTTAGACTTAGAGAATTTTTTAGTAACTTCATCGTGATTTGATTCCATTAATATATTCATTCGATTCTTAAATATCATTATGTAACTTTTCTTGATCAACTTATTCAGAGTTTTGCAAAGATTTTTCATAGGCTTCAACTTTGGTTAAATACCAAAAGTATAACATTTCAGGATAAGGTGTGTATTTCAATTGTTTAGCCATCCATTTCTTAGTGGAAATGACATTTGCCATCATCTCTTATTCTTCTTGTTATGCTCTTTTATGCATTTTGCTTTTCTTTTTTACATCTTTTCCATGTCATTTCTTCCTATGCATTTCTTTTTCATTTTCACAAAATAAAACATTAACTTATGCTTGATTAGTTGTGCTTGTAGGTTGAGTAGATTCTTTACTTTGATTACTTGTTAATTTATAGACTCATTTGACTTAACTGATTTTTCATCTTGTTAATAGACGTATCAGTTTTAATTTAATTTTGAGAGATTTGCATAAAGTTTTGATGACTTTGGGTGATAAAGTTATGCAGTTTTTATTCTAAATTTAGTTGCGTAGGTTGAATAGTTTATAGAGGTTGTTGCATTGATGTAGAATGTGTTGGTACTCTCGATCTATAAGCAGTATAAATTTAATTTTGTAGACTATAGCAAAGATTTGAATTTGGTTTTTTGGTGTAATAATTGTTGTTATTATATTGATTTCTAGGAGGACCAGAATATTGGTTCATAACCGTGTTGACATCTTCTTTATTATCTTCTTGTAAAGTGGGACATCGAATAATGATCCACCACATACGGTATCAAATAGTCTTTGTTCAAAATGATTTAGACCTTCATAGAAGTATCCTAATTAAGCTCTATGGGTGTATCCATGTTGTTGACAAGATGAAATTAATCTATGTAATCTATCCCATAATTCATTAAAACTTTCATTGGCTTTCATTCTAACGACTGCGATTTGTCTTCTATAAGTAGTAATATTTCTTGTAGGCATATATTAATGTAGGAAAGCTTCTAACATTGGAGTCCATGTGGTTATCAAATCTTAAGGAAGATAAAACAATCAATCTAGTGCTTAATCTTTCAATACAAAATGAAAAGCTTTAAGTTTGGATTGTTCTAACGTACAGTCTTTATATTTCATCCCACTGACTTTGTGTTGGTATTCCATTAAAAACTTTGTGGGTCTTTATTTTCTTTACCATAGAAGTTAGGTAGAGCGCTAGTGAATCCAGATAAGTTCAAATTTAAGAAATCCGTCAAGATAGGCAATACACTTGGTTCATAAGCAGTGATAGTTTGATTAGCTTGCATAAAAGTAAGTTCTCTATTATCATATGTAATTACTAATCTTAGTTATTATAGCTTCCATTGTGGTAGTTTGATGTTCTCTACGTTATTGTTACCTTAAATTACGATTAAATGTCTCATTTACCTTAGAATCAAACAAATGTAAAAATCCCGTGGAATTAGTAGTTTCCCCGACAACGGCGCCAAAAATTGACATGTGTCGAGAGTATGCAATAAGTTTCCTGTATATCCTTATTATTTATAGTAGTGATAAGTGGAATCGTCTTCATAGGGATTTATTAAACTTCTCTAAGAAAAATGTATTTTAGTAGTTTTTATTATTTTTACTTTAATTTGATTAATTTAATTAAAATGAAAATTAGAAATCACTAATCCAATCTATAATATTATAATATTAACTGAACTAATTAAACTAACTTAACAATCACAATTCTAATTCACTGATATTCAAATTTTGGCTTTTTGACCCCATATTGTAGGGTGGATCTCGAAAGATATGAAAGATCTCCCTCCAAGCCGTACATACGACTTTCATCGAATACGGCTTTCCACAGAATTCCATACTCGATCTCATAGATACATATGGAATTATTTTTACTCACTTTAAATTAAGTATCCGTTTCCCTCCCTTTCCTGCTAGGATTGGAAATCCTGTATTTTACATATCCATACGATTGAGTCCTTGGGTTTCTGAAATAGTGTAAAAAGAAGTGCTTCGAATCATTGCTATTTGACTCGGACCTGTTCTAAAAAAGTCGAGGTATTTCGAATTGTATAAATAAATCTCTAAACAAACATCCATAACAATGAAACATCAATCCATTTTGCATCCACACATATTACTTCAATCATATAGGTATGAACACATTTTATAAATTACCATAGATCATTAAAATCTAATCATAAGTAAGTAAACAACCTTTAGCCAGCCATTAGTTTTCCTTATACCGATGGAAAAGCTACGTTCTATCTTTTTGAGCTAACCTTTGAATACACAAAGACATTAACTTCTTATAATAAAATTGCATTACACTTCGTGAAAAACTTCGAACTATAAAATCTAACATCTTTGGAAAGCCATTTCAACAATAGATTTAGATCTTAAATTCACCTAGGAAATCTAAACGATTACACCTTTCAAACAACCCAAGTTACTACTTTAAACTAGAAAATGAAACCAAATATCATAATACACATTCTAGACTATGCTTGCAATACAAAATCCGTGATTAAAATCCTTAAATAATAATCTATTAAATTAGTGAGTCAAAGAATACGATTGGTTTAAAGCAATAAGCACATAATCATATCATTATAACTACATTGTAAAATGGATCAAGTTCAAGTTTAGACTTTGTTTAGATTAACAAACTACTCACTCATATTAATAAATAACATCGCAATAATATAAAAAAAGACAAATAAATACCTCTTGAATAAATACTTTGAATCATCAAGTCTTCTCTTAAAGCAATGACCAATAAAGCAATAAACAAAAATAAAAAATAATAGCTCCTAGAGCAATGAAATATTGATTTAAGTACTTAACGGAAACTGACTTCGTAACCTTAAGGTTGTATTTATAATAGTCTAGGTAGTAAACATCCCAAATTAACTCAAAGCCTCGTTGTTATCCAAAATATTTGAAATTAATCCCAGCGACTCCTCAAAGCAATTCAAGGTTTAAGTGGAATTGCTGGGAGAATCCTTGAAAAATTGGTCTCAGTGTTTCACCTATCTGAGTAGTGATTCCTATGTACATGTAAATCGCTCAGGAATCGTTGGTACTAAATCCCAATTTTTAAAACTTGTTGATGATTTGTTGCAAACACTTTCCACTTGATCAATTCCCTCATAATCTTTCCTTCTTACTCCATTTCTTCATATATTCCATTTATCTCCAAAAATAACAAAAACAAGAGAAAACCTCATGTAATACATCCTTCTACATCTAAAATTGTACTAAAATGTACTATAAAAGATGTCTAACTACTGACTTATCAAGTTCCTATAGAAAACAAACCACAGTCATAAATATGAAAGATGATGAAAATTTAATAAATTTTAGGATAGATTTCAAAGATTAATTTCGTCTTGCTACAACATGGATATACATAAAGAACTTTGTTATAATACTTCTATGAAGGAATCAATCATTTTGAATAAATATTATATGACGCCGTATTTGGTGGATCACTATTGAATGTAATACCAACATTAGCATAAGAAAGTTTTAATCAAATGGTTAAACAATCTAAACAATATGGTGAAAAGGCTGAGACATCAAGGAAGAAGCTTTATGAAGTTAATAATAAAAGAAGTAATACATTTGACGAGAAACTTGACGAGTTATGCAGCATGGCCAAGCTGCTATTAAAAACCAAGTAAAATCATGTGGATTTTGTAATGCATTTACACATCCTATAGATATGTGTTGTACTTTACATGAAGAAAATACTGATGAAGTTAATGCGATTATGAACCAATTTTCTTGTCTTCCTACGAATCAATATAACAACAATTATTACTACACTAGAAAATCGAATTCAAGTCTTAGCCACGGTCCAAAAAATAAGATTTTACCACTTATTGACTATGAGCGAATATACAAGCCACACCAATTTAGCAATCTTAACAAATGGTTTAACCTATACTACCAAATTTAGAACAAATCTTACATAATTTTATGACTCAAAAAGTCATCAAAACTTTACGTTGATTTCTCAAAATCATGTAAAAATGATACATCTACTTAAACTAATACTCATACTAATGAAGCACACGTTAATGCTTTTTTTGTGATAATGAAGACAAAACACATACACTAGAAAAAATACCTAAGAGTAGTAAAAAGAAAAAGAAAGTACATAAAATAATAGAAGAAGAAGAAATGATGAGGACCAATGTCATTCCTATTAGACAATGCATCCCTGAACAATTAAAATATACACATTTTCCTGAATGATTGTATTCATAATATTTAACCAGAGTTGAAGCTTATAAAAAGTCATTACAAACTTTTGAAATATTTAATAAAGAGAAAGAAAATAAGATTAAATTAAAAAAAGATATGCATTCTATTTCCCCCATTCCATAACGATTAGCATATGCTAGGAAGGAAGAAAATAATAATGACTTTTCGGAAGTATTTAGAAAAATAGAAATTAATAAACCTATAATGGAATCAATTATGCAATTATCAAATTTTGATGAATTTTTGAAAGAATTGTCTGAATCTAAAGAATAATTTTTAAGGGAATCTAAAGAAAACTTAGGGCAAAATGTGTCATCTTTAATAAAAAAGAAAATACCTGAGAAATGTTCTGATCCGGGAATATTTAGAATACCTATCACAATAGAAATTTCTTTTATTGAATTTGCTATGTGTGATCTTAGAGCATCAATTAAAGTAAATTCAATTGAACTATAGGAATTATTGAAAATTAGATCGTTGACTAATTCACCTTTTAATCATACTTTAGCTGATAATACAATTATTAAACTATATTGATTATTAGAAGACTTTTTAGTGAAAGTGAATGACTTAGTATTTCTAGCTGACTTTTATGTCATGGAAATGGGATATTCAATATAATCTAATTCTCTACCTATATTATTAGTTAGACAATTTCTTAAATCACCTAAAACTAAGTTAGATATTTTTGAAGGGACGATGTCCATGGAACTTGAAGAAAAAATAATTATGTTCAAAATTAATGATGAGCATAATTATGATGAATATGATGAATTACTTGATAATGAAATTAATAATGATGATTCTATAAAGTTGAATCATTATGATAATTTTAATGCCGAAATATATGCAACTAATGCAGTAACCAAGGAAATCAAAAATGAAATTTGAAAGAAAGAATAAGTTGAAGAAACTTCAAATGAAAAGAAAGAAATCAAGAATGGAGAGTTAAGTATTAGGAGAATGGGAAGGGTGTTAACGAGCCGAAAGATTTTAAAGTTAAGAAGAATAAGAAAAAGAAAAGACCGAGTTTATGTTATGTGAAGCTTAATGATCCTTGAGGTGTATATTTGAACATAAAAATCAAATGGGCTTGAGACTTTAGAGCTTAGTATGATACGGGTTCTTATGCAAATCTCATGTCGATACACTTCTTTCTACGTACTCAATTGGAGTTGGATGAGCTTTTTTTTGAACGAGTTTCTCTACTGCATGATACTTTAATCTAACTAATTGGGGCGGTTACGAATGTACCATTTCAAGTGGTCAAGTACATTTTACCCACAGACTTTTTGGTTATGCCACTTTTTATTAATGAAGATCCTTCTTTAATTTTAGGATGACATTTCTCAGCCAATTTTCTAGGTGTTATGAATATTTTGAATAAAATAATCATTTTAACGATGAATAGTCAAGCAATTACTTTCTGGAATGGCACTAGAGTGGACAATCCTATATTCGAGTTTAGAGATTGGGACAAGCTTTAAAATGGTTTAGTCGAGCCAACCACTAGTAAACAAAAGCGCTATATAAGAGGCGTTCTACATTCTCTATTTATTTTACTCTCAACTTTAGTAGGAGTCTAAATTTAGTATATTATGTTTTTACTCTCACTTTTTTACTCTTGTATTGGAAGTATATTTAGAATATAAACTTCTAAGTACTTTCAAATGAGGGGGCGATCAAATGGTTTTTTTCTTTGGCCTTTATGCCACATCCTATTCAAATTTTTGAATCTCAAGTCATTTCTATCTTTATATTGAATATTATGAAAGATGTGTATGATAATTGTGAATTAAATCTGAAAAAACATTAACTTATATCCAGCGAATCCTCAACGATTTGATACGTAGTGAATCACTAAGAAAATCTAGTAACAATAAACAGAAATTTCATGTGAAAATCTAAGTCTAGCAATTCAGTAGTGAATCGGCCTTAATGGCCAAATCAATGGAAAAATTGGTAAGGTACATAGCAGAAATTTCATCAATTTATGTAGTGAATCTACTTAAAGCCCTAATTTATTACGGCTGATTCAAAGTTGTAAAAATCAAACCCCAGTTCGCCACACAAAAATTATGGCGAACTAAAACCTAAAAGACCCGCCCTAAAAGAAATTTAGTAATTTCATAAACCCTACACTAATTGGTCCTACTATATAAATCTAATTGTAAACCCTAGCTCCCTTTTTGTTTGAAATCAAAGCACTTAGAGAAAGGGAGATTGAAATGTGTTGGAGATTTAATTCAAAGAAAGCACTAATTGAAGGTACACACATCTTCCCACCCTTTTTTTTATTTTAGATGAATGTGAGACTTGAAATTGGTTGAAAATCTTGAAAGACCACTGTATTGGTGGTTTGTGGCACCGATAAGGCGAGCTGCTACCGAAACGATAGGCGGCGGGCTCACTGTCACTGCCACGTCGGCCTCACTATCGCCGCCACAGGGAAAGTGGGGGTGCCACTAGGCCATTCCCACCATCACTATGAAGGAGGAGGGGAGGGAGTGATATCGTGACCACCCTCACCTGCTTTTTCGGGGAAGGTGCCCAGTGCGGATTTGCATTAGGGCACCCACTTCCGTCCCTCGCTGGCACTAACACCAGGGGCCTTCTTTCCACTGGCTCCAAAACCAGGGGCCAAACAAGCCCTTGGCCTGGTCAACTAAGGGGTGACTAGCCCTTGGACCCTTGGATCGGTCAACAGGGCCAAACTGACTCTTGGACTGGTCAATAGGGGCCAAAATGGCTCATAGACCTTAAAATGAAAAAAATAAAATAATATATATATAATATAAATATAAATAAAAACATTTATATATTGAATACAAAACCTTGTTGTCAAATTGGGCGCGCTATCGCGTCCCCATGGGAGACCAATCGGGCCTCACCCCTCGTCCCTCACATCGGGCGATGGGGGACCCGCGAGACAAACTCTAATGGGACCCCAAAATAATTTAATAGTAAATTGGAATTTCAAATGTGTCTTGTCATTGATGCGACATGTCTTAAATTGTCTAGATTCTCGAAACAAGTCACATAGAACCCTATTCGCACAAGGATCAGAAATATATGTCACAGCTAGTTGAGGTAAGTGGGGAGCTTCCCTCACGCATTAAATATGGCTTGATATTAGATAATTAAGGATCATGTTTTGAATGAAATACTTGGGTTATGGGTTGCATTAGGGTATAAGTTTGAATATCTGTCTATATGGAATGTAAGCACTTGGTTTCATATTTATGTTATTCATTGCCCCTGGATGTTTGCGAAATTCCTACCAAGGGCCTAATTAGCAAGTTATCCTATCTAAATGCCTCAAGATGTTTGTAGTTCCACCGAGGGCCTTACTAGTAAACGCCCTAAGATGTTTTGTGGAATTCTCTTCCGAGAACTTTACTTGCCTAATTGAATGCTTAAGTGTATCACATGAGTACATAAGTTGGAGTTTCCCCTTGTGTAACTTGGTGATAGAGAGACATGTATCGGTGGCAGCTTTGGATGAACTTACTTTTGTTGTGATGCTACAAGTTGGAGGATGCAATGACCACACCTTTTAATGACTTGCATTAAATAAAAAGTGAGGAATTTGGTCACCGGATTCCTACCAATACCTAGCAAGATTGAATGAACCAATGACTTATATTTATTATTATCTTTTTTATGGTATATCTCTTCTGGGCCCCCTTGCATGATTGATTTAAATTCAATTATGGTTTAAATGAATCTTGGAACTTGCTTTATAAGTTATGAATGGATGACTTTTATCTTGTTTATGAATATGAACCATACTTCCATGTTTCTAAATGTTTAGATCTTATCTACATGCTTGGGTTTGAATTTGAATAATGCTCCCATGTTTTCTACTCAATGCTTGAGATTTAGTTTCAACTTCATATTAGATCTTGCATAATTATTATGTAGTACATGGATATTTGATGTTTGAGCATGGTTTTCTTCGTATTGAGCTTCGTTGTCCATTTTAGCTCACCCCGCTTACTTTCTAGGTACATCTACATCCGCATTAGTTCGTGACAAGGGAAAGGCACCCACTTGAAGTCTTTCCTTGCAATGTGAGCATTGCATACTCCTATTATCTAGTTATTTAATTTTGAGAATAATAAATTTGGGTTTTTACTTAAAGTAGGTCATTTGGGTAGTTTGGAACCCTCCTTATCTGCTTTGGACTATTTTGAAGCTTTATGGTAGTGTTGGAAGCTTTTTGGAATTATTGAACCTACTTATACTTTTGAACACTTATTACATTGATTATATGGTTTATGGATTCTAGTTTCGATTTCACTTTCGTATTTATTATGCCATATGGTTAGTATGATATTCTGCAGGTTAAAATAGGTGTGCCAAACTATAACTTAGGCCAGTTTCAAGTATCGTGCTTGAGTAAAAGGTTATAAAAGGTATCAGAGCATATGGATTAGAACCTAGGGAAATATTAGGTTAGTGTAGCCTAAGTATATAGAGACTTCAAGTTTAATAAACTCAATTGTACATAACTTTTGCTCAAGTCAACTTAATGTGCACATAATACCAATTCTATGATGGGAAGGGATTGAAGACATGAAATAAAACATTGATATAATATAAATTACATTGTTATGTAATATCTATAGCATTTAGATATTCTTGCGTACCTTCTTACATTGTAGGACTAATTCCTTTTTTGTTGCTCCATAGTGCACCATGAGAAACCATAGAGGGACATCATACAACCTGAGGGAAACTTATGAAAAAAAAAGAAAGGAAATGTCGCAGTTAGATGGAACAGTGCACATCTATTATGTCTGAGACACATCAGAAGGCCATTCAGGACATGACCACTGTGCAGGATCAGAGGTTAGCTTATCTAGCCCAGTTTTAGGAAGGAAACATGGCACTTATTTGGGAACTACTGCACAATCAAAGGAATGCTGGGGTAGCCGGACATGCACATGTGGGTCCAAGGTCTGATCTTTCGTTAACACCTATACATGAGAATTATCTCCCATAGGAAAGTTTTGATTCTATCATGCTTATAGGTGCAGTGTCCGTACCTATAGTCAATGGATATAATGAGGCATGCCGGAGGGGAGGGACACAAAAGTTTCATGAAATACGATGTACAACACTACTTTAAGGACCCTGATCCTATTAAGGTAGAAGCTTGGATATTAAATACGAAAAATAGGAAAGATACTATTGGCATTGAAGAGAGGACAACGCGTATAAATGGTGGTTTTCTATTTCAAAAACTCGGGGACCAACTATGAGTTTGTTGTAGTTCAAGCATTTGTTCTGTGATGAGTTGTTCCCGGAGACCGTCAAGGCAGACAAGATCAGGCTGTTCCTTGCCTTGGTACAAGGCAACATGAGTGTGGCCGAATATGCGTCATGTTTCAATGAGCTTGTCGAGTTCACGTACGAGTATGTTTAATCTGAGGAGACTGGCAGGAGACGATTTATTCAGGGGTAGAGAAGAGATATAAGCGTTATAGTGGTAGCATAGGGATCAGACACCTACCTGCAGGCCTACCATCAAGCATTCAAGTGTGAGTTAACACTTTGTGATAAGGATGATATGCAGTTCTAGGCAGGATCCAATCAGTATGGTAAAGGCAGTTTTGGCATTTATAAAAAAGGTTAGAGAGGAAACTTCACAAAGCACAAATTTGAGGGATTAACGAGTAATCATGCATATTCATGGATGGCTTTGATGGCAACACACACTCAAATAGGGACCATCACTCATTCACGTGCCCTCGCACCCTCGACTATTAAGAGTGTGGCATTTAAGCCACCGCATCCAATACAACAATGCAAGGGCAATGAGCCAACAAAGCCAAGGCTGAATGCATCAGCGAGTACAATGTTGTCGCCCCTGACCTACTAGAAGCTACATGTCATATGTCACTGGTGTGGGACGGTTGGGCGTTACATAAGCCAGTGACCTAATCCATCACTATCCGAGGTGAGTAAAACCCAATTACTTAAGGGAGAGTCCATGCCATAGCTGAGCAAGAACAGTAGGCCGCGCGACGGCTTGTCGGAGGTGTGGTTTCAATTAATGGTCGAGACATGCATACATTATTTGATTCTGGTTCTACTAGTTCACTTATATCGGGACCATGATTTATGCTTTGGGGTTGAAACCAGTTAGAGCACACAATTACTTGGTTTTGAGCATAGTTTCAACTGAATGGATTTATCCGAATATGATATGTGAGGGGTGCACAACTAAAATTGAGGATCATACAATGACATTCAACTTATGAGTCTTATAGTGCCTAGAGTATGATGCACTTATAGGTATGGAATGGTTAGCAACTTACCACACAAAAATAGATTGTTTACAAAAAATTGTGACCTTCCTGATTCCGTTCATTTCACCATTTGAGTTTGGAGGTTGTACATTGGCTGATACTACAACCCACAGTAGTGTTGCAACTTTTGCTGAGATATAGTCCATTGCGAGTCAAACTGCCATGTGAAAGGAAGGACATAAAGTTCTAATCGAGAAGATTCTCGTACTAAGAATTTTTCGGATGTCTTTCCCTCAGACCTTCCGGGAATTCCATCCCATCGAGGCATAGACTTCATGTTTGACCTTATACCTGGTACGAAACCAGTTTTCAAGGCACCTTACCCAAAGGCATCTACCGAGTTGATGGATTTAAAAACACAGTTAAAAGAGTCGACTCATACAAGCTTTATTACACCGAGTGCATCACCATGGGAAATGCTTGTGTTGTTTGTAAAGAATAAGGATGATAGTTTAAGGATGTATATTAATTACCAACAATTGAATAGGGTGACTACTTGGATCCAGTATCCATTTCCTAGGATTGGCAACTTGTTTGACTAGTAGAGAGGAACAAAGTTCTTTTCTAAGATAGATTACAGATCGGGGTATCATCAGTTGCGTATACGGGAGGAAGACATACCAAAGACAACCTTTAGTACTCGTTATGGGCAATTTCAGTTTACTTTGATGCCATTTGGGCTTACTAATGCACCATCGATGTTCATGGATTTAATGCATCGTGTTTTTTAGCCATTACTTGACCAGTTTGTGATTATCTTCATTGATAACACCGTAATATATTCCAAGACTGAGTCTGATCATAGGAAGCATCTCACGAAGGTGTTGCAAACTTTGAAGGAATATAAAATTTATGCTAAGTTGAGCAAATGCGAGTTTTAGGTTTCGAAAGTGATGTTTTTAGTACACAAGGTGAATACAGAGGGAATATTAGTTGATCCTACAAAAATCGAAGCAATCCTTAAGTAGCCATAGCCTACTAATGCTTTTGAGATACAAAGTTTTCTAGGATTAACAAACTATTATCGATGGTTCATGTGAGGTTTCTAGTCGATCCCTTCACCGCTTAACAATTTAACCAAAACAAACATTGCTTATGTATAGGATAATCCATGTGAGGAGGCCTTTCAATTATTGTAGAACTGTATAACTACCGCACTGATCCTTTTTTTCCACAAGAGGCCAGCAAAAAGTTGTCAATGTACCCCAATGCATCTATGACTGGTTTAAGAGAAGTGTTGATGCAAGACTACAAGGCAATCACTTATGCATCAAGACAACTAAAAGTACAAGAGAAGAACTACGTGGTGCACGACTCAGAGCTAGTGCTAGTAGTGTTTTCTTTGAATTTGTGGAGGCACAATTTGTATGGGGAAAAGTTCATTTTATATTCAGATCATAAGAGCTTGAAGTTCCTATCCACCTAGAGCGAGTTGAAGATGCGGCAGAAGAAATGGTTAGAACTCATGAAATACTGCAATTTCACGCTCGAGTACCACCCGAGGAAGGCCAACGTAGTGGCATATGCTTTGATCTGCGTTAGACTAAAGCTAAAGTTCAAGACCATAATGAATGTTCAGGGAATACCCGCAGATGGGCTAGGTGCCTTTGAAGGTTACGTACGAGCTCAGATTAGAGCAGAGCCAGTGGCCATGTTATAGTGGTTGACTGTTAGAGAGTTGATTTAGAGTAAGGGAAGTACAAGTCACTTACGAATAGTAGTGATAAGTTGGATTAGAGACTTTCAGCTGATGGAGCATTGAGTTCTCAAGACAGATTGTGGATACCATCTAATAGACAATTGATAGATGATTTACTCCGAGAGGCGCAAAGATCACAATTCACTGTTCATCGCGAATGCAACAAGATGTATAAGGACATGTGGAGGATGTATTGGTGGCTAGGGATGAAGGTGAACAATCCTACTTAAATTCAGGAATGCGAGATTTGTCAGCAAGTGAAAGCAGATCACTAAAAATTGGGAGGATTATTGCAATCGTTACCTATTCCTTAGTGGAATTAGGAACACATAGAAGTAGACCTCGTGTCAGGGCTATCGAAGACTCATAAAGGGCATGATGGGGTTTGGGTAATTGTGGATCATTTAACTAAGTCAACTCACTTTGTCCCTATTTCCATGGAGTATTCGGCATACATGTCGGGAGGCATAAACCTAGATAATATTGTGAGATTTCATGGAGTCCCAGTGTTTGTTGCATCGGATCATGATCTGAGACTCACCTCTCAATCTTGGAGTGGGTTTCAACACCAAATTGGGACTCACCTCATTCTCAGCATGCCTTGTCACCCTCAAAGAAATGGGATAACCAAGTGATTAATTAAAATAGTTGAGGATATGCTCCAAGGATGTGTGTTTGATTTTTGCGAAAGTTAAGAGAAATACAATCCGTTATGTAAGTTTGTGTATAATAAAAATTCTCAAGCAAGCATTAGCATGACACTGTTAATGGCACATTATGGGAGATCGTATAGATCTCTAGTTTGTTGGATTGAGGTCGGGGACAATCTGTTTATCAAGCTAGAGCTTGTGCAAGACCATACAGAGAGGATTAAGGTGATAATGCAACAATTAGAGACCGCCTCATGCCGTCCGAAAAATATGCCGACGAAGGCCGCTGAGAGGTGGTATTCAAGGAAGGAGAATACGTACTATTCAAGGTCTCACCAATGAAGGGGCACTACCATTTTAGGTTGAAAGGAAAGTTATCTCCAAGGTTCATCGGACGATTCAAGGTTCATCGACCTTGAGTTGCCTCATCAGCTAGCGAGTATAGACGATGTCTTTCATGTCTCTATATTGAGGAAGGCACACAACAAGCATTCACCAACCATAAATTGGGGGCAAGTTGATTTGAGAGAGGACGTGTCCTATGATATGCAACCAAACCAGTATGGATAGGAAGGTGCATAAACTTCACAAGAAATAAATCCTAGTAGTGTTGGTTCGGTGGTAATTTCACGGAGAGCTGACTCTTGTCAAGCTTGCACAATAATTTCTCATATTTTATTGTTATTTTGTAGTAGTGCTAAAAGTGATATCGTCTCCATAAGGATTTTTCAAATCTCTTATGAAATAAGGCTACCTTAAAGTTTTACCGGATTTAACTTATTTTAATTAAACTAATTTAATTAAACAAGAATTAAACACTAATAATATGCAAATAAAAATAAAAATAGTAATTAAAATAACTAAACTATAAAAAATTTAAATTCAACAAACTAACCTAAAATAATTCAAACTAACATACAAATAATCAATAAAAAATCAATATAAATGAAATATGTAAACAGACATCTAAACAAACCCCCACTAAACATTGTAATATACTTGGATTGCTTTCAAACACTAGAACGTAACATTACTTCTTACTATAGTTATAATCATAAAACATGGAATCTTGTAATCATTAAATCCCAATTCATAATAGGTTAATAGCGTTTAGTCAGACACCAATTTTCCTAAATTCAATCAAAAAGCCACATTCTTATAAGTGCAAACCTACCCATTAGATAAAACGCAACACCATAAAAATACGATAGCATTAACACTCAATGAAAATCATGCCTAATATAGGCCAATATTAATCAAAGCTGCATAATAAACAACTAAGAAGATAATCACCTAGAACATCCACTCAGGAAAAGCCCTATAGATTAATCCTAGTTACTACTTCTATAATTGTTGTCAATAATTATAGAGATAGATCTGGACACTCTATATTAAGGAATGTATTGGCCACTATGCACTCAATACAAAGAATCACTAGTTGTAATACACAAAAATAACTTATTTAATCCGTGACTGACATGTATGATTCAATTTAAAACATTAAGTACGTGATTCCATAATTATAACTACATAGCAATCCAAAGCATGTACATTACTAAGGTTTGTTTAGATTAACAAACTACTCACTCATGCTGGAAATAAAAAATTAAAATATATAATTAAAAGACATAATTAATTGATAAATAAATACTTCTTAATCAAAGCTCCAATGTTGCTTCACATATAAAACTAAACTTAAAAGACAAAAGGTTGAAAAGAAGAGTAATGAAAGTTAAAAATAGATTAAGAGAGAGCTATTTCGAAGCTCTCTAGTCCTATATATAATTTCACTAATAGTACATATCTTAGATAAATACAAATTCCTCGTTCTTATCTAAAAAACTCGTCATCAACCTCAGCAATTTGTCAGGGATTTCGAAGTTGCACACAAATTGTTGAGTCAATCACTGGATCTGGCTCTTTGTGCTCCACTAATTCAGCTGGAGATTTTTAATGTATTCCCCAATTCGCTATGGATTTGCTAGCTAATCTCTGTTGTCGATTTAGGTGGTGATTTCTTGTGTAAATACAAATCACTGGCTAATCGGTTCTAGTTGTCAGTTTTGCTTTTCTTCCTTTATATCTTTCATTTCTTCATTTTCCTATTTAAATCCTGAAATCACAAAACAAGAGAATACCTAGTGTAATATCATCATTTATATAAAAATAAACCTAAATTACATTATAAAACATGTCTAATTATTGACTTGTCTAGTACCCCAAACTCAGTACTTTGTTGTCCCTAGCAAATGAATACTCTCAATAATATTCTCTTTTCATTCTTTATAAACTGATTTCAATCTAATTCATCTTAAATTTAAATAACATAATTTGTTAAATAGAAGTGATTTTCAAATAAAAATATACTACCCACAAGTAAATGAAAGTTATGATAAAATAGTATGTAACAATTTAGACAAAATAAAACATCCCTTAATGATAACTCAACTATCCAATGCAACACTTTTAGCACTTAAAGTTCATTACCAAGGTCAGTACACAATATATACGTTTTCTCAATCTCCACTGACAAGCATCAAGCTTACGATAACTAGTATAGAATCTAAAAACACAAAAACCACTAGATTAATTTTAATTTTGGAAAATACTTTATAATAGTACCATAATTGAAATCAATAGGAATTTCACCAAGATACCAATAAATATATCATTTAGAACATGTTAGATTAAGATATACTTAATTCAACTCTAGCTTCAAGTACTCAAGTTAAATCTTTTATTCAAAGAGTTTAAGTACATAAATCTTTTTCATCTCTCGTTTTTATTTCTACTCCATTCTAATTATTTCTTCTTATTATATATTTTTTTTGTTTTCGAGTCACTACTCCATTTCCTATGGACACTTTCCCATTCTGCCCACTATAAATTCCCTGCTCCATTTCCTTTGGAATATATATAGAATATATATATATATATATATATATATTTGAAAACTCATGTTTACACTTGTCACTATCCACTAATGTAAAAAAAGCATTCTCTAACTTATAGAAATTCTTTGCTTTGTAACACATTTTTTCTTTCAATTGTGGCATATTAAATTTCTATATCTATGTTATAAAAATACTTAATAAATAGCTTTTGTATCACAAAATTCTTTGAAATCTATCTTGTTTATCTTGCACTATTCTTTCGATCTTTAACCCATTATTATGACTAACACAAGGTATTTATTTTAGTGCACATATCAGAAAGGGTATAAAAAGTAATTCCTTGTATCATAGAATTCACTTGGGTAGAAAAATATATCTTGCATTCAAAAATCTATTATATATTCATTATTGTTATTATCCTAACTAAAAATAAAGTAAAATAAAATTCATACTTACTTGAATTCGGAAGAAATTTTAAAAATTTCGTCGACTTACTTGAATATCGGATCTAAAGTTTGAACTAATTTCGTCGACTTTTTATTATCCTAAATAAAATTCAAAAATCTTAATTCCGAACTTATCTTCTACCTTTCTTTTCTTTCTTTGGTTTCTTTTATATCATTGTCGTACTTCAACAAAAATACTCCAAACTAATTTCAAACCTTGTCCTTAAGGTTTTAAAATTAAATTGAGTTTCTAACAAACAGATATACTACGTGAAGCATAAATAAATTTATATATGTAATAAAATGTAAATAAATAAATAGAAATATTTTAAATTCAAAAATTTTCAAATGAATGGAATGCAAAAGGGAACATATTTCATTCATAAGCAAAAACCTCATTGTAATGATCCGTTACCTTAAACTGGTGATTAGTGTTAATCTAAATTCTAATTAACTCGAGTTAGGCTCGTGGTTAAGTTCAGTATACCTCTATTAGCATGTGAGCAGGTTTGTGTGATGATTAGTGTTTGTTTGGAATGTTTGTTGAATTTATAGGTTGTAGTATAAAAATGAAATTTATATACAAACCTATAATTGAGAAATAAATAAATAAACAATAAATAGCCGGTACATCATGTGTGATGAAAGGGTTGTGAAATAAATGTGCATACCTAAGAATACTCGTAGGCATGTCTGGTGGATTTATTGGCAAGAAAATACATGAGATATTTATATTTATATATATTTGTTATATAAATATATATAATAAAACTATAAGTCTGGTTTGAATTATATAGATAGTTGGGTCGTCTTGAAATGAGTGTAAATTTTGATGGCGTTAAGTTGTATGTCACTTTATGATGTGTCACTTTGACACATCAATCACTTGATCAACCTCAAGATAACGCGATGCATAACTTAAAAAAAATCCATATATAGAAATCCAAAAGGTTAAAACTTATCCTCAATTCATTCGATCAATTGATAGAGAGAGAGATCAAACATCAGAAGGTTTTATCTTGCGAGGAGTTGACCTGAAGAGGATCATCAATTAAATAATAGAGATCAAACAACTGAGATCAGAGATCATCATTTGGTTAAGTGAAGTTTTTAGTTTTAAGTTTATTTCAATAGTTGGTGTTGAATTCTTTGTTTTGTTGTTGTTAATCACTAGAAATAGATTGATACCTCACTAAAGGTCCTCCCTATTGTTTTGGGAGAGTGTTACATGTTGTTTTTGTGATTTGATAATCGAACAATGGCTGCTGCCCTATTCACTGTCAAGACAACGCAGGGTAGAGCGCGTTCCACCTAGTAGAGGAGCGTGATAACCCAATTAGTGGACCGCGCTCCACCAAGTGAAAGAACGCGCTTCTAGCCCTGAAAACAACAACAGTGCTATATTTTACTTTGAATTTCATGTGGTCTTAGGGACTTAATTAGGGGTTCTGAACATTGGGTATTAAGCCTATATTAATCACAAATGCTTTGTAATAGGTTTTGGATCACAAGGAAAATGTGAGTCACAAAAAATTTAGGGAATTAGGAAACGTAAAACTAAATCAAGGTAAGTATGGATTCTCTTATTTATCAATATTGCCTAGATATGTTAGTATATGTAGTTCATATAGTCATGGCAGAATGGGGGATTATATAAATTGTGATGTTTTTACCAAACCAAAAACTGTGTTTAATGTGATCCATGAGAGTATCTCCAAGAAGTGAGACTAGGTTATGTAAGATGCGGGATGATCTTTTTACCTATATTTAGTTCCTACTCAGTTAGATAGGTTGTGTGGATTACATATACACTAGAGGGTTTGGGATAGAACAATAGGACATTAATGGATTGGCCAGATAGCACATCGGCTAATGGGTTGGTCTAGCAATCGCATTAATGTTGTCAGTGGGTAATTGCCTGTAGTTTTACAAATAAAAATGGGAATTGCATTAATAGTCATTTACAGTTTGACCTGCATCCATTATTTATTAGATTATATGCTGTTCATAATCCAGTTAGCTATCTATAGTGCATATTGTTATTGCATATTGTTCTTGTTTATTATATGGAATGTTGATGACTTTGTGAATCCCTACATAATGAGCAAGTTGGAGCACTCATCCTCATTAACATTTCATGGAAATCGATGAGCACTACGATGATGGGATAGAGAAGATTTAAGAGTATTGATCTTCTCCTCAATATAATAAATCTTCTTTTGTCTTATATATTTGTATTGAGTTTCGATTATGTAATATCAAGGGATGGGAGGTTTTGTATAGCCGAGATTTATTCCAATTTGGGACAATTTTGTATATTGCAATTAAATAACAAAAAGTTTTAATTTTCGTTGCGTTTAATATTTGTTTTACATCGATATCGATAAACAATTATGTTTATCATGAAATAGAAGGAGAGGGTGCTGGCACTAGTTAAGTCAGGCTAGGTCACTGGGGCTTAATTAGGGTTTCAGGCCGAGTACTGCCCTAATCCGGATAGAGGATGCTACACCTTGGTATTAGAGCCCACCTCAAAGTTTAAGGTGATTAACTTTGATAAATTTTGGTATTAGAGATTACTTTAGATAATAACCTTATTACTTGGAAACAAGTGATAATTTGGATACAGTTTGGTATCAAAGTTTAAGGTTATTGACTCTCATATACCCTGGTAACATAACCTAAGTTTACTAACTCAGAGAGTTGTCTCAAGTTACAAAGAAGTTTAAGATGTAATAAATGGTTTTATCTTGATTTTGGGGGTAACCAAAAGATAAAAGACTGAGATATGTTATTCATTGTATTTTATTAAATCTACGCGATAGATATAAGAGTTATGTCTTTCTTCAATGATGATAAGATGGATGAAGTCCATCAGTTTCTCATGATATGAGAAAGCATTAAAGGTAAATGCTCAAAATAATCTTAACCTTGATGAGTTTAAAAAGGAAAGACAAGGAAAGTTTACAAATATTAAATTAAACTCTTTTCCTATTAACTGTTGTCAATAGTCTTTATTCTCGTTGATATTATTAAATAAATAATATTCAGTGAAGAAGTATCTATTGGATCTGGACCTTTAGGCGTGTACTTGGAGAATAGAATTTATGAAGCAATGGTACAATGAATAACTTTAGGTGGAACTCAACTATTTTAAGTCACTTTGGGATGAGACCTAATACTAGTATTGAGGCTAGTTGAGAATAATGAAAGTTATTCAGTAAATGAATTAGTGGTCAATGATAAGAACCTATTTGAGGTTAGAAAACTTGTAATGTATTTATACTTCATGATTTGTGATGAAGTAAAAGTTCAAGATATGGTGTTAATCCGATTGGAATGACAAGAAATTTGTTGGAAAATGAAAGGTGAAATTGACAATTTAAAATTGGAAGACACTTTAATCCATAACATAATAATGAGTTGGTAAGATATCCTAGTCTGATGTTTTAGACTAGTATAGTCTAAGGGAGAATGAGGTATAAATGATTATGATAATTTAAAGAATAGTGTATAATAGTGGGACTGAATTTTCATTGCCCAAGATTGATAACTCATTCTGATAGTGAGGTGAAATCAGTTGTTCTCAAGAGTTAGTTAAGATCAGGTTGTCATTATGGTATAATCAAAGTTATGGATATATATAAAGATGATTTTAGCCAGTTGTTGAATCATTTTATATTATTGGTAGACACCATTAGAACTTACTAAAACTCATGTTATATTCATGAATGAAGGGTGTCGATTTTTGAAACCCTATTTGAGTTAAGTTGTTATCGTGTTATCGATAACAAGATGAGATCTTTGAAGACTTAAGAGGTGGAAGAGCATTACCGTAAAGAATTGTAAATTTTGATGGTAAATTGGTTTATGCCTGATTTTGCAAGTGCCAGTACTAAGTTTCAAATGTAAATTTTGAATATTAACAGCAAATTAAGGGATTTGACCGAGATTGAGATAGTATGGATTGTCCTATATTCAACACAGAGCAAAAAAGAAGTAATTTTGAAATAATCGAATATTACAATCGATTGACCTAGGGATCTCTACTATTGTTATGTAAATTATTCAATTACCTTAAGTATGAAAATTGTTGTAATATTAAAAAAATATATGGATGCCTTGGAGGAAATTTAAAGTATAGTTTGATTGCAATGTTTGCTTGATAAAACCTAAATTATGGAAGAAGTTAGACGTTTATTGTTAGACTTCTTATTTAGGTAAGAATGTGTAATGACACAATAAAGTAAAATTGTAGCTTATACTTCTATCCATATATATAGTTCATGATTCGTAAGGAGAATAATTGGGGATAGATAATCTCAAGTTAGCTTTTTTGGTAGTTGCACTAAATATGAAAGGCATCGATTGTAAATAAGAGGAAATGTTTGTTGAGAATCTTTGAATCATTCATAGAAATTATTAAGAATATTGAAGAATCATTAAAAGACAATCTGAAGGTATAAAAATCAGTGGATTTGTATAAGTAGTGAATCAAACAATGAAAGTTTGAAAAAAATGTAATTATCAGGGTGAAAGAAATGGAAGCTGCAATAGATAAACCTAGATTTCTAAAAATATTATGAACTCACGCTGAAACATTACTCATTAAGGTGAATATGTTGACAATGCCTTGAATAGGAAAAATATAGGGCACATCATCAGCTAAGTTGTCTTAATTGGTAATTATAAGTTTGTTCTTTGGAGCTCAGATTGGATTTGAGCTAATAATGATTGATTGATTGGTGAGTTAGTGGAGAAATTGATTGAGATTATCTACTAGGTCAAGGTTTAACTACTAGTTATTGATATTAGGTATGGATAATCTTCGATCACAACATTGAGCATAAAAAGAAAGTTCTTCGAACTCGAATCAAATAGTGAGGCAAAAATGTTATGAGAATGTTATGGATTTCTTTAAAATATTCATTCAGGCGAAATCCAAAATCATTGTGATAAGAATGAGTTGTGGATGATGTCAATTTTATAAAGAAATATGAGATATGGAAGCAAGTGAAAGTTAATTGTAATTATCTTGAAGGGTTATATTATTCTTGCCCTATATGAAAGAGATTTCATGCCCATAAATTTATGATTGATTAACCTAAGTTATAATGGCAAGTGAAGGTTGTTGATGTTGTAGTTATAAGACTGATAGAGTATGCAAATTTCTTGCAAGTATTGTGGTTTAATTCTCGTGTAAGAGTAAGCGAGATATATGTGTGTAGAAAAAGTTGAGAGTTTATGGAGAATCAGGATTATTATTTCGTTGAAAAACTGAAAGTTTTTTCCCAATGGAAAAGAGATGTAGAATAGATGGAAGGGATCTTTCTCAATCTTCACACAATATAGTTGCGGCTGATCTTAGTTCCAGAGAATATAAATTCCGAGCTTGTGACATGAAAGATGTTAGTTACTGGAATAGATATTTTACTAAGTTAGTTCTCTGGTATTGACATTATCAGGCTATAAATGTTAAGTTATTTCCCTTAAAAGATTGTCAATTGGTATGGGACGAGAAGTAAAGATACTAGCTAATTGGAGCATGAATAACTTAAAACCACACAGAAAAGTGTTAACTGACGGTCAATATGCAATTACAACTCAAATGAATGGAAAGTATATGTTGGCAAGCGTTATAGGATGTTAAAATAATCAAAAGATATATGTGGAAGTGTATATGGCTCGAGTTTCTCTAGAACTACGATTTCACTCTGCAGTATCACCCAGGCAAAATAAATGGGGTTGCAGATGCCTTGAGTAGGAGAAAAACATGCATAGAATTTGTAGCTACTGCCAGAGCTTCTTAGTTTAGACTTCTTGAGGCAGTATCTATGATGATGATTCATGTAAGTTTAGCAAACACATCATGAATACAGAGAGCTACCTCCAAGCTACTAATCCGTTCTTCTGAGCTCAGATTGGAACTGAACTGGAGATGATTCGTTGGGTGATTGGTTATTAGAAAGCTTATCAAAATTATATAGCGCGTTAGAGAATCATGGCTAGTGTGGATTATTCTGATTGGTCAGTTTCTGGTGATGGTGCGTTACGTTTCAGGGATTGATTGTAGATTCCAGCTCAAGATCAATTGAGACAAGAGTTACTACGAGAATCTCATAGATCACTTTACTTTATTCATCCAGGTAACACTAAGATGTATTGTAATATGAGGCGTAATTATTGGTAGCAAGGGATGAAGACTAATATTGTTAAGTTTGAAAACATATGTGAGATATGTCAACAAGTGAAGGCTAAACATATAAAACCTGGAGGGTTATTGGGTTCTCTGCATATTTTGAGTGGAAATGGGAACCTATATTGATGGATTTTATTTTCAGTCTACCTCTAAGTTAGTGTAAGCACGATGCGGTATTGGTTATAGTTGACAGGTTGATGAAGTATGCACTATTCTTAACCTCATTACGGTATACCATCTATAGATTGATAAGTAGACTGAGCAATTGATTTTGGATGCTAGAGGATAAGTTTTGAGCTTGCGTCTTGGAGTTGTTGGTAACTAGAAGAAATACATTTTCCTATGTGAGTTGATTGTGAATTACATAAAGAATTCAGCAGATTTGCCAATGTTTAACTACGGCACACCAAAGAAAGAAGAGATATGCCGATAAACATTATAGGTTTTTGGATTGTTTAAAAGACAATTTCGTTCTGTTGAAAGTCTCACATAGGAAAGGAATATACGGGTTTGGATTGCAAAGTAAGCTAGCTCTAAGGTACATTAGGCCGTTCAAAGTGCAAGAAAAGATTGGTCTTATTAATTATAGGTTAGAGTTACCTCCTCAGTTAGTTGGAGTTCTTAATGTCTTCAATGTGTTTATGCTTCACAAAATGAAGACTCAGTTCAATTCAAGGATTGATTGGAATGAATCTAATCTTCATGATTACTTATCTTATGACAATCAACTGATTTAAATTCTTGATCATAAGATTCAGAAGCTGAGAACCAAAGAGATTCTTTTGGTTAAGGTGAAAGGGCAATATCACCGAGATGAGGAATTAACTTAGGAAGGGATGTCTTATATGAAGGAGCAGTTTCCATTTCTCTTTGAAACTACAGGTAATTTTACATTTACTTTAATTTCGATGGCAAAATTGCTTTAAATTAGGGAGACTGTTATGACTGTTACCTTAAGTTTGTGATTAGTGTTAGTTCAAATCCTAATTAACCTGAGTAAGGCTTGTGGTTAAGTTCAGCGTACCTTGAATAGCGCGTGCGTGGGTTTGCGTGAGGATTGGTGTTTGTTTGGAATGTTTGTTAAATTTATAGGTTGTTGTATCAAAATAGAATCTATATACAAACCTATAATTTGGAAATAAATAAATAAATAAAAAATAGCCGGTACACCAAGTGCGACGAAGGGGTCGTGAAATGAATGTGCACACCCGAAAATACTCATAGGCATGTCCAATGGATTTATTGGTGAGAAAATACACTAATTATATGTATTTATATATATTTGATGTATAAATATATAAAATAAAACAATAAGTTTCGTTTAAATTATATGGGTTGTTGTATTGCCTTAAGACGAGCATAAGTGTTGATGGTGTTATGTTTTATGTCACTTTAAGATGTGTCACTTTAACTCATCAATCACTTGATCAGCCTCGAGATAACAAGATACATATCTCTAGGAACTCCATATATATGAATTCAAAAGCTTCAAACGTATTCTCATTTCATTCGATCAATTAATAGAGAGAGATCATGCAAGAGAGGGTTTGATCTTGCGAGGAATTGATCGAGAGAAGATCATATCCAACATAATAGAGATCAAACCACTGAGATCATAAATCATCATTTGAGTAAGTGAAGTTTTGAGTTTTAAATTGAATTCAATAGTTGGTGATGAATTCTCTATTTTTATTGTTGTTAATAACTGGAAATAAATTGATACCTCACTAGAGGTCTTTCCTAATGTTTTGGGAGTGTGCTAGTGTTTTTGTGGAGATTTGGTAATGGAATAGTGTCCGCTGCCTTGTTCACTATCGAGATAGTGATGGGTGGATGGTGCTCTACCAAGTAAAGGAGACCGATCCCTTAATCCATTGGGATGAACCTAATTGGTGGAGCACTCTACTGAGTGAAGGAGCGCACTCCTACTTTAGAGAACAACAATTGGGTTTTGTTTTACTTACAATCTCGTGAGGTATTAGGGAATCACTTAGTGGTTCTAAAGATAGGGTATTAGGCCTATATTAATCACAAATGGTTTGTGATAGGTTTTTGATCACCAGGAAAGCAAGAGTGACTGAAAAATTAAGGGAATTTAGAAACGAAAAGCTAAATCGATGTATGTTTGGATTCGCTTATTTATCAATATTGCATGGACATGTTAGTATATGTAGTTCATATAGTTATGGACTGAATGGGAGACTACTTACACTATGATGTTTTTTCCAAACAAAAAATGGTGTCTAATGTGATCTACGAGAATAACTCATGGAACTGAAACCAAGTTATATAGGATGCGAGGTTGATCTCTAAGCCTGTATGTACCTCTTACTCAGTTGGATAGGTTGCATGGGTTACATATTCATTAGAGGCTTTGGAATAAAACCATTGGACATTAATGGATTTGCTAGACAGCACATTGGTGAATGGGTTGGTCTTACAATTGCATTAATGGTGTCAATGGGTAATTGACCTTGATTTTACAAATAAAAATGGGAATTACGTGTAATAGTCATTGACGGTTTGACTTGCCTCCGTTATTTCTTGGATTATATGTTGTTCATAATCCTGTTAGCTATGTGTGGTGCATATAGTTATTACATATTGTTCTTGATTATTATTTGGAATGTTCATGGCTTTGTGAATCCCTACTTTCTAAGCACGTTGGAGCACTCATCCCAATTAACATTTCAAAAAAATCGACGAGCGCTACGGCTATAGGATAAATAATATTAAGGAGTCTTGATCTTCTCTTAGATGTAATGAATCTTCCCTTGGCTTATATATTTGTATTGAATTACAATTTTGTAATATCACAAGGGATGGGAGGTTTTGTATAACTGATATTTATTTCGGTTTGATTGATTTTGAATATCGTATTTAAATATCAAAAAATTGCGTTTAAAATTTGTTTTACATCTGTGTTTGTCAAGAGATAGAAAGAGAGGTTGATGGCTATAGTAAAGTCTAGATGGGCTACCTAGGCTTTATTAGGGTTTCAAGCCGAGTATTACCCTAATCGGGATAAGGGTTGCTACATTCATAAAAAACAATATATTATATCATTCATTCATTCATTCATTGCATACGGCGGTGTCTAGAAGTAAATTCATCATCAGCTTCATTATCTTCATCCATTTCTGCATAAGGTTGGGAACCGCAACTATCAATTGGGTTGTATGTCCCATTTTGATATTGCAACTCCAAGGACGGAATGTTGACGCTTCTCCACGAGTCTTACAAAAAACTATCATGTGTTCTCTCACATATAAAATGGAAGCATTGTAAATCCTTCTTGTTTGTTGCTATCATTTCTTTATTGTTATGAATTTTATGACTGGCTACACATAAGTGAAGAAAGTATAATCTGAAAAATTCACCCATACTAGGCTGTGACGAAGATAGTGTCGAACTCATATCAACATTGAATGATTCTTGTTCATCCTCTGAGTTATTATATCTGACCACCTTATTAATTCTTTGTACTTTCGCATCATTTATACTCTTCTCGGGATATACATCAAATCAATATCTAAACCCACCCAAACTTTTCTACATAATTCTTTGATCAAAATTGGGAACGGTAGTCCTTCATTCTTTTTAGTTTGTATTACAAACTTCATATAATCATGTATAATTTTTTCGACATTAATATAACCCTTCTTCATAACTATATGATAAAGTAGAACAGCTCTAGGGTTTTACATTTCAAAACATTTCTTTGTTGGATAAAAACATGTGTCTATAATATAACTCTAACTCTTTGTAATCTTCTAAAAATAGGTGGTTTTAATAAATTTCCGTTTTCTTTAACTATCAAGTGTGAATCCCCTCCTCGGAGGTATCTTTAAAGCGTCTTCAATTATCTCAAAGGGGTAGGATTTCTTATCGACATAAATGACATTTGGGTAATCCTCTTTCATTCTATTTCTTTTATGTGGTAGACCGAAATATCTATTCAACCTCACAGGTGAAATATCAATCTTCTTCCCTTTTATTACTACATTGTCTCATTCCTTACTAATATGCGTATTTGCATAAAATTGGAGTACAATTTCTAAACATCCTCTTTCTCCTCTTCATGCATAGTCTCGTAGAAATTGCTCCCATCCTCTATTTATGATGATGCTCATAATTTTGTCCTCATACTTACTCACATTCTGAATCTTAAACCCTCTCTTATGAATTATGACTATCTTTTTATCACTATAGTAGCGCCTCTGAGCTATAGGTCTCAAAAACAAAGAGAGGTCATAAAGCACTAAATGACTAGGGTCGGGATTCTAAAAATATTCTTCCTCATCATATGACAATGGAGATTGTTCTTTAAGCTCAGCCCTTCCAAGTCTAGGTTCTCTAATACTAACCCCGATATGTATAATATTCATTAGGTGGCCTGCATATTTCTGCTTTTATTTTGATTGCACTTTCCTTACTATTCCTACCTCTTCCTCTACCTCCTCGTGCCATAGAATAACTCAACTATGATGAAATAGGTAAATTAAAATCATGTAGTTGAAAACTCAAACTATCAAGGTATGGAAAACAATTTTGCGAAAAGGTTTTAGCGTAGAGTCTTGGAAAAGTTTCAAGTAATACACGTAAAATAGTTGTATCGAGATATCCCTATCATAAGTATGTATATATTGGAGAAATTCATAGAAACCCCCAAAATCATTTGAAAACCAATATTCAAATTAAAAATCTGTAAAGAAACCCATTGTCAAAAACAATTTTCAATAATAACCCAAAAATTACATTCATTGAAAATATCATCAAGAATAGATTTTGTTCATGACATTGAAATCAAAAAGATGTTAGAGTATTGATTCATTACCTTATTCAGAGTGAATCTATCAAGTAGTATGCTCTATCAGCTCCTTAGATTCCCTCTCCAAGCTTCAATTTGAAAAAAAAAAACTCACCAAGCCCTAACTAGGATATATGAACGTGGATTCAAAATTTATAGGGTTGAATCACTTCTAAACAATGTGGGATACAATTAAATAAGCTGTAATTCAAGTTTTGAAGGGTTGAATCTAGAAAAAAAAATGATTAATCAATTGAATGGGTGCAAGGGTTTTGGGTGTAAAAGGGTTTACTATTGGCGATTTGGGGTTCTGTTTGTGAAAAACACGGATTCATGCTCAACGAATTAGGGTTTAAGTGAAATCACCGACAAATCCCCAATGAAATCACAGAAAATCTATCTAAGTGCTCCAGTGATTAGTTCAGCGAATCATAGTATAAAACCAAAATCGCTGAGTTAGTTTTCACAAAAAACTTGCAAACTGGTAGCAACTTACCCAACGATTCCCAATGTTATTTGGTATCAATGTGAAATCGTTGATCGATTCCTGCTACTTTTTCAATATAGTAAATATTTTATTAATTTTCACACATAGCAATCATAATTAAGGTAGAATTGAACAATCTTCAACAATAAATATTATAAAAATATATTTAGAATTGTAATTATGAAATATTATACTAAATAAATACTTTATTACTTAAAATAATTAAGACAAATGTGACTCAACTGAAAAATAACTCGATCATCCCTCTCTTAATTGGGGATATCCCAAAAGAGAATTAAAATGAGAGAGAAAATAAATATAGTAACTATTTTAAATCTAGTAATACAGAAAGACATTAGCTCGATCAACCCCCTTATATGAAATTATTCCACGATTATTATCCTAAAATACTTCCATTATAAGAGTCAAAAGTTGAGGGAATAGAAAAACAACTAAATACTCCTACTAATAAAACTCAAAGTAAAGATAGAGTGTGGACTGCCTCTCATTGATCGCTTTTGTTTATTGTCATTGGCTCGACTTAGTAGATAAGATCACTCATTTTTCAGCTTGAGCGAGACAAGCTGACCATCAACCTATTGACACGTGTTTAGCGTGCACAACAAATTCTCATTTTTTACTATTAACTTGTAGTAGTGGTAAATGAGATATCGTCTTTATAAGAATTTTTCAAAAGCTTTTAAGAATATAATCTACAGTTAAGTTTTATCGGATTTGACTTGTTTTAATTCAATTATTTTAATTAAATGGGAAAACAAACACTAAACAATATAAAAATCAAACTAAACAATAAATTTAAATAACTAAACTTTAAACAACTTAAACTAAATAAGCTAACTTAATATACTAAAATTAATAAATAAATATCTTATAAATCAACTTAAATAAAATATCTAATAATCTTCTAGACAAACCCACACTAAACATCATAATATACTTAAGTTGTTTTCAAACTCCAAAACATAACGTCACTTCATACTATAGTTTTAATTATTTTATATGAAATTTTAGAATCATTAAATCCTAATTCATAATAGTTGATAGCCTTTAGCAAACCACCGATTTTCCTAAATTCAATGTAACTGAACATGTCATCATTGTAAGTCTACCAATTGGATAAAACGCAACACCGTAAAAATACGATAGCATTAAGTTCAATGAAAATCATACCTAATCTAAGCCAATATTATCGAAGCTGCATAATAAACAACTTAGAACAGAATCACCTAAGACATGCACTCGGGAAATGCCCTATATATTAATCCTAGTTACTACTTTTATAATTGTTGTCAATAACTATAGACATAAAATTGAATCTTCTATATTAAGGAACATATTGGCCACTATGCACTAAATATAAAGAATTACTAGTAGTAATATGCACAAAAAAAATTGTTTTATCTATTATTGAAGTGTATGAATGGTTCTAAAGCATTAAATACATGATTTCATAATTATAACTACATAACAATCCAAATTATATTATATGCTTAGCGTTTGTTTAGATTAATAGACTACGCACATATGCTAGGATTAAACAATACTAATATGATATTAAACAACATAATTTAATAGACAAATACCTTTAAATAAATGCTCCAATGTTGCTTCACATAAAGAACTTAATAATAGAGAAAAGAAAAAGTTAAGAGTAGTTAAAGAGTAATTGGAGAGAGTTATTTCGAAGCTCCCTGGTCCAATATATAGTTCCCCCTAGAATACATCTCATACATAAACACAAATGCCTCATATTAATCTAAAAAAACATCACCGACCTCAGCGATTCCTAAGCAATTACTAATTTATGCACAAATCACTGAGCAAATCACTGAGTTTAACTCTCGGTGCTCCACCTATTAAACTGGCGATTTATACTACATTATGCAATTCATTGTGGAGTCGGTGGCCTTGTTCTGCCGCTGATTGATATGGTGACTCCTAGTGTTTTTCCAAATCGATGGCAAATCACAGGTGTAGTTTTCTAGTTGACTGTTTTGATCTTTTTTTATTTTCTTCTATTTCTTCATTTTCCTATTTAAAACCTAAAATCACGAAAATTAGAGAATATGTAGTGTAATATCATCATTTTAACCATAAATCAACCTAAATTACACTATAAAATTTGTCTAATTATTGACTTATCAAATACCTCCGAACTCAGCACTTTGTTGTCCCGATCGAAGGAATACTCTCAATCATATTCTCATTTTATTCTTTATAAAATGATTTCAAATTAATTCATCTTCACTTTAAATAATAAAAAATTTAAAATAGAAATGATTTTCAAACGGAAATATATTAGCCACAAGTAAATGGAAGTGATGACATAATGTAATGATTTAGTCAAATGAAAACATCCCTCAATGATAACTCAACCACTTAATGTAACACTCTTTAGAACTTGAAACTCATTACCAAGGTTAGTGCATAACATAAGTTTTCCCAATCTCTATTGACAAGCATCTAGTTTATGAAAACTAATATAGAATCTCGAAACACAAAAACCACTAGATTAGTTTTAATTTTAGAAAATACTTTAAAATAGTACCACTGACAAGAATCGAGCTTATGATAACTTAGCCACAGTTTCTTGCTTCAAACTTTTCCAGCTCACTGCATCTCCATTCAAAGTAAACACATATCCCGACTGTGATCTGAAGTCATTTATATCAGTTTGAAAACTTGCATCAGTGTAACCATTTAAACAAATACGTCTTCCAAACTTCTATAGACAAAGAACACTACTTTAGTGCTTCTCAAGTACTTAAGAATGTTCTTCATTGCAATCAAACCAATATCTGCTTGTTGCGCTCAAAGCATATGATACATCAGGTCGGGTGCATAACATGTTATAGATGATAGATCGAATAGCTGATGCATATGGAATCGTATTCGTGCGCTCTCGCTCATCATTAGTCTTTGAACATTGAGTCTTGCTGAGACTTATACCATGAGACATTTGCAACGACCCTCTTTTAGAAACTTGTATACTAAACCTATTCAGTAACTTGTGTATGTAAGCATTCTAAGTTAGACCGATCAGCCTTTTAGATCTATCCATATAGATCTTAATCCTAAGGATGTAGGCTATATTTTCTAAGTCTTTCATTAAGAACGACTTCCATAACAAACACTTGACACTCGCAAGGTTGGGATGTCATTTCCAATGAGTAATATATCATCAACGTACAGTACTAGGAAAACAACCATGATCCTGCTAACCTTCTTGCATACACAAGGCTCATCTTCATTTTTTATGAAACCAAATTCCTTAATTGCTTCATCAAAATGAAGATTCCAACTCCGAGAAGCTTACTTTAATCCATGAATGGATCTTTAAAGCTTGCACACCTTCCTAGAATTCTCAGGATGAACAAACCCTTCAGGCTGTATCATATACACGTCCTCAATTAACTTTAAATTTCGGTAAGCTGTTTTGACATACATTTGCCATATCTCATAGTCATAATACATAACTATGGAAATTAGAATTCTAATGGATTTAAGCATGGCTACAAGAGAAAAAGTGTTATCATAATCAACACCTTGAGTCTGTTTGAAACCTTTTGCTACTAGTCGTGCTTTATAAGTATGCACATTGTCAACCATGTCAGTTTTCTTCTCGAAAAACCATTTACATCCAATGGTCTTAACACCTTCTTATAAATCAACTAAGTTCTAAATTTGGTTATCATACATGGATTGCATCTTAGAATTCATGGCATTAAGCCATTTATCTGCCTCAAGGATAGACAAAGGCTCTTGAAAAGTAGTAGGTTCACTTTGATCCATAAGCAAAACCTCATTACTATCAGTAATAAGAAATCCAAATCGTTCAGGCTGATGTCTTACCATATCAAACCTACGTGGGTCTTGTGATACATGTGGAGGTTCAACTAGTTCAAGACTTTATTGATCTACTACTAGCGGTTAAGTGTTTATTTGTGGTTCTTGAACTTCTTCAAGACTTACTTCATTCCCATTGTTGTTTTATGAAATAAACACTTTTTCCATAAAAACATCATTCCGAGCCACAAACACTTTGTTCTCAGTGGGATTATAAAATTAGTATCCTATAGTTTCATTAGGATAACCAACAAATATACACTTGATAGATTTAGCTGATAATTTTTCTGAGATTTTTCATTGTACGAAAACATCCCAACCCCAAATCTTAAGGAAAGACAAACTTGGTTTTTTCCCAAACAACATCTCATGTGGTGTTTCATCAACCGCTTTAGAAGGAACAAGATTCAGTGTAAACACAGTTGTTTCTAAGGCATAACCCAAAAAGGAAATAGGAATATCTGCATGACTTATCATAGATCGAACCATATCCAATAAAATTCAATTTCTCCTATCAAAAACACCATTCCATTTGGAGTTGCGTTGGGGGAGTTAACTGTGAGATAATCCTACAGTTTCTAAGATGATCATCAAACTCTTGGCTCAAATATTCACCACCTCGATCTAATCGTAGTGCTTTAATAGTATTAGCAAGTTGATTTTGTACTTCATTCTAAAATGTTCGAAACATCTCATTAGATTCACCTTTTATGTTTCATGAGATATACGTAACCGTAAGTGTTGAAATCATTAGTGAATGTAATGAAGTACTGATAACCACCTCAAGCCAATGTGTTTATAGGATCGCATACATCAGTATCTATTAGACCCAATAAATCTTTTTCCATTTCATTGTGTCCTGTAAAGGGGCTATTTGTCATCTTGCCTAGTAAATAAAATACACATGATTCATATGATTCAAAATTAAATGAATCAAAAAGTCCATCTTTATGGAGAATAGAAATGTGTTCTTCATTTATGTGGTCAAAACGACAATGCCAAAGGTAGGTTGCACTCAAATCATTTGACTTGAATCTCTTTGTATTAATGTTAAGAGTAGGAGTATTTGTGGACCTTTTCATGTTTAAAATATAAAAACCATCACATAAATCAATATTAGTATAGAAAACATCTTTATGAGAAATGGACAGTTATTATTCGGAATAATGAAATTAAAACCATCCTAATCCAAAAATGAAAGTGAAATGATGTGTCTGCTTAAGGCAGGGACATAATAACAATTATTCAAAAACTAAAACAAGTCTAATAGGTAAAATTAACTCATAACATCCTACAGCCAACGCAACAACCTTTGCTCCATTCCTAACTAGTAGGATAACTTCTCCTTTCTTTAGCTTTCTACTTTTGGTGAAACCTTACACATTAATGAAAATGTGAGATCCACATCTGGTATCTAATACTCAAGAATCACTAGTAGACTAGTTAACTTCAATAACGTAAATACCTAAAGCAGTAGTCGCATTATTCTTTTTTTCTTTAGATTTTTAAGATAAAGCTTGCAATTTCTAAACCAATGCCTAGGTGCATGGAAGAAATGAAAATTTCCTTCTTTTTCCTTTTCTTTCTTGGACTGTGATGTAAAAGCAGCATGAGGCTTGACTTGTTCCATAGGCTTTCGGACAATCACAACAGCCTTTGCAACTTTAGCCTTGCCTTTTTCTCAGACCCTTTCCTTTTTTACAATCATTAACACATTAGCACTGGATTTCTTGACATTCTGCTCAGCAGTTTTAAGCATCAAATTCAAGTTTGAGATAGACTTCTCCATGTTATTCATGTTATAGTTCATCACAAATTTTGAATAACTATCAGGCAATGAATTCAGGATCAAATATGTAGCTAACTCTTGGATTATGGGAAATTTAAGTCTGTCAAGATGGTCAATATAGCCCATCATTTTCTAAACATGAGAACTAACTGATGCGCCCTCAGCCATTTTGTAAGAATGAAAGTTCTTCACAGTCTTATACCTTTTTTGCCCAGCCGGCTACTTGAACATTTCCTTCGGCTTCAACATTATAGCCACGTCGTAATCTTCCACGTGTTCCATGTCCTTCTAAAGTTTAGGAACCATGGTGCCAACATAATGCATGCAACATCAGTTGTGTCTTTCACATGCTTAGTTTGTGCATCCTTCACAGCTCTCTAAACATTGGCTGGTGGTTCCCCAGAAATAGGATTATCTAGGACATACAACTTGCGTTCATATTTAAGAACAATTCTCAAGTTTCTGAACCAGTCAAGAAATTTTTTCCTGGACAACTTCTCTTGCTCAAGGATAGATCACTGTAACATGAGATTAGTGTGATTTGAAGAGGCCATAGATCTATAGCAAAGAGTATGAAAAAGTTAATTTTAGAATAGAGGAATAGACTCCCACTAAAATAACAACCTTCCTTAAAACGCTATGTTAATTTAAGGGGCTAAAATCCATGTTTCACCTAATTACTAGACAGTTAAGGCATGACACTATGAATTAGGTTATTTAGGTAGGTACCAATTATCAATTACATCATTTGTGACTTTTAGTTATTCTTAGGATATTATGACATCATATGTCTTAAGCATGTTTTGTCTCATCTAGTGCCTAAAGCCCAAAACCGTTTTGATAGCTTTATTAAGTTTAACCATTTCAAACAATAGAGTAACTGTTACTCAACTTGCCTCGCCATGATAACACAATATTCTTTGGAGGCAAACCCATATTGATGTAATTAAAGCCTTGACAAGTGTTTGAAAATGGATGACACTTGACCTAAAATCTGGAAGAGAGATTTTTATTTGTTTTAGTGATCATATTTTAAACAAGATAAATATCATATATTACAATGCGTAAACACTCTGCGGAGGTAGACCAATATAAAGTCTAACCATTTCTTTTACTTTTGCTTTTGGGTCCATGCTCCGTTTCTTTTTGGAGATTCTCATCTTTTTCCGACTATAGATTCCCCGCTCCATTTCCTTTATAATCTATAGGACTCTCTATTTATTTTTTTATAAACTCTTGTTAACACTTCTCACTATCCACTAAAGTTGAAGAAATTTTTTTTTCTAACTTATAAAAATTCATTAGTCTCTAACCTATTTCTTCTTTTTATATATATATTATAAAAATAATCAATCAATAGTTTATGTATTATAATACTATTAAAAATCTATCTTATTCATATTGCACTGTAGTTTCGATTGTTCTACCCATTATCATGACTAACACAAGGTATCCAATTTAGTGTTCTAATCAAGTAGCCAAGTGAATCAAAAAGGATATAAAATTTATTCATTCAATCATAAAATTCACTCGGGTAACAAAATATCACCTCAATTCAAGATCTATTGTATATTTCCTAACTAAAAATAAAGAAAAAATGAAATTCATACTTAATTGATTTCAAAAGAAATATTAAAAATTTCATCAACTTACTGGAATATCATATTTAAAAATAATTTTAAACTGTACATCTACATTTTTTTCCTTTCATTGCCTTCAATGTCATACTTTACCTAAAAATTTCCCAAACTCATTCCAAACCTTGTCATCAAGGTTTAAAATTGAGTTGGGTTACCAACATAACAAACATACCATGTGAAGCATAAATGATTTGATATGTATAACAAAAATATAAATAAATATTCAAATAAATAAGTTAACAGAGTCAAATGAATGGAATTCAGAAGGGAACATAAACTTGCATTAACCAAAATTTCACCAAGATTAATACAATGTATTATATATCGTTCAATGCATACAAGAGGAAAAATATAACAAATGGTGACATCAAGAAGTGAGTTCATTACCAGCTTCATCATCTTCCACAATCTTTACAAAAGGTTGAGAAATATAGCTATCAACTAGTTTATGTGGCCTAGTTGAAAATTTTAACAGTAGAAATAGAATGTCAATGCTCCTCCTCGAATATTGCAAATGACTATTATGTCTTCTCTCACACATAAAATGTTAACGTTTTAGAGTCCTCTCATTTGCAGCTATCATTTCTTCATTGCAACATATTGTCGTTTGGTTGCAAATTAATGAAAAAAATATAGTTGAAAAAATCCTCTTCTATGAAGCTATGATGAAGATGGTATCGAACTCGTAGGAATATTTGGTATAGTCACTCCAGCCATTAAACTTGCTGCTCTCTATGCGTATTCTCTTATCTTCCTTTTAATTTTAGTGGTGTGTCAATCCTTGCTTTCCTCACATTTATTGCATTGACGCTTCCCGTTCATCCTTCTAGTCATTGTATCCTACCACCTTCTTCATTCATTGCACTCCCACATGTTAGGAATTGGGGTTCATACGCGGTGAAAAATTGAAAATAAATTGTGAAAAACACTAACAGGATTGAAAATAGGCACCATTAAACTAGATCTACGAAAGTAAATCATACCTTATTCCATGATTTCCTTCTCTGATCGCTCAATTTTTAAGACGTTCAAGTGCTCGTCCTCTATTAGAAATCCATACACAAATGGTGACCAAAATTAGGCGTGCTAGCCTCAAGAGAGATTGAAAACATTTTTTTTTCTCTCTTAAAATCCCGAGATTTCAAATTTGCAAAAATAAAAATCTTATTTCATTTTAGGGTTTCACCCTTTATTTATATGTGTAGTTAAGCTCTTACTTAAAATCTTGTTCGTAATACAACTATTGTATTTAGGCAGTTTAAGAAAATTACACATACACCCCTATTAATAAGTTATCATATAACAAATCATAAGGGCTTTTATGTAATGAATTTTATCATATAAAATTAAATACTCTAGACCAATTGAAATTACGCAAAGCCATTCTTTGTGTGCGACCTAATAGGTTCATGCGACGCTGGCAATGAGCCAAAATCATTTTGGTTCACAAGTCATAAACGCTTTATAGCAAGGCATTATGACTACCTAAATAGTACGAATATCAAAATTGATACAACCTAATGAATGACATATATCATATACTTTTTTCGTGCGATATCCTTTGACTAAACATAAGGCAGGAAAATAACCCTTTATGTTCAATCATACTAGTCTCAATCATTAGGTAAACTGAAAACATACAAGGGACATTGATCATATCAATTCACATGGAATTGGCTATTATCAGTCTATATTATCGAGGGATCCACTGATATCTTAGTCTATACGAGAGTGACAAATTCTATCTTAATTACACACCTTCATATATTATTCACATGGTAACCAATCATAATCTTTATAATCTTTCGGTTAAAGACAACATTTGATTGTGTCAAATTACCATGCTCCTAATATTGAAGTCTATAGTAATCTCAAGTCGAATGACTAAATGATATACCTATCATGAGTAACACCTATTACTTAATCCATGTGGTGTTCTCATAGCGGGTCGGTCAAGTACCTTATTCCCTAACAAGTACTCATGATCTCGATTCATATACCTATACGCATAATCATCATATGACCATCAATAAATATTCACGTTAGTCTTAATTCATTATAGTTCCCAGTATAACGATCGACTAGGGACATTTAGGATATTTCAATAAATAACCATGGATCTTACTATAAGGTAAATATGTAATCACTTTTAATAAAACAACAAATGAAAACCTCCATTTTATGAACTAACATTATAAGATAAACAATGTTTGTAGATTGACCTAGGGCACATGCCCCAACATCTCCCACTTGCGCAAGCGCTAGTCATTCATCTATCTAATACCCATAGACCTTACATGACCATCTTGGTCCGCTTGTGGAAGAGCCTTCGTCAAAGGATCTGCACATTGTCTTCTGTAGGAACTGTGCAAATCATCATTTCTCCTATCTCGATGAGATCCCAAATTAGATGAAAACGTCTAATTATATATTTGGATTGATGGAGTAATCTTGGTTTCATAGCCTGTGATAGTGCCCATTATTATTCCAAACTGCCTCCTTAGCTGCATCGGATGATGCAATATACTCAGCTTTGTTATGGAATAAGCTAGAGTTTCTTGTTTTGTACTTTTCCAGCTCTTTGAGCTTCCACTTAAAGTAAACACATATCCAAGCTATAATCTAAAGTCATCTATATCAATTTGAAAACTTGCATTTGTGTAACCATTTACAACAAGCATGACTTTCAAACTTCCATAAACCAAGAATATTTCTTTAGTCCTTCTCAAGTACTTAAGAATGTTCTTTATTGCTATCCCGTGACTCTCATTATGATCAGACCAATATCTGCTTGTTGCGCTTAAAGCATGTAATATATCAGATCGGGTTCAAAACATGGCATACATGATAGATCCAAAAGGTGATGCATATGGAATCATGTTCATGCGGTCTCACTCATCATCAGTCTTTAAACATTAAGTCTTGCTGAGACTTATACTATGAGATATTGGCAAAGATCTTCTTTTAGAGTCTTGCATACTGAGCCTATTCAGTACTTTGTCTATGTAAGCACTCTTACTTAGATCGATCAGCCTTATAGATTTATCCCAATAAATCTTGTTCCTAAGGATGTAGGCTGCATCTCCTAAGTCCTTCATTGAAAAACACTTCCATAACCAATACTTGGTACTTTGCAAGGTTGAGATGTCATTTCCAAAGAGTAATATATCATCAACATACAATACAAGGAAAACAATCACGCTCGCACTGACCTTCTTATATACACGAGGCTCATTTTCATTTTTAATGAAACCAAATTCCTTAATTACTTCATCAAAATTAAGATTCCAACTGTGAGAAGCTTACTTTAATCCATAAATGGATATTTGAAGCTTGCACACACTTCTAGAATTCTCACGATGAACAAACCCTTCAAGTTGTATATATACACGTCCTCAAGTAACTTTTTATTTAGGAAAGCTATTTTGACATCCATTTGCCATATCTCATAGTCAAAATACACGACTATAGCAATTAAAATTCTAATGGATTTGGGCATGGCTATAGGAGAAAAAATCTCATCATAATCAACACCTTGAGTCTGTTTGAAACCTTTTACTACTAGTCGTGCTTTATAAGTAGGCACATTTCAATCCATGTCAATTTTCTTCTAGAAAACCCAATTACATCTAATGGTCTTACCGCCTTCAAGTAAATCAACCAGGTTCTAAACTTGGTTATCATACATGGATTGCATCTCATAATTCATGGCACTAAGCCATTTATTTGCCTCAAGACTAGACACAGCCTTCTGATAAGTAGTATGTTAATTTTGATTTATAAGCAACACCTGTCCACTATCAATAATAAGAAATCCAAATCTCTTAAGCTCATGCCTTTCCCTATCAGACTTACGCGGACATTGTGATACTTGTGGAGGTTCAACTAGTTCAAGACTTTGTTGATCTCCCACTAGCGGTTGAGTGTTTATTTATAGTTCTTGAACTTCTTCATGACTTACTTTATTCCCATTGTTGTATTTCGAAATAAACTCTTTTTTCATAAAGACATCATTCCGATCCACAAGAGCTTTGTTCTCAGTGGGATTATAAAAGTAGTATTCTCTAGTTTCTTTAGGATAACCAACAAATACACACTTAATAGATTTGGCTGATAATTTTTTTGAGATTTGTCGTCGTATGAGAACCTCACAGGCCCGAATTTTAAGGAAAAACAAATTTGGTATGTTCCAAAACCACATCTTATGTGATGTTTTATCAACCGCTTTAGAAAGAACAAGATTCAGTGTAAGCACAACAGTTTATGAGGCGTAACCCAAAAGGAAATAGGAAGATCTACATGACTCATCATAAATCAAACCATATCCAATAAAGTTCGATTTCTTCTCTCAGAAACAACATTCCATTGTGGAATTGTTGGGGGAGTTATTTGTGAGACAATCCCACAGTTTCTAAGATGATCATCAAACTCTTGACTCAAATATTCACCACCTCGATTTGATCGAAATGATTTAATAGTTTTACCAAGTTGATTTTGCACTTCATTCTGAAATGTTCGAAACATCTCAAAAGATTCACCTTTATGTTTCATGACATACACGTAACCATATATGTTGAAATCATTAGTGAATGTTATGAGGTACTGATAACCACCTCTATCCATTCTGTTTATAGGACCGCATACATCAGTATCTATTAGACCCAATAAATCACTTGCCCTTTCACTTTGTCCAGTTAAGGAACTCTTTGTCATCTAGCCTAGTAAACAAGATAAGCATGTTTCATATGATTCAAATTCAAATAAATCTAAAAGTCCATCTTTATGGAGTTTAGAAATGTGTTCCTCATTTATATGGCCAAGACGACAATGCAAAATGTAGGTTTGACTTAAATTTTTTAACTTGAATCTCTTTATATTTTTTTTAAGAATATGAGTATCTGTAGACCTTTTCATGTTTAAAATATAAAGACCATTACAAAAATTAGAATTCGCGTAAAAAACGTCTTTACATGAAATGGAGCATTTATTATTCGCAATAATGAAATTAAAACCATCCTAATCCAAACATAAAAGTGAAATGATGTATATTTTCAAGGCAGGGACACAATTATTTAAAACTAAAACAAGTCTAATAGGTAAAATTAACTCATAGCATCCTACAGCCAACGCAACAACCTTTGCTCCATTTCTAACTCGTAGGAAGACTTCTAATTTCATCGGCTTTCTACTTTTGGTGAGACCCTACATATTAATGCAAATTTAAGATCCTCATCCAGTATCTAATACTAAGGAATCACTAGTAGATTAATTAACTTAAATAACATAAATACCTGAAGAAGCAGTCACACCGCTCTTTTTTCTTTAGATATTCAAAATAAAGCTTGCAATTTCTGAACCAATGCCCATGTGCATGGCAGAAATGACAATTTTCATCTTTTTCCTTTTCGTTTTGGGACTGTGAAGTAAAAGCAGCACGAGGCTTGACTTGTTCCATAAGTTTTCTGACAGTCACAACAGCCTTGGCAACTGTAGCTTTGCCTTTGCCATTTTTCTTCAGAACCTTTCCTTTCTAAATCATCAACACAATAACAATAGGTTTCTTTACATTCTACTTAGCCATTTAAAGCATCTAATGCAACTCTGAGATAGACTTCTCCATGTTATTCATGTTATAGTTCATTACAACTTGTGAATAATTATCAGACAATGAATTCAAGATCAAATCTATAGCCAACTCTTGGCTTATGGGCAATCCAAATCTATCAAGATGGTCGATATGTCCATTCATTTCACAACATGAGGACTAACTATGCACCCTTAGCCATTTTGCAAGAATGAAGGTTTTTGACTATCTCAAAGCTTTCTTGCCTAGCTTGGTGCTTGAACATTTCCTTCAGCATCGTAGCCATGTCGTAAGCTTCCATGTATTATGTGTCCTTCTCAAGTTTACGAACCATGGTTGCCAACACAAAGCATGAATTATTAGTTGAGTCGTCGACATGCTTTGTATGTGTATCCTTTACGACTCTTAAAGCATTGACTAGTGATTCCTCAGAAATAGGATTATTTAAGTTATACAACTTGTGTTCATACTTATAAACAATTTTCAAGTTTCTGAACCAATCAACAAATTTTATCTTGGACAACTTATCCTTCTTAAATATGGATTGCAGTGACGAGGGATTAGTGTGATTTGAAGAGGCCATAGATCTATGACAAAGATTATGCAAAATTTTAGTTTAGTATAAAAGAATAGACTCCCATTAAAATAATAACCCTCTTTAAAATGCTATGTTAATTTAAGGGACTAAAATCCATGTTTCACCTAATTCCAAGACAGCTAATGCATTTACTTTGAATTAGGTTCTTTAGGTAGGTACCAATTACATCATATATAACTTTTAGTCATTTTTATGAGATTATGACATCTTATGTCTTAGCATGTTTTATCTCATATAGTGCCTAAAGCACAAAACTGTTTTGAAAACTTTATTAAGTCTAACAATTTCAAACAATAGAGTAACCGTTACTCAACTTGTCTCACCAAGATAACATAATACACTCTACGGGGGCTGACCCATATTGATGGGATTGAAGCCTTGACAAGTGTTTGAGAATGGATGGCACTAGACTTAAAATTTGGAAAATGGATTTTTATTTGTTTTATTGATCATATTTTAAACAAGATTAAGATCATATATTGCAATGCATAAACACTCTACAGAGGCACACCCTTATTAAGTCTAACCATTTCTTTTTCTTTTGCTTTTGGGTCCCTGCTTCATTTCCAAGAGATTCTTATCTTTTTCCCATTATAGATTCCTTGCTCCATTTACTTTATAATCTATAGGACTCTCTATTTATTTATTTTTATAAACTGTTGTTAATAGTTCTCACTTCCACCAAAGTTGAAGAAAGTATTTTTTTCTAACTTATAAAAATTCATCGGTTTCTAACCTATTTCTTCTTTCAATTTTGGCATAATAGCTTTTATATATATACTATAAACATAATCAACCAATAGTTTTTGTATTATAAGATTCTTAAAAATCTATCTTATCCATCTTGCACTGTAGTTTTAATTGTTCTACCTATTATCATGACAACACAAGGTATCCAATTTTGTGTTCTCATCTAGTAGCCAAGTGAATCAAAAAGGTTATAAAATTAATTCTTCTTATCATAAAATTCACTGGGGTTACAAAATATCGCCTCAATTCAATATCTATTATATATTCATTACCATTCTTTTCCTAACTAAAAATAAAGAAAAAAAATTCATACTTACTTGATTTCAAAAGAAATATGAAAAATTTCATCAATTTACTTGAATATAATTTAAAAGTAATTTTGAACTATACATCTACCTTTCTTTCGTTTCGTTGCCTTCAATGTCATACTTCACTAAAATACCCCTAAACTCATTCTAAACCTTGTCCTCAAGGTTTAAAATTGAGTTAGGTTACTACATAACAAACATACCATGTGAAGAATAAACGATTTAATATGTTTAACTAAAATATAAATAAATATTTAAATATATAAGTTAACAGAAACAATTGAATGGAATTCAGAAAGGAACATAAACTTGTAATAACAAAAAAATCACCAAGAGTGATACAATTTATTATAGATCATTCAATCCATACGAGAGGAAACATATTACACATTGTAATGTCCAAAAGTGAGTGCATTAACAACTTCATCATCTTCCACCATCTTAAAAAGGTTGAGAAATATAGCTACCAACTAGGTCATAAGACCTCATTGGAAATTGTAACTGTAGGGATGGAATGTCAATGCACCTCCTTGAATCCAGGAAATGACTATTATGTCTTCTCTTATATATAAAATGGTAGCAATGTAGAGTCCTCTAATTTGCCACTATCATTTTTTCATTGCAACGGATTATCGTTCGCCAGCACATTAATGAATAAAATATAGCTAAAAAAGTCCTTTTCTATGAGTCTTCTCATATCTTCCTTCAAATTTCAGTGGTGTGTCATTCCTTGCTTTCCTCGCATTTATTGCATTGAACACTTTTCGTTCATCCTTCGAGTCATTGTATCCTGCCACCTTCTTCATTCGTTGCACTACCGCATGTTGGGTATTAGGGTTCAAATGTAGCATACAATTCAAAACAAATTTTGAAAAACCCTAACAGGATCGAAAATAGGTTCCGTTAAACTACATCTACGAAAGTAAATCATACCTTATTCCGTGATTTCCTTCTCTGATCATTCGATTTTCAAGACGTTCAAGTGCCCGTCCTTTATCCGAAATCCATACACGAATGGTGACCATAATTTGACTTTAGGTTTTCACCCTTTATTTATATGTGTAGATAAGCCCTCACTTAAAATCCTATCGTAACACAACTATTATATATAGGAAGTTTAAGCAAATTACAGAAACGCTGCTATTAATAGGTTAACTTATAACAAATCATAAGGGCTTTTATATCACGAATTTTATCATATAAAATTCAATACTATAGACTAATTGAAATTGCGCAAAGCCATTCCTTATGTGCGACCAAATAGGTTCATGTGACGTTGGCAATGAACCAAAACCATTTTGGTAGACAAGTCATAAGCGGTATCTAGTATGGTATTATGACCACCCAAGTAGCATGAATATCAAAATTGATACAACGTAAAGAATAACATATATCATATCCTTTTGTCGTATGATATCTTTTGACTAAACATAAGGCATGGAAAGTCACCCTTAATGTTTAATCGTATTATCTCAATCATTAGGAAAACTGAAAACATACAAGTGTTATTGATCATATCAATTCACATGGACTTGGCCATTATCAGTCTATCATATTGAGGGATCCACTCATATCTCAGTATATATGAGAGTGACAAATTCTATCTTAATTACGCACCTTCACATATTATTCACATGGTAACCAATGACAGTCTTTTTAATCATCCAGTTAAAGACAACCTTTGATTGTGTCAAATTACCATGCTCCTAATATTGAGGTCTATAGTAATCTCAAGTCGAAGGACTAAATGATATACCTATCATGAGTAACACCTATGACTTAATCCATGTGGTGTTCTCATAGCGGGTCGATCAAGTACCTTGTTTTCTAACAAGTACTCATGATCTCGATTCGTATTCTTATACGTATAATCATAACATGACCATCTATCAAGATTCACATTAGTCGTAATTTATTATAGTTCCGAATATAATGATTGACTAAGGATATTTAGGAGATTTCAATACCCATGGATTTTACTATAAGGTAAACATGCAATCACTTATAATAAAACAGCAAATGAAAACCTTCATTTTATTAACTAAAATTATAAGATAAATAATGTTTGTATATTAACCTAGGGCACATGCCCCAAGACCGCATCATTTATGGTCCAATCGGGCAATACATCGAATTCGATATCGAAACCTACCCCGATTTTTCGACACAACTCAGTTATAAAAATTAGGAATGGTAATCCTTCATTCTTTATGGTCTGCATGGAAAACTTCAAAGAATCATGTATAATTTTTCCAACATCGATATAACCTTTCTTCATCACTTTATGGTACAATAAAGTAGCTCTGGGTTTCTTCACTTTGAAGTGTAGTTAATTTGGCTAAAATTATGCATTTATTATATAACTCAAACTCTTCATAATTTTTCGAAAATAGGTGGTTTCAATAAATTTTAGGTGGCGTTCTCTCTCAAGGGAAAATCACCCTCGGAGGTATCTCTATCGCATCTTGGATTATTTGAAATGGGCAGGATTCTTTATCTTCATACTTGACATTCGGGTAATCCTCATCTTCTCTATGTCGATTTAGTGGAAGACCGAAAAATCTATTCAACCTCGCAGGTGAAATATCAATGCTCTTCTCTTTCACTACCACTTTATCCCATTCCTTACTAACATGTGCATTAGCATAAAATTGTTGTACAATTTCCAAACATCCCCTTTCTTCTCTTCCCATATAATCTCGCAGAAGTCTATCCCATCCCCTATCTCTAATGATGCTCACAATTCTAACTTCAAACTTGCTCACATTTTGAACATCGAACCCACTCTCAAGAATGATGACTCTCTTTTTGTCACTATAATACCTCATTTGAGCTTTAAGTCTCACAAATAAAGAAGGGTCTGGGTTCTCAAAATACTCTTCCTCATCAAACAACAATTGAGATTGTTCTTCGAGTTTAGCCCTCCAAAGTCTAGGTTCTCTAATGCTAATCCTAGTAGGTATTACATTCTTTAGATGGACTACATACTTATGTTTATGTTTGGGTTGCACTACACCTTTCCCTTTGTCTTGTTTATTATCTCTAACTCTTCCTCTACCCCTCTCACCTTAGGATAGTGCAACTATGATGAAATAGGTAGAGTGAAATTATATCGTTGAGATTCCATAGTAATAAGGTAAGAACAACAATTTATGTAAAGGTTTTAGTGTTGGCGAAAGAGTTGAAAATGATTCTTGTAAAACTTGTTGTATCGACATATCCCTTTTCTAAGTATGTATATATACAGAAAAAATCGTAGAAACCCCCAAACTCATTTGAAAACCCATATTTGAATCGAAAATGTGCAAAAAAAAAAAAAAAAGATTTCCAAAAATAATTTGCAAGTAAAACTAAAATTTTGTAAGTTTGAAAATTTATCAAAAGTTGATTTTTGTGCAAGGCATCAAAACCAAAAAGATTGGATAGCATTGAATCATTACTTTTTGAGAGTGAATATCTCAAGTAAAATGCTCTACAAGCACCTCTAGTTCTCCTATCTAAGCTTCAATTTCGATCAAACATTCTCTAAGCCCTAAGTGTGGTGTGTGAACTAGGACTGGATATATGTAGGGTTAAAGTGCTCCTAATCAAGGTGGGATGCACTTAGGAAAAGCTGTTAAGGGTGAATCTAGGCAAGAATCAATATATCACACGAATGGGTGCATGGGTTTTAGGTGTGAAATGTTTTAGTGTTGGCGATTTGGGGTTCAGTTTTTTAAAAAATGGATTGGTGCTTAACGATATAGGGTTTTAGTTAAATTGCTGACAAATCACTAGTGAAATCGGTGAAAAATGGTCTTTGTAGTTCAATGATTAGTTCAGCGAATTCTAGTATAAAGCTAAAATTGTCGACAAATCACTGAGTCAAATTTTCTCAAAAAAACCTGCAATCTGCTAGCAATTTCTAAGTGATTTCAAGTATTAATTGGTGTTGTTGGGAAATCTTTGAGGTATTTTTGTTGTTTTTCCAATATATTCTATATTTTAAATAATTACAATATATAGCCATAATAATTAAGGTAGAATTATTTTTAATCAATAAGAGATATTATAATAATGAATTTGAACTTTTAATTAGGGGATAATCAACAAAATAAATGCTTTATTACTTAAAATAGTTTAAAACAAATAAGATTCAAGTGAAATATAAATATAATAACTATCTTAATTCTAGTAAATGAAAAGACTTTGGCTCTATCAACCATTTAAGAATCGTAATTGTAAAATACTCCCATTAGAAGAGTAAGAAGTTGGGAGAAAAGAAAAACAACTAACTAATCCTACTACTAAAGATAACATTAAAGATAAAATATGGGCTGCTTTTATATAGCACTATTGTTTATAGTCATTGGCTCAACTCAGTAGATAAGATCACTCGTCGTTCGGTTGAGCGAGTAAAATCGATCATCATCTAATAATTCATTAGTCTTGATATCTTCATCTCTCTTATCATTTTCAGCATCTACATAACGTTGGTTCAGCATATTCATTATGATTGGAGGTCCCACCCTTATAGCTGTCATCATAATCATCGTTATTGATGTAATGGTCCATTTCATAACCTTCCTATAGATACATATACTCATTTCCCATCCTAATTGTAATTATACGTTGTTCAACATCAAGAATGGCTCTAGTTGTTGTAAGAAAAGTTCGTCCTATCAATATCACATCATTTTTCTCAGTTTGTGGTATTTTCAAGAAATTGGTGAAATACTTGAATCGTCCCACTTGCACAGTCACATTCAACGACATTCTTAGGGGAAAGATCTTATCACCATTTGCTTTGTTAACAACCAGAGGTGGTATAAAATTAATATTCAACTTGGCTTTTCTTTTCCATCATTCAGGTAAAATGTTCATGTCAGCTCCTATGTAAAGTAAAACATTAGGGAAACTGACGTCGTAATCATCACATAGAGGAAGAATTTCCCTGGATCATATTTGTAAATTTCAAGTGCATGTCCTAAATCTTGTATCTTTAGCTGTTCATCAGTGAATTCTTCTTCCATCGCTTGTTGTCCTTTTTGTTGGTGCACTTCAAGTTTGTGCTCCTTTGATTTTTTCTTCTTCTTATTATACGGTTTCTTATACATCAATACTGTAATGGTTTCATTCTTAACGGTTTTGATCGCGTGGATGCAAACACTGAAATTCATTTCACTACTTTGGAGACTTTGTTGGTCAGTCTCAAAGTCGATGATTTCCATATCCTATTTAACAAAATTTTTATAATAATATTTTATTCTTTGACCCCTTACTTTAAATATTTTTCTTTTTTCTAAGCTTTCTATTTCTACTGCACCATAAGGTAATAAATTGAGGATCAGATAATGCCCTGTCCATCTCGAACAGAGTTTACCAAAAAATAATTTAATTCTTAAACAAAATAGTAGAACTTTATATCCTACTTGAAAGTTTTTTGGAATTAATTTCTTATCATGAAATGCTTTAATTTTGTCTTTATAAATTAATGCATTTTCAAATGCGTTATTCCTTATTTCTTATAGATCTCGAAGACTCAAGTTACGTTGGTTACCTACTTCTTTATAATTCATATTGCATGTTTTTATTGCCTAATAGGTTTTATGTTCTAGTTCGACTGGTAAAAGACATGTTTTTCCAAATACTAACCTATAAGGTGTCATGCATATGGGTGCCTTGAGTTTTGTTCTATATGCCATAATGCTTCATACAGTCTGAAACTCCAATCATTACGTGTTAGGCTAACTATTTTTCTAGTATTAACTTAATTTCTATATTCGACATTTTGGCTTGTCCACTAGTTTGTGGGTGACATAATGTAGATTTTCTAAGTGTAATGTGGTACTTAGCAAGTGAATTAGCAACTAATCAAATACAAATGTGTGAACCTCTATCGCTTATAAGTGCTCTAGGTGCTCCAAAAACTATAATTATTTTTTTATTTAAGGAAATCAATCACTATTTTTGAATCATTAGTTTTCATAGTTTTTGCTTCTACCCACTTATATACATAATGTACAGTAAGTAAGATATAAACATAGCCATTTGAGGGTGGAAAAGGTCCTGTGAAATCTATACCCCATACATCAACAACTTCATAAAATTAGATATGGGTTAAAGGAATTTGATTTCTATGTCCTATGTTTCCAGTTCGTTAGCAATTTGGACAAGATTTTATGTAAAGGAAATATTCGTGAAAAAAAAGGAATCCAAAATCCAAAATTTTATGGGCAGTTCTACGTGGGTAGAAATGACCTCCTCATGCATAAGTATGGCAATGAGCTATAATTGATTTTACTTCTGAATGTAGTATGCATCTCCTAATTATTTGGTCGGTGCAAAACTTGCATAAGTAAGGTTCATCCCATAAATATTTTTTGGACTCCTTTTTAATCTTATTCTTTTGGGCTCTTGTTAATTAAGGTGATAACCAATTGGTGGTAAGATAATAAATTATATCGTCATACCAAGGGTTTGTAGTATGCATATTATATAAGTATTCATCTGGAAATTCATCCTTTAATGGTATAAGTGATTCTCCATTCTCTAACCTACTTAAGTGGTATGCTACTAAATTTTCATATATTTTCTTATTTTTTATTATAAGGTCGAATTCCTGTAGGAGTAATATCCATCTTATTAATCTAGGTTTTACCTCTTGTTTTTTCATTAAATACCGCAAGGCTGCTTGATATGAATAAACTATTAATTTTGTTCCTAATAGATAAGGTCTAAGTTTTTCAAAGGAAAACATTATCACTAAGAGTTCTTTTTCGGTGGTGGTGTAATTTTGTTGGGTTGTATCTACTGTCTTGGAGGCATAATATATAACATGGGATTCTTTCCCTACTTTTTGACCTAAAACAGCTCCAGCTGCATAGTTACTTGCATCACACATAATTTCAAAGGGTAAAGATCAATCTAGTGATTTAATCGCAGGTGTAGTTGTTAAAGACTTTTTTAGTTTATCAAATACTATCTTTTATTCATTTGTAAATTCAAAAGGAACGACTTCTTATAAAATTTTACATAATGAGTGTGTGATTTTTGAGAAATCTTTTACAAATCTTCTATAGAATCCTACATGTCCAGGAAATGAACATATTTCTCATACTATTGTAGGGGTAAGGTAATGTTTTGATTACTCGGATTTTCGCAGGGTCTATCTCTATTCCTTTATGTGACACTATAAGTCTTAATATTAATCTTTGGTCTACCATGAACTAACGTTCTTTATAGTTTAGTACTAAATTCTGTTATATGCATCTTTTAAGTACTTTAGTTAAATTAACTAAACATTTAGCAAAAGAATTACGTTAAACTATGAAATCATCCCTAAAAACATAAATGAAAATTTTCACATAATCAGAAAAAATACTAACCATACATATTTGAACGTTGTAGGTGTGTTACATAAACCAAAAGGCATACATCTATAAGCAAACATGACGAAAGGGCAAGTAAAAGTAGTTTTTTCTTGATCTTCTAGGACTACAGATATTTGGTGAAATCTTGAATATCCATCTAGGCAATAATAATGGGTTTTTCCACCTAATCTTTCTAATATCTTATCTATGAACGGGAGTGGGTAGTAATCTTTTCTTGTTGAGGCATTCAACTATATATAATCTATACATACCCTCCAATCATTTCAGATTCTCGTTGGTACTAATTCTCCATTCTCGTTTGTTCTAAATCTCCATGTTCATTTGTTATTACTGTAAGTATTGTCTTTTTAAGGACTACTTGGACTGGGCTTACCCAATTGCTATCGGCTATTAAAAATATCATTCCTGCATCTAATAGTTTTAATATTTCAGCTTTTACTACTTCTATCATAGGTAGATTTAATCTACATTGAGGTTGTCTAGAAGCTTTAGTATCAGTTCTAGGTTTATTCTATGCATATACGTAGCTGGAATTATTCTTTTAATATCTACTGTGGTCCATCCTATTGCTCTTTTAAATTCTTTCAATGCATTTATCAGCTTATTTTCTTCTGGACTAGTTAATTTGTTAGAAATTATTATTGGCAATTTATCACAATCTTCTAAATAAACATATTTGAAATGGTCTAGTAAGGTTTTTATATCCAATTCAAGTGCTTTATCTATAGAAGGTAGAAGTTTTGAATGAGACCTAGATAAGTCTAGGTAATAAGTAAGTTCTGGTAGTTCATTATATGATACTAAAATACTTATTATCTCTTTTTCTTCTTCATCTCTATCTTCATCTTCTTTTAAATCTTTGATTGCCAACTCTAGTTTATCTATTTTTACGCATTTGTCTATTAATGGATCTATCGTATCTCATGCGCATATGGAAGAAAGATTCATTAAGTATTTCATTGCATCATATATATTAAAATTTACTACATCATCATTTACTTGCATTGTTAATGTTCCATTTGAAAAATTGATTTTTGATTTTGCTATTTTCAAAAATGGTCTTCCTATGATTATAGAAGTTCTATTAGAGAATTTATTTTCTTTCATATCTAAGAAATAGAAATCTGCTGGAAAGATTAAATTATTGACTTTGACTAGTACATCTTCGATTAACCCTACTGATTTAACAGTAGATCAATCAGCTAGTTGTACGACTATACTATTTTCTTCTAAATGTATGTCATCAGTTGTAATTAAATCGATAGAGGCAGAATATTTATGGAGGCCTCTAAATCACACGATGCTTTAGAAATTCGTATGTTCTCAATTGCACATGAAATGAGAAACATTCCAAGATCAGAACATTTAGGAGGTAACTTTTTTTGGATTAATGCTGACACGTGTTCTCTAAGACTCACCTTTTCATTAGCCTTAATCTTATTAGTGCATGAATCTTTTATAAATTTAAGATAATTAGGTACATTTTGAATGACTTCCAACAAGGGTATATTAACTACTACTTTCTTTAATATATCATATATTTTCTTTTCTTCCTGCAGTTTCTTAGCCTTTTTGTTAGCTTCCAAACGATGAGGGAATGGTGGTTTTATATTAACAGGTCTATCTTCAATAAGTTTATTACCCTTTTCACTGGGAGTTTTGTTGCTTGTTACTTCAAATTATTTTTCTATTTCTGCTTTTATTTCTTTACTAGGAACAAATCGATTTGGCATTTTAGATTCATCCATCTGCTTACCACTTCTTAATGTTATAGAGGGTGCTTTTTCATTTATAGTAGGATAAGATTGAGATGGTTATTTCCCTTGATTTATAAATTCACTCATTTATGTAGCCATTTAACTCAATTGGTTTTTTATTTCAACCATTTCATTTTGTAATGTTTTAATCATTTGATATTGTTATTTTTCAAAGTTATTCGATGTTTTATACCTTTGGTAACCCTGAATATTGTTATTATTACCTACATTTGGTTGTGCTAAATTCGCATAACTATAAAAGTTGTAATTATGATCAATAAACCCATCATATTGGTTCATGATAGCATTTGCTTCTTCCATTTTGGTTTGTTGTTTCAAAGGATATTCATTATTAGAAAGGTTTAATTCATCACTACATTTTGTTGTGTTTAATTCAACTTTTAGTAGTAATTCAACCTTGGCTTTTAGCTCGTCTATCTTATCATTTTGAGTTTTATATGCCTTTTCATATCACTTAGATTATCTATGGAAGGATCACTCTTTTCACCTTATGGTTTTGATTGCTTAGCCATTGTATTTATAGTTTCTTTTGCTAGAGTTGGTGTTTTATCAAGTAAAGACCCTCCACACATATTGTTTAAGAATCTTCATTCCAAGTGATTTAATCCTTCATAAAATATTGCATTTAAGTTTAGTTTGTAAATTCATGCATTGGACATAGTGAGATTGATCTTTTATACCTATCCCTTAATTCATCGAAAGTTTCTCTAGTTTCCATCTTACCATTACTAATTATCTTTCTATATAGGCTAATTTGTCTTGCTGAGACATATTGATTAAGAAAGACTTGTGAAATCTCTAACCAGTTGGCTATTAAATTTTTAGGGAGGTAAAATAACCAATCTAAAGCTTGGCCTTTCAATACGGAAAGGAAAGCTTTTAATATAACATAACCTATTTCTATATCTTTAGGTTTTAACGTGCTTACTTTATGTATGAACTCCGTAATAATGTTTTATGCATCTTCATTATAGAAGCACGACAAAGAATTTATGAGTCTAGAATCTCAATTCGAATTCTGGAAGTTTCGTTATGAAAGTTATGCACATAGGTTCATAAGCTGTGACATTCCTATTAGATTGCCTACGAGTGAATTCTTCCTCGTTTTCAGCCATTTTAAAAGACTTTAAACAATAAGGTCCAAAGAGATTATTTATTTAAAATCCCTGGCAACGGCACCAAAAATTGACACGTGTTGAACGTGCACATTAAATTTATGTATTTTACTGTTAACTTGTAGTAGTTGTAAATGGGATATCGTCTACACATGGATTTTTCAAATCTCGTATGAATTTAATCTACCCTAAAGGTTTATCAGATTTAACTTGTTTAAATTGAATTAGTTTAATTAAATGGGAAAATAAACAATAAACAATATAAAAATCAAACTAAACACTTAATTAAAATAACTAAACTTTAAACAACTTATATTTAATAAACTAGCTTAATATACTCAAACAAATATATAAATAACTAATAATTCAACTTGAATAAAATATCTAACAATTATCTAAACGAACCCCTACTAAACATCATAATATACTCAGATTGTTTTCAAACTCCAAAACATAAAATCACTTCATAACATAGTTATAATTATTTTATATGGAATCTTAGAATCATTAAATCCTGATTCATAATAGGTTAATAGTCTTTAGCCAGCCACCAATTTTTCTAAATTCAATAGAAATCCCACATTCTTATCATTGTAAGTCTACCCATTAGATAAAATGCAACACCGAAGAAACACGATAGCATTAAGTTTAATGAAATTCATGTCTAATCTAACATAATATTACCGAAGCCACATAATTAAAAACTTAGAACACAATCTCCTAAGACATCCACTTTGGAAATGCCTTATAGATTAATCATAGTTACTATTATAATATTTGTTAATAACTACAGACATAAAATTGAATCCTCTATATTAAGTAACATATTGGCCACTATGCACTCAACATAAAGAACTACTAATTGTAATACAAAAAAATAACTTTTTTTTATCTGTGATTGACGTGTATGAATCGATCTAAAGCATTAATTACATGATTCCATAATTATAACTACATAACAATCCAAAGTACATTACATGCTTAGGGTTTCTTTAGATTAATAGACTACTCACACATGCCGGAATTAGACAATACTAATATGTAATTGAACGGTATAATTAAATAAATAAATACCTTTAATTCAATGCTCCAATGTTGCTTCACATAAAGAACTTAATAATAGAGAAAAAAATGTAAAGAATAGCCAAAGTGTAATTGGAAAATGTTATTTCGAAGCTCTCTGGTCCTATATATAGTTCCCCTAGGAATACATCTCCTAGAAAAATACAAATTCCTCATATTAATCTAAAAAAATCGTCGCCGACTTCAGCGATTCTTAATTCATACACAAACTATAGAGGAAATCACCGAGTTTAACTCTTGGTGTTCCACTTATTCAGCTGGTGATTTATAGTACATTCTTTAATTCGATGTGGATTCGTTGGCCTTCTTCTGCTGCTGATATATATGGCGATTCCTAGTATTTTACCAAATCACTAGTGTAGTTTCCCATTTGACTGTTTTAATGTTCTTTATGCTTTCTTTCATTTCTTCATTTTCCTATTTAAAACCTGAAATCAAAAAAAATAAGAGAATGCCTAGTGTAATATCATCATTTATGCCATAAATTAACATATATTACACTTTAAAATGTGTCTAATTATTGACATCCTTCAGGGTAATCATCAAGATAGGTGTTATCCCCTTCATAATCATTATCATAATTGTCATCATTGACGTAATCATCCATCTTGTAACCATCCTTAAGACACATATAATCATTTCCCATTCCAAGTTTAACTATAAGTTGTTATATATCGATAGTAGCTCCAGCTATCTTGAGAAAAGTATGTCCCCTCAATATCACATCATCTTTCTCAATTTGTGGTATTACCAAGAACATGGTGAGATACTAGAATCATCCCACTGGTACTGGCTCCTTCATCGACATTCCTAGTGGAAAGATCTTACTACCATTTGCTTTGTGGGCAGGAAAATTAACGTCATTAATTATCATGTAGAAGAAGAGTTTCCTTGGATCATCTTTGTAAATTTCAATCATATGTCCCAAATCTTAAAATTTTAGTTGCTCATCAGTAAATTCTTCTTCTGCCTGTTGCTTTTCTTCTTGATGTTGTACTTCAAGTTATCGCTCCTAATGTTACTACTTCATTGATTTCTTCGTCTTATTACGTGGTTTCTTATACATCCACATTGTAATGGTTTCATTTGCATGGATGCAAACATTGAACTCCATTTCCTCACTTTACGAACTTTACTCTTCGGTCTCGAGATTAATGATCTCCATATCTTGTTCAGTAAAAATTTTATAATAAGGTTTTAACCTATGACCTTTTACTTTAAAAATTTACTCTTTTATAAGCTTTCTATATCTACTACGCCATGACGTAGTATATTGACAACCAGATAATGTCCTATCCATCTTGAATGGAGTTTTCAAGGAAATAATTTAAGTCTCGAACAAAAGAGTAGAACTTTATCTCATTCTTGAAAATTTTTAGGAACTAATTTCTTATCATGAAACACTTTATTTTTTTCTTTATAAATTGATGCATTTTCATAGGCGTCATTCCTAATCTCTTCTAATTTTTGAAGAATCAACTTATGTTTGTTTCCTTCTTCATTGTAATTCATATTACATGTTTTAACTACCCAATAGGCGTTATGTTCTAGTTCTACTAGTAAATGACATGCTTTTCAAAATACTCACCTATAGTCATGCCTATGGTTGTCTAAAATGTTGTTTTATATGCCCATAATGCGTCTTCTAATCGAAGACTCTAATCCTTACGTGTTGGACTAACCGTTTTTTCCAATATAGACTTAATTTCTCTATTCGACCTTTCAGCTTGTCCACTAGTTTGTGGGTGATATGTAGTAGATTTCATATATGTGCATTGTACTTAACAAGTAGATTAGAAACTAATCGATTACGAAAATGTGAACCTCTACCACTTATAAGTGCTCTAGGTGCTCCAAACACTGTAAAACTTTTTGGTTTATGGAAGTCAACCACTAGTTTTGAATCATTAGTTTAGTAGCTTTCGCATCTACCCACTTAAACACATAATCTACATCAACTAAAATATAAAGGCATTTGACTTCCACGCCCTTAGGATCTAGTTCATTGGAAATTTGGACAAGACTTTATAGAAAGAAAACAATCATGAAAACAAAGTGGGCCAAAAAAATCATGCATAAGTATGGCAATGAGATAGAATTGGTTGTTGTTATGACCGTGGTATGCATATCCTAATTATTTGTTAGGTGGAAAACTTCCATAAAGAGGGATTATCCCATAAGTAATGTTTAGAATCCTTTTTAATTTTATTCCTTTGAGCTCTCGTCAAGTAAGATGATAACTTTTTGGCGGTAAGATTATTAAATATATCGGCATACCATGGGCTATCAGTATTTATACTATACAAATATTCATCCGGAAATTCATCTTTTAATGGTATAGGTGGTTCACCATTTTCCAACCTACTTAAGTGATCTGCTACTATATTTTCAGCTCCTTTCTTATATTTTATAGTAAGGTTAAATTCTTCTAGAAGTAGTATCCATCTTATTAGTCTAGGTTTTATATCTTGTTTTGTCATTAAATATCACAATGATGCATGATCTAAATAAATTATTACTTTTGTTCCTAATAAATAAGGTCTAAATTTCTTAAGGCAAACACTACCACTGAAAGTTCCTTTTCAGTAGTGGTATAATTTTGTTGGGCTAGATCTAGTGTCCTAGAAGCATAATATATAATGTGAGATTCTTTTCCTTTTTTTTACCTAAAACAGCTCCAACTACATAGTTACTTGCATTACCACTATTTCAAAGGGTAACGACCAATTTGGTGATTTAATCATAGTTGTGGTTGTTAAAAAATCCCTTAATTTGTCAAATGCTATCGTGCAATCATTGGTAAATTCAAAAGGAAAGTCTTTTTATAAAAGTTTGCATAAAGGTTGCGTAATTTTCGATAAATCTTTTACAAATCTTCTATAGAATCCTGCAAGCCAAAGAAATGAACGTATTTCTCTCAATGCGGTGGGGTAAGGTAATATTTTGATTACTTGAATTTTTGTTGGATCTACCTCTATTCCTTTATTTGACACTATATGTCCTAATATAAGTCCTTAATCTACCATGAAATGACAGTCATAATTTAAGACTAAGTTCTTTTCTATGCATCTTTTAAGTACTTTAGTACAATTAACTAAATATTTATCGAAAGAATTACCATAAACAATGAAATCATCCACGAAAACTTTAATGAAATTTTCCACATAATAAGAGAAAAGACTAACCATACACCTTTGAAACGTTGCAGGTGCATTACATAAACCAAATAACATAAGTCTATAAGCAAAAGTACCAAAGGGGTAGGTGATAGTTAGTTTTTCCTTATTTTCTATGGCACATGTATTTGATGAAATCCTGAAAAACTATCTAAATAGCAGTAATGGATTTTTCTAGCTAATCTTTCTAACATTTAACCCATAAACAAGAGTGGATAGTGTTCTTTCCTAGTTGAGGCATTCAACTATATATAATCAATACATACCCTCGAACTTTTTTGGATTCTAGTTGTACTAATTCTCCATGCTTATTTGTTATTACGGTAATTCCTATTTTTTTTGGACTACTTAGACTGGGCTTACCCAATTGTTGTCAACTATTAGCAATATCATTCCTGCGTCTAATAGTTTTAATATTTCAGTTTTTATTACATCCATTGTAGGTGTGTTTAATCTACGTTCAGGTTGTCTAGAAGTTTTTGCATCAGTTTCTATGTTACATCCAGTGGAGACGGAGGAGTGGCAGTTGACGGAGCGGCGGAGGTGCGGAGCAAGGAGCTGAGGCAGGGGTATCGACCAGCAGTGGCAGCAGAGAGATCGACCATTGCCAGTAAAGCGAGGCAGGTGGGTGCGCGGAGCGGAAAGGGGTGCGCGGATCGACCAGCCAGGGGGTGCGCAGATCGACCAGCCAGGGTGCGTGAGAGTGCAAGGCAGGGGAGCGCGAGAGGCTGCGCCGCGGGCACAAGACGTCCCAACGGAGGAGAAGGAGGAGGAGGTTAGTTAAGTTTTGTTAATTAGTTTAGTTAATCATTTTTTGGTTGTTTGTTTAGTTAGTTAAGTTAGTTTAGTTTAGTTTAGTTAGTTTGATTAGTTTATGTATTTAGGTTAATTACGGTTAGTTAGTTTAGTTTGGTTAGTTTATTTTAGTTAGTATGTTTAGTTTGTTTACTTAGTTAAGTTTGTTTAGTTTAGTTTAGTTTAGTTTAGTAAGTGTAAGTCAATTAAGTTAGTTTATTTTTGGTCTTTCTCGGCATTAATGAAGAAATGAAGGTTAGTTTGTTTACTTAAAGTAGTTTGTTTAGTTTATTAAGACGGTTAAGTTAGTTTAGTTTCGTTTAGTAGTTTAGTTAATCATTTTTAGGTAGTTTGTTTAGTTAGTTAAGTTTGTTTAGTTTAGTTTAGTTTAGTTTAGTATAGGTATTTAGGTTAGTTAAGGGTAGTTAGTTTAGTTTGGTTAGTTTAGTTTAGTTAGTTTGTTTAGTTTAAAAGTGTTAGTTTGGTTATTAATGTTTGATTACTTACTTTAGTTTTGTTGTTCGACAATTTCATTGATAGTGTATGCATTATAGTTGGTCAATAACTACTATAATTTAGTTTTGATTACTTACTTTGGGTTCGTTAGTTTAGTTCACATAGTTAGGTTATGTTAGGTTAGGTTATTTAATTTGCTTAGTTATGTAATTATTAGTTTTTTAATTTTCTTAGTTAAGCATTTCAGTTGAAATTAACAATGGAACAGTTTCGAGGATGCAGTTTCCACTTTCACTTTTGTTTGAGAAATGCAGTGTTTACTTTTTATATTTGTTAGCATTATTTTAGTACTAGTAGTTCAAATGTTATTCTATCAGAATATCATTTGCTGAGAAAGTTAAGTGAACCACTTCTCTATGTAGATTTAACTTTCAATTTCTAGTGAAATGCTGTGGTTGTTTATGCAAACGATTGACCAAGAAATTTTACTTCTCTTCTCTGCCTTGTCATTTTTATGTGCATGCCTTCATGTTTGTCTACAAAAGCAGTCTTTTTTAGAGAAAATGAAATATTGGCTTCACAACTTTTGAGGGACTAAAGGGATTAGCTTATGTCTGCCCACATTTTAAAATGAGAATACCCTTCAAGCAATCTAGATATAAAAACATTATGAATTAGCTATCTGTGTAAATAACATAGTTAGGTTAGGTTAGGTTAGGTTAGGTTAGGTTAGGTTAGGTTAGGTTAGTTAGTTAGATAAGTTACTTGAGTTTAGTTTAACACTCATTACTTGGGTAAAGGTTTACTTAGGTTAGTTAGGTTAGGTATGTTTGATTACTTTACTTTAGTATTGTTGACGTGGAACTAACGAAAATAAAATGTCACTGCAGGATTGTTACGTTGAAGACAACAAGCGGAGGAAAATAGTAAGTTCACGAATTTGGTATTTTTCCTAATTATTAATAATTGTTTCTTACGATTTACATGATATGTAGTGACATAGGTGTTGTGGTTTTTCAAAATGGTTGATATGTTTATTTAATGGTATGTCTGCTTAAAACATTCAGTAACTCAAACTCAAATGAACGAGTATGCTCTGTAGTTGCGCTATTGATGTGATCTTCTACATCAGAAAGTTCCATTTCTGTTGAAAGTGCTGAATGGAAGAATATAATTTCTGGCATACATTTGTAAATGAAAACCGTGCTCCTTATGAACTAGTTCAGTAGGATATGTAGTGAAAACAGTAAGTATACAAATTTAATATTTTCATCATTACATATTTGGATTTGTCATAACTTGCATGATATGTAGTGACATCGGTGTTGTGATTTTTCAAAATGGTTGATATGTTTATTTAATGGTATGTCTGCTTAAAACATTGAGTAACTCAAACTCAAATGAACGAGTATGCTCTGTAGTTGCGCTATTGATGTGATCTTCTACATCAGAAAGTTCCATTTCTGTTTAAAGCGCTGAATAGAAGAATATAATTTCAGGCATAAATTTGTAAACGAAAACCATGCTCCTTATGAACTAGTTCAGTAGGTTTGATAGTTTGACATGTAAGTATTTTTTTAGTACGTGATTGGGAGTGCAAAGAAATGAGTATGCTCTGTAGTTGCGCTGTTATGGGCGATCTTCTACATCAGAAAGTATCCATGCGCGTTAACTCCATTATTAACCAACTATTGCACTTAATATATTCTTGCATTTGTGTGTATTCCTTTTACATCATTGTTCAATAACTTATGTAGGTCATGTCACAAAGAAACATCCCTTTTCTACTATATGCGTACGGTGATATTGTTAATGGGTTAAATGGCATCGCGTACTGCTCACCCCCATCAGCAGTGTTGATGGTTAAGTTTGGGTCGAGTGGCCGTGAAATGATGGATGACGTGTGTAACGCGTTCACTATCTTATCAATGGAGACTATAGTTCAGATGACTTATCGCCACATGATAATCCTCCCCGGAGGCTCACAATATTTCGTTCATGTGTTGTTGCATGATTCGACACACGTCGACTTCATGTGGGAGACGGTGGCCAATTTTCCTATAACTGCACCGGTAGATATCTATTTAACATTTGAGCCAATCGACACAGTTCAAAATCGTACGATTCATACACAAGTTCGTCATGAACGCGACGGCACTCCAGACGCAGCATTAATGATGGAAAGGCTACATATGCAAGCCCCACACGTTGAGGTCATGGAAGAGGGGTTGGTTAGTCCATTACATGAAGATATTAATTCCTCTAATGACGATGAAGATAACGACGACGCAAATAATGAAACTGATGAGGACATACGTTCCAACGAAGAAGCTCCAGCAGTTGCCGTTTGGGATGACGTTAATGTTTGCACGGATGATCCAAGATATGAACCTCCGGGTGCGGAGAATGTCGAAGATGATGAGCAATTTGCTATCGATGAAGAGATTTTGTTGGAGGAAGCCAGTGATGATGAAGTTCACCAACCAATACCAGGATATAACGAAATCGATTGAGAGGTGGCTAATTCAACTGCGACCCAACATTCCCATAAGCAAACTCGGGGGGACATGTCTAACTTTGATTTGGAGATAGGGATGTGCTTTGACAATAAAAAAGACTTACAACATGTCGTTAAAGTGTGGAATGTTAATAGACATTGTCAATTCCATGTGATGGAATCGACTACAACTACGTGGGCGATTAAGTGCAGATTTCCACAACACGGGTGTATGTGGCGTCTTCGCACTTGTTTGCAAAAGAAAACACTATTATGGGAGATAACACAGTTAGACGTGTCGCACACGTGTATTAATCCCGACGTAGAACGCTGTCATGCCCAACTTGACGCCAACATGATTGCGCGAGAGATCCAAAGCATCGTCAAGAGCGATCAAGGTATCACGATCAAAGCATTAGTAGAAATAATTAAGGGAAAATACGGTCACGAAGTCAACTACAAACGAATGTGGGATGCCAAAAAGAAAGCAATTGCAAGTGCATTTGGAGATTGGGATGAGTCGTACGCTCAATTAGCAAGATGGTTGGCGGCTGTGAGGAGTAAGAGTCCGGGTACAAGAATCGAGTGGTCACATAGACAATGGCATGCTGATGAAATAAGAACTACGTCTCCTCAATTTCGTCGTGTGTTTTTTGCATTTGAAGCTTCAATACATGCTTTCAAGTTTTGCAGGCCTCTGCTTCGATTGACGCGACATTCTTATATGGCAAATACAAATGGGAAGCTAATGATTGCGATCTTTGTAGATGGAAATGGCCACATATTACCGTTGCATTTGCCGTTGCAGAAACCGAATCAACTGATTCGTGGGGGTGGTTTTTGCGGATGTTGCATAAACACGTGACTGATCGATAAGGAGTTTGCGTTATTTCTGATCGTCACCCTGGCATTTTGGAGGCGGTCAACACCCCAAGCAACGGATTTTGTCCCCCAAAAGGGTACCACCGTTATTGCTTGCGACACTTGCTTAGTAATTTCGGCACCCCACTTCAAAAACCCCTTGAAAGTACTCCTTGGTCAAGCAGCTGTTCAACATCAAGAATGAAAATTTAATGCGTGCATGGAGCGTTTCACATACTTATCTTCACGAATGCCTCAATGTCTACAGTATGTCAATGCCATCCCCAAAGAACTTTGGACTCAATCGCACGACGGAGGCATGAGGTACGGATGGATGAATTCTAACGGTGTTGGTATGTACGAAATACAATTTATGTTTTGCACTCAAATTCAAAAAATATTCGACGAACCAATATTACTTACTCGAGTTTCATCGGCAATTGCAGAGTGTTTTAACGGGGTCTTGAAGGGGGCTCGATTCTTGCCAATAACGGCGTTGACTCAGATGATATACTACAGATTGGTGACATACCACGATCAACGCCACCAGGAAATCAATGAAGCAATCTCAAACGGGCAAGCGTATACGAAATATGTCATGGACAAACTCACAGAAAATGAGAAATCCGCAAGGAGGCATCACGTCACGTTGATCAATCGAGACATTGGTGAGTTCGAAGTGCAGACTGGAAGACATGGAGATCGCATGCATAAAGGAAACAACACAAGTCGTCATCTTAAAGGACCGGGAGTGCAGTTGTAATAAATGGCAGTCGTTTGGTTTCCCTTGCTCACACGTGTTAGCAGCATGTGCGTTTATTCGAGTGAGCTACGCGCATTTCATCGAGCCATACTATAGGATAGATGTGTACGCACAATGCTACTCCTATAATTTCAAGGCCATCCCAGATGAGAAGTATTGGCCGACTTTTGGGACGAAGATCATACCCGACCCCAGGTGTAGACGTGGCCGGGGGAGACCTAAGGGATCGCGAAGACATACCGAGATGAATCTTCCTAATGTCCAAAGGCCTTTGCGATGTGGGATATGTCATCAAGAAGGACATAGAAGAACAACATGTCCATATAAAGACCGTGAACGGGTCCCAACTAGGAAGAACCGGTGTGGTATTTGTCGTTCAGAGGGACATAACAAAAAAATTTGTCCAAGCAGACCTCAACCATCCAATGAAAACCTATAGTCGATTTTGTCTAATTTGTGAAGTAACATAAGTTCGTACATATGTTGCTTTTGAGCATTTACGCAGTTGTTTTTGTGTGAACATTTATTAAATACTTATCGTTTGGTTTCGTACAACACTCATTTTATTTTTCTAACTTTCATTTGTAGTTGTACAACAATGGATCTAGGTCCTTCAGATCCATCACTATTGCAACTCCAAGGTACACACAGATCATCGCGAACCTGGAGGGGCGAGGTAAATTGTTTTACATGAATACGTCAAATTTACAGCAATAACGTATCAAACTCATACATTACGACCTTATCAATTATAAGGTGTACGAAACAATGCGCGTACGCCGAAGACGTTTGGGGTCGTTGATCGAACGATGCAGTATCATTCTAGGATGATCCAATATCTTCGTTCCAGTGGGTTCTATGGGATTTCCCGGGTAGCATTTTTCAGCCTTGATTGGGCTTTGATTACTGCGTTCGTAGAGAGATGGGGCCCTGAGACCCATACATTTCACATGCATTGTGGGGAGTGCACAATTACACTCCAAGACGTGCAGGTACAGCTTGGATTACCTATCGAAGGTATGCCTGTGACGGGGACGACAGATACATACTATGCTGATGTCTGCGAGAGGCTACTTGGACGAACTCCTGTGGGAGATGACGTGGTTGGTTGTAAACTTAAAGTCGATTGGCTTGAGCGTAACGTACCAGCTATAGATGATGATAGCGATGAGGAGTCGGTGCAACGCTATGTACGATCGTACATACTACAACTTATTGGTGGTTGTCTTTTCGCCGACAAGTCCAATCGATTCGTACATTTGATGTTCCTACCATTGCTAGAGGATTTCCAAGTAGCTGGACAATATAGTTGGGGGAGTGCATGTTTGGCATATTTGTACAGGGATTTGTGTCGCGGATCTCGCGCGCAGGGCACATGAGGTTGCTGGCGCGTCAATTCTTGTACAACTGTGGGTATGGGACAGATTTTCATTCATAGCACCGAGGCGCCTGCGTGTTTCTAGAGCTCAACCGCGAACGGTGGATGGCCAAAATATGCTTATGGACGTTCCACTGGGACATGGGTATTAAAGTCGATTTGTCATTAAAATGCTAAAAAATATTGTCCAATTTCATTTATCTTAACTTATTGTTTTCTACACAGATGGCTCGATGCATTTTCGGTTTCACAAAGTTCGACGACGTCGTATCGGCTTACCGTGATGCACTCGACTCGCAAAGGCATGAGGATGATGTGGTATGGCAACCATATACTGAACTCATGGGGTCTCTTCCCAATTACTGTACTAACGGTCACGGTAGTTGGCTTTCGACGTGTCCCCTTATTTGTTTCCACATAGTCTAGTGGCATCGACCGGAAAGGGTTATGAGACAATTCGGCATGGTACAAGTGGTGCCACCAAATTGTGCTTACGACGCCCAACTGCACCGCCTCGAATTGTGTGGACATCATCATGAAAATTGGGTGACTTTTCACGCAAGCTACATACACATGTGGGAAAATTGTGGGGACACCATTGCCACAGCGGCACTTAATGAAGGGCACGATCATGAAGACTACATGACGTGGTATCGCTTGGTCACTAGGAGATTCATTGGACACGACGGGGCGTTATGTGACTACTCGGTAATCTTCCAACTCTTACTTTTCCTCGAACAGCTAATATCTTATTTTGCGTGCTTTGAGCTCTTATTTTTTGTATATCAGCGTAACTTGGTGCATCGACCGAGGCGAGTGTTTATTGAGGATGGGTACGAGCAAGGTCTTGCTGCGCTTGATGAAGGGATTAGAATTTTAGACGAAGATGAAAGGCAAAGGTCTACTTTTTCGCATGACGGAATTGACGTCGAACAAGACGTAAATGAGGATAATGAACAGGAAGATGAAGAAGACGATCAGGGCGAAGCAAACATAGAGGTGAGCAGAAGACGAACCCGACCAGAGACTGTGCGGGAACGCACCAGACGTCCTCGTCCACCACGTCCATCTACTCAAACTGAGATTGCTGCAGAGGGTAGCAGACGTTCTCATCCAGCACGTTCATCTCGTTCGAGAGCGAGTAGAACAGAGGCGTTGGTGAGAGTAGCCAACGATCATCCCCACCAACTCATTCTTCTCATGGGTACATTCCCGCATCGTCCACACCCCAAGCGTAACCTCAAATGTTTGTACCAGTCGCCGTTCGTGAATCTTCCTCCTTACCATTTTGATCCTTACGCACTGGGCCGTCGTCTTCATATGTGGACCATGGAATGCCTCATCGTCAAATGTATCATCACATCGCCTCAATACATGCCTAGTCCATATACTCCTACTCCTTATAATTACAATATGCCATATAGTGGAGATCCCTCTTTCATGAACTTGTTGACCATGCCGCACCTCATGTTCCTTTCCCCCAACCCCATACGGGAAGCCGTATTTTGGAATGGTTCCACCTCCTATTTTTGGGAGCATCGAGCAGAGGTGAGTCGAGTGAAGCACCGAGAGGAAGAGCATCAATCTACTCGACGTGATTCAATGCAAGACCAGCCACCTCAACAACCTCAACCGGATGTACAAACACAACGTCCAACTAGACAAAAAGAGTACGTCGGTTTGCATCACCGAGCAACAACGTCAACGTAACCGTCGTAATAGACCTGCATGATGAGTTTTCTTGATGTCATGGTGATTTGTAGATAGCTTATATTTTGGGTGAACGAAGTACGTGTATACAACCTTCTCATTGAATAAACGTATTTCTCATGTTTTCCATATTATTATAATGTCGTATATGTGATGACTCTTCAATATTCCATAACAGAAACTCATCACTGTGAAAGATATATATATCTCGAAACATTAGTAGATTCGAAGTTATAAGAGTTATTTTGCAGTAGAATAAGGATGGTGAGGTGCATTAAATGAGAGAAAAGCGGATGGTGAGGTGCACTAATCGCAGTAAAGGTATAAGAGTTATTTTGCATTCATACGTCAAATTTTTTTTAAGATTGACTTTTTCGTTAGAGCGCCTTAAGTAAAAGGTGGGGTGCGTCTATCTTCGCTCATGTGCTTTCGTATAGATAGGATTTGTGTATTTTTATGTTGTTTTTCTTAAGCTCACATTCAATTAAGGACCCAACGAGTTCAACAAGTCCAACCTTGCAAGAATAGCGCGGGCTTCCCGTGGCTGTAAAGTACATGCCTCTATAATTAAGTAAATGCACGAGCTAATTTAGATTGTCATCGTGGCATTGTCCTTCAATTATTCTCGTGACACTTTCTTCAAGGAGGAGTCCTACACGTATATCAGTAACTGGCATAAATCGTGTTTTGATATGCGTGCGATGTACTTCACGATAGGTATCATGCACATCTCGAAGAGCATCGCACGTACAGATGTGTATTTCGACGTGCGCGTAGACTTTTCCTTTTTCAATAGGCTAGAGTCTAGCTAGAACTATCGGTTATGCGAAAAAAAAAATGATAGTAGACAGCAATTCGCAAATCGATATTGAATCCCACGCAATTAGACCTAACTGCATGCGTGCTATTGGCATCCATTTTTTATAGTGAATTGATCGAAAACAAAGATAATAGTCCATAATTATAGGCTTACCATATAAGAATCTTGAAAAAAAAAATACATGTGAATTTCTCAACTTTTTTTAGAAAGATCACATACATAGTAAGTCTTGAGCGTTTCCATCAAATTAATTAATTAGAATATACGGCTATGTGAAAATCGCAAATAGAAAAACATGTAAAGAAAAATACGTGTGAAAAACTAAAAAATAAAAAATAAAATAGAAATATCTAAAAATGACAATACAATAAAATTAATTAACTATATAATCTATAATGGAGTTAAGACCAAAAATGTCATCGATGTATTATGTAATCTCTGTTGCAAGATACATCAACTCATCATTTGCATTGAACCCTTTAATACTATTTATAGTACAAGAACATAAAATTTTACTGTTGATCACTTCCCCAAATTGTCTTTTGAGGTTTTCTCATCAATTCGCACAAGTTCAAAAAATGAAAAAAAAATATTACTTAAGATATTATATTCGCTAAAAAAATAATCCTCCCAAAAAAAAAATATCAAAGAAAAAAGCCACCCAATGAAAAAAAAAACATCAAAGAAAAAGCCACATGTCAACATGTGGTACTGGCTTCCACAAAAAAATAGCCTCTCATCACAAAACCGCCACCTCACCGCCACCTCAAAATAGCCAATAACGCCTTTTGAAAAGGCGTTATTGGACAAAAGGCGCTATCCATACAACCTCACCGCTACCTCGCTGCCACCTCACCGCCACGTCACACACGTCAAAAGCAATAACGCCTGAAAAGGCGTTATTGGCTATATTGGTGAATTCAAAGTACACCACCCTATTTTGTGAAATAAATTGTAAATGTGCCTTACTTTTGGAAAAACACCACGTATAACCCTCTCTTCTGCTACTACTGTTGTGTATGTTGTGCATCTTTTTTTGAATATGAATTGAACAGGTGATGAGAGAGAGTTGCTATCACAGTTAACTACTTCTGCTTTTACAGAAAAAAATGGCACACGCACTTGCTGGCTTTCAAGCCACCAAGCTATGTACTATATTTTTGCTTTTTTTTGCAACAACATTTCCGCTTTTCGCAAAATTATAAAGGTGGCACACTCGCTTATTGCTTTCAACTTTCAACCAGACTAGCTATATACTGATACTAACTTGGCCCTCAAGTGTTTGTAGCACAAATCCATTGTTGTGTACTCATTATCATCACGCCCGGGTAGCTTTGCAGGACATATAGTTCCAATTTCAAAAAGCATTTTATTAATTACAAAGTTAATAGAGGCTCGCAGGATATATATATATATATATATATATGTACATTTTAATATGTCTGATCCAACAGATCACTCCAGCTAACAAATGTTAATCAAAATTATGTTACCCGATCAGTTTTCTTGAGGGTTTGAGCAAGAAAATAATTATATCATTTTTAACAACTCATCAAGTTACTCAACCTTGAATATCATCATGAGGAGTATCGGTGCAAAGGTTGGGACTTGACTAGTTGTTGGAATCTTCTAAGTTTTCGAGATATATCTCTTGTAGGGTGTATCTAATCCTTTGAAATAGTCAAGGATAATCTTTTATATATGTATATATCTAGCTAGACACATATCCCCGTGTAAAAAGAAAGTCATGAGTATAAATCTATATATTGTTGAGTTTCAATTGTATGATGTTTGTTGGTTGGAGTTCTGCTATTACAACGCTGATCACACACTTTCTGAACATCATGCAGGATAAATATATGGGGCATACATTAATCAGATAAGAAAAAGGTCGGGTCATGACCTTCTTTCTTTACATGTCGACATTGTTGATCCTGAGTTTTAAAGCATGAATTGACATGCGTGCCGAGTACATCGATCAATTAGGTGGTCTATCATTTGAAGCATGGGAATGGCATTGAATGAAGACAGACGCTCTCACAAATCATGCTTCACGTGCACTACTGAACAAGCGCACCCCTATTTATGACTGGATTCGGGCATGATTAACCATGCCTAAGGCATATCAATTGAAGTAGATTCTTATATATTTGATCAATATATCAAAACCCCTTCCCAAACTATAATTCTTCTAAGCATACGACTTTTTGTATATATATGATTATAACTAGACATATATAAGGATCTTATATGAATCATGTTAGTGTCGTGATCATATATATCGACAGTTAAGATTTATCACTATAGTTGTTACGGTCGACGTTATCAGTAAATGAGTTATCTAAAATCCAACACATGATACATAAGCTCAAAATCAGATCCGAGACGGCTGGAGATTTGGATAAAAATATGTGGTTGCAACTAGTGGCTAGACTCGATTGCAATAGGATTTTTGGATCAGACAGTTGAAGATTTAATCTTATCCCCAACTACCTGATGGCTAACTAAAGATCATGAAGAGGTTGGAGATTGTGATTCAGAAGAATTATCACCACGTTTTAATCATGGAGGAACATGGTTATTTAGATATGGAGTTTGTTTAGATCTTGCTAGTTTAGTTAAGATTGTGTAATCTACATTGGTCTATATATTTGTCAAAGTATTTAAGTCCTGGACACCAGTTATTCAGTTTACTTTATATTGTGAACCTATTATGTTTACTTCATTATCGAGTTGTAAAAACCCCAAGGGGACTTGGGTGATCTAGTGAGGGGGAGCCTCACACGCAAGAGGGGTCTTGTGTATGTACGGTCCACAGAGTGATGTATGAGAGCGATTGGAGGAGCTCAGTGAGGAGTCACGAGAAGGAGTCATGTAGTTCGATTATTCATACTGGTGGAGTTTACATATAGGCGTGGCCCCGCAAACGTAGGTCTTGGACCAAACTGTGATAACACATCTAGTGTCCTGGTTTGATTTATTTTACTGCATACTTTACGTTTAAGTATTTGCATTACTTTCAATTTCATAGTTACAACCAACATTATATTCAGTTGTAACTGCATTCGATTATTTCAATTGGTATTAGAGAGGGCACTACGAAGCCTTTGTTTACAGAGAAAAATGAGATTCATATTAACCACAATGTCTCAGGGAATCCAATCACACCAACCTAAAGGCGTCTTAAATACGAGACCACCACTATTAACCAATACGAATTACACGTATTGGAAAAATCGCATGGAGGGTACATTTTGTCCATTGACGTCAAAGCATGAAGGGATATTGAGAAAGAATACAAGCCACCTGAAATTGATGGAGAACTAAAGAACCCAGATGACTGGACAGCTGATGAGGAGAAGCTTTTGTCAGCCAATGCCAAGGGATTGAACACTATATTCGGTGTTGTCAACCAAGAGCACCTCAAACTAATTTCCTCATGTACACTTGCAAACGAGGCCTAGCAGATTCTCTAAAAGTTTTTTGAAGATAACGAAGAAGTTCATGAATCAAAAATTGTGTTGTTGGCATCTCGGTTTGAAACACTAAGAATAGGAAAGGAAGAGACTATTGCTAAATACACTACTAAGATTAAAGATATTGCCAACCAAGCTCAATAACTGGGGAAAAAATACTTCAATAAAATTTGGTCTGAAAGGCAATCAGGAGTCTCCCTGCCAAATACAATTAAAAGTTGATGCTATTCAAGAGAATTGAGGTCTCAAAGATCTAAAGTTCGAAGAACTCAAGGGCTTTTTCACCACCTGTAAGTTGCATCTAAATCAACAAAAGAAGTCCAGAGAATTGGCCTTGAAAGCAGCATCTTAGTATTTTAGTCTATAGAAAGATACACTCATGAAGAAAATGATCTTGTTTTATGAACCAAAAGGTATAATAAACTATTTCGAAAATTTCAGGGTATAACGACCAGTGGTAAATGTGATACCTCAAAGAAAGAATACGAAACAAAGCCAGTAGACAAAAGCAAGCTCACGTGTAGAGAATACGAAGGATTAGGACACTTCCAGGCAGAATGTCCATCCATAAGAAAGGAGAAATCAATGACCAGCACATGGAGTTATTCGAAATCAGAAAAATGAAGGAAATCATGTGAATTAACACATCGCCTATACTATCGTACATACAGTTGCAACCAAGGAACATAACTTTGCAAAATCAAAAGTCGATGTAAGTGATTCAGATGATTCTTATTATGATTTACCTAATCACTCCAGTCATGCAGAAATGAAAGGGAATTATGCTGAAATGATCACGAAGTGGGAAGAAGCAGTTGCATGCAATCAAGTACTTGAACACCTCTTTGAAGAAGAGAATAGGGAGTTGATCAAATGCAAAAGCAATCAGGAACATGCGGAGAGCACTATCAGTAAGCTGAACAAAGCAAAAGTAAAGCGCGATGATCTACTGCAACATGAAAAATGATATGGAGATCACAGGGTCTATGCTTCATCAAAGGATCTTCTTCTAAAGCATCCACCGCAGAACCTGTGAAGTTTGTTAAAGCACAACGTGTAGCATCCTCTAACCTGATTAGGGCGATAACCGGCCTGAAACCCTAAGTAAACCCATATTACCTAACTCGACTTAACTAGAGCTAGCAACATTTCCTCCTTCACCTGATAAACACCATTGTATATCAAATATCGATATAAAACAAATAATAAACGCAATGGAAATCTAAAACTTTCTCGGTAATTAAAATACAATATATAATACCAAATCAAATCGGAATAAACCTCGATTATATAAAACCTCCCATCCTTTGTGATATTATAAAAATGTGATTCTATACAAGTATATAGGACAAGGGAAAACTCATTACATCGAAGAGAAGATCAAGACTCATATATCTTCTCTATCCGGTAGTCCTAGCGCTCGTTGACATTCCTAAAAAGTTATTTAAGGTGAGCGCTCCAACTTGCTCAGTAAGTAGGGATTCACATAGCCATCAACATTCCATACATTAATCAAGAACACTATGCAATAACAATATGCACCTATGTTAACTAACAAAAATATGGAAAACATATAATTCAATACGTAACAGATGCAAAGCAAATTATCATGGAGTATTACACTATGATCCAAAATTGATCTATAAAACTAGGGTCGATTACCTACCGACGCCATTAATGCGAATGCTAGACCAACATATTGGCCGATATGATGTCTAGCCAATCCATTAATGCCCAATAGTTCTATCTAAAACCTTTTAGTGAGTATGTAATCCGCACAACCTATAAACTGAGTAGGAAGTTACATATAGGCCAAGAAGGTTACCCATCTCTTATGTAACTTGGTCTCAGTCCCAGGAACTTACTCTCATGAATCACAGTAAACACCATTTTCCATTTATTGAAAACCATCACAGTGTACATAATCCCCCATTCCAGTCCATAACTACAAGAACTACATATACTATGATAGCCATGCAACATCGATAAATAAGCAAACCCGTATTTACCTTGATCTAGGTTTTCGTCCTAACTTCTAACTTTTTTTGGCACTCAAGCTTTCCCGGGGATCCAACACCTATCACAGACCATTTTTAATCAATTTAGGTCCAATAACCTATAACTAGAACCCCTAGTTTAATTCCTAAGTCCTCTAAAAATCCTCAACAAAACTCAGCAGTATTGCTATTTTCTAGGGTGGGAGTGCGCTCCCTCAGTGGGTGAGGCGCGCTCCACCAACTGGGTTTGTCCCCATTAATGAAGGGAGCACGCTCTTCTGCTTACTGTCTCGACAGAACACAGGGCAGCAGCCATTGTTCTATCACCAAATCCACCAAATCACAGTAAAAACTCCGAAAATTCATCCAGGAGGACCTCTACCGAGGTAACAAACCATTTCTGGCCATCTAATAGCATACTTTACAGAGATTCTATCATCACCATCAAATTAAACTTCAACTAACACATAAACTAATCTTACCAAAGTGATGATCTCTGGCTCTTGATCTGTTTAAGCTCCGCAATTCATGTTGATTCAGCTCCCTAAATCATCCCTCTCGATTAGAAATCAAACTCAAACCCTCATCTCACTGTTTCTCGATTGCTCGAATGAGATAACGATAAATTTTGATTTATATATATGGATTTTTCTGGAGATACGCATCGTGCTATCTCAAGACCGATTAAGTGGTTAATGTGTTAAAACAACACTCCTTAAAATAACACGAATTTTAACACCATCAAGCACTTACGCTCATCTCAAAGTTGGTCAAACAATCCATATTATTTAAACCAAACTTTATAGTTTTAATATATATATTTATATATCAACTATATATAAATATATATATTTCGTGTATTTTTTTAGCCAATAAATTCACCGGACATGCCTACGAGTATTCTCGGGTGTGCACATTAATTTCACAATCTCATCGTCGCACTTGGTGTATCGACAACTTATTGTTTATTTTACTTGTTTTTCAATTTTATTTTTTATTAATCTCCTATTAATCCCATAACCTATAAAGTTCATTTAGCATTCCAAACAAACACAAATCATCATGCAATCACACGCACACATTAATCGAGGTATGTCGAACTTAACAACGAGCCTAACTTGGGTAAATTAGGATTTGGATTAACACTAATCACCAACTTAAGGTAACAGGTCGTTACATAAAGTGACTATAATCCACCGCAAAGAAGAAGGTTTAGACCTACATGCTATTATTGTGGGATCAAGGGATAAATACATCCTAGATGCTTCAAAATGATTCGAGGACTAGCACGAAGGCAACATGAGATCACTCAAAAAGCTGCTTAAGAACAAGGACACCATCAACACAATCACTTGAAATGATGGTCCTTAAAAATGATGTATGTATGTTGTACATATATCATTAAAGTTCATGTCATCCTCTGACTAGTACTTTAACAGTGGCTACTCAAAGCATATGACTGGCGATAAGGGTCTTCTCATCAACTATCAATCTCATGCAGGTGGATTTCTCACTTTTGGAGATGGTGTGTGAAGCTAATTCATTGGAACTTTGGAGGTTCCTGCACTACCTGTTTTAGAATGAGTTCTTCATGTTGAAGATTTAAAGGGAAATTTACTTAGTATTAGTCAGCTATGTGATCAAAAATTTTTATGTAAATTTCACCAAAAATAAATGTGATATATATGATGTAAAAGGAGAATGTATAATGACCAAAGAAAGGTCATCTAAAAATTGCTACCTATTGCAATATCTTAGCAGGTTCTGTTACAACTCAGCAGCAGATACCAGTGAAGTATGGCATCAACGACTGGGACACGTCCACCATAGACGCCTGAGAAGCTATCAAACTTAGAAGCAGTTCGTGGACTACCAAAGTTCAGTCTCTTTACCATCAAGAACTGCAAACCTTGTCAATTTGGTAAGCAAAAAAAATAAAGCTACAAACCAGTGGATAGATGCAACACTTCAGCAGTCCTTGAGCTCTTACATTTGACTTAGCTGAACCTACTCAGGTGACAAGTCTATCAGGGAAGAGATATATTCTGGTATGCGTAGATGATTTTTCTTGTTTCACTTGGGTTCTCTTCTTAAAAGAAAAATCAGATGTTTTTGAAAGTTTTAGTGATTTTTGTTTAAAGTTAATGAATGAAAAGACAGCTCTTGAAAAACATATTGTGAGGATCAGGAGTAATCATGGGAAAGAGTTTGAAAACTTTAAATTCCAAGAATTCTTCAAGAATTCTCTACTCCAATTACACCTCAATAAAATGAGGTGGTCAAATAGAAGAACAAACATGTTCAAGAAATGGCCAGAGTCATGCTCGCATCCAAGAATTTTCCTACAAAACTTTAGGTAGAGGTTGTGAACATGGCATGTTACACTATCAACAGAACTTATCTTCGTCTTTTCACCCTTAAGACACTTTATGAGCTATAGAAAAGTAAAAAGCCTAATCTTACTTACTTTCACATCTTTGAAAGCAAGTGTTTTATGTTAAATGATAGGGAGGTGCTGAAAAATTTGATTCAAGAAGTGACGAGGCTATCTTCCTCAGTTACTCCATAAATAACAAGGCATACAAAGTTCTAAATCAGCGTACCCAAAAAGTAATGGAATTAATCAACTTGTCATTTGATGATACTCCATTAGAACAACAAGCATCACAAATTGACAACAAAGATGATTAACCAATGCCAATTGCAACCACCCCCGGTATCCTACTTGCAACCAAAGTAGAAGCTTCACTTGACACAGATGCTACACAAACTTCACACATGAATGAGTCAAAGCTTTCCATTGTTACTCGAGAACCCTCAAGTAGAATTCAAAAAGATAATTCACAAGACACTATTATTGGGGAGAAAGAAAAATGAGTAATGACTAGATATATAGCAAGAATAGCCTACATGAGGTCAGCTGGGTATGTCTGCTATGTCTTAAATATCGAGCCTAAAAATATGTCTTATGCATTGCAGGATGAGTTATGGACCATAGCAATGCAGGAGGAGTTGAATCAATTTCAGAAACTAGGCATCTGACTCTAGTACCAAGACCACAACATGCCAATGTAATAAGCACAAACTGGATCTTCAAGAACAAATTTGATGCATAAGGAGAAGTGGTCAGAAACAAGGTTCGTCTAGTAGCTCAAGGTTACAATCAGGTAGAAGGAATTGATTTTGATGAAATATTTGCACTGTTACTATATTAGAATCTATTCATCCATTTCTTGCTATTGCATGCTCTCTTGGTTTTAAGCTCTATCAGATGGAAGTCAAAAGTACATTTATGAATGATATAATCAATGAAGAAGTGTATGTTGAACAACCCAAGGGATTCGAAGATCCCTCCTTCCCAGACCATGTCTATCAATTGAAGAAAGCACTCTATGAGTTGAAGCAGGTTTCGCGTGCCTAGTACGACCGACTTGCCAAGTTGTAGTTGAATCATGGCTACAGTCGTGGAAGTATGGACAAGACAATATTTATAATGCTAAAATCCTCATCAGTCCTTATAGCACAAATATATGTTAATGATATAGTTTTTGGGGCTACTACTAAGGGATTGGTAGAATAATTTGCTAACAATATGCAAAAGGAATTTGAAATGAGCATGGTTGGAGAACTCTCTTATTTCCTTGGTCTGCAAGTTCACCAGACCAGCAAAGGTAAATTTCTGTCACAACATAAGTATTCTTGCTCCTTGGTCAAATGATTTGGTTTGGAACAGGCTAAACATGTAAAGACACCAATTGGTACCAACGAGAAGCTAACCAAAGATGAGCATGGCAAACCAGTAGATCCATCACTCTACAGAAACATGATTGGGAGTCTTCTCTACCTCACAACAAGCAGACCAGATATTTCATTCAGTGTGGGATTGTGTACATGCTACCAAGCTACACTAAAAGAATCTCATATGATAGTAGTCAAGTGGATTATTCGATATGTGGCAGGCTCATCCAACTTAGGACTATGGTATTCATATAACTCCAACATATCTTTAGCTAGTTATAGTAATGATGACTAGGCAGGTAGTGCTGATGATCAAAAGAGTATCTCTAGAGGTTTTTTTTTGTTGGAGCAAACATGGTGTCTTAGTTTAGCAAGAAATAGAACTCAATCGCACTCTCAATAACTGAAGCAGAGTACAATGCATTTGGGAGCTATGGCACACAATTGCTCTAGATGAAACAAATTTTAAGTGAATATAACATTCAATTAAAATTGCTTACTGTATTCTGTGACAATCGAAGTGCAATTGGCATATCGAGAAATCCTATTCAGCATTCAAGAACTAAGCACATTGAGTTGGGGTATCGCTTCATCTGTGATCTGGTGGAAAGGAAAGTAATATCTATTGAATATTTTCACACTGAAAAATAATTGGCGGATATATTTACTAAAGCCCTTGATGCTTATAGGTTTGAATTTTTTAGAGGGGTTATTAGGTTGTGTCTTAGCCTCGTGTAACTCACAATCATCACTCTCCCTATTTTGTTTTTAATATTTTTTAGCAATAAAAATGAAATAAAGGGGGAGTAACGATTTATGTATGTAGATTAGTAGTGTTTTAGTGTTTTAATTTGAGTAATGTTGTACATGTTGAACACTAAAGGTAGTATTACCGTTGCAATATTTCTATTTTAATTTATTTTGATTTAATTTTTATTTCTAATTATCATTAATCCTATTAATTAAGGGTTTGTGAGAGTTTAAAGGTAGTAGATAAGCATCAATGTAATCAAAATTGAAGTTGTTGTTATTTCACTTGATCATCTTCATCATCTTCAACTTTAGACCCTACCTCATCATTTGTTTCAATTTTGGATTACTATGATATTCTCACTTGATCTTCGTCTCTAAGTTATGTTTGAATAGTTGTAACAAGCCTAGCACCATGGTTCAAACTCGAAGCTCTATAAAGGGGACTACATCTAAGGCACATGCTCAACCGAAAGGGAAGAAACCAGTCAAAAAGTCGATGAACATTCTGAATCCTACGCCACTCCAAGGTTCGAAACATCGACTTCGTCTATGACTTCGCTCACTTAAAATTCAGAATTAATTCGAGGAAGTTAACTTCGACGATGGAAGTTTGACAAAAATTTGTTGACATAGCGAAGTTTACAGAATCTCACTTTAAATGCTAGAAAACTCAAGTTTCTTCGTATAGATGCTAGAAATATAGCTAATCATATAACAATGCATAAGACTCATGTCACCGAAGGATATTCTGAATTTTAAGTAAATTTCTAGCACAGGCGAAGTTTTAGTCGAAGTTTTCTTCAAAGTTTTTGTCGAAGTTTTCGTCGAAGTTTGCTCAACTTCCATGAAACATAACAATTTTACTTCATGTTTTGTTAACTTCCATTGAAGTTTTCGAAGTTCGGTCGAAGTTAACAGAAGTTGAATCGAATTTTTGTAATTTTTCTATCTGCTCCTGAATTTCGCTTTGCTCACCTCAAAATCGACAAACTTTGCCTGAACTTTGGCGAAGTTTGTAAATTTTTTAAACCTTGCACAACTCAACATTATTCCACCACCGAGCATCATCAGTTCAAACAGAGAGCGTGCATGTCGCCCTTGTGTCTGATCAACTCCCACCAGAATAAGAAATTGTGAAAAACATGATGAAGGGGCGATACAACCAAGTAGGTGTCTTATCACCAGCTATTACAAAACACCAAGCCAGTATTGAACAGGTGATTGGAGAAGAAAGTGTTCTAAGGACCACCACTGAGCCAACTAAAGGTGGTTCTGACGTTATTCTTGATGAATCTGCTTCTAAAGAGCCTACTCATGAGCAACCAATTTCTGAGGAACCTATGGTGACTATGGTGCAGGAGGCTCCTAATCAATCTATGGACATTTCTGCTCCAACTACAACCGCTTAAGAAAGTACAAGCTTCCTGAGAGAAAACCAACAGAACATTAGCATGACGCCTTTAAAAATCTTGATCAGTAAATTGCTCAAGATTAGGAAACCCTTGATGATTTGGGGGTGATTCCTGAAGAGCCTATTGTTCCAGAAGGGGATGATGATGGTGATGATGAAACTATTCCATTATCTTCGTTATAAAGGAACCTGAAGAAGAAAGATTCAAAGAAAAAGCCAAAAAGGCTAGAGTTACAACTCCAGTTACAACCGGCGAACTTACAAGCCTGGTTGTAACTGAAGCAGAGACTGAGGAAGATTTTATACTGGTTTTGATTCTAAGGACCTGATCCACATAGCAACATTCCAGATTCTAATAATGAGGTAGAACAACCAAGAGTGAAGCTGGGTAATCACATAGGCTTGTCTCAAAGAATGCTAGATGAAGAAGCAGAGCCAAATATGAAGGTCTCAAATGCAAGAAATGTCATGCAGAGACATATCTTCACAAAAAAAACACTATGAAGCTGAAAATTTGGTAACTTTTTTAAAGTCCCATTTTCTCTTCAAAATTTGCTCCTTTCCAACCAAATATAATGTGAGACTGGTCAAAGAATTCTATGCTAATATGAAGTTAGACATTTTTAATATTTCCTCCCCACATTTTCAAAGAGTATATGTTCGAGGGAAATTCATTGAGTTCTCACCTAGAGCTGTCAATAAGTTCTTTGAATGTCCTTACAACAATGAAGGACATAGATTTCCTGAAATATTTAGGAAGTCAAACACCATTCTACTTTTGGTGTGTTCAGTTCGCATGACTGCTTAGCTAATATATTGGATCAAATATAATTCATTGTTCACTTCGCATGATTAGGTAATGCAACAGATTAGGTAATCATACAAACTATGGACTAAATTAAGTGGAGCCTTACCATGTCACTAGTTAGTCCGCCCTCACCCAGTGAAAAGATGACATTACCCTTCACTATAATTTTACAAGATTGAAACACAGTTGTGTTGTGCGAACTATGTGATTTCCCCAAAATGAGTATGATCTTCAAAGGGAATGGATTGGATGAGCTGAGGTTGAAATAAGATGAGGAGACAAGGATCGAAGATTTGATCGTTTGCACGACAAGTCCTTTGAATGGGAAGCTTTATCCTCTTCGCTTGCAGCTCCCTCTCAACAATGCAACTATACATGTTGTTGTTATTCACCCATCTAAAGGTGGATAACTTAGTTAGATACAATATTTCAAGCGTTCTTTTTAATTTTCCAGAATTCTAGTCAATTGCTATTCAAACATAACTACATTGTGACAACTCGAATGCTAATATGAATAGCTATTGATGAGATGTGATTCCTAAAACCTAGCTCACAAACCACTACTGATCTCAAACATGATGACTATTGTAGATACTCATGTTTAACAATACTTAACTTTGACAATGGGTTCACATAGATGAATAAGAAGTAGGATCAAGTATTTTTGATTGAACTGTGGAGAACGATTGATGGAGCCAGTTGCTTGGGATTTTTATATGAATATTTGTTTTTTTCATGTCTACTAACTGATTTTCTCAGCTATCGAGAAATACCAAAGGATAATTAGGACTCGTGGTGTTCGACTAAAGTCAGAAGCATATCCAACAAGATCAAGAAAGTGGAGTCTTCACACTTTAATGACTTTCCAGTGTCGAATCAATTAGCCACTTCACCACCATACCTATTGCAATAGAGTGGTATTCTGGTTCTAACTGGTGGTACGAAAGCTAGCCCATCCAGAATTCAAAAAAAGAAGAAGAATACTCAAACTACATTTAAGGCAACAACTTCATATGTACATGCACAGTCTTCAACAGTTTCACGATCTCATTCTAACTCAGAGCTATATGGAAGTGACATATTGGATCTAAGGAAAGAGCAAGAGAAGGAGCTGATGATAGCAATTCGAGCCTTACCTGATAATATGTTCCAAAGGCTATTCGAGTTTCTGAAGCTTATTGCTTCTACACCCCTTGAAGCAGTAGCTGGTATGGTTCTCCCTGGTTATTTTTGTCCTTATGTTATCACAAAGGGGAAGATTTCATTGTTTTAAAATTTTCGAAGGGGTTCATTTCATCTTTGCGAATATATTGTTTATTTTTTTTACTTTCTTAAGTTTGTTAGTCAGAAGATACTTCTGCTAGTATTTTGTGACGTTTGGGTTTCTATTGAAGACTATTTGGAGGTGTGACAATGTGGTGCAATCCGATGGTTGAAGCGGTTGTAACCACTATGAGAGTTGTTGTTACATGTTACTTTCGTAAATTTTTAGAAGAGCACTGAATATTATTAAAGACTTATATGACTTTTTATGATGGAGCAAAATGTTAGTTGATTCATCATGATTATTATTTATGCTCCAAAAACTCATTTTACTGATTGTGACAACATAATGACAAAGGGGGAGATTGTTAGTGTCATGATCATATCAACAGTTTAGATTTGTCACTATAGTTGTTACGGTCAACGTTATCAGTAAATGATTTATCCAAAATTCAACACATGATATATGTGCTCAAAATCAAATCTGAAAACAGTTGGAGATTTGGATAAAGATATGCAATTGCAACCGGTGGCTCGAAACGGTTGCAAAAGGATTTATGGATCAGACAATTGAAGATTTGATCTTATCCCCAACCTGCTGATGGCTAACTAAAAATTCTGAAAAGGTTGGAGATTTTGATTTAAAAAATTATCACCACGTGTTAATCATGGAGGAACGTGGTTATTTAGAGATGAAGATTGTTCAGATTTTGCTAGTTTAGTTAAGAATGTGTAATCTACATTGGTCTATATATTTATCAAAGTATTTGAGTCCTTGACACTAGTTATTCAGTTTACTTTGTATTGTGAACCTGTTTTGTTCACTTCATTATCGAGTTGTAAAAACCCTAAAGGGACTTGGGTGTTCCAGTGAGGGGGAGCCTCACACGCAAGAGGGATCTTGTGTATGTAAGGTCCATAAAGTGATATATGAGAGAGTGGTTGGAGGAGCTCAGTGAGGAGTCATGAGAAGGAGTCATGTAGTTCGATTATTCATACTAATGGAGTTTAAATCTAGGCATGGCCCCGCAGATGTAGGTCTTGGACCGAGCTGCTTTGATTTATATTATTGCATACTTTACGTTTAAGTATTTGCATTACTTTCAGATTCCCAGTTACAACCAACATTGTATTCGGTTGTAACCGCATTCGATTATTTCAAATCGTATGATGAAGTACCACATGAGTGGATTTATAGGAGTCCAAATTTGTCGAATCACTAATGTTATAATCTTCAACATCCTAGGTCTCCCTCAGTTTGTATACATGTATGTTTTATTTTTACTTTATAATTGTAGGCGTCCAAACCTTTTTTTTTTGAATTAGGTTTGACTATTTCTACGAGAGTCAGTCGACCCCAAAATATATACATATATATTTGGAGTTACGTGGCATTTATGTATGGCCCATCTTGTTGGGAATTTTCGCCTCATTCATATTCCTAATGTTATTAATCCGAATACATTTCGAGCTAATCAATTTCGTCACTATGTCTCCAGGTTTTTTTGGATAAGGGGTGTTAGGGATTGGTGTTCGATTCATGTGGTAGCTAGTTGCAGATTCTTGTGGACGTGGACTCAATTAATATGGGAAAATACTAGAATGACGACAACAATGTCACACCATAATATACATTGGCTCACAAGAGCCTTCCGTACGATTTCAACTCGCTTGTTATGCATCGAGATTTGTATATGCACGCATCCCGAGGCACGCATGGATGGCTCTTGTGAGTCAATGTGTCTTGTAGTGTGACATGTTGTCTTTCTAGCACTTCTCATTAATATATAGGTATAAAGCTATACTTTTGGGACTATTATGCATTAATTTTAAATTAACATGTATGAATTTTCGCTATGTATAGTCCATGCATATGGCCCCAAACAATAGTACTATAGGGTAGGGACTTTGATGATGATATCGATCTAGCTAATGGTTGCTTATTGCTAGGGACACAAAAGCAGTGCTGAAGCATTGTGTAATTTGTATCATCTAACCCTTAAAAAGGTGAGAATAGTGGGCTCAAAGGTTATGAAGCCAAAGCAAAAGTGTTGTTAGGAAGTATTTGTATAAAGAGAAGAGGCGCCTCCATTAATTGAAAGATGGCATTATATATAGGTGGGGAAGTTGTGGGGGGAAGTTCAATTGATATTCGTTTTCTCTCGTCTTGTAAATACTTTAATTAGTTCAAGCACAATTGATAGATTCTAGACATGCTGCTGTCTTTTCAACTATAGCTACATACTAGGAAGCTACAAGTGCTCTATTTGCCTTGGAACCCTTAATTATGGGCATGTGTTTATTTTTGTAACTTTTTTTCTTCCTTACTTCCGTTTAATAATATGACTTTATTTTAGTTAAAAAGTTTAAGCCATGATGGTCGTCATGACTTGAACTTCATTCAAAGCTGAATAAGGTTGATACATCAAACAAGGTTGTTCAATGGAGCGTTTTTGGCCTGTAGAGGCTTTGGAAGGCGCGAAACGATTATCTTTTCAAACATCATTCTATTAATTCACTAGAGATCATGAAACATGCTTCAAAACAGTGTCAAGATTATAATAATTCCATGCAGGGCACAGGCAACGATGTTGTTGGCTGGAGGAAGATTGGAAAGGAATCATCTAATCGGTCACATGAAGAATCTTCATCTCTTAAGATTTTTGTTAATGCAATCAGAGATCCTACCACTATGAAAACCTCTATTGGATGGATTTTGCTTTCAAATGTTAAAATTATTAAAACTGGTTCTATATCACTTGGTCTTTCTCCATCTGTGGAAGTTGTTGAAGCATAGGCTATAATGGGAGCCTTAAACTATTGCTCGAAATGTGCACAAGTCAAATTGATAAAGTGTATGTCTTCTCCGATTGTAAGGTTGTTGTCAATGCCTTTTAGGGGTGGGCAGCGGTTTTCGAAAAACCGCCCAAATCGACCAAACCGCACGGTTTGGTCTGGTTTTTAAAGCTCGCGGTTTGGTCGCGGTTTGGAAAACGACCAAACCGCAGAATCGCGGTTTGGTCGCGGTTTTCTCATAAGGAAAACCGCAGTTTAACCAAACCGATGGCATTTTGGTAAATAACCACCATATATCAAAAACCCTAAAACATAACAAAAAAAAAAACTCACTCCACTCGCTCGTCTCTGCGCTCTCACTCCCGCTCGTCTCGCGCCCCACTCCGCGGCGGCTGCGTCGTCTCTCCGCTCTCACTCGCACTGCGCTCGTCTCTCCGCTCTCACTCCCGCGGAGCCTGCGCTCGTCTCTCCGCTCTCACTCCCGCCGGCGCTCCTCTCTCCTCTCACTCCCGCCGGTCACTCACTCCCGCGGCGCCTGCCTCGTCTCTCCGCTCTCACTCCCGCGACGCTCCTCTCTCCTCTCACTCCCGCCGGTCACTCCCGCCGGCGCTCCTCTCTCCGCTCTCACTCCCGCAGCTCCTCTCTCCTCACTCCCGCGGCGCTCCTCTCTCCTCTCACTCCCGCCGGCGCTCCTCTCACTCCAGCCGTCTCCTTCATCCTCCTCACTCTCCGTCTCACCGCCGCCGCCGAATCCATCGCCATCGTCGTCGCCTTCCACCGCGCGAACGTCCACCGCCGCCTCGCACCAAAACCGCGAAACCAAACCGCACAAACCGCGCAAACCGCGGTTCGGTTTGGTTGCGGTTTTGGTGGTTTGCGGTTTGGTGGTGGTTTAGAAAATCACCAAACCATAGACCCTCGGTTTGGTCGCGATTTGGTGGTTTTCACCACCAAACCGCGGTTTGCCCACCCCTAATGCCTTTAATAGGGAGATTACAATTGCAGACTTTGATTCTATTTTGTATGATATTAGAGTTATGTATTCAAATGTAAAGACATTAACTGTTAGTCATGTAAGTAGATATGTAAATGTCAAAGCTCATGTTTTAGCTAAAAGAGCTTTGAAATCTCATGTAACTACGCTGTAGCAAGACCCTGTACCTACATATATTTTTGAGAATGAAGATTAATACTACTTTCTGAAAAAAAAAAAAAAAAAAAAAAAAAAAAAAAAAAAAAAAAAAAAAAAAAAAAAAAATGTTTAAGCCATGATGCTTAGAATACCTACCGAACCACGAGCACCCCACCACCTTCACCGAAGGCTGTTGTGCAAGAACCCATTTAGTTTGAATCGACCGGTGAGAGGAATCTCCAAAATCGTGTTTTCCGTGTCTCGCCTTGTGTTTCTCCTTTGGTTTACGGCTTTTTTGAGGTTCGTAGGGTCGTGGTGTGAGCCGATTTCGTCTCCAAGTTAGGGTTCGGTTGAATAGTTAAAGAAATGAGAATTCGCGGTTCTCGGCCACACGAGCCGAGAGGCGTCACTGCGATCTCGGCCTCGCATGGCCGAGGACGAGCTCTGATTTTGGGAACTCGAAGTCTCGGCCACAAAGGCGGAAGAGTTCACGATGTCGCGGATTACGCATGGCCGAAAGTACTCTAGTTCTCTCGGCCGAGACATGACGAGAGCTACAATTAGTGGTAGGTAATGTGGTGTCGGTGGTGTACAATCGAGAATGTGCTCATACTCTCGGTTGTACACCGCGTACCATACCGTGACCTAAGTACACCTCTTGTCAAAATTTTTTAGTGCGCCAGCCATCACTTGCATTTGCAGGTATGCCAATTTTTGCAAGTCAAATCCGCAGCCCCTACTTTCCCCATTTTAATCACCTTCAACTCATAGATGTAGAGTAGTTTTACTAGGTTTTAATAATATATGTGAGAATGAGTCGGAATTTCAACGGTAACTTGAAATCTCGACTTTGCCCTTGTTTATTTTTTGACATCTCAACTCAAGCTCCTTTACCTCTCTCAACAAACTTCTCTCTTTTATCTCATCTTTTCAGTTCATCTAACCTTTCTTTTCTTTTTATTAGTACTTCATTTCCTCTCTTTCGTCTTCGATCAATCCTCTGTTTTAATATTTATCACTACCCACAAAGTAAATGTATCAGTTTTTATTTTTATTTATAGAAGAAATCTTTAGAAACTAAAATTGAAACCAATTGTCTTGATAGACGAGACAAGTTCTATTTTATTAGTATAAATTAATGTGTTATTTTTTATAATTCTTATATAAATTTGTCAAACCTAAATCATTAGGGAGATTCAATTCATTTTAACTTTTTCATTTTCATTTTCAATTCATTTGTTATTATTATATTTAATAACAAATGAAGTTGTTGATAATTTTGAGCTTTAATTTTGGATATTGTTAAAGCAAATATAGCTTTTGACATCAAATTCATTCGATATTTGAATTTAAGATTTTGATATGATGTTACAATTTATAGTGTTCCCGCGAGTGTAGCGAGCGGGTTCAGGCGTGTGTAGCACGCACTAATAACTAGTACTATACTTAATAAGCATGAATAATCAATCTTTCAACCATTACTTGAATTTACTATTTTACCCTTAATTAAGCTTTTCAACTGTCAGATAAATTTACTATCATATCATTAATTAATGACTTAATCAATATTTCAATTGTCACTACAATTTTGCTATTTTATCACTAATTAAGTCTTTCAATCTTCTCTTATATATAATATTCTACCCTTAATTAAGGTCATTTTCGCTATTAAATCCAAATAGTTATAATTAGTTTTCAAAAAAGTCAGAATAGAAATGAAGTAATATACTTTTTGAAATATAAAAATAGGTTATTAGATAAATTAAATTCCCGTGAGCGTAGCGAGTGGGTTCGAGCATGGGCATAGCACGCTCCATAAACTAACATATATATATATATATATGGAAATATCCACATCTGCATATCCTTCATTATAAACTAGTCATTGTCCCGCGCTTCACACGCGGAAGAAACCAAGTATTAGTATCAGTTCAAAATACTGCAATGTATAACTCAACGAAAATAACTTTGATAAGAAAAGAAAAGTAAACAAAAGATGTAGCCTTAATAAATATATAAATAGATATATATTAGAGTTGGAGTTGATGATGTGGTGGAAGAGTGGATGATGTGGTGAGAAGAAAGCTTGATAAGAAGCCATATGGCAACTCAAAATGTAGGCTTATAAATGTGTCACGTGATAAAGCAAGATATTATTTTATTCTCATAAGAGTTGGAGTTGATAATGTGGCGAAAGAGTTGATGGTGTTGCGAAAGGGATGCCACGTGTAAGATGTAATTTTATTCCCATTAAAGTTGGAGTTGATGACATGGCGAAAGAGGTGATGATGTGGTGATTTAAATTTCTATATTTAGTGAGGTTGAATGCTTGGGGTTTTAAATAAAGAAGGTAATTAATGAGGTTTTGAATAAGGCTACATCATGGGCATGCCACGTGGCTCGTCGAGAAGGCTCAAAAATGCCACGTGGAACACCCAATATGTAGGCTTTATATAGATATATAGATATATAGATTAGAGTTGGAGTTGATGACATGGGGAAAGAGGTGATGATGTGGTGATTTAAATTTTTCTATTTAGTGAGGTTGAATGCATGGGGTTTTAAATAAAGAAGGTAATTAATGAGGTTTTGAATAAGGCTACATCATGGGCATGCCACGTGGCTCGTCGAGAAGGCTCAAAAATGCCACGTGGAACACCCAATATGTAGGCTTTATATAGATATATAGATATATAGATTAGAGTTGGAGTTGATGACATGGGGAAAGAGGTGATGATGTGGTGATTTAAATTTTTCTATTTAGTGAGGTTGAATGCATGGGGTTTTAAATAAAGAAGGTAATTAATGAGGTTTTGAATAAGGCTACATCATGGGCATGTCACGTGGCTCGTCGAGAAGGCTAAAAAATGCAACGTAGAACACCCAAGATGTAAGCTTTATATAGATATATAGATATAGATTAGAGTTGGAGTTGATGACATGGCGAAAGAGGTGATGATGTGGTGATTTAAACTTCTATATTTAGCGAGGTTGAATGCATGGAGTTTTAAATAAAGAAAGTAATTAATGAGGTTTTGAATAAGGCTACATCATGAGCATGCCACGTGGCTCGTCGAGAAGGCTCAAAAATGCTACGTAGAACATCCAAGATGTAGGGCTATATATATATATATATATAGATTCTCTCGATCAACCAATGATTGGGGTGCTTTTTTTTCTTCTTTTCTTTTGGAAAATGTTGATTTAACCATTGTTGAATTTATAACTACAGTGGTCAAGATCTAAAATTTTCACCAAGATAACAAGGTTCAAGTCGCGGGATGCTAATAAATATACGAAAAATTAATGTGTGAAGATGATCGAAAACATCTAGGAACGACATAAAAATGATTGTAAATACCAAAAAGGATGTGGATCGTGCGATTCAAGAAGTTTTGAGTGCGATTTGAAAGAGTTTGAAGGGTGGGATTCGTTAGTTGTGAGAGAGATGTATAGGTTGGGGTATTCAGTGAAAACGTCGGGGTTCTAAAATATACGTAATTCGAATTTAGCGTGCCTTGCCCTTGTAATAATGTGGGGTGCATATAGCGCAGCGCTAAGAAAAGGTTGATTTTGTTAAGATAAATCGTGATTATTAGGGTTTATCTCACAAGAACGTAACAGAGGAAATAAAGACAGCAAGAATATAACAACAAAATAATTTTTTCTTGCCTTTCATTACTCTTAGCGCGAATATATATAGTTTGAGTGGAATTACAAAGTTTAACTGGACCTACTATACAAAATCTTTGAACCACTCGAAGCCTTTTGGTCGAACACTTGGGCCTTTGAATTGCTAATTGGACTCCATCACCAACAAAGCCCAATAATGTTTCTTAGGCTAAAAGGAGAGCATGATAGCTCCTTGGGCTCATTGATGTATCAATGCCTGTGTCTCTAAGACGAATCTCGTCTTCAAGATTGAGAGTGGGAAAACGTTGATTGAGTTGACTGACCGGTTCCCAAGAGACAACTGTTGGATCGTCAGCATCCCACCGCACGAGAGCGGCTTTATGTGTTCCCAAGACATTGTTCTTCACGTCACGAAATCCCAACACCTTGAAGGGGAAGCGGTGTGATTTCAAATCCAAATATGGAGCCTAGAGAGCCGGGGGCGAGTGGCGGTGAGAAGGTCGGAGGGTCGCCCTCGTGTAGCCTGAGAAGGCTAACGTGGAAGACTGGTTGAACACGGGAGCCATCCGGGAGGGTGAGTTTATAAGCTAAGGCGCCGATGCGGCAGAGAATGTGATACGGTCCGTAAAAGCCAAAGGAAAGCTTCACTGAGGCCCTGCATAGGACGAAGGACTGGCGGTAGGGGCGAAGCTTCAGATAAACCCATTCACCTGCTTGAAAGATTATATCTTAGCGATGGGTGTCGGTCAGGGAATTCATTCATTGTTGTGATTTTTGGAGATGGAACTTAAGAGCTTGCAAGATCTCCTATTTTTTGTAGGTTGGCTTCTAGTGAAGGAATAGAGACAGAGTCAGCGAGCAATGATGGAAGCGAAGGAGGGGAGCGCCCATACAAGGCTTAAAATGGAGTCATGTTAATGGGCAAATGGAAAGATGTATTATACCAGTACTCGGCGAGGCCGAGAAAGCGTAACCAGTGAGTGGGTTCCTCTCCGACAAAGCATCACAGATAGGTTTTCAAGTCCTCAGTTCACTGCTTTAGTTTGGTCGTCCGTCTCAGGGTTGTAAGCGTTGTTGTAACAGAGGTGAGTGCTAAGTTGGGTAAATAGCTTGCTCCAAAACTTACTTGTAAAAAGTATGTCTCTGTCATTAATGATGGACTTGGGAATGCCATGGAGGAGGAAAATTTCCACCATATTATACCAGTAAGGGTAGAAGCCATGAACTTTATAGGCAGGCCAATGAAATGGCCGAATTCGGTAAGGCAATCCACGATAACCCATATCACAGTCTTGCCATAAGAGCAAGGAAGATTTGTTATGAAATACATGCTAATGTCTGCCCAAACTTTATTGGAGATCGGAAATGGTTGTAGCTGGCCATATGGTTTAGCAGTTGAGTATTCGTTTTTCAGGCAAGTGGAGCATTGAGTAATGAATTTCTTTGCGTATAGGGTAAGGCCGAGCCAATAGAAGGATGTTGCAATGCGTGTGGTGGTAGCACGGACGCCTGAGTGGCTAGCAGTAGGAGAGGCATGGAACTCCGTCAAAAGGGCAGTGGGCAGACCACAATCCGAATGTATGAATATTCGGCCCTTATAATAGAGAAGCCCCTGTTTGAAAAATAATACGCGTGAGGGTGAAAGACACCATTAAAGATGTGGGTGACGAAACAAACCAGAATCGAATAGAAGTGAAAGCCCCATTTACACCTAGTGTAGGAATGACTTTTAAAAGTGCTGAAGAAGCAAAGGCTGCCTTTAATGATTATGCGAGTGAAATTGGATTTGGGATCAAATCATGATCTTCATACAAAAAACATGGAATTGTTCGCAAGCATATATTTTGCATGTGTGTAACAAAGTTGGAGTAAGTCCAATGGGAAGTGCTATTCTAGGGCAAGCTAGATGTGATTGCAAGGCGTAAATATCTGTGAAATTGTGCCCAGACAATAAGTGGCACATATTAAGTATATAGCTTGAACACAATCATATTGTTCATCCATCTAAATCCAAGTTCTTTGTTTGTAACAAAGTGATGGGCAGTGCCTTTAAAAGAAGATTGGAAGTTCAATGTAAGGCGGGCATTAATGTTTGCAAGTCATTCATGGTCGAGTCTATTCGCATTCGAGGTATTAAGAACTTACAATTTGATGAAAAGGATGTACGAAATCACGTAAATGCAGCCCGACGTTTGACATTTGGTATTGGTGATGCAAAATAACTTCATAATTATTTCGTGAGGAAGCAAAAGCCAAATCATAATTCTTTCATGCAATACACGCTCCCAATAGCCAGCTAACACATGTATTATGTAACGGCCCATTTTTTATCTACAGACGTTGACGCCAGCTCGGACCCACGTGGACGCCGCGGTAGGCTAGGACACACGGGGACTTAGGTATGGATGTTTATGGTGTGTTGGTTGCTTATTTGCGGTGTAATTTATTTAAATACATCGCATGTGTGTATGTTGCAAAATAATACGCGTGAGGGTGTGAACTGTATTCGCCTCGATATACGTGTCGACACGGGTAGCGGGTAGTCGACGAGACCGACTATTGGGTCGGGAAAACGAAAACACACAAATTAAATAAAAATTTGCCACGTAACGAATATGGAATAGATATTGGGTTACGAACGACGCGGCGGTGCGCGGATATCACGGTTCGGACGCGAAACCGGGCGTCGAAACACCCGGAAACACGGGCGAATGTCTTAACTGTGTCACAAGTAGGTGTCAACACACCTAACAACATCACCATTTGTCAAAGCTACATAACATTTGGCCATTTTCCCTCACCACGTGTCTGTTCACCAATTTTCATTTACATCACACACACACACACTCATGCACACACTGTTCATACACACATACAGAGAACCGGGAGGACGAGGGCGAGGAAGAAGAAGAGGAGAGGAGGAGGAGAAGCAGTGACGCGCTGGGAAGGAGAGTGGAGACGTCACGGTTGAGGTGAGTCGTGGTTGTTGTTGTTTGGGTGTTGGCAGTGGGTGGCCAAGAGTGGGGGGGCCGCGGTGGTGATGGCAGGGATGCCTCCCCTGCCATCGGCTCCACCGGGGTTGGGGTGGAGAGCCACCCCAACCCATCACGGGAAAGAAGAAGAAGAAGATGCATCACGGGAAAAAAAAAAAAAAAAACTGGTTCGAACAAACCAGTGAGGTGAGGAAGAAGATGGTGCACACGCGCGTGCGCGCGCGTGTGCACCCCCTACTGGGCCGGGCCCAGAATAGGCCAGGCTCGGCCCTTAGGCCGGGTCGGGTCCGTCCCGTTTGGGTCGACCCGACCCAGAACCAAACAGTAAAAACGTAAAAAAAAAAAAAAAAAAAGAAAAAGAGAAGAAAAATGAAAGGAAAATTTGGGAAAAATTGGAAAAAATTATATTTCGATAAAATAAATAGAAATTTATAAAGTTCTATGAAATGAACATATTATGTTGGAATGTCGGACGCGACTTTTTGCGGGGTTTTACTTCGAAAAGAGCGAAATAGGCAATTTAGCCTAACAATTTTAGAAATTTGTGGTAAATTGTCATGCTAACTTAAGTTATTAATAAATGGACATAGGTTGACACGGTGATCAATTGGCGACCAAGGACTCAGTGGACTTGGACCCGGGGATTAATTACGGGGTAGTAGAGCGCGTTGTGAGGTTTGTAAAACCCAAAGGGAAAACTCTCGAGTATTTATTTTGTTTCGTATTTCCATTCATTTCCAGTATTCCTTGTGCTTTTAATTACATTCATATCTTGTCATCTTTTGGACGGTTGGTTGAGTTACTCCCACCGGATGTTCCGTTGTGTGTCTATGCATTCTAGACCATAGCATGTGTATCGGGAGTGCTCGGTGGATAACGACCGAGGAGCGCTACATGTGTCGGTGCGTCGTAGGTCTACGCCGGCCACCGAGAGGGATCAGGTGATAGCTAGTTGGGTGCGCCCACTAGTTGGGTGCGCCCACTAGTGGAATCCTGGAAGGAAATCCCGAAGTATGATTTAGTCTGACTGAAACAGACATACACATTTGAACTTTATTGTTATTTACGCATGTGATGCCCTACTTACAGTTGTCTGTTTACATTCCACATGTTTATTTAACAGTATTTATTGAATTCCATTTATTTATATGAATGCTCGGAGGAGTTCCTTGGGATTTTAATTGTACTCGTCATCCATTTTCTTCTGTGATGATTGAGTGCAGATCCTAGTACAAGTAAGGGCAAGGGGATCTTACTTGACAACCTCTGACTGCCTATTGTTGAGAATTACTTGTACGTGTGTTTTTATTTTGATATTTTGATTCTTTTGGGAACTAGGGAGTGACATGACATTGTACATAGTTACTTTACATGGTATAGTACAGTACTTTTCAGGGTTTTTCCACAGTAGGATTTGATGAATTAATTAATATTTCTTGCATTTACGTATAACTTCCGCTGCATTTGTCATTTATACGCTGTACATACAAGTGGATGCAAATCTCGAGACAGGAAAAGGACGGGTAGGTGCCGTACACGTGTACTAGGGCCATCCGGCAAGGAGTACACGGAGACACGTCACCTCAGGGCGGCGAGGGCCGCCACAGTTGGTATCAGAGACCAGGTTGGCTTAAGATATTGTGACACCAACGCCACAGTTGGTATTGGAGTAAAGAAGAAGTCATAAGACAATAAAACTTAATTAATGAATTTAGATGTGGAAACCCGAAGTAATTGTCTTAAAACTTTAGTTGGGAAGTGATGTGAGGCGGGTAGAGTTAGACTTCATGTATGTGTTATATTTTCATGTTACTATATGATATACGTATATACCTCGAGACTGATCCGGAGCACGTTCTCGATGCAGATTATGGACGGACAGTCTAGTGCGCCGTTTGAGACTGTACAGACTAGCGATGCGACTAGGGATGTCCCGATTAGGGCGAGTGTGGAGGATAGACTATCGGCTCAGGAGATACAGATGGCTGAGGTATTACGACTTTTACGCGAGCGAGCCATGATCTTGGCGCACTCACTCCGCCTAGAGAGCTGTAGCTGCGTGATCGTACCGACGGAGGACACGGTGATGTTCGGGGTACCACAGACATCAGTTCAGGGGGTAGCGGCAGAGGCACCCACCGATACAGCTACCGCAGTTATTCCTTTGGGGACGTCGACTCTTGCGCCTCCACATACGACGACGGATCAGGTTACTGCCACCCTTGCTGTTGACACTCATTCGACCTCAGCATTCGTTTTGGCGCCAGAGGCGAAGTTATTGAGAGAGTTTCTGATGTTCCAGCACGGATTCTTTTACGGCAGCGGTGATCCGAGGCTGCAGGGAGATGGATAGTGTCTCATCAGCGTTTCCATAAGCTGATGAGGAATGATGAGACAGTACAGGCACGACTTTCAGGAGCCTGTTTGAGAGGGAATGCGACAGTCTGGTGGACGACATATATTGATACTCATCCGGAACCGACGACATGGGCTGAGTTTAGGGAGCTATTCTACGATCAGTACATACCTATGGAGGTTAGGTTGAGGCTGAGAGAGGAGTTCTAGGCCATGCGACAGGGAAATCGGACTTTGATGCAGTATATGGAGAGGTTCCGACATTTGCTGCAGTTCTCTCTAGATGTCGTCGAGACAGAGCGCTTACAGATTTATTATTTCACCCGAGGGGTTGATGACAGGATTGCGTCAGCAGTTGTCTCGACCGGAGCCACGACTCTGCAAGAGATCTTTGACAGGGCATTGGTCCATGAGACATACATACTGCAAAGGGCTGGCCGACGTGTGACTAGTAGGGAGGTACAGTCAGGGCAGAGTTCTTAGTCTAGTCAGAGGCAGAAGAGACCGATGGATCATCCGGATAGAGGCTGAAGAGATGATAGACGGGAGAGGGGCCGTCGGGACGAGTTTCAGGGCAGTCAGTTCCGATATGAGGAGCCACAACCAGTTCATGCTATCACCTCAAGCACCGGTGGATCGACAGAGGCACAACCACAGGAGTACCGTCAGGGTCGAGATCAGAGGGGACATGACAGGGGTCAGGAAGACCGGGGTCAGGGTCCGAGATTTGGATACGGACAGACGGGTAGACTGGATAGCCATAGATGTCACCAGTATGGGCAGAGGGGACACTTGAGGGCTGACTGTCGGACACCACCGTCGCCACGACGAACGTCAGACCAGGCCAGAGATAGAGTACATGCGTTAGCACAGCCAGATAGCGGGGCAACTAGGCAACTCGTTGAAGGTACATTACTTATATTTGGTCGCCATATGCATGCTATATTTGATTCTGGTAGTACTTTATTGTTTCTTGTTGGACGTATTGTTGGGTTGTTAGGATTAGTTACACAGACACTAGAGCCACATCTTGTCCTCAGTACGGCTGTTGGGATAAGATATACCCTAACCGAATATGTCGAGACGTGATGATAGAGGTTGATGGACATCAGCTACCAACGGATCTTCGAGTATTGGAGTACTTAGAGTTTGACACACTGCTCGGGATGGATTGGTTAGCATCCTATCATGCACGAATAGATTGTTACTGCAAGACGATAGAGTTTCATATTCCTGAAATACCGGAGTTCGTATTATTTGGATCGGTAATTGACTTACCCATCACGAGAGGCCGACTAGCTACAGTGCAGGAGATGGAGGCGTTTGCGGCGATAGTTGAGCCGGAGGTTCGAACGGAGGTCCGGATTGAAGTCGTTCTGGTGGTTCGGGATTTCGTCGATTTATTTATCCATTGCACGACCTGGAGCTTGCAGCGGTCGTCTTTGCACTGAAGGCTTGAAGGCACTATCCATATGGAGATCAATTCGTGTTGTATACAGATCACCAGAGTTTACGATACATTTTCACTCAAAGGGATCTGAATATGCGCCAGCGGAGATGGCTGGAGTTGCTGAAGGACTACGACGTCGCTATTGAGTATCACCCTAGCAAATCAAACATCGTAGCAGACACATTGAGCAGGAGTGGACTCGACAATCAGATTGTTCTGCAGCGGATGACACGTGAGCATCACTTATTACAGGCATCATCAGTTATGTGCATGGCCGAGTTGTCGACTATGGCGGAACATCATATTTGTTGTCAGTTGAGGATACCGACCGTATCGATTGAACGAGTTGCCGAGTGTCAGAGGGTTGATGGGCTCTATGAGCGGGTCAGTGGTCTGTCACAGAATCCGGAATGCACTGATTGGGCAGAAACCACAAATCGGTGTTTAAGATACCGAGGGAGATTGTGGATACCTGCGGATCAGGAGATACGGGACGGGATTTTGGAAGATGCACACCGGTCTCGGTACACAAGTAGGTCCGAGATAGTTGTTGATCACACAGAGAAAATCCGACAAATTCGTCAGAAGATGCGAGCTGCACATGATAGACAGAAGAGATACGTAGATAGATATCGCGAGGGTCCGAGCTATGCCGAGGGCGATATGGTGTATCTGAAGGTTTCTCCTTGGAAAGGACAACAACGATTTGACATTAAGGGGAAATTAGCGCCGAGATACATTGGGCCATACCGGATTGCCTGAGAGAGTAGGCACCTTTGTTGCATATCGATTAGAGTTACTGCCGAGTTAGCGGGGTTCATCCGATCTTTCACATTTCCATCTTGAGACTCGCTAGGTCAGGGCCGAGACCGACGATTGAGTTTGGACAGGTGGAGATACAGCCTGACGTGACTTATAGGGAGAGACCGATAAAGATCGTTGACCGTCGAGTACAGATTCTCCGTAACAGGGAACTCGCGAAGGTCCTGGTTCGTTGGCAGCATCATAGGACGGAGGGACTCACTTGGGAGCTCGAGTCAACGATGAGAACACGATACCCTCAGCTATTCTCTAGTATGTGACTTTAGTTACAGTTAAATTTCGGGTCAAAATTTTATTTAGTTGGGAAGAACTGTAACGGTCCATTTTTTATCTAGAGACGTGGACGCCAGCTCGGACCCACGTGGACGCCGTGGTAGGCTAGGACACACGGGGACTTAGGTATCGATGTTTATGGTGTGTTGGTTGCTTATTTGCGTGTAATTTATTTAAATACATCGCATGTGTGTATGTTGCAAAATAATACGCGTGAGGGTGTGAACTGTATTCGCCTCGTTATACGTGTCGACACGGGTATCGGGTAGTCGACGAGACCGACTATTGGGTCGCGAAAACAAAAACACACAAATTAAATAAAAATTTGCCACGTAACGAATATGGAATATATATTGGGTTACGAACGACGCGGCGGTGCGCGGATATCACGGTTCGGACGTGAAACCGGGTGTCGAAACGCCCGGAAACACGGGCGAATGTCTTAACTGTGTCACAAGTAGGTGTCAACACACCTAACAACATCACCATTTGTCAAAGCTACATAACATTTGGCCATTTTCCCTCACCGCGTGTCTGTTCACCCATTTTCATTTACGTCACACACACACACTCATGCACACACTATTCACACACACACATACAGAGAACCGGGAGGCCGAGAGCGAGGAAGAAGAAGAGGAGAGGAGGAGGAGAAGCAGTGACGCGCCGGGAAGGAGAGTGGAGACGTCATGGTTGAGGTGAGTCGTTGTGGTTGTTGTTGTTTGGATATTGGCAGTGGGTGGCCAAGAGTGGGGGGGCGCGGTGGTGATGGCAGGGGTGCCTCCCCTGCCATCGGCTCCACCGGGGTTGGGGTGGAGAGCCACCCCAACCCACCATGGGAAAGAAGAATGTTAGAGATCAAGATTCAGTTGATGACAAAGCAACAACATGTGGACAGTTTGATCATGGTTAAGTTGTTGGTGTACTATGGTCCATGGTTGTAACAAAATGTTAGTTAGTTTGTTGTATTTCGGTTACTTCTGTTGTGTCTGTTGTAAGTCAGTTAGATTAGTTAGTAGTTTGTTGTATTTTTGTTGTGTCTGTTGTAAGTCAGTTAGATTAGTTAGTAGTTTGTTGTATTTATGTTGTGTCTGTTGTAAGTTAGTTAGATTAGTTAGGAAGTTGTTATTACTGTTAGTTAGTTCGTATGGTGTCTATATATAGCACTCTTACTGTGTTGTAATAACAAGTTATTCAATTCAATACAAATTTTGTTTCTTCTCAAATTCTGTTTCTTCTCAACAGAGCATTCTCTCATTAGAGAATTCTCACATGGTATCAGAGCTTCCTGCAATGGCAGAAGCTAGTTCTTATGAAGGAGATTCTGGTGGTCTCAGCACATTTGCTGATGTAACTGCAATAGCAAAGTCTCTCAACTTCAATCTACCTACAAAGCTTGATGAATGTAATTACATCTACTGGAAAGTTCAAGTAAGAGCTGCAATTCGAGCTTTAGGTTTGGATTTTTTCATTGAAAACAAGAGGCCCTCAATTACATCAGATTCGGATGTAACTGATGAAGTTTTGAGTAGATGTGACAATTTGCTTATGGTATGGTTGTTTTCAAACATAAGCAAAGATGTCATTGGACATGTCACTGAATGTGAGTCCTCTTTTGAGATCTGGAAAACATTGGAGAGCTTGTTTGTTGAGTCATCCATGGCACGAGTTATGCACCTCAAGAAGAAGCTAAACAACATCAAGAAAGGTTCATCTTCAATTTTTGAATTTGTTCTCAAAGTTAAGACAATAGCTGCTGAACTGAGGTCAGTAAGTCAAGTAGTTATTGAATCTGATATGATTCAATCAATACTAAATGGTCTTGGTCATGAATTTGATCCTGTTGTAGTTTTAATTTCTTCTCAAAGAGCAAATATATCATTGCAAGATGCACAATATATGTTGATGATGCATGAACAAATAATAGAAGATCTTAATCAAGCTTCACAAACAGACATGAACAATGTTTCAGCAAATTTTGTTGAAAACAGTGACAAGAAGTCACAAGGTATGAAAATCAGTTTTGCATCTTTTCAAAATCGATCTAACAATGGTTTTCGTGGTGCATTCAAGAATCGTGGAGGAAGGTCTGGTAATAGAGGAAAGGTGTTTTGTCAATTGTGCTATCGTCATGGACATATGGCTTTTCAATGTTATCATAGATTTGATCAAACCTTTTATGGTCCTCAAGGTCAGTCTTCAGGTTCTACAAGTCATCCTAATTAGAATCAACGTCCCCTTGCACAGATTCATCATCCAATGTCTCATAATGTTCAACCAACTGCACCTCAAGCAATGATCAATCATTTTCAAGGCATGATGGTGACTCCTGAGAATGTTATTGATCCAAATTGGTACATGGACAGTGGAGCATCCAGTCACATGACTTCGATGGATCTGCGCTACTCAATAAAACTGAATACAAAGGTAATCACTTGGTCACTGTTGGTAATGGTGAGTTGTTAAAAATTTCTCATACTGGTAACGCTGTGGTTAAATCTAATTCAGTTCCTTCTCACTCTCTTCAATTGCATAATGTTCTTCTTGTTCCAAAGATTGCTAAGAATCTTATAAATATTTCAAAGCTTACTCGTGACAACAATGTCATTACTGAGTTTACTCCCTCTTCTTTCTCTGTCAAGGATAAGGATTTGAAGACAACCTTGCTTCAAGGAGTGCTCCATAATGGATTGTATTGTCTTCCAAAAGCTGATTCACTTACATCTGGTTCGGTCTTCTCTGCTCCAACTGTTTTTTCTTCATCTAATTCTTGTAATACTTTACTGCTTAGCTCTGTTAATAATGATGTATGGCATGCTCGGCTAGGACATCCATCTAATTCTGTGTTGCAAAAAGTTTTATCTTCATTGAACACATCTACAAATAAATCTTGCATATCTTTTTGTAACTCTTGTAAAGTAGCTAAGATGCACAAACTTCCTTTTACTTCCTGCACTATAACGCTACTAAGCCTTTGGAGTTGGTTTATTCTGATCTTTGGGGTCCATCTCCATTATTATCTTCTCAAGGTTCAAGGTATTACATTGTGTTTGTTGATGCTTTCAGTCGATTTACTTGGTTTTATCCTCTTAAATTGAAATCATATGCATATGCTGCTCTTATTCATTTTATTAAACAAGCTGAACTTCAACTTAACTCCAAGTTGAAAGTTTTTCAATCTGATATGGGACTTGAATATAAACCTATTGAAAAATTATGCAATGCATCTGGTATTGTTCATCGTTATTCTTGTCCATATACTCATCAACAGAATGGTGTTCCTGAAAGAAAACATCGTTCCATTGTTGAAATGGGTCTCACTCTTCTTGCTTATTCCAAACTACCTTTCTCATTTTGGGAAGAAGCATTCCTAACAGCTGTTTTTCTTATTAACAGTTTACCATCTGTTGTTCTTGCTTTTAAATCTCCATATGAGGTATGTTTTCGTAAACTACCTGATTATTCCTATTTTAAAACTTTTGGATGTGCCTGTTATCCAAACCTTACTGCTTACTCTCAACACAAGTTCAATTTTCGATCTTCCAAGTGTGTCTTTGTTGGTTATAGTCCTAGGCATCATGGTTATAAGTGTTTACATTCAAATGGCAAGATTTATATTTCTCGTGATGTTGTGTTTAATGAAGATGATTTTCCTTATCCTAGTCTTTTTTCATCTATTCATACTTCTTTTTTTCTTCTTCTTCTAGTCTTCCTTTATCTGTTTTTCAATACTGTCATGTTTCTTCTTCTTCTAATTCATCTGTTTCTATTTCTCCTACATCTGATTCTTCTAGTTCTCTTCCTTCTGATTTACCACCACCATCTTTACCTACTGAACTATCACAACCTCTTTTACCTACTGAATTACCACAACATGTTATTACCAGTTCTCATATTAACACTCACCCTATGCAGACTAGAAGTAAGACTGGTGTTTTCAAACCAAAGGCATTGGTTGTTACTTCTCCATATGCTTTGGTGCATTCTCTTACTGAACCTACGTCTGTTAAAGCTGCTCTTGCTGATCCAAATTGGAATACTGCTATGAATGATGAAATTCAAGCATTGGACAACAACAACACTTGGACTTTGGTTCCTCCTACTTCTGATATGAGTGTTGTTGGTTGTAAATGGGTTTTTCGTGTTAAAACTAGTCCTACTGGGGAGATTCAGAGGTATAAGGCAAGACTTGTGGCTAAGGGATTTCATCAAATTCCTGGTCTTGATTTTGGAGATACTTTCTCACTTTGTTATTAAGCCATCTTCTCTTCGTATCATGTTCTCTTCGTTGTTACTTATCGGTGGCCTATTAAACAGCTTGATGTGAACAATGTTTTTCTCAATGGTGAACTCTCTGAAGATGTGTTTATGAGCCAACCTGAAGGTTTCATTAGTAAGAAATATCCTAAGTATGTATGTAAACTGAACAAAGCCTTGTATGGTCTAAAGCAGGCTCCTCGGGCTTGGTTTTCTAAGCTCAAAACAGCTTTGCTCACTTGGGGATTCACTAACAGTTCAGCTGATGTTAGTTTCTTCTTTCAGAGGTCTGGTTCTTCTATTTTAATGCTTCTTGTGTATGCTTGATGACATTCTCATCACAGGGTCTAATCCTTCTTTGATTCAGCAACTCATTACTTGGTTAAATTCCAAGTTTTCTCTCAAAACCTTGGGTGATGTTGATTATTTTCTTGGTTTTGAAGTACATCGTGACTCTTCAGGATTGTATTTATCTCAACATAAATACATTCTTGATCTCCTCAAGAAGACAAACTTGTTGGATTCTAAGCCACTGTCTTCTCCATATTCTGTTGGTGTTCGACTCAGTGCTGCTGATGGTAATCCTTTCTCGGATCTTACCTTGTATCGTAGTACTTTGGGTGCTCTGCAGTATCTCACATACACTCGTCCTGATATCAGTTTCATTGTCAACAAACTTAGTCAATTTCAACAACATCCTACTGATTTTCATTGGGCAGCTGTCAAAAGAGTTCTTCATTTTTTGAAATCTTCTCTTACAACTGGTGTTGTGTTTCGCCCTGCTACCTCCCTTTCTCTTGAAGTTTTTACTGATTCTGATTGGGCTGGCGACATTGATGATCGTCGTTCTACTAGTGGTATTCTAAGAAGCAATCAGTTGTAGCACGCTCTAGTACTGAGGCTGAGTATCGTGCATTGGCTTTGGATGTTACTGATATCTTATGGACTTCCTCTATTCTTCGTGAACTTGGTTTTGCTTGTTCTTCCAAGCCTATACTGTGGTGTGATAATACTAGTGCTCGTGCTTTAGCTTTAAATCCTGTTTTTCATGCTCGGACTAAACATATTGAAGTTGATGTTCATTTTTTGCGGGAAAAGCTTGCTGCTGGAGTGTTTGATCTTCGTTATGTTCCTACTGAACATCAGTCTGCCGATCTGTTTACCAAAGTTCTTCCTACTCCTCGGTTTCTTTTTCTTTCTTCCAAACTGAATCTAATTTGTTCACATAGATTCAGTTTGAGGGGGCATGTTAGAGATCAAGATTCAGTTGATGACAAAGCAACAACATGTGGACAGTTTGATCATGGTTAAGCTGTTGGTGTACTATGGTCCATGGTTGTAACAAACTGTTAGTTAGTTTGTTGTATTTCAATTACTTTGTTGTGTCTGTTGTAAGTCAGTTAGATTAGTTAGTAGTTTGTTGTATTTTTGTTGTGTCTGTTGTAAGTTAGTTAGATTAGTTAGGAAGTTGTTATTACTGTTAGTTAGTTCGTATGGTGTCTATATATAGCACTCTTACTGTGTTGTAATAACAACTTATTCAATTCAATACAAATTTTGTTTCTTCTCAAATTCTGTTTCTTCTCAACAGAGCATTCTCTCATTAGATAATTCTCACAAAGAAGAAGAAGGTGCATCACGGGAAAAAAAAAACTGGTTCGAACAAACCAGTGATATGAGGAAGAAAATGGTGCACACTCGCGCGCGCGTGTGCACCACCTACTGGGCCGGGCCTAGAATGGGCCAGGCTCGGCCCATAGGCCGAGCCTGGACCATTCTGGTCCAGGGCCGGGTCGGGTCCGACCCGTTTGGGTCGACCCGACCCAGAGAAAAACAGTAAAAACAGTAAAAAAAAAAAAAAAGAAAAAAAAAAGAAAAATGAAAGGAAAATTTGGAAAAAAATTTCGGAAAAATTTGGGAAAAATTGGAAAAAATTATATTTCGATAAAATAAATAGAAATTTATAAAGTTCTTTGAAAAGAACATATGTGGGAATGTCGGACGCGACTTTTTGCAGGGTTTTACTTCGAAAAGCGCGAAATGGGCAATTTAGCCTAACAATTTTAGAAATTTGTGGTAAATTGTCATGCTAACTTAAGTTATTAATAAATGGACATAGGTTGACACGGTGATTAATTGGCGACCAAGGACTCAGTGGACTTGGACCGGGGATTGATTACGGGGTAGTAGAGCGCGTTGTGAGGTTTGTAAAACCCAAAGGGGAAACTCTCGAGTATTTATTTTGTTTCGTATTTCCATTCATTTCCAGTATTCCTTGTGCATTTAATTACATTCATATCTTGTCATCTTTTGGATGGTTGGTTGAGTTACTCCCACCGGATGTTCCGTTGTGTGTCTATGCATTCTAGACCATAGCATGTGTATCAGGAGTGCTCGGTGGATAACGACCCGAGGGAACTGCTACATGTGTCGGTGCGTCGTAGGTCTACGCCGGCCACCGAGAGGGATCAGGTGATAGCTAGTTGGGTGCGCCCACTAGTGGGATCTTGGAAGGAAATCCCGAAGTATGGTTTAGTCTGACTGGAACATACATACACATTTGCACTTTATTGTTATTTACGCATGCGATGCCCTACTTACAGTTGTATGTTTACATTCCACATGTTTATTTAACAGTATTTATTGAATTCCATTTATTTATATGAATGCTCGGAGGAGTTCCTTGAGATTTTACTGACTGGACTCGTCATCCATTTTCTTCTGTGATGATTGAGTGCAGATCCTAGTACAAGTAAGGGCAAGGGGATCTTACGTGACCACCTATGACTGCTTATCGTTGAGAATTACTTGTACGTGTGTTTTTATTTTGATATTTTGATTCTTTTGGGAACTGGGGAGTGACATGACATTGTACATTGTTACTTTACATGGTATAGTACAGTACTTTTCAGGGTTTTTCCACAGTAGGATTTGATGAATTAATTAATATTTCTTGCATTTACGTATAACTTCCGCTGCATTTGTCATTTATACGCTGTACATACAAGTTGATGCAAAATCTCGAGACAGGAAAAGGACGGGTAGGTGCCGTACACGTGTAGTAGGGCCAGCTGGCAAGGAGTACACGGAGACACGTCACCCCGAGGCGGCGAGGGCCGCCACATATTCTGGGTGCATGCTTGAGCTATAAGTGCATATGAATACTTTAGTGATGTTGTTTCTTTCGATATAAGATATTTGACATACAAATATGACATGCCTTTTGCTCCGTTTGTAGGCATTAACCACCATGGTCAGTCCATTTTATTGGGATGTGCATTGTTGGGAGATGAAAGCATTGCAAGCTATGAATGGTTGTTTACATAATGGTTGGCATGTATGGGAAACAAGCCTAAGGGTATCATAACAGATCAATGTCCTTCAATTGGTTGTGGTATCGCAAACGTATTTCTCGATGCAAGGGATAAGTTGTGTCTTTGGCATATCATGAAAAAATTACCAGAGAAAATGGGTGGCCTTAAAGATAAGGACATAATTATCAGTGAATTGACGAGATCGATGTATGATTCACTGACAATTGAGGAGTTTGATGTTGCATGAGAGGAGTTAATGTATAAATTTGAATTGAAGGATGTTGGACGCCAATGGCTATGCACCCATTATGACTTTCAATACAAGTAATTGCTCATTTTTGTTAAGGACTGGTTTTGGGCCGACATGTTAACAACTCAAAGAAGTGAAGGAATTAATCATTTTTTTAAGAATGGATCCTTAAAATCATAGACAACATTGCAACAATTTATAATCCAATATGAACTTGCAACGAATCGAAAAATGCGAGTGAAGATAAGGCTGGCTTTGAATCCTTCCATAAGGAATGGAGACTTGTGTATGACGTGTCATATGAGCGCCAAATGTGTGTCCTTTATACCAATAAAATGTTTAGGAAATTCTAAGAAGAGAGGAATAGGATGTTTGACTGCAAACTTGTAGGAGTTACGCGTGTCATTCACTTGACCACATATGAGATTCGAGATATTACAATCTCATCAAACTTGCATGAGTCACCCAAAAGAGTGTACTAAGTGGTGAATGATGATGCTCGTGAAGTATTAAAGTGCATATGTTGGGCATATGAGTGTACTGGTATCTTGTGTTGTCATTCACTTTGCATGTTCTAGGACCTAGATGTTTTGGATATTCCAGTAAAGTACATTATCGATCGATGACGTAAGGACTTCAAGAGAGAATTTGTGATTTTGATTTTAAAGTTTGTGATTTTGATTTGAAAGTTTATGCTAAGGTATGTAGGATACAAAATCATCCATAAATTAATATAACCGGTGCAATAGCAATTGGTTTTACTGGTCAATTTCATGGTTGGTGGAACTATGCATTATCTGCAGAACAACGATTAGAAATTTTAAATTCAGTACAACGTGATGATAATAACAATCCAATTTTAAATGCGCAAGGACAAGAACAACCAAATGGTGTTTTATGTCTAAGCACTAACATAAGATGGCATTTTTAGGAACGTTATCCATTGTAGATGAAAAAACTAGAGAAGACTTGCAGAGTTTAAGATGTAGAACATTAATAGACTTTCGATTGTATAACGACACATTCCTATCTAAAGTATATACATTAACCACAACAGATGCATTATTGGAAAGAACGATTTATAGCAGGATTGCTACCATCGTTTACAGGAAAGGTTAAAATATTATTACGTCAAAAAGGTAGCGGAACTATAAATTATAACAATTTTACTTGTAGAGACTTGATTCAAACAATTCAAATGACTGGATTATCCATATGTATTGATAGAAAACTTAAGAAGCAATTAAATAAAGAAAATAAATTGAAAAATAAAGATTTAGGCGATTTTTGTTATCAATTTGGACATAATGCCAAAGTAGGAACATCATCTAAGAATCAAAGACGACTTCACCGATTTTTTAATAATAATAACCAAGAAGCTTACTATAAGACTAATAAACGACGAAAATACAAAAAGAAATATAATTAGAATAATGTAAATAAAAATAAAATAAATAAATGTTACAAATGTGGAAAACCAGGCCATTATGCAAATGAATGTCATTTAAAAAAATATAAGAAGAAAATTAATGAAATTCAAGAAACTAGTTCTTTAGAAACATGTCAATGTTTAGATAATATACAAAATACTTGTACTTCTACCTCTGAACAAAACAATGAAATAAATGTATTAACTGCACATGAAGAATTGATTTTAGAAATAGGAGAACAAATAACAGATCTTATTTTAAAATATAAATATTATACAGAAATCTTGAATAAAGTAAACAATGAAGGGACAACATCTCAATCAAAGTCTAAAATTGATTTTCAAAAACAAATAGATTTACATAGTAATTATCATACTATGCAAGATGTTTTAAATGCAGTAAACAAAAAATGAGTTTTACCAACGGAATCCACAATTAACTCTTTACAACAAGAAATAAATCAATTAAAAATCGAAATAAAGACTCTTAAATATAGAGTGACAAAATTAGAATTCTCAGTTTATGAAAATAATGTGTTTATAGAAACACTTACACATTATACTCATCAACGATGGTTTACCCCAATCACTTTAAAAATGAAAGATTAACATATTCAGGTCAAGCATTAATTGACTCTAGAGCAGACTTAAACTGCATAAGAGAAGGTTTAATCCCACTACAATACTGTAAAAAAACTAATATTCGAATTTCTACAGCAGAAGGAAATAAATCCATCATTAAACTTAAAATTCATATGGCACATATTTATAGAAATAATGTTTGTATACCCAATTCATTCATTATTCTAAAAGATCTCCAGCATGATATGCTATTATACACTTTATTTTAACAAAAAATTCAACCATTTTTTGTCACTACAAAAGGAATAAAAACTTTGTTGGAAAATAAAGAAATTGACTTTCCTTTCATTTCACCACCCAAGAATAGATATCTAAATCAAATAATAAACAAAATAGAATATATATAAAATTATACATGATTCTTAAAATCTGAGATTAAAAATCTAAAGACATACCAAATAATTAATACCCCATCTTTTCAATTAGGAATAAATATTTTTCAAGAACATTTAGTTAAAAATGTTATTCAGATATTCTATCCGCATTTTGGGATCGAAGAAAGCATCAAGTATCGCTACCTTATATTGATGATTTTCGTGAAAACGACATTCCTACAAAAGAAAATCCATCTCAAATGAGTGATATACTTTTAAATCTATGCGATCAAGAAATAAAAGATCTTTTGCAAAAGAAGTTGCTAACAACATCTAAATCTCCTTAGAGTTGTATCGCTTTTTATGTCGAAAACGCCGCTAAATTAGAATGAGGATCACCTTGATTAGTAATAAATTACAAGCCATTAAATAAAGTATTAAAAACAATTAGATATCCATTACTAAACAAAAATGATTTAATAAAACGCATAACCAATTCAATTATTTTTTTTTCAAATTTGATGTTAAATTTGGTTTTTGGCAAATACAGATTAAGAAAGAAGACATATATAAAACTACGGTTAATACCCCTTTTGGTCAATATAGATGGAATGCTATGCCATTCGGACTAAAAAATGCTCCATCTGAATTTCAAAAGATGATGAATGAAATTTTTCATCCTTATCATGAAAATATTTTAGTATATATTGATGATATACTTATTTTTTCTAAATCTCTGGATCAACATTAGAAACATTTAAATACATTTGACAAATTATAATAACAAATGGTTTAGTATTATCCCAACGAAAAATAAATCTTAATTTTTTAGGTTTTAAGATTACAAATCAAACCATAACCCCTATAAATCGAGTTATTGAATATTCAGAAAAATTCCCAGATCAACTCATAGATAAAAAACAACTACAAATATTTTTAGGATGTTTTAACTATTTAACATATTTTTTTTTCAAAGATGCAGCTAAAGATAGAAAAATATTACAAGATCTTCTCAAAAAAGATGTAGAATTTCTATGGACTTTAGATCATACTAAAGTCATTCAACTCATCAAGTCCAAGGTTAAGTCTCTCCCATGTCTCCATTTAGCTAATCCTGTTTATCCAAACTGATGCCTCTAATTTAGGATATGGTGGCATTTTATTACAAAAACCTCATCATGAAAATGAACAATTAGTATGTTATACCTCAAAATTTTGGAATGACACCCCAAAAACTATGCAATGCTCAAAAAGTGATATAAGTAATAGTATTATGTGTTCAAGAATTTCAATCTGATATTTTGAATCAAAAGTTTTTTATAAGAGTTGATTGCAAATTTGTACAAGAAATACTTTTAAAGGATATAGAAAATCTAGTTTCTAAACAAATATTTGCCAGATGGCAAGCTTTTTTAAGTATTTTTATTTTGATATTGAATATATTACGGGAGAAAATAATTCTCTTCCATACTTCATATCTCAAGAATTTCTCCTAACTACTCAAATTCATTCTATACAAATTATAGCTGATAAAAGCAAAACCCTTCTTACCAATCGAAAATCATCTTTTTCTAATTAATTCTCTCATATGTTCAATCACAACGATAAACCTGATGACCGTTCCATCTATCAACAAAGTAATCACCATATAGTTATCATTCTAGAAAACTTTCTTCTAGAACAATCCCTAGATAATCAAATCAAAATCCTTATGCCTCCCACTTATCACTTTATCCCAAAACGACCTCATGTCTCAATGAAGTTCTATAAAGCTTTACTTTCTTAAACATATTCTGTAATCTTTGAGCATTTCAAGAAACTAGGGACTGAAGAAATAGCATACTTTAAAACGAAGATTCAAAAGGTTCTTACAATGGAAGAATGGACTCAGCAAAGTCTTATCAAGCAATCACCTTCACTTACCAATTAATGACAATTTTAACAACTCATCCTCCTCTGTATGTCAGCTACAATGATTATATAGAAGCATGGAGAGTCATCCTTTTCTATAAAGATCACGCAGAAGGCCATTCATGGTATATAACATTCAAAATCACTACGAATTACCCTACCAGCTTGTTCCTCCATGAAAGCTGGCCAAAATTTGGCCTAATTGAACAAATTCTACCATCCAAAGTCAAGACTTTATATGAAAAGGAAATACTTTCATTTTTCCAATTTATTCAGAAATACACCATTCCATGGATCCTCAAGGGGAATTATAATACCTTAAAGCTCACCAATACAAACAAAAGAACTTCCTATTATTTAATCCAAGAAATCCATGTTAAGTGGTGGGATAAATTTGATGTTGATTCTATCAAAGAAGGTTCATTTACTCCCATCGAAGATAAACCTATTCCCATAACACCAGCATATATATTTTTAAAACAACCGTCAACTCATAAGACTTATAAAGAAGCCAAGTCTCCAAAAGGAAGAAAAACCTAAAAAATCGATTCAACCATCCTCATCTAATAAATTATCTCCAGACCTCGCTACCACAATCCTTCAGCATCTTCAATGAATGGAAGAACAAATAAAGAGAGTTAAAGAAACTCAATCAGCAACATCAAGAAATAACTCTGAAGATGGGGCTAATTCTTCAGCTCTTGATTTCTATGAACTCTAAATCAGGCCCATGATAACATTAAAACTTCATGCTCATGATGTAATCAATCAATCCGACGCATGCCAAAATCAATCATTCCGGCCCTTGCCTCTAGGCTCATGCCTGTCTTTAGGCCCATGCCATGAATCATATTCAGGCCCATGCCTTCAAGCCCATCTGTCTGCCTTTTGCTTACTATCCATACAGGACTACGTCACTTATTCAGCTCAATAATTTATACAGAACCACCATTAATTCATCTCACTAGACCACCAATAACTCAGCTCACATCAGCATCACTCATTCAGCTCACATCAGCAATCGCATCAGTATACAGCTAAGCATCGTTCAACCAGCCTTTAGCTCATACAGATCATATAGTTGTCCATCAATTCATACAGTTCATAAAGTATTTGTTGTCTAAATTTACTTTTCTTAAAGTAGATACGTCATATCATCTTTTCTTTATTTTTGTAAAGCAATCTGTCAAGAATCTACTTTATTAAAGTAGACGCGTCATGTTATGTGTTGAAGATCCTTCACGCTAAGGGCTAGTTGGACTTCACTCCTTGTTAATAGTCAGTCTAGAATCATCTTTTCACGATGATGCGTCTTTTTATGTCTTTTTCTTTTATTAAAGCATGGGTGAGTTAGTTGGACTATTTTTCCACGATAGTGCATCATTTATCATTTACTTCTGTAAGTGTATGCCATCATATTAAGTGTTGTATATATGATTGTAAGCCATACCTTTAGCATATTTGTCAATGGCAATAATTTTCTTATCTGTTTGGTTATAAATACAAGCTTCGTTTGAGGAGCTCCTCATTCGAAAGTTTAAACTTCATATTTCTTCTTTTACTAGTCTTTCTCTTGAAATCATTGATACCAAATTCGTGGTGGGTGACGACGATAATAGCGAGAACGCAATAGCGAGAATTATTGTGTGTATTAATTTATAGTAAATCCTATAAACAACAGCAACATTTGAACGTACTCCTTTCATTTTGAATCCTTGAGTATAGAGACTTAATGTTGATGCTTCATGGGCAAATTGATCGTGAAGACTTAATGTGAAGTTAGGAAAACAATTGAAGAAAATTGAACCTTTGGTCAAGCTTCCTTCAATTATTCCTAAAAGAGAATCATTAAATTATATATGTCTTTTATCCCTTACAGACGCTTAAACTGATGCGTTAATTCCTAATGTAGTTAATGGTTTTATTGCTACTTGAATTAATCCTATACGCAAATATTTATATTTTTCTTTATATAATCTAATTTTTACATGAGAGATTAATAGTATTTCTTGACCTTCTTCATCTATTGATTTGGTATCTTCTTCAAGCTTAACTATAAAATCTTGATTTTTTTTAAAAGAACCTTGAATATAAATTTTTTTTGGATCTATTATAGGCATATCCTAATTTGAAGAGATTGCTCTATATCATTATAAGAAATTTCACTAATATTTCTTAAATCTATTTTTGACTATATTTTTTTAGGCTTCAATTTATGGTCATGTAGGATTTCAGAAGATGATGATGATTCAAACTTAAGAGTTGGATTTTTAAATGAAGAGCACCTTTTATTTTTTTTAATTAATTCACTCATGTTTTGTTCTTAGGATTTAAGTTCAAACTTGGTCAACGATTTTCTGCTAGACTTACTCTCATATTTCTGCTAGACTTACAACGCGACTAGGAAAGTCTAAACTTAATTCCCTAACTGTGAACAAGAGAAGAATTAATTTAAAAACGAAAAAAAACTTTCAAATCAAAATCACGAACTTAAAGTTTTAATTCAAAATCCTTTTTGAAATCCTTTTGACAAATATAAAATATATACTTACAATTAGGAGTGATTGAGGAACTGATTGATTACTTGATGATAATGGAGGAATTTGGCTTTGATACCAAATTGGCGGTGGGTGACGACGATAATGGCGAGAATGTATTGAAAAAGTGTATCTATGATAAAAACTAAAGGGATCGATGATTTCAAGAGAAAGACTAGTAAAAGAAGAAATATGAAGCTTAAACTTTCCAAATTGGTGGTGGGTGACGACGATAGTGGCGAGATTGTATTAAACAAGGGTTTCTATGATAAAAACTAAAGCGATCAATGATTTCAAAAGAAAGACTAGTAAAAGAAGAAATATGAAGCTTAAACTTTCGAATTAGGAGTTCCTTAAACGAAGCTTGATTTATAACCAAACAGGATAAGAAAATTGTGGCCATTGATAAAGATGCTTGAGGTATGGCTCACAATCAAAGATACAACACTTAATGTACTGGCATACACTTACAGAAGTAAAAGACAAATGACGCACTATTGTGGAAAAATAGTCCAACTAACTCACCCATGCTTTAATAAAAGAAAAAGAAAGAAAAAGACGCATCATCGTGAAAAAAAGATTCTAGATTGAATATTAACAAGGAGTGAAATCCAACTAGCCCTTGGCGTGAAGGATCTTCAACACATAACATGATGCGTCTACTTTAATAAAGTAGATTCTTGACAGATTATTTTACAAAAAAAAAAAAAAATAATATGACGGATCTACTTTAAGAAAAGTAAATTCAGACATCAAATACTTTATGAACTGTATGAATTGATGGACACCTGTATGATCTGTATGAGTTAAAGACTGTCTGAATGATGCTTAGTTGTATAATGATACGATTGCCATATTTTATGCTTGTAGAGAAATTATTGAGCTGAATGAGTGATGCTGATGTGAGCTGAATTATTGGTGGTCTTGTGAGCTTAATTATTAGTGGTCCTGTATAAATTATTGAGCAGAATTAGTGATGTAGTCCTGTATGGATAGTAAGCAAGAGGCAGGCTGATGGGCCTGGAGGCATGGGTCTGAATATGATTTATGGCATGGGCCTGAAGGCTGGCATGAGCCTAGAGGCAAGGGCCGAAATGATTGATTTTGGAATGGACCGGATTGATTGATTACGGCATGGGCCTGAATTAGCCATATCTTTAGAGTTATTTCTTGATGTTGCTGATTGAATTTCTTCGACTCTCTTCATTCGTTCGTCCATTCGTTGAAGATGCTGAAGGATTGTGGTAGTAAGGTCTGGAGATAATTGATTAGAGGATGATGGTTGAATCGATTTTTCTGGTTTTTCTTCCTATTGGAGACTGACTTCTTTGTAAGTCTTAGGAGTTAATGGTTGTTTTAAAACAGATCAGCTGGTGTTATGGGAATTGCTTTATCTTCGATGGGAGTAAATGAACCTTCTTTGATAGAATTGAAATCAAATTTATCCCACCATTAAACATGGATTTCTTAGATTAAATCATGGGAAGTTCTTTTGTCTGTATTGGTGAGCTTTAAGGTATTATAGTTCCACTTGAGGATCCACGGAATGGTGTATTTTTGAATAAATAGGAAAAATGAAAGTTTTTCTTTTTCATATAAAGTCTTGATTTTAAATGATAGAATTTGTTCGATTGGGCCAAATTTTGGCCACCATTCATGGAGGAACCAAGCTGGTAGGGTAATTCGTAGTGATTTTTTGAATGTTATATACCATGAATGGCCTTCTGCGGGATCTTTATTGAAAAGGATGACTCTTCATACTTCTATATAATCATTGTAGCTGACATATAAAGGAGGATGAGTTGTTAAAATTGTCATTGATTAGTAAGTGAAGGGTGATTGCTTGATAAGACTCTGCTAAACCCATTCTTCCATTGTAAGAATCTTTTGAATCTTCATTTTTTAGTATGTTATTTCTTCAGTCCCTGGTTTCTTGAAATGCTTAAAGATTACATAATGTGTTTGAGAAAGTAAAGCTTCATAGAACTTCATTGAGACTTGAGGTCGTTTTGGGATAAAGTGATAAGTGGGAGGCATAAGGATTTTGACTTGATTATCTATGGATTGTTCTAGAAGTGCATGTTCTAGAAAGATGACTATATGGTGATTACTTTGTTGATAGATGGAACGGTCATCAAGTTTATTGTAGTGATTGAACAAATGAGAGAATTTATTAGAAAAAATATGATTTTTGATAGGCAAGAAGGGTTCTGCCTTTATCAGCCATAATTTGTATAGAATGAATTTGAGGAGTTAGGAGAAATTCTTGAGATAAGAAGTCTGGAAGAGAATTATTTTCTCCCTTAATTTATTCAATATCAAAATAAAAAATACTTAAAAAAGCTTGTCATCTAGCAAATATTTGTTTAGAAACTAGATTTTCTATATCCTTTAAAAGTATTTCTTTTACAGATTTGCAATTAACTCTTATCAAAAACTTTTGATTAAAAATATCATATTGAGATTTTTGAACACATAATACTATTGCTAATATATCTTTTTTTACCGTTGCATAGTTTTTCTGGGTGTCATTCCATAATTTTGAGGTATAACAGGCTAATTGTTCATTTCCGTAAGGAGGTTTTTGTAATAAAATGTCATCATAACCTAAATCAGAGGCATCCGTTTAGTTAATTTTTGTATAAATAGGATTAGCTAAATGAAGACATGGGAGAGACTTAACCTTGGACTTGATGAGTTGAATGGCTTTAGTATGATCTAAAGTCCATTGAAATTTTACATCTTTTTTGAGAAGATCTTATAATATTTTTTTATCTTTAGTTGCGTCTTTATAAAAATCTGTTAAATAGTTAAGGCATCCTAAAAATCTTTATAGGGGTTATGGTTTGATTTGTAATCTTAAAACCTAAAAAATTTATTGAAGTTTGGAAAAGCTTTATTTTTCGTTGGGATAATATTAAACCATTAGTTATTATAATTTGTCAAAATGTATTTAAATGTTTCTAATGCTGATCCAGAGATTTAGAAAAAATAAGTATATCATCAGTATATACTAAAATATATTCATGATAAGGATGAAAAATTTCATTCATCATTTTTTGAAATTCAGATAGGAGCATTTTTTAGTCCGAATGGCATAATATTCCATTGATATTGACCAAAAGGGGTATTAAATGCAGTTTTATATCTGTCTTATTTCTTAATCTGTATTTCCCGAAATCCAGATTTAAGATCAAGTTTGGAAAAAATAATTGAATTTGTTATTCGTTATATTAAGTCATTTTTGTTTGGTAATGGATATCTAATTATATTTTATACTTTATTTAATGGCTTATAATTTATTACTAATCTAGGTGATCCTCGTTCTTATTTTGCGGTGTTTTCGACATAAAAAGCGGTACAACTCCAAGGAGATTTGGATGGAGTTATCAACTTCTTTTGCAAAAAATCTTTTATTTCTTGATCACATAGATTTAAAAGTCTATCACTTATTTGAGACGGATTTACTTTTGTAGGAATGTGGCTTTCATGGAAATCATCAATATAAGGTAGCGATACTTGATGTTTTCTTCGATCTTAAAATGCGGATGGAATATTTGAACAACGTTTTTAACTAAATGGTCTTGAAAAATATTTATTTCTGTAACGCCCTAAAATTAATTCACTGTTATTAATGACGTGGTTGCAGATGTTGCTGACAGCTCAGACGCTCGCGGGACTCGCAACTAGGCTAGTGCGCACCTGGAGCTAGGTAAATAGTTAATTTTGTGTGCTGAATTGTTTAATTTGCGATGTTTATGTTGAAATAGAGTAAACGTCATCGCAATGTGTGGCATTATATTAAATTTGATGTGCAAGACTGTGTGTTAAGTATTCGCCTCGATATGCGTGTTGACTCGGAGTACCGGGTAGTCTAACCGACTTAACACTAGGTCGGGGGATATAATACACAAGTAAAATTAATAAAATGGGTTAAATAATAATATGGAATACATATTTGGTGGTTATGGACATGGTAGTACACGTATGTCACGGTTTGGGTCACGAAACCAGGTATCGAAACACCCGAAACGTCACTTTTTGAGTTAAATACAAGGGTGAGTGTGTCATCAATGTCACAATTGGAGTCATTAGAAGTTGGAAGTGGAGCAAATGAGGAGCTTTGGATTGCCTAGAGATGCACTTATGATAGGAGATGCCATTTGACTATAAAAGTCAAGTTGGACCTCATTTTCTACCACCTTTTCTCTCTCCTCATCTTATAATCCGAAAATTGGAAGAGAAGAAACTAGGGTTTGGAGATCAAACTTGGTGATTCAAGGAGCTTGGAGGGGTGAAAACATCAAGAGCAAGGTGAGAATCACATACACCTCAACTTTTTCTATCTTTTAATCTCAATTTTAGAGGTGTTGGTGATTGTTTGGTGGTTGTTGGGTTATTGTTTTGATGGTTTGTAGTGCTTTGAAGTTCTGTTGTTGGTGTTGTAGTTGATGCTGGTGTTGGTGGGGTTGTTAAAAACCCAGAATTTTTAGCAGTCTTGCTGTCCAGAACGCGATTTGCGCGATAATGACATCACCTAGCGCGCTAATGTTCTTCCTGGTGAAGAACGTAGAACTGCCTGTGAATCAGCGCGCTAATTCCCAAACCTAGCGCACTAGATCCTGTAGTTTTGACATTATTTTGTTAAGTGACTCAAAACACATCCAAATGGCTAAAAATCAACTATAAATGGACATAGGTCATTTCGGACGGTAATTTGGGATATCTGGGTCTAGGCGGAGCCGGACCGGGGGTTATTTACGGGACGCAGAGTGCAGTTTGAGGTGTGTAGTATCCCAACTGAAATCTCTTGAGCAGTACTTTATTTTGCTTTTAAATTCATATTTTGTCTTTTATTACTCTATTCTTGGTGTGTTATAATGGACGGACATTGAGGCTCTCCCTCCGTGCCATTTCTGTGTGTACATCCACTAGGCCATAGCACGTGTGCCATCTCAGTGAATAGGTCGACCCGAGAGTCGTGTCGGGCACATGTCGCGTCGTAGGTTCCACATCGACCACCTAGCGGATCCAGATACTGGCCTTGCTTGAGTGCTACTCGCCGGCAGTAGTTTGTTGGGAGTCCGAATTATGGCGCTAGTCTGACCTTAGGCTCTAAGAACACACACTTTGAGCTTTCACTATTACTTATCCATGCGATGAGCACAGTTGCCTATATTTATTTCCGCATGTTTATTTAATAGTTTTGTTTAAATTTCAGTATTTACTTTCCGTATTGCTCACTTAATTTCCTTGGGAATACTCACTATGGACTCGTCATCAGCCTTATTGTGATGGCTTGAGTGCAGATCCTAGTACGAGTCGTGGCAAGGGCAAGCTATCGGAATACTTATGATGTAGAGACATTGAGCCAGGCTTGTACGTTTGTATTATACATATTTTATTTTATTTTGGGAATTTGGGATTGTGAGATACCTCAGGACTCAATATTTTTGATATTTTCATACATTGATGATATATGGGTTTTCCACACTATGTATCAGAGTTCAATGCATGATTATAATGTTTCATATTTTAGTTTATCATGATAAAAGACTTCAGCTGTGGTTTATTTGGGCTTGAAATGATAGTATAAGCAGATGATTAGAGTTCATTAACAATTTAAACAGTAAATTGTTGTTCATTGAGGTTAATAACGATTAAATGATAGATGAGTTAGCATGTGGGACACAGCTGGCGCTGATAGGCCAGGTTGTGGGCCCACATTGGTCCCCGTGGTGGTCCATTTGAGAAATGGGCCGTTACAATTTCTAATTGAAAAGATGGTGTATTAATTATTTGGTCTGTCTTTAGATTTTTAATCTCCGATTTTAAGAATCCTATATAATTTTGTTTATATTCTATTTGGTTTTTTCTTTGATTTATATATTTATTCTTGGGTGGTGAACTGAAAGGAAAGTCAATTTCTTTATTTTCTAACAAAGTTTTTATTCCTTCTGTAGTGACAGAAAATGGTTTAATTTTTTGTTAAAATGGAGTGCCTAATAGCATATCATGTTGGAGATCTTTTACAATAATGAATGAAGTGGATATACAAACATTATTTCTACAAATATGTGTCATATGAATTTTAAGTTTAATGATGAATTTATCTCCTTCTGCTATAGAAATTCGACTATTAGTTTTTTCACAGTATTGTAGTGGGATTAAACCTTCTCTTATGCAGTTTAAAGTTGCTCGAGAGTCAATTAATGCATGACCTGAATATTTAAAATCTTTTATTCTTAAAGTGATTGGGGTAAACCATCGTTGATGAGTATATTGTGTAAGTGTTTCTATAAACACATTATTTTCATAAGCCGAGAAATTCTCGGAATTGACATTATCTTCTTTTAATTTTGTCATTCTATCTTTAAGAGGCTTTATTTCAATTTTTAATTGATATATTTCTTGTTGTAAAGAGTTAATTGTGGATTCCGTTGCTAAAACTCGCATTTTTTGCTTACTGCATTTAAAACATCTTGCATAGTATAATAATTACTATGTAAATCTATTTGTTTTTGAAAATCAATTTTAGACTTTGACCCTTGAGATGTTGTCCCTTCATTGTTTGCTTTATTCAAGATTTCTATATAATATTTATATTTTAAAATATGATCTGCTATTTGTTCTCTTATTTTTAAAATCAATTCTTCATGTGCAGTTAGTACATTTATTTCATTGTCTGTTTCAGAGATAGAAGTACAAGTATTTTGTATATTATCTAAACATTGACAGGTTTTCGAAGAACTAGTTACTTGAATTTCATTAATTTTCTTCTTATAATTTTCTAAATGACTTTTATTTGCGTAATGGCCTGATTTTCCACATTTGTAACATTTATTTATTTTATTTTTATTTACATTATTCTTATTATATTTCTTTTTGTGTTTTCGTCGTTTATTAGTCTTATAGTAAGCTTCTTGGTTATTATTATTAGAAAATCGGTGAGACGTCTTTGATTCCTAGAGGATGTTCGTACTTTGACATCATGTCTAAATTGATGACAAAAATTGCCTAAATCTTTATTTTTCAATTTATTTTCTTTATTTAATTGCTTATTAAGTTTTATATCATTACATATGGTTAATCTAATCATTTGAATTGTTTGAATCAAGTGTCTATAAGTAAAATTGTTATAATTTATAGTTCCGCCACCTCTTTGACATAATATTATATTAACATTTTCCGCAAAGGATGGTAGCAATCCTGCTATAAATCGTTCTTTCTAGAATAATGCATATGTTGTGGTTAATGTATATACTTTAGATAGGAAGGTGTTTTTATACCATCGAAAATATGTTAATGTTCTACATCCTAAACTTTGCAATTGTTCTCTAGTTTTTTCATCTATAGTGGATAACGTTCCTAAAAAATGTCATATTATGTTAATGCTTAGACATTAAACACCATTTGGTTGTTCTTTTCCTTGTGGATTTAAAATTGGATTGTTATTATCATCAAGTTGTACCGAATTAAAAATTTCTAATCGTTGTTCTGCAGATAATGCATAGTTCCATCAACCATGTAATTAACCAGTAAAACCAATTGCTATTACATCGGTTATATTAATTTATGGATGATTTTGTATCCTACATACCCTAGCATAAACTTTCAAATCAAAATCACAAAATTTCTCTTGAAGTCCTTACGTCATCGATCCATAATGTACTTTACTGGAATATCCAAAACATCTAAGTCCTAGAACATGCAAAGTGCATGCCAACACAAGATACCAATACACTTATATGCCCAACATATGCACTTTAATTCTTCACGAGCCTCATTATACACCACTTAGTATACTATTTTGGGTGACTCATTCAAGTCTAATGAGATTGTAATATCTCGAATCTCATATGTGGTCAAGTGAATGACACGTGTAAATCCTACAAGTTTGCAGTCAGACATCCTATTCTTCACTTCTTGGAATTTCTTTAACATTTTATTGGTATAAAGGACACGCATTTGGCGCTCATAGGACCTGTCATACACAAGTCTCTATTCCTTATGGAAGGATTCAAAGTCAGCCTTATGTTCATTCGCATTTTCTCGATTCGTTGCAAGTTCATACTGGATTATAAATTGTTGCAATGTTGTCTTTGAGTTTAAGGATCCATTCTTAAAAAAATGATTAATACATGCCACCCAAAAGCAGTCCTTCACAAAAACGAGCACTTACTTGTCTCAAAGGTCATAAAGGGTACATACCCATTGGCGACCAATATCGTTCAATTCAAATTTAGACATTAACTCCCCTTATGCAGCATCAAACTCCTCAATTGTCAGTGAATCATACATCGCTCTCTTCAATTCACTAATAATTATGTCCTTATCTTCAAGGCCACCCATCTTCTCTGGTAATTTTTTCATGATATGCCGAAGACACAACATATGCCCTGCATCGAGAAATATGTTTGCGATACCACCACCAATTGAAGGACATTGATATGTTATGATACCCTTAGGCTTCTTTCCCATACATGCCTACCATTCTATAAACAACCATTCATAGCTTGCAATGTTTTCATCTCCCAACAATGCACATCCAAATAACATGGACTGACCATGGTGGTTAATGCCTACAAACAGAGCAAAAGGCATGTTATATTTGTGTATCGAATATGTTGTGTCGAAAGAAACAACATCACCAAAGTATTCATATGCACTTCTAGCTCGGGCATACGCTCATAATACATGTGTTACCTTGCCATTGGGAGCGTGTATTGCATGAATGAATTATGATTTTACTTTTGCTTCCTCACGAAATAGTTCTGAAGTGCTTTTGCATCACCAGTACCAAATGTTAAACTTCGGGCTACATTTACGTGATTTTGCACATCCTTTTCATTAAATTGTAAGTTCTCAAAACCTTGAATTCGAATAGACTCGACCATGAATGACTAGCAAACAAGAATGCCCGCCTTACATTGAACTTCCAAACTTCTCTAAAAGGCACTGCCCATCACTTTGCTACAAACAAAGAACTTGGACTTAGATGGACTAACAATATGATTGTGTTCAAGCTGTACACTTAATATGTGCCACTTATTGTCTGGACAAAATTTCACAGATATTTGAGCCTTACAACCACATCTAGCTTGCCCTAGAATAGTCTTCCTATTGGACTTACTCCAACCTTGTTATACACATGCAAAAATATGCTTCCAAACAATTCCATGTTTTTTGTATGAAGACCGTGATTTGATCCCAAATCCAATTTCACTCGCATAATCATTAAGGCACCCTTTGTTTCTTCAGCACTTTTAAAAGTCATTCCTACACTAGGTGTAAATGGGGCTTTCACTTTTATTCGATTCTGGTTTCTTTTGTCACCTACATCTATAATGGTGTCTTTCACTTCTTCTTCTTGTAGTTCGATAGATTTATCAATATCCTCAACATTTACGGAACCACATCCCCTACTTAACTCCGTCTCTTCACTTAGTTCCAGCTAATCATTTTGAGTGACACATGTTACCCACTTTATCATAACAAATTTAGGATTTAGGCCAACTGAAAAAGACACTTAAATAGCAAACAAACCACAAACAATATAGAAGAAAGAAACACAGAACAATAGACTACACTAATAGAAGTTGCACTCATTGTTATGATCCCAAAACAACATGACCAATTCATTCATTAAATCTAAGGTACAAAAAGTCTAGCTGAACCAAGAAAAAAAGAAAAAAACATAACTTCAGTTTGTCGTAAATCAACATGAACAATTCATTCAATGTTGCAGATGAAGATGCAAATTTTTTATCATGGATTGACTGACCTAACTCAACATTGAGTGTGAAGTATGAATGCAATACGTACACCATTAACTCATTGAACATATTCTCAACTTTTAGAAGGTTCCATGACATCAAGGTACTATATGCGCGTGTGTGCACAAGGTTCCAACATTAAAAGAGCTTACCATTACAAGGCAAATCCTTTGATTCTGCTCCAACTTGTTGTCTATGTCTCGTCTGTACAAAGAATATTTCCACGGACCCTTGCTTCACTGCGCTTCATTGATGCTCTCTACTCCACCTTTATTTATGCTCAAAACCCTGAGTTTTAAATTCGATTCGATGGAGAACCTCTACACTACTCGAGTTTTGTGGTTATTTTTTATTTAGAATCCCAAAATTTTTAGTTGCTTGGTCGAGAAGAGAAGAATAGAACCCATGAATGACTGCTGCATTGCTACTATATTGTATGCAGATGATTACTTCATCTGCACTGTAGCACGCCACTGTAGTACATCACTTCCGTTAGGGTAGGGCCCACCCACATGTTCAACCTCGAGACGAAAATCCTCCTCATTATCTTATATTCTATGGGGCCAAGAGATGATGAAAAATAGACATGTTGCACTACATGGATGACACGTACGTAAGCGGTGCGATGGGGTTGTGTCCTAAAAAATGTCAATGAATCATTTTCCAAAAAAAAAATTAATATGTGCATAACCTTTTGGAAGATGCTTACATACATTCAGGTAGTTTACAGTCTTTACAGTTTGCGATGTGGCAACTTATTATTGGCCACTTATTCAGAGAGCAAAGGCACCAAAGCTGTATTTTTTATGTTTATGCCTCCTCAATCCATCTTCCCTCTTCGTATCATCTATATTGCGATCTTATATAAAAAAAAAAATCACATCGACCACTCCACGAAGTTCGACATGAAAACCATGAACAAGGGTTGCAACAAGACCAAGCTTGCATAATATTCCTTTAGGCATGAGAAAGCGACATCACCAAGTTTGAGTGCCCAAATCTCCAAATCAACGGAGATACTCTGCGAATATCCCAAAATCCCTTTTCGACGAGTCTAATATTACAAATTTGATGTTCATGGTGATTTCAAGAAAATATTTGAAAATTCAAAACACGTAAATCCTAATTTATTTGATTTGGGAATATGTTTTGTCGAACTCAATTATATTAGTAGGGAATTATGATATGGGTTGGTCTATTTTGTGTCCTGTTAGGCTATTGATATGTTATGCTACTGATATGTTGCAATTTCCAAAGTACCAAACCCCCATATTTTGTTTGAGAGGGAAGATGGACTGAGGGGGCATAAACGTCTGGAAAAAATACTGCCATTGTTCTCTCAACAAGTGGCCCAGTAATAAGCTGCCTCATTGCAAAACTGTAAAAACTGTAAACTACGGGACAGTATGTAAACCTTTTATGCACAGATAAGTCCATGTAAATATTTCTAAAAATAAAAAATATAGAATTGGAAATCCTTGTAGCTTTTGAATTAGCCGAAAGCCAACGAACCCCCAAGAAACAGGTCGTCGCCCCTCTCGATTCCTCTCTCTATATCGCTTTGGTTCTCCTATGCGTTAGAAAGAAATCTCTCTGGCGAATTCGAAAAGGTTAGAACTCGATTCCCTGTGAATGAATCTTGGTTTCACTTCCAATTTATCGGTGATCCTACGCATTGCCTTGATTGAAATTCAATTTATCTTATAAACCCTTATTTCAACTTTTCGTTCAATCGGTTAAACTTGGTGTTCTTCGTACTAATTTGATTTGATGTTCGACATTAGTGATTCAGATTAGGGGATTGTGAGTTTAGGGATTTTGAACTTAGTTTTGCCATTATTGACCGATGAAACTTTTCGACTCGTTCATATTTTTTTAGGATGTCAGTTTATTCATTGTGTTTCCTGTTTTGATGGTTACATACATCTTGAATCGTGTTTGGTTTATAGAAAAAAATGAGAGAACTTGAATTGTTCTGAATCAATACTAGGGTTTCTTTTCTTTTTTTAGGACAAGAAACAAACGGTCAATTTTGATTTTTTGATGGGGGATCAGAATGGAAGCTCCAAGAAGGAAGCAATGTTTATACAATTGATCTCGAGAACTTCTCGAAGAGGTTCAAGGTGTTGTACTCTGAATGGAGAAAGCGCAGAGTGGGTGTTAGGGGCTCTGCCGATTCACTTGTAATTGCAACACCTCCGCCTTCGGACGATATTCGCTACTTGAAATCCTCAGCTCTGAACTTGTGGCTGTTTGGTTTGGAGTTCCCAGATACAATCATGGTTTTCATGAGCGAGCAGATTCACTTCTTCAGGGGTGTATTCAATTGAGATTTTAATAGATTTTTTGTTACTTTTATAAGTGGATGACGTTTATGAAGTTTGTAGATTTTTATAGACTTTTAATGACTTTGATAAACTTTTATGTAAACTTCATTTTGATGACTTTTATTAACATTTAAGATTTTTAGTGACTTTTGTGAACTTTTTAAACATGATTTTGATTGATACTAGTAATTTTTTGTGATTTTTATATTGAAACAATATTTTGCACTTCATTATAAAAAATAAATGAATACTTACATTTCTTTTTTAAGAACTATTACTGATTTTTTTAAAAGTATTTTGTATTTTAATAAAAAAAATCATATATACATATTAATGAATTACTATCAAGATAGTAACATAACAAATAAGTAAATAAATATCAACAAAACAAATAGGTAAATGAATTATCTTTTAGTGGCAAAAAAGAATCAAATAAGATCATTGTGTAAAAATTTTGCACTTTTTTTTTGACTTACATAAAAAAAACTTATATTTTTTCCTTAAGAATGATAGTTTAAATTTCTAAAAAAGCACTTATTGCATTTGAAAAAAAAAAAAAACGATTATCTTCTCCAAAAATAATAATATTATACTTTTTGAGATTATAATTATACACTTAATAAACGAAACTTCTTCGTAAAAAAATCTTTTAAAAAATGTACAATGATGCAAGAATAAGATCTTGTTAATAACGGCATCATTTTCATTTTCATCAACATAGACATTAGAGTATAATGAGTGAGCAATGAAATCCATTAGTTGTGGAGTGGTTAGAGAAGTTGATAAAAACAATTAATAAGAAAATACCTTGTGAACAATAAAGTCCTTATTTAATAAAGGAACCAACAAAAATTAAAAGTCTCTAAAAGTTTATGGGTTGTGGTAAAGAGAAGTTGAAGATTTCTTTATGTGTATTTTTATACAAAAAGTCTATAAAAGTTGAGATTTGTAACCAAACCACAAAAGTCACCAAAAAATTAAAAACACCTTACTTTTATAAACTCTCTAAAAGTTTAAATTGAATACCTCAAAACTTTTATAGACTTTTAAAAAGTCTATAAAAGTCCACATTGAATACACCTTACTTTTATAAACTCTCTAAAAGTTTTAATTGAATACACCTAAACTTTTTTAGTAATTAAAAGTAACCAAAAGTTAGTTAAAATCTCAATTGAATACACCCCTGCTTATGTAGCCCAAAGAAGGCATCACTGTTCGAAGTACTGAAGAAGCCCGCGAAAGAGAGTGTTGGGGCTGAAGTAGTGCTGCATGTGAAGCTTAAAAATGATGATGGAAGGAATTTGATGGACAATGTTGGGGCTGAAGTAGTGTTGCATGTGAAGCTTAAAAATGATGATGGAAGGAATTTGATGGACAATATTTTTGGTGCAGTCAATCTCAAGTTCGAAAGTGATGGTCATGAAATTTCAGTTATTGGGCACATAACAAAGGAGGCTCCTAAAGGGAAGCTTTTAGAGAGATTGCAGGAAAAACTTGGAAGCTCTAACTTTTGAGTCGTGGATATCACAAATGGGATGTCAGAGTTGTTTGTGTTGAAAGACAGTGCTGAGATTATGAATGTACAAAAGGCAGCATTTGTGACTTCTTCTATTTTGAAAGATTTTGTGGTTCCAAAGCTTGAAGAGATTATTAAGGACAGGAAGAAAGTTTCCCATTCTTCACTTATGGAGGACACGGAGAAAGCTGTACTTAAACTTGCTAAGGTTAAGGGGAAACTCAAAGAAGATAATGTTGATATATGTTACCCACCAATTTTTCAGTGGGGGGAGTTCGATCTGAGACCAAGTGGATCGAGCAATGATGAAAATCTATACTATGAGTCAACTAGTGTAATCATATGTGCCATTGGAGCTCGTTACAATAGCTACTGCACTAATGTTGCTAGGACACTTCTCGTTGACATTAATGGAATGCAGAAGAAGGCTTATGAGGTTCTTTTGAAGGCTCATAAAGCTACAATTGCATCATTAAAACCTAGTAACAAGGATAGTGCTGCTTACAAAGCAGCCCTTTCCATTGTCAAGAGGGATGCTCCTGAATTTGTTGGTAGTTTTGCAAAAACTGCAGGGACAGGCATTGGTATTGAATTACGTGAATTTGGGTTGGGCCTCAATGCTAAGGATGGTCGAGTTTTGATGGGTGGTATGGTTTTTAATGTATCACTTGGGTTTCAGGACTTGCGCTCAGACTACAAATGTAAAGGCGGAAAAGTTCTCGGCGTTGCTCGCTGACACTGTCATTATCGGAGAAAAGCTTCCTGAGGTTGTGACTTCAATTAATTTTAAGGCTTTGGAGGATGTGGCCTACGAACGGTCTAAAGCTAAAGATGAGTCCAAGAGCACTGTAGGTTCATTATTGAAGGCAACATTGAGGCCAGAGAACCAGGAGATGTCAAAAGAGGAACTGCGAAGAAAGCACCAGGCTGAACTTGTCCATCAGAAAAATGAAACTGCTAGGAGGTTGGTTGGGAGAGGGCCTGTAACTGGTTAATCTCAGGGAGATAGGAGAAAGACCGGTGATCTGATTGCCTATAAGGACATAAGTTGTATTCATCTTGGAAAATATTTGATGGTTCTGATTGACCAGAAAAAATGAGGCCATTCTCTTGCCTATTTATGGTTTCATGGTCCCTTTCCATGTTGCCACTATCGAGAACGTGACCAGTCAACAAGACAAACATATATGAATAATCTTCTATGTGCCTGGGAGCCAAATCAATCCTGATGAAGACAACTCCATGAAGTACCAAAATATATTTGTGAAGGAAATCTCATTTTCACTCAAAAGACCCCTAGGCGTATTAATGAAGTAGTGCAGTCAATCAAGTCACTCCAACGGCGGGTTGCATCAAGAGAGTCAGTGAAAGCTGAGAGAGTTTCCTTGGTATTCAAGAGAAACTGCAGTTGGTCAGAACCAACCAAGCCAATAAAGTTGTACGATCTTCGGATCCTTCCTGAATTTGGTGGGCGAAGGAGAAGGATGAGTGTTTCTCTTGGAGCTCATGTAAATGGATTGCGGTATTCTACTTTAAGGCCTGATGAAATAGTGGACATCATGTATTGCAATATCAAACATGCAATCTTCCAACCTGCAGAAAAAGAGATGATTATGATTACCCTCTCGCATTTCCAGCTATACTGTTATGATCAACAAGAGCATCGATAAGAGGTTCAAGGGAAAAGTGTACCAGAGGCGTGGGAATTAAATCATCAGTTAGTTACATGGAAGTGTTTATCCTGAAATTAAGATGTATTTATTTTATTTGAATGTGTTGTCTTGTAAGTTAGTCGGTTTATTTAAAAGTGTGATAAAGGTTGGTATATGAAACTGAAGTCAGATCCTATTACGTAGGAGGTAGTTAGTACTTTTCAGGGGATAACTTGTAAAGTGTAATGTATTGGTGAGGGTTAATTTCACAGATGGTCACTCAAGATTATAGTTTGTAACACTTTGGTCACTAAACTTATATTTGTCCAAAATATATCACTCAACTTTACAAAACGTTTCAACAAAATAACTCCGACCACTCTCCGGTCAAAAACCTCTCCGGTCAAAAACCCACCGGCGCTGCTGACGTGGTGCCACGTGGGATTTCATGGGAGGTCACTTAAGTTGTTAAGTGATGACATGTCATGCAACACACACACACCCACCCCACCCTTAGTTCACCCCACTCTCATTACACACATTAGGGCTCGTGCTCTCCAACCCCCCCTTGGATCTTCTTCTTCGACGTGCTTTCTCTCTCGCGGTTCCTCTCTCGCGGTACTCTATCTCGCGCAACCAATCGGCCTCAACTCCACGGGGCTAGGTCTCGATCGTGCTCTCCCCTCCCCATCCCCCCACTGGTTCGTCTTCTCCGTCTGTTCCTCTCTCTGTCGCGGTACCTCTGTCGCTCGCGGAGCTTCGATCTTGCGCAACCAATAGGCCTCGACAGCATGGGGCAAGGTCTCAATGTAAGAGATTTATTCTTCGTGTAAATGTTAACAATTGCACTGATTTTTTTGGACTGAAGATAGATCAAACAGGGAGTTTAATAGGCAAATTTTGTTGGGTAGATATGCAGTGATTGATGAATAGAGTATTTACATAGATTGGTGATGTTAATGCTGCATAGATTGGTGATGTTAATGCAGTGATTGACTGAAGATAGATATGCAGTTTTTGTTTTAGTTTCGGGTTAATGCTGCATAGATTGGTGATGTTATGATTGGTGATGTTATGACATTGTTTGAGAATCTTAATTGATTATTCATGAACCTGACTTCACCAACTTTAAAACTATATAGATAGGCCTTTGTCTTTGTCAGTTTGGTATTCTTTTTTTAGCATTCTCTTGGACTCTAGTGGTTGTGAATTGTTGGTTTCCCTCTGAAGAGAAAACTCATAGCAGACTAGCAAACAAAAAGAAAACCAACCATAATGGCTTGCCTGTGTGAAAGGAAGTATGCATTATGTTTGGTTTTTATGGTTTTGTACATGTCAAGGGACATTTTTTACATCCTTATCATTGCAGGAATTATTTTCACAATGTAGATGATGGTCAAGAGGAAGTGGAGCCTGACTTAGAACAAAGATATTTTGGGTCCCCAGATATTAGAGAGCAAGAATTAATGGACTTAGAGGTTAGTCAGCAAGAAGAAGTGGAACCTCCAGAATAATAAGACAATGAAACAATTCAACATGAAGAAGTAGAAGCGGATGAAGGTAATGATTTTGTTGAGAGTGACAATGATGTTGAGGACGATGATGACTATCAAGAAGTTGTTGACGAACAACTGCACAGAAGAAAAAAAGGAAGGCCTCAGGTTATTGCTCCACCTCGTAGTAGTGCACTTGCGATTCTTGAAGTGCATGACCAAGACTCAGACTATGCAGCATCAGATGAGCTCCACACAGATGATGATTCCGATGGATCTGAGAAGATGAGGTATCTAGAGTTTGATGAGTTCAAAGACATGGCAGACCCACAGCTCGAATTAGGCATGAAATTCTCTTCTTTCAAGACATTTAAGCTGGCATGCAGGAATTGGGGTATTCAAAATAAGCGACAAATACGATTTACTACGAATGATAGGAAACGATGCATATGTAAATGCCAGCGCTTCAAGTCTAGCAATTGTGAGTTTCGAATTTTTGCTTCTCACGTGGGTAAAGATGACTCGACGGTTCAAATCAAGTCAATCAACTTGACCCACTCATGTACCAAAGTGAACAAGAATTATCACGTGACTTCTGACCGGCTTGCAGAAAAGTATATTGAACAATTTCGAGTGGACCCAAATTGGTCAGTATCGGGTATTGTACAAAGAGTCAAGGATGACTTGAAGTTCGACATAAGTCGAATGAAAGCTTGGAGAGCAAAGAAGAAAGCAATGGAGATGATGAATGGAGACGAGGAGAGCCAATACCCGAAACTTAATTCGTATGCACTTGAGCTGCAAAAAACAAATCCGGGCACAACAGTCAAAATGACGTAGCATCTAGGGGTATTTCAAGGCATATATATATGCCTTGCTCCATTGAAAAATGCTTTCAACTCAGGATGTAGGCCTTTGATTTCTCTTGATGGTTGTTGGTTAAAGGGTCAATATAAGGGACAATTACTTGCTGCAGTAGGGATATACCCAAATGATTATATATTTCCTATAGCTTATGCAGTGGTTCAAGTTGAAAGTAAAGGCACATGGCAATGGTTTTTAGAATTACTCAAGGATGACTTAAACATTGTCAACAGCTATAGCGTTGCTTTCATGTCGGATAGGCAAAATGTACAATTTCTTTTCATGTTTGTATTTCATAATGCATGTTCGATTTCATTATTTACTCCTTGAAGTTCACTCTCTCTGCAGGGACTTGTTAGCGATGTTAAATATGTTTTCCCCAATTCAGAACATAGACATTGTGTGAGGCACTTGTACACAAATTTATGAACAAGGTTTAAGGGAATGGAACTTAAGCAAATGTTGTGGAGTGCAGCTAGGGCCACATATCGCGAGAGAATGATCTTTTGGTTAGATGAGTTGGAGAAGGTTAATAGAGATGCTAGATTGTGGTTGAACAAGGTTCCCATCGAATCTTGGTGTAGGACCAATTTCCAAACACGCCCTAAGTGTGATATGTTGCTTAATAATTCGTGTGAGTGCTTCAATCGATACATTTTAGATGTCAGGGACAGAGGAATCATTGACATGCTAGAGATGATAAAGGTAAAGTTAATGTGGAGGCTCAGGCGCAAAAAGGAGGATATGCAGAGAATCATTGCTAAGGGGAGAGAGCGAATATGTCCTAAGATTCTAAAAAAGCTTGAGAAACTTAAAGATGAGTCTATTTTCTATGTTGTTGAGTACTCGGGTGGCCCTTCTGTGTCATGTCATGGACACGGTAAGACATATGTGGTAAACATGATGGACTTGTGTTGTGATTGTGGGAAATGGCAGCTTACGGGCATCCCATGCGAGCATGCGGTGGCAGCTATTATGGGAAATGATGGGGACCCAGTGGATTACATCAATGAGTGTTACTATATAAGTACTTACATGAATGTGTACTCACACTACATCAACCCAACAGAACGTGAGGAACTATGGCCTAAACCAGCGGAAGATGTCCAACCAGTCAAACCACCAGCACAAGTCCAAAAAAGGAGAGGAAGAAAAGTAACAGCAAGGAGAAACGAGCCTGAGGAAATAGAGATTGCGGCTGCCCAAAAAAGATGTCTAAGAATGCCACAGTACGTATGACTTGTCAAATTTGTCATGTTGAAGGTCATAATAAACGTCATCATACTAAGGGTCAAAACAAGGTATATCTTTATTGATTATAAAAGTGCATATGTTATTAAAACACTTGTTATATTTTTGTATGATGTGACTTCGCATTTATATAATATTTAGAGAAAGAAAGGGCCAAGTGAAGGAGTTCGAGTGGATGAGAATTCTACATGTGGCGAGGCACCTCTTGAGCAGGTATGTATGTTACATTGTTCGAGGGATTGGAATGGTTTGGAATTGAATTCCATAATTATTGTTGGATTTCTACATTAATGTGTGGTTTTACTTTCTTAGTATTAATAATGTATTTTAAATTTTGACAGCATAACCTTTTTACAACTAATGCTACAAATGCGAGTGCTTCCCAACCCCTTCCTGCAATGCCAAGTATGATGGATTGTTCACAACCTATTCCAAGGATTTCTCCAAAATCAAGAGCGAAGATTCCAGTTGTTCGACGTCGTGGCGGTGGAAGAGGTGGAGTAATTGGAAGAGGTGGAATAATTGGAAGAGGTGGATGATGTACAAAGGATGAGATTGTTTTTTGGATATATAGGTGAAATTTCCATGTTGGATGATGTACAAAGGATGGGACTGTTTTTTGGTAGTTGGTAGACACATTTTTTGGTGCCTGTGTAATGGCAACCCATTTTTTGTAATGACAATCTATTTTTGGTGAGAATCATCAGTTTCGGTATCAATATTTGCACATTTTTCCCCTATTAATCAGAACTGCAGAAATGGAGTTGATATCTTTTTATTTAAGACCAATGTATGTTGAGGATACCATTTATGAAATCATGAAAAAACAGCTAGGTGATTGGAACCTGCAGACAAGTCGCCCAAACTGCATTTTCCGCACTCGCCATCCAATATATCTTTATTTGATCGATACATCTCCATCTATTTAGAGCATAACATTGTATTGTGTTGTACGATGCCATTGCCTCAACCATATAAATGAATTCAACACATAGTATCTTTTTTCATTCATAAGCTACGAAACCACAATACAAGGTTTGGAATAAGTTTTACGCAAAATGACACTGCAACTTTTCCCTTCGATTCCAATCGAATATGACTATTTCGTTTCTCCTCCAACCGTTGTGTTTACTTGTATACAATGAAACCAAACAGACAATACAATGACCACCAAGCATAACCAACATGCAACTGCACAACCGTTGAGTTTCCTTCTCCCATTAAACTCGTCTTGCAACCTCTTCTCGCTTTCCATTCGGTCTAACTTCCTCAACAACCCATTTATAACAATCGTTGCCCGGTCAGTCATTTCAGGATCAAGCCAGTTAAAGTATTCGCATCCGCATCTATGCTGTAGAACAACGAAAATTTTCATTTAATTTCCTTCATATGAATAAAATTTAACAATTTCATAGAATATACACATTTCCGTACGAATCGTGTATTTCCTGCATCTATAAAATCGTCGTCCTGGATTTGTAGCCGTCCACGAGGTGAACACCACTGCTGGCACGCCGCAATAACAATACTCGTGTCTTTTGACGAACTCCATGATTTCTGGCCAAGATACAAATATAACAATGTAGCTACAAACAAACATACTCTTGTCAATAAATACGCTAATCAGAATATCAGAATAACAAACTCCATACCATTCATCGGACTAGCTAGAGATGCAAGAGAAAAGCAATGCCCCATGAGTGAGATAAACATAACAGAATTGTTAATGCCTAAACTATATTCATGGATAAGAGGTTTTGATTAATTAGAATCCAAATTCAGATTTGGATATTCAATTGATGCAACTAATTATAAGGTAGGAAGCAATGCATCATTTGGTTAATTTGTTCCTATTCAATATATTTGTATGTATGATCATATTGTACAAAATATAAGATATGATTGAATATTACCACAATTAATTATCCAAGTTGGATTGTATATTAATTTTGAGGGCCGCTAAGGGCACCCCACCAATTCATGAAGGCACCCTCTTATTGAGGGCACAAATCAAATTACCAAGGGCACCCAAAAATTAGGCCCGAAATCCCGAAAATACCCCTCGTGCAAAACATAGGCACCCCACCACCACCCTCTTGAGGCACCCCACCACCACACCACCGTCCTCTTGAGGCACCCCACCACCCCACCACCGTCCTCTTGCTTGACTTGCTCTACTTCTCGTCAACGAACCGCCTAGCAATCTCGAATCTCGGTTGTCTTTGTTCTTCTCGTCTCTCTCCATTGTTGTAGGACATTTTTCGAGTTTGAATGCTAGTTTTGGTCGATTTTGTCTCCACATTAGGGCTCGATTCAAGTTTTTCGTTCACACACTCAAGTCATGAAATCGATCGTTTGAAGGTACGTTGATAGTCTAATTAAGTTGCATTTGGTAGAGTAGTTGTTATGTTTGTGTAACGGTGCATTCAATGGTGCATTTATTGGAAAGTCGTGGTTCTCGGCCACACAGGCCAGAGATTTTGTTTACAGTCTCGGCCAAGCATGGCCGAGACTGAGGGGAAACTTTTGGGAACTCGTGGTTCTCGGCCAGACAGGCTATGATCATTTACACAGTCTCGGCAACGAATGACCGAGAGTTATGTTGTTATCTCGGTCACCACTTCACGAGAGCAACCATTAGTGTATAGTTTATGTTCTGTCGGTGTTGTACAACCGAGAGTGTAAGATAAATCTCGGTTGTCCATGACCGAGAATTTTATTGTCGTCTCGGTCACCACATCACGAGAGTAAGTCGAAGTGTATAGTTTATGTCATGTCGGTGATGTACAACCGAGAACGTAGCATTTCTCTCGGTTGTTCATTACCGAGACTTTTATTCCTTTCTCGGTGGATGTTGACCGAGACGTTTGCATAACTCTCGGTCCTGCGAGGCCGAATCAATCGCGTCCGTGAGAAACCCTATGTTGACAAACAAAATCATCAATTTCACAGTTTTTTATCCAAAAAACAGTTCCTTCAAAGCTTCATATGGTTGTCAAACATTGTTACTTTGCTGTCGGATGATGTCAAGACGCAAGAATCGATACACGCTCGGCAAACACAATTGTGGCTTTAGGTTTCACTTGTGATCCAAGGTGGTGGGGTGCCCCAGTTTTGCATTGAAATGATTTGTTGGGTTTGAGTGAGTATATATGAAGGGGTAAAATAGACATTTACATTTTAGATGGAAAAATGAGAGAAAATATGGGTGCCTTCATGAATTGGTGGGGTGCTCATAGCGGGCCTCTTAATTTTTAATGCAACAACTTAAAAATATTTGCACTATAAAACATTATTCATTGAACTAGGATATCTATATCTATCTATCCAACACTCAATCTATGAGAGATAAAAGATCAGACTGATCGAGCTCTAGTACATTAATCTTGATGTGGTGAATCAAAGTTGCATTATTTGTGGAACTATGCAACCACAAAGAAGTTGCATTATTTGTGGAACTATGCAACCACAAAGCTTATAATTTTTTGGGGACAGTGTAATAGATATGAGTATCTCTGATGTTGTTCTTCGATCCAGTGACTAACCAACAACCATTTTTATACTTCTATATTGTTAGATCACTCGATTTTATATTTCTTTTCCAAAATAGAGATGTTGACAATTCATATAATCATAATACCTGGGAAGGTTCGGCTACATGGATCAAACTCTTTTGTACCCGCTCGGTCTACGCAATTAATGACGACATGTTTTCATATCCTTCAAAATCCTTCCGAATTATTAATGCTTTCAAAGTTATCTCACGTCTGTCTCTTTATCGTCGAATTTCTTCAATTTCTACTGTATTGATCGGTTTTTTTAACTGCGACGTTTGTAAGCTGTCTTTAGATGTAGAGAGGTAGACCATCAAAGGTGAATATTGTATATATTATGGTTGATTTCAGAACAAATGCAAGATAAGTAGGGCCATCAAACATGCCCTTAGGGTACAAATGCTCTTATCAACTTGGGAAGAAAAAAGGGTGATGGGAGAACAAGAATCGGAATCGAAACTCTAATCAGAATGCATACTTCCTTTCACACAGCCAAACCATTATGGTTGGTTTTATTTTTGTTTGCTAGTCTGCTATGAGTTTTCTCTTCAGAGGGAAACCAACAATTCACAACCACTTGAGTCCAAGAGAATGCTAAAAAAAGAATACCAAACTGACAAAGACAAAGGCCTATCTATATAGTTTTAAAGTTGGTGAAGTCAGGTTCATGAATAATCAATTGAGATTCTCAAACCATGTCATAACATCACCAATCATAACATCACCAATCTATGCAGCATTAACCCGAAACTAAAACAAAAACTGCATATCTATCTTGATCAATCTTCGCATTAACATCACCAATCTATGCAAAGCATTAACATCACCAATCTATGTAAATACTCTATTCATCAATCACTGCATATCTACCCAACAAAATTTGCCTATTAAACTCCCTGTTTGATCTATCTTCAGTCCAAAAAAACCAGTGCAATTATTAACATTTACACGAAGAATAAATCTCTTACATTGAGACCTTGCCCCGTGCTGTCGAGGCCGATCGGTTGCGCGAGATCAAAGCTCCGCGAGCGACAGAGGTACCGCGACAGAGAGATGAACAGACGGAGAAGACGAACCAGTGGGGGGATGGGGATGGGAGAGCACGACCGAGACCTAGCCCCGTGGAGTTGAGGCCGATTGGTTGCGCGAGAGAGAGGTACCGCGAGAGAGGAACTGCGAGAGAGAAAGCGCGTCGAAGAAGACGATCCAGGGGGGGTTGGAGAGCACGAGCCCTAATGTGTGTAATGAGAGTGGGGTGAACTAAGGGTGGGGTGGGTGTGTGTGTGTGTTGCATGCCATGTCATCACTTAACAACTTAAGTGACCTCCTATGAAATCCCACGTGGCGCCACGTCAGCAGCGCCGGTGGGTTTTTGACTGGAGAGTGGTCAGAGTTATTTTATTGAAACGTTTTGTAAAGTTGAGTGATATATTTGGGACAAATGTAAGTTTAGTGACCAAAGTGTTACAAACTGTAATCTTGAGTGACCATCTGTGAAATTAACCCGTAATGGTGATAATGAAGAATTAATTTCAGAAAATTTAGTCCCTCATGAGGGTTCTTTGTTAATAAGCCCAATTTCATTCACAAAATAGGTCACAAAGGAAGAAAAACGTATAAACGCTCTTTGCTTCAAGTATGACAGATTGACATCAGCCATCAACGCCCTGTAATTCGATAGCAAACTCGGGACCATAACAATTTTTTATCGGAGCCTTCAGTTATGGGTGATTCATCGTCTAATCTTCAAAAACAATTTGAGAGTTTCATGAAAATGTATTAGGAGGATCGTCAAAGAGATCGAGCCGAACGAGAGCGACTCCCTGTTCGTATTGAAGAACTTTCTCGAGACTTTGCTGCTACACAAGTAGAGCGACTCTCTGTTCGTATTTGAACAACTAATAGCATGAGCAGGACCACTCACTACAGAACAAAAGGTAGACATCTTCATCAGTGGATTACAAGAATATGTTGCAGTTGAAGTGGAGTTGCATAGGCCCAGAGATTTAATCCATGCCATGAGCCTAGCCCGTTTATATGAGAAAAGGGGGCTGAAGAAACATATGCATTTCCCTTTCAAACCATTGCCAAGCAAAGCTGCATCTAATTTTAACCATAAGTTTTTCAAATGCCTAACTCATTCTGAGATGGATGAACGTCGAGCAAAGAGACTTTTCTTTAATCGTGATGAAATTTATACAAGAGGTCATCGATGCAAATGCCTTTTTTGGCTTGATGGGGTTGAAGAGTCGGTTCATGGAGATTGTGAAAATTGTGAATCAGATGTAGATGCAGAACCTGCAATTTCATTGCATGCTATGACAAAGGAAAATTTTGTAAGCCAAACAATGCAAATTCGTGGACTGATTGGTGATCATTCCTTGTTGATATTGATTGATTCGGGCAGTACACATAACTTCATCAATTCCTACTTGGCAAGCAAATTATGGCTGGTGCAACAACCTACTAAAACTCTCCATTTGCAGATCGAAAATGGGAGTAAGCTTCAATGTACATGTCAATGTCTTGAAGTTCTGATTTCTGTGGGCCATGAATTGATTTATGTTGATTTTTTGTCCTTGAATTGGAGGGACTGGATCCTATTTCGGGGGTTAATTTTCTGCAATCACTTGGACCCATTTTATGGGACTTAGTGCCAAAACCATGGTTTTCAAAAAGAATGGCAGAGTTGTGGAATTGCAAGGCATTGAAAATACTTCAACTCCAAATGCTTTACTTCACTTGGTAGAAATTTAGCCTCAACTGAATCTAATGTTGGATTAACTTATGCGCGAATTTGACTATTTATTCCAAAAATCGAAAGGCCTCCATCCTAATCGCAAACACGATCACAAGATTCATCTTGAACTGGGAACCATTCCAGTGGTAGTTCTCCCATATCGATACCTTCATGCTCAGAAGGACGAGATTGAGCGACAATGTAAAAGTATGCTTGCACAAGGCATCATCCAACCCAGTCAATCTCCATACTCCTCTAGCTCAAGAGTGTTTTTGGTTAAAAAAAGCTGAAAATTCGTGGAGATTTTGCAAAGATTATCGAGGATTGAATGCCAGAACAATCAAAGACAAATTCCCAATACCAGTGATTGATGAGTTGTTGGAAGAATTACATGGAGCCCGACATTTCTCCAAACTCGATCTTCGATCCGGATACCATCGAATCACAATGTTTCCTTCCGACATTGAGAATACAGCTTTTCACACCCACTATAGACACTTTGAGTTCTTAGTAATGCCGTTTGGACTCACAAACGCGCCGAGCACATTTTTAGCCTTAATGAATCAGGTATTCCAAGATTATCTTCGTCAATTTATCCTTGAATTTTTTGACGATATTCTTATTTACAGTAAGACATGGGAGGACCACCTTGCACATTTGCGAATAGTCTTCAACTTACTTAAGGCTCACCAATTGTTCTTGAAACAATCCAATTGTTTGATTCCTCAAACACAAGTGTCCTATTTAGGCCACATTATATCAGAGGAAGGAGTAGCTGTGGGCGAAAATAAAATTGTTGCTATGTCTGAATGGCCAAAACCAAACACGGTGCCAGGGCTACGTGGTTTTTCAGGGCTGACGGGATACTACCGAAAGTTTGTACGAGACTTATGGTGCAATTGCAAGTCCTTTAACAACAATGTTGCGCAAAAATTCCTTCGTTTGGACAAATGAAACCTCTGCTGGTTTTGAACAAGTGAAGATCTCTATGACTCAAACTCCTGTTTTGGCTCTACCCGATTTTAATAAATTATTTATTCTGGAGTGTGATGCTTTTGATTCGGGTATGGGAGCAGTTCTTCAACAAGAAGGCCAACCGCTAGCTTATTTCAGCAAGCCACTTGCTTCTCGCTACAAAGGTCATCCGACATATGAAAAAGAACTTATTGGGTTAGCGAAGGCTGTGCGACATTGGCATCCTTATCTATGGGGTCAACACTTCTTGATTCGCACTAATCACTACAGCCTTAAGTTCCAACTTTAACAGCGTATTATAACTTATCCACAACAACATTGGCTAAGTAAGTTAATGGGATTTGATTTTGATTAAGAATTTCGTGCTGGTCGACACAACATTGTAGCCGATGCCTTGTCTCGGAGACTAAATGCAGAACCTACAGTTGCATCAATTACCATGCCACAACTACTTATATTTGATTCTATTCGCAAAGAGATACAACACACTAAACCAATGCAACAACTCCTCCAAAATATTCAGAATGATGAAGCGGTGGGCCCATGGGAATACGAGGATGGACTGATTTTTTTCAAACGTAGAATTTATTTGATGCCAACTTCTTCCTTGATTCAATCAATTGTGTGTACTATCCATGACATCAACCATGAAGGGTACCGGAAAACTCTTCAACGCATTGCTCATGATTTCTATTGGAAGGTATAAAGTCTTTCATTCGGTCGTACGTGCAGCAGTGCTCTGTTTGTCAACGACACAAATATGAGCATTTACATCCAGGAGGCCTTCTACCACCCTTGCCGGTTCCTCTTCAAATATGGTCTGATATATCCATGGATTTTATTGAAGGGTTACCGACTTCTCAAGGTAAAAATGTATTGCTGGTAGTAGTTGATCGTTTCTCCAAATATGCCCATCTCATCCCACTTTCCCAACTTTATAATGTTGTTTGTGTAGCTCATCTATTCTATGAGAATATCTTCAAACTACATGGCTTACCTGAAACAATTGTTACTGATCGTGATGTGACATTTACAAGCTCATTTTGGATTGAACTTTTTCGTTTGAGTGGTTCAAAACTGGCCTATAGTTCTACCTATCATCGATAAAGTGACGGCCAAACAGAGGTTGTTAATCAAACTATTGAAATGTATCTTCGCTGTTTTACTAGTGACAGACCACATCGTTGGTTTAACTGGTTACCATGGGTTGAATATTGTTATAATACCAGCTACCATTCTTCTCTTAAAGCTACACCTTTTGAGGTAGTTTATGGACGTTCTCCACCAATAATGCTCTCTTATTATCCCGGATTATCGAAATTAGAGGCAGTTGATCAAGAACTTAAAACAAAAGATTTGGTGTTACACGATCTTTGAGATCGTCTTCTTCAAGCTCAAGATTCCATGAAGGTTGCATATAATGCAAAACATCGAGAGGTTCATTTTCAAGTTGGTGATAGAGTCCTTTAATTACATCTGTATCGCCAACTTAGTCATAAGGCTCAGAAGTACACGAAACTCTCTCCTTGTTATTATGGGCCTTTCAAAATTCTTTCAAAAATTGGAATTGTTGCTTATAAATTGGCACTTCCTCCTTCAAAGTTACACCCAATTTTTCACGTTTCCTGCTTAAGACTTTCATGGGTCTTTTGTCCACATTGAACTAATACTGCCAACTCTTTCAATAGGAGAAGTTCATCCAATTCCTCAAGCAGTTCTAGAGTATCGTACCTATAAGAGTCAACCTCAAGCTTTGATCCATTGGGAAGGCCTTTCACCAACTGATGCTTCATGGGAGGATATCGACACACAATGACATCATGGTGGGAAACTCAAGGACTAAGAATATTCAATTTCGTGTTAAGGTAATGGATGCAGTTCAAACCCTAGGTGGTGCAAGATCTGCCTATGACCCTGATGAGATTGAAGAGGAGCAACGAGAGAGGGAAAGGAAGAATCGAACAAATTTGGATTTCTAGAACTTTATTGAAAAAGGTGAATGATCTTTAGAGGCAGCCTCAATTCAGAAGACTACACCTTGAATTTGATATGCCATTGAGGGAGCTTGGCTTCCCTAGAGTTCCCCATAGGTCTTCTGTATTCATTGTTCTCACTTCTAGTTGCCTAGTTGAAATTTTAGAAATGCCTTTCCTTGTGATATCCTTATTTGAAATTGAGATTGTACCCTGGAGAGAGTTGCACTTGGGGTGAAAACCTTTGAAATGACAATTTTTTTCAAGGACTTCAAGAAGAAGGTTTGCCAAATTAACTCGATTCCATCCACATCTGTCGATGGCATCAAGGAGTGGCTCAGTACAATAAACCTCAAGCACTACGAGAGTAAGCCAACTCTAAAGTGGCAATTCGTTTTGAAAACAATTACTGATGACCCCAAGAAGTTCGTCAAGGATGGTGGCTGGGATTTTCTCAATGCGGATGCTAGTGATTCCGACTTTGAGAACTCGGAGGACTCCGACCAAAAGTATGAACCATCTAATGACTCTTTTGAATCGGATTCTGATGATGAGGATGATGACATCGATTCATTAGAGGAGTCTGATGACAACGAAGATTCAGAAGAAGATTTGGAGGAGGAGAAGGGGAATACTTGGAAGGAATTAGAGAGGGAACAACTTATGCAGACAGGGAGAACGATGACGAGACTGACAGTGACGATGATAAGAAGAGAAGGGTGAAGAAGGCTTTTGGAAAGTCTAGGATTCCTGAGACGAATAGGGAAGTTCCTCCAAAAAGACCAAAGTTGAGATAGAACATGTACTTGTTCTTCTCCGTTTACCTTAAGATCCTAAAAAAGGGAAACATCACACTTAATATTTTTCTTTTTCATGATCAAGCAGTTGTAAATACATATTTAGTTTTGGGTCTGATTGTAGAGTTATGTAAATATCTCATGTAGCTGTTTATATATTCTGGTAGCTGTTTATGTAATCTGGCATATGTGTATTGAATCATGTAATCTGGTATAGTGTATCACAGGTTTATGTTAGCTTACATTAGGCAGTTACAACAGAGGTGTGTTATGTACACCTTCTTGATTAGTATATAAGCAATGTACAATGTAATCTTCGATAGATGAGTAATAAAAGAGATTGTAAAGTTCTTCTCTGTTATTCATTGATTCAATTTGTTTCAATGTGTACTGTTACATTGATCAACTGATCATTCTGATCATTGATCCACTGTTAGTGTTTGAATTTGTTCATGGTATCAGAGCAGGTTCTATTGCTCTTGATCTGTGTTGTTTTTAGTTGAATTGATTGTCTGATCATGGCATCCATTCATGGTTCTTCAAGTTCTTCAATTCGAAATGGAGCAGGAAGAGCTCGATGCGAGCGATCTTGGAGGTGAAAGTCCTTATTTCCTTCAAGGATCTGATCATCCTGGTATGGTACTTGTCTCCAATACTCTTCTTGGTTCAAATTACTTGTCTTGGAGTGAGCTATGATGATTGCTTTAGGTGCAAAAGCGAAAATTGGTTTCATTGATGGAAGATATGCAAAGCGATTCCACTGATCCTAACTTGGATCGATGGATCAAAGTGGATTATATGGTAACTTCTTGGATCTTGAATTCTATTTCAAAAGATATTGTTGAAGCATTCCTTTATACAACTTCTTCTTTTGATTTGTGGAATGAATTGAAAGAAAGGTTTGGAGAATGTAATGGACCCTCTCTTATATCAATTAAAAAGAGATATTGCTTCTATAAGTCAAGGAGATCTATCGGTTTCACGATATTATACAAAACTTAAGAAGCTTTGGGATGAAGCTCAACTGTTTAGTTCCTTTACGTGTGTAAGTGTGGAGCTTGACAACATTTATTTGTTACGGAGTCTAATGATAGGTGATGCAATTTACGATGGGATTACATGATATGTATGATCATATTCGTAATCGAGATATTGGTGATGGATCCATTGCCAAATATAAACAAAGCTTACTCTATGATTCTTAGAGTTGAAAAGCAAAAGGAGGTACATGTTGGCTATTCCCCTGTGATAGATACTGATCATGATGATGAAAACTAACAAGGTGAATTCGGGTTCATCTGGTTCGATCAATGGTCATAGGTTTCTTTGGTAAAGGAAATCACAAGAAATTTGTCAATAAAGATGATTTGTTTTGTGATCATTGTAAGGCAAAAAGGCACACAAAAGAGACTGTTTCAAACTTCATGGGATTCAGATTGGTATAAGAAAGAACTCGACAAGAAGCAGATGACAAACAGTTCAAAATCTTTTGTAAATTTGATGGAGTCACCTCTGGATATACATGATGCAGGATCTCTTCAGTTTGAAGATTTTCAAACTAACATTGCAGCAATGATACAGCAAGGAATTGAGAATTTCATGAAAGGAAAGTCTGGTTCAACTGAAGGAATTGCTGCTCATGTGAATTCAGCTATATCTGATTTTACAGGTAGCTCATATAAAAGGCTTTCTAATTCTCATTCTTCTTTTAATTCAGATGCTTGGATTGTGGATAGTGGAGCAACAAATCATATGTGTGTTAGCTATGATTTGCTTGCTAATGTTACTGTTTTAGCTAAACCTGTTATGGTTTGTTTGCCTGATGGACATACAAAAGAAGTTAATTACATTGGAGATGTGCAGCTGAGTTCAGACTTGATTCTTTCTTCTTGTTTACATATAAACTCATTCAAGTATAATCTCTTGTCAGTTAGTAAATTACTCTCCTCTACTAAATTGACAGTTGAGTTTTATCCATCGTTTTGTGCAATACAGAACATTGAGAATTCTCAAGTTCTAGCTGTGGGAAGGATGATTGGAGGTCTATACATACTGGATTCCAGTTCTTTCAATAAAGATGTCATTACTTCATTTGTGTCTCCTAGAATTGTCACTACTTTCTTTGTAATAATGCTCTTGGTAGTTTTTCATGGCACTGTCGTTTGGGGCACCCCTCTGTTAATGTAACAAAACACCTTGATTTGTTACTTAACAGTCCTTTAAATGAAAGATACAATGTACCTTGTGATGTTTGTCAAATGTCCAAACAGTGCAGAATGGTTTTTCCATTGAGTTCTATTCAGACTTCTTATCCTTTTCAGTTGTTGCATATGGATGTTTGGGGACCATATAAGCAGTCTTCTATCCAAGGAGCTCATTATTTCTTGACAATTGTGGATGATTTTAGTCGATTCACATGGACATTTTTGATGAAACATAAGTCCTTGACAGGCAACTTCATCAAACGGTTCATAGCATTCATTCAAAATCATTTCAAGGCTTCGAGTTCAAACCATTAGGATCGATAATGGTGCGAGTTTTGTAATAAAGATTGTCATGCTTTATTCTCTGCAGTGCAGGAATTGTTCATCAACGATCCACACCATATACACCTCAGCAAAATGGTGTAGTTGAAAGAAAACATCGACATTTGTTGCAAGTTACAAGAGCCTTGATTTTTCAATCTCATTTGTCCACAAAATTCGGGGTGATGCTATTCTGCGCTACTTACATCATTAACAGATTACCTTCTCAGTTGCTGAAATGGAAGTCTCCTTACCATCTTTTGTTTGGAAGGTTACCAAGTTATTCATCCTTGAAGACATTTGGATGTTTATGTTTTGCTACTAATGTTTCACCAAGCAAAACCAAGTTAGATTCACGAGCAATTAAGTGTATCTTTCTTGGTTATTCCCCTGGTCAAAAGGCCTATCGATTGTACAATATGGCTACTCATAGTTGTTTTGTTTCAAGAGATGTGATTTTCTTTGAAAATCAGTTTCCATTTCACAAAGATACTTCAAATTCAAAGTGTCCTGTGCCTATCTCTTGTGATGATAACTCTGATTATTTGAGAAATATTTCAGCTCCTGTTGCTATACCTTCTCAAAATGTTGTTCCTACATCTGCTACTATGCCTTACTCTGAGGAATTACCTGTTGAAGCATCTCTTGATGTTCCTGATGTTGTTTCTTCTATGCCTATCAATGATACATTAGTTCCTCATACTAATGATGGTTTACCTGCAGTTGTTCTACCTCCTACTGCAGTTATTACTCGCAAAAGTCATCGTGTTGTTCACAAACCTCTTTGGATGAATGATTTTGTTTTGAACAATGTTCATACATGTGATTTTACTCTCTGAGAAATTCCTCTGTCTCTTTGGTACTCCTCCTACGTTTCCTTTTATTCATTCTCCCCCCATATTACTGCGATTACAAGTGCTTCTTAGTTCTTTGTCTCAAACATTAAGGAGCCTACTTGTTATAATCAAGCTCAACATGATCTGTTTGGGTTGAAGCAATGAATAAGGAATTACGAGCTTTGGAAACCAATGGTACTTGGAGTCTTACTACCCTTCCACTGGTAAAAAGGCTATTGGTTCTAAGTGGGTTTACAAGGTTAAGCTTCATCGATGGTTCATTGGATAGGTGTAAGGCTCGTTTGGTTGCAAAGGGTTTAACCAAATTGAAGGTGTTGATTACACCTTGATTCTTTCTCTCTGTTGCAAAGAATGTCTTTGTTAGGATTGTTTTATCCTTAGCAATTTGCTCGAGATTGGCCTTTACATCGGTTGGATGTTAACAATGCCTTCTTACATGGATATATTGATGAAGATGTTTACATGAAGCTCTCGATGGTTACGGTTTGGCTTCATCTAATCAAATCTGCAAACTTCAAAGATCCTTGTATGGTTTGAAGCAAGCTTCTCGACAATGGAATCATGAGTTTACTTCTAAACTTCAAACTTTTGGTTTCAGTCAGTCTGCTCATGATCCCTGCTTGTTTACTTACACAAATGATGACCAATTTTTGGTGTTGCTGGTATATGTTGATGATGTTCTTATTACTGGTACTTCACTTAAGTTAATTACTCAAGTCAAGACATTCTTACACAATTTGTTCACCATCAAGGATCTTGGTCAAGCACGTTATTTCTTGGGTTTGGAATTGGTTCGATCTTCATCAGGCCTTTATGTTCATCAACGCAAATATGTTCTTGATTTGCTTTGCGATCTTTGGTCTTACTATGGCCAAACCAATTTGCTACTCCACTTCCTCGTTGCAAGTTCAATGATCTTGACTCCCCTTTGTTCATTGAAGTTGATAGATACGAGACGACTCATTGGTCGTCTTCTTTACTGGGTTTCACTCGTCCGACATCACTTACGCCACACATGACAGTTAAGTCGGTTTGTTCAAGCTCTACTGAGCAACATTGGTGCAGTGCACTTCATGTTCTACGGTATCTTAAGGGTACTCCTTCACGGGGTTTGTTTTCCCTGTTCGGATGAATCTTTCTGTTGTTGCTTCTTGTGATTCGATTGGGTGCTTGCCCTCTTTCTCGAAAGTCTCTTCTTGGTTATTGTGTGTTCATGGGATCCTCTTTGATCTCTTGGAAAACTAAGAAGCAGACTCTTGTATCAAGTCTTCTGCTTTGAAATTTGAATATCGAAGTTTATCTTCCACAGTTTGTGAATTGTTGTGGATTTCTTATATCCTCAAGGACTTAGGTGTTCCTACTGATCTTCCAATCCCTCTTTGGTGTGACAATCAAGCTGCGATACATCTCTCTGCCAACCCTGTTTTTCATGAACGCACTAAGCATTTGGAGATTGATTGTCACCTGGTTAGGCATCAGTTCAAGTGTGGTTTTGTTCTTCCTCAATATGTTTCTACTCGATTACAGTTGGCTGATTTATTTACTAAGTCATTACCAGCACCTTTGTTCTCTGATTTATTGTCCAAGATGGGTCTATGTGAGTGGCATAGACTTCCATCTTGAGGAGGGGATGTAGAGTTATGTAAATATCTCATGTAGTTGTTTATATATTCTAGTAGCTGTTTATGTAATCTGGCATATGTGTATTGAATCATGTAATCTGGTATAGTGTATCACAGGTTTATGTTAGCTTACATTAGGCAGTTACAACAGAGGTGTGTTATGTACACCTTCTTGATTAGTATATAAGCAATGTACAATGTAATCTTCGATAGATGAGTAATAAAAGAGATTGTAAAGTTCTTCTCTGTTATTCATTGATTCAATTTGTTTCAATGTGTACTGTTACATTGATCAACTGATCATTCTGATCATTGATCCACTGTTAGTGTTTGAATTTGTTCACTGATTGTAGGGAACTTTCATGAAAATACTAATCATTTTTTAATAAAGAGGGGAATAAATAGATATGTAGTTTAATGTGAGCTACGGAACATGAATTTCTTGCCTCACCTATTGATGCATCGTCCTATCCTTTGATTCTTTGATTCAAAATTTCTCTATATGTTGTTCCATGTTCTAGTATCTTTTTTTCTTCACTTTTGGGTAATAATTTACTTACTTCATTTTTTGTTATATTTAGCTAAAACTATATCATGCTACTTATCTGTTTTCATTTTAGTTATTTAGTAGACTGACTCTATTTGATTGAACATCTTACAATGTCATTTCTTGGTCTCAAACATTTGGAATTTTTCATTCATGATCATAGATTTATAATAAAAAATAACGAAAACTTACTTGTTTTTATTTTATAGGTGGTTATTTGATTTTACATCCAAGTAATTTTTTTCTTCAGTAGTATATAGATATTCAGTGCTCTGGGCTTATTTTTTATTTATTTTTTCAAGGGCTTTCTGGGCTTATTCACTTGTTACATTTTTCAATTTGTTTCAGTTCCTCTCTTGATACCAAGAGCACTTATAGGCAAATGCTTCTTTTATTGCTATAATCCTTGTTGACATATATAAATATCTTAATTAATACTGATCTCATAGACTTATCTTGGCATCATTTATCTCTGATATACATTCACAAGCCCAGAGTGTCAGACCAAGGCATTTAATAGGTAGTATTCATTCTTATCATATGATTAAGAAGTCTTGGTCTGGTTCTTCCTAAGTTTTTTAGCTCTTTTTTCTACCACAACAAAAGCTCTTTTTTATTTTCAATTTGTTATATGCACTGGCCACCTGCATATATACAGGGATTGATATAAAGTAACCAATAAGGGGGTTTTTGCGAATGTTGAAAAGATGTCTAAAATTGTAGAATGACTTGCTTGATTCATTGGAGGACAAGCTATCCTAGTGCTTTTAAGGAAAATGTTCTGTTATTAACAAAAAAGAAGAAAAAACTAGCAATGGTTATATGTGTTGTACATTGAGTTGGAATTTGCTACGAACTAGAGAAGGAAATAGAAGACTAAGAACTTTTACTACTATAAACTACTACTACAAAGGAGAAGAGAATAAATGAGATAGTTGAAATGAGATGTTTTCATTCAACTTGGTGTGTTTTTACAATGAGGTTAGCACCCTTTATATAGGCCATTTGGTGATGATGATAAATGTATTTTATACAATGTGTACAAGTAACACATACCCATGTCATACAACACATTACAAGTAATTTGACAATACATGAAAGAGTTGGTGTACATTGGAAATGGTTACAAGTAATATGACAATACATAGACAAGTGGATGTACTATTAATTGAGAAATACAAGTTACATGACTACACGATATGTTGTTGTACATGCATGGTCATCCATACTCCACAACACTCCCCCTTAGATGACACTTGCTTAGAGATTGTGCGTCGTTAAAACTTCTACTAAGAAAAACCCTATGGGAAAAAGTATAGTAAAAGAAAAAGAGTACACTATTCTCATAAATATTAAGATGGGTATAATATTGTTAAGATTGCCTCATTAAAAACCTTGCTAGGAAAACCCAATGGGATAAAATCATAGCTAAGGGAAAAAGAGTGCAATACACTAATCAATAACTCTCCCTCATGTGAACATGGGCGAAACTTGTTCAGTTTCTGTACTTGCAATGTCCTTAAGTTTACGCAAGCCAATACCATATGTAAGCCTTTTAAATGTCGTAGTTGGTAAGGCTTTTGTGAATAAATCAGCAAAAATTATCACTCGATCAGATTTTCTTGACATCAATTTCACCATTCTTCTAAAACTCATGTGCATAAAAGAATTTTGGTGAAATATGTTTTGTTTTGTCCCCTTTTATGAATCTTTCACTTAATTGTGCGATACATGCTGCATTATCTTCATATAATATGGTTGGAGAATCTTTTATTGAAGACAATCCACATGATTCTTGAATATGTTCAATCATGTTTCTCAACTACACATTCACGACTTGCTTCATAAATTGCAAGTACTTCAGAATGATTGGAAGAAGTAGCAACCATAGTTTGCTTTACTGACTTCCATGATACAACAATATTACCATAGGTGATAACATTTCCCGTTTGAGAACATGCCTTGTGGGGATCAGATAAAAATTCAGCATCAGCATAACCTTGGAGATTCAATTTTACCCCTCTCGAGTAAAATAAACTCATGTCACTTATTCCTCGAAGATATCGAAAAACATGTTTAACATCATTCCAATGTTTTCGAGTTGGTGAAGAGTTGTATCTTGCAAGTAGGTTGACAGCAAAAGCAATGTCAGGTCTTTTACAATTTGCAAGATACATAAGTGCACCAATTGCACTTAAATATGGTACCTCCGGACCAAGTAGCTCTTCATCACTTTTATGAGGTCGAAATGGATCCTTATCCACTTCAAGTGAGCTGACAACCATTGGAGAGCTCAATGGATGTGCTTTGTCCATATAAATTTTTTTTAATATTTTTTCAATATAATTTGATTGATGGACAAGTACTCCACTTGAAAAATGTTCAATTTCCAAACCAAGAAAAAGTCTTGTTTTTCCAAGTTCTTTCATCTCGAATTCCTTTTTCAAGTATTCGGATGTTCTAACGATGTCGTTGTGGTTTCCCACTATATTTAAATCATCAACATATATAGCAATAATCACAAATCATGTTGATGATCTTTTAATGAAGACACATGGGCAAAGTGGATTAATTACATATCCTTCTTTAAGTAAATAATCTCTAAGACGTTTGTACCACATTCGTCGGGATTGTTTCAATCCGTACAAAGACCTTTGTAATTTTATAGAATGCATTTTATGAGGTTTTGATTTTATTTATTTGGATATTACAAATCCTTCAGGGATTCTAATATATATCTCATTGTCTAGGGATTCGTAAGATATGTTGTAACGACATCCATTAAATGCATATTAAGCCCTTCAGAAACTGCAAGGCTTATCAAGAAACAAAATGTGATTGCATCTATAACAGGAGAATATGATTCCTCATAATCGATGTCAGGTCTTTGTGAGAAACCTTGAGCTACAAGTCTTGCTTTGTACCTTGTAACTTCATGTTTTTTCGTTTCTCTTTTGTACAAATATCCATTTATATCCAACAGGTTTTACGTCATCTGGGTTGAACAATCGATCCAAAAACCTCTCGTTTCCTTAACGAGTCTAGCTCTGCTTGGATAACCTCTTGCCATTTTCTCCAATCAGGACTTTTTTGACATTCGTCCACAGATCGTGGTTCTGGATCATCATCATTTTCACATATTTCAAAGGACACATTGAAAGCAAATATATCATCAGGAACAATTTTATTTCGATCCCAAATCTTACCTGAGTTTAAATAATTTATTGAGATCTCATTATTTTCATATTTTCCTTTTTTTCTAGAGGCAGTTGTTTCTCGTCAGAATCAACTTGTTCTAACAAATCTTTATCAAATGATTCTTGTGTTTCCTCATGAGTATTTTGATTTATATTTATTTGTACTCTTGTTTTCCTCTTTCGAGGAATTGTATCCTTTGAACCAATTGGTCTTCCACGCTTTAAGCGTTTCGTTGGTTCTTGTGCATTTTGTTGCACAAAGACATCAATTCTTGCAGGAGCATTTACAACTGGAATATTTGATTTTATCACTTGTTTTGCATCAGTAAATGCATCGGGTAATTGATTTGCGATTTGTTGCAAATGAATGATCTTTTGAACTTCAAGTTCACACTGATTTGTGCGTAGATCATAATGTGATAAAGTTGATGCATTCTAAGCAATTTCGCGTCATTCCTTTTGAATTGGCTTCTTATCTCCCCCTAATGGTGGGAAAATTGTTTCATCAAAGTGAATATCACTAAAACGTGCAGTAAATAAATCCCCTGTTAAGGGCTCAAGGTATCTTATAATGGACGATGAGTTAAATCCAACATAAATCCCAAGTTTTCAAATGTGAAATATTTGGTTGTTGACCTAAAATGAGTTGCATGGGAGAATGTTCATGGTATGTAGTAGGTCTATAACGAATGATAGATGCTGCATGAAAGACTGCATATCCCCAAACTGAAGTTGATAACTTAGTTCTCATGATTAAAGGTCTAGCAATTAATTGAATGCGTTTGATCAGAGATTCTGTCAAACCATTCTGGGTATGCACGTGTGGAACATAATGTCCAATGGTAATTCCTATAGACATGCAATAATTTTTAAATGCTTGAGATTGAAATTCTCTGGCATTATCAAGACGGATGGTCTTGATTGGGTTGTCAGGGAATTGTGCTCTTAATTTAATGATTTGTGTTAAAAGTCTAACAAATGCAACATTGCGGGTCGAAAGCAAACAAACATGTGACCACCTAGTTGATGTATCTATCAAAATCATGAAATATCTAAATGGTCCACAGTGAGGATGAATAGGTCCACATATGTCTCCCTGAATGAGTTCTAAGAAAACTGGGGATTCCACAACAATTTTACTTGGGGATGGTTTTACTATCAATTTACCTTAAGAACAACTAGCACAATTATAATCACCAGCTAAAAATATTTTGTGACTCCTTAGAGGGTGTCCATGCGAATTATTAATTATTCTTCTCATCATTGATGATCCTGGATGACCAAGCCGGTGATGCCATAAAATGAATGTCTTTGGATCATTAATTTTCTTATTTAAGACGACATTCATTTCGACATGCCTTATATGAGTAAAATATAATCCAGAGGATAAAGCTGAGAATTTTTCTAACACTTCTTTTTTCCCATTTAAAACCAATGTGACATAGAGAAATTCTCTATTATTTTCATTCATGGTTTCAATGTGATATCCATTTTGTCGAATATCTTTAAAGCTTAGTAAATTTCTTATGGATTTTTCAGAGTATAAGGCATTGTCAACGTGAATTGTTGTTCCCCCAGGCAACATAATATTTGCTCTTCCAGAGCCATTAATCAAATTGGAGATGCTATATATTGTTTGAACATTAGCCTCAGCTAAGTTCAAATTGGAGAAATATTCTCTGTTTTTAAGGATTGTGTGCGTTGTAGCACAATCAACAAGACATATATCGCTCATTTTTTATTTATGATTTGAACACATGATTTGTTGATCCATCTAGACAAATAATGTTTGGCAAATTAGAAAAAGAGTCATATTTCATTCATAATAAGAAACTAGTACATATAACTAAGAAGCATAACAAAAACTAATACATAGAATTATTGAAAATCATTACATATGATCATTAAAAATATCGAGATTAGTATTTGGATCATCAAAAAAATTCGGGACATCCATATCATTGATGTCCGATGAGCCATCTCCGACAGTGAAGTTCATCTCAGCTGTTTTGCCTTTCTCCTTTAAGGAGGCTTGATAAATATCAATAAAACGCTTAGGCGTGCGGCATACATGAGCCTAGTGGCCTTTTAGACCACACCTGTTACATGATTGGTCACGATTACGAGCATGCTTATTTTCAGCAGTATTTTCCCCTTATTCAGAATGGTGTCATTCTTATTCCATTTATTTTAGAACTTATTGCCACAAAATTTAGAATAGGGCTTGCCACGATCTTTGCTGATTGATCATTTCTCATTTCCACATCCGTGGTTTTTCTTTCCTTGACCGTTTTTATGGTCATTATAGGATGTTGCATTTGTTTCATTAATTGAAGCGGAACCAGTTAGACGGGAGTTGTGGTTCTTCAATAGAAGCTCATTATTTTGTTCAGCCACCATGAGACAAGATATTAATTATGAGTACTTTTTAAATTGACGCGCTCGATATTGCTATTGCAACAACATATTCGAGGCATGAAAAGTACTGAATGTTTTTTCCATCATTGCCTCATCAGATATATTTTCTCCACACAGCCTCAAACGAGAGGTAATATGAAACATGATGGAGTTATACTCACTGACTGTTTTGAAATCTTGTAGCCTAAGATTCAGCCAGTCGTTTTGAGCTTTTGGAAATATCACCGTCTTTTGGTGATCATATCGCTCTTTCATGCTTAACCACAAGGTGAGAGGACCTTTTATAGTGAAATACTCACTTTTCAGACCTTCATGGAGATGACGACGAAGGAATATTAGTGCTTTCGCACGGTCTTGCATTGATGTTTTATTTCCTTCTATAATAGTTTCTCCTAAGTCTTTAGCTTGGAGATGTATCTCGGCATCCAGTTGCCATGGCAAATAATTATTTTCATTGATATTAATAGCAACAAATTCAAGTTTTTGAAGGTTTGCCATAATCTGAAAATATGTCAAGAAATTGAGTAAATAGTTTTTCCCTTTTATATAAAATAAATAATATACGATTATATATATGTTCACAACTTGATTATTAATATGCAAAATGTACTACTTGTATGAGTTGGTGGGACAACCTCCAGGTTGGGTGGCGAGACAAAGTCTACTTAAAACCATGCCTCCTCGAACGGGATAACCCGTTTCCCTTTCAATGTTTAGTTTTACCGGGGACAAGGCTTACCCACTATCAACCCAAACTCATAACACTATTTTCAATATAAAAAATCAAGAATAGAGCATAATTAATCGTTAGTAGTATAGTGAGAAAACTAGTTATGCCACATATTGACTTTTGATTTCTGACATAGAAGATCGTACAAGACGCAACTACAGAGCATATTTTCGCAATCGGTGACGTTATAATGCATAATATATGAATAAAGTATGCATATAGAAGTGATGCATGTAATAAAAGGAAGCAACCATGATAATATAGAAATAAATTGAACTTATTTAAATAACAAAAGTTATACCTTCCTAGCTTTGTCTCCTTAACAAGCCTTCTTGAACTTCAAGATCTCCTTAATGCTAGAGCAAGCTCATGCTGATAACGTATTGTAAATTGAGTTGGAACTTGCTAAAAACTAGAGAAGGAAATAGAAGACTAAGAACTTTTACTACTATAAACTACTACTACAAAGGAGAAGAGAATAAATGAGATAGTTGGAATGAGATGTTTTTATTCAACTTGGTGTGTTTTTACAATGAGGTTAGCACCCTTTATATAGGCCATTTGGTGATGATGATAAATGTACTTTATACAATGTGTACAAGTAACACATACACCCCATGTCATACAACACATTACAAGTAATTTGACAATACATGTAAGAGTTGGTGTACATTGGAAATGGTTACAAGTAACATGACAATACATAGACAAGTGAAGGTACTATTAAGTGAGAAATACAAGTTGCATGACTACACAATATGTTGGTATACAGGCATGGTCATCCATACTCCATAACAATATGTGCTTTATATGCATTCGACATTTGTGCACCTGCGTTGTGTTTTGCTTGTGTAAATATCAATTCACCATTGGAGAAATAGCTTGATAGTTCTATAAGTGAAACAATTGAAAACCCCCATGTCATGGAGGTTGTGTTTATGATCATTAATCTAAATCTAATCGTTGATATTTTGTGCATTTATGATTTATAACTGATTGCATGGCATTTTTTATCATTACAGTTGTAAAAAAAAAGAAATGCACCATGAGATTTTATTTTTCTTTTTTGTACTACTATTATAATGCATAGTTGTATTTGTTAGTTGGCCAATTACTTCCCTACATGTGAATCGGTTGAACTTTTCTTTTCTCTTATGCACCTCTACTGAATCCCCACATATATTGGACATGCTTGAGTTGTAATTAAAAAGAAGGGCTCTTTAGCTACTGTTCTTTACACCTTCAAGTTCATTTAAAGGTATGGTTCTCAGTTCACTCTCAATGTAGATGCCCACATAAAAACACATTGATGAGTTAGTTTCTCTTTTGGGACCAATTTGTGTTTCACTCTGGCTTATGAAGACACTGCAAGATGTATCATTTACAACATGCCTGGATCACTGCATTCCATGTGACTCTAACATTGTTACTTGGCATCTAATAACAATCCTTACATTGACTTCAAAATTGTGGTAATACACGTTGAGAAGTGGCATATTGCAAAGTCTCCAAGTTAGGGAGTGCCTAGTGACTTTGTGTGCGACTTTTCTATGATGAAAAATGTTTTCTTCTCATTGACGATGTTTCTTTTTTTGCAGAGCAGAAAAGATACACCGGGACTTCATTACTGGTGACCTTCAATTACGTGTATATAAACATGTATGCATGAAAATATTTTGATAGTTTTTTGTGATCATAATATTTTGGTAGTCAATTTATCAATGTGTATGCTATCATCAACAATATTCATCTTATTGAACGACAGATTGAATATCTGGGACTCTTATTTTGCTGAAAGAAATGTTTTAAAGTAAGAAATGTGCCCACACATGGATTGTAAATCAATATGCATATGTACGTATAGTTACACAAAAGTCTAATACATCGATAAGCCCAAGGACCGATCACGCTCTCCTCTAGCCCAAGAAACATCAGTGGGCTTTGTTAGTGATGAAGTCCAATCTGCAATTCAAAGGCCCAAGCGTGTGACCAAAAGACCCGAGTGGTTCAAAGACTTTGTATAATTGGCCCTGTTTAACTTTGTAATTCCGCCCAATAGGGTTTGCTATATATTCGCACTAAGAGTAATGAAAAGCAATAAAAAAGTATTTTGTTATTATCTTCTTGTTGTCTTTATTTCCTCTGTTGCATTCTTGTTAGATAAACCCTAATAACCAAGGTATCCTAAGAACTGGTGCTTTCTTTTGAACAATGGCACCTCCCAAATCGGGACCCCTACCTATTGCGATGGTTACTTCCCAAATGGCGTAGTTCCGCACTGAGGTCCAGACCCAAATAGCCAATATCGACTCCAACATTCGCACTGATATGTGAGCCTAGATTGCCACCCAAATCGCTGCCCGACCCATCACACCATCATTTATTGCTGTAAGCGGTTCCTCCCTAATCCTTTCTTCACAACGGGCCACACTCCGCCCACCAACAACAACACCGCTTCGCACCAGCGCAACATCCCAGTCCAGGCAACTATTCACCACTTGCATCACTAATATGTTCTCTGGTTAGATCTCCACACTACCCACCATGTCTCCATACATGGTTCCCAAGCCACCAAAGATCTTCCTCTCAACATTTGATGGTTCCAACCACTTAGATTGGTTGTTCCACACTGAGCAATATTTCCAATTTCACAACATCGGCCCAGAATAACGCATTCCCATGGTGGCTTTCTTCATGCAAGGAGAGGCCCTTATTTGATTCCTATGGCTCTTCAAATACCAACAACTTACGACTTGGGAAGCACTCACTCGAGCCTTAGAGATCAGGTTTGGTCCTTCATTTTATGAGAATCACCAAGTAGCCTTGTTCAAGCTTTGCAAATCGATTATATGACCGAATGTCATAAGGCTTTTTAATAACTCAATAACTGAATCGTGGTGTTATCGGCTGTGTTCAGCCTCGCTTGCTTTATTTCTGGTTTGAAGCTCGAATTCCAAAAGGAGATGGCCATTGAAAAACCACCTAGAAGCAAGGTGTTTTTCAAAAAATGGGGTGGCTTTAGTTTGTAATTCACCAAATAGTGGGGTTTACTTTTAAATTCCAAAACTAATGTATAACTCTTTTTGAAAAGGAGCTATTGATGATGAGGTGGCATGCATGGTGGGGAGGTGGAAGACATTTGTATGGACGACAAAATTCTAAACTCTATGAATGACTCCTTTTGAAAATGAGCTATCTATACAAAATTCTTCGCCCTATGAACGACTCGTTCATACGGAGATAGACGACCCGCGTCACTCACGTATCTCGAGGTAGACAACCCATGTAAATAACACGCACGCATATCGACGTGGACAATCCATGCAAGCGTCACCCATGTATGCTGAGGTGGAGAATTCATGCAAATTTTAGGCACGTCTGTCGAGGTGGGCGACCTATGCAACCTCGTGCAACTCATGCAAACGTCACGCACGTGTCTTGAGGTGGTAAAGTCAATGCAAACGTCACACACGTATCTCCTGATTGACAACACATGGAAACGTCACGCACTTATGTCGAGGTGGGCGAGCCATGCATCTTCGTGCAAATCATTCAAACGTCACACACATATCTCGAGGTGTGGACAACTCATACAACCTCGTGCAATCCATGCACACCATGCGAATGTGAAGCACATATTTCGAGGTAGACAACCCATGCAACCTACTGCAGTCCATGCAAACCATCCAAATGTCATGCATGTAACTCGAGGTGGATAATTAATGCAAACGACAGACACGTTTCTCGTGGTGGACAATCCATGCAAACGTCATGCACGTATCTCAAGGGTATAACACATGCATATCCACTATAGACCATGCAACCCATGCAAACGTCACGCACGTATCGCGAGGTCGACAATCGGTGCAACCCATAGTAAGCATGCAACTCATCCTTTAAACTTTTGTGTTACTTATATCTCGTGATGATAAACAGAGATACGAAGAATAAAATAATTATAGGGCGAAACTACGTTATTTTTTTGTCGAGAGCTTAAAATTAAAACAACAATGATCTGTTGAGAAATAAGTTCATTCCATGAAAAAGTTGTATACATCAACTTCGTTCACCCAAGATATAAGCTAAAAAAAAATCACCACGACATCAAAAAAACTCATCATACAGGTCTATTACGACGGTTACGTTGACATTGTTGCTCGGTGATGCAAACCACACGTACTATATGTCTAGTTGAACGATGTGTTTGTAAATCCTGTCGAGGTTGTTGAGGTTGTTGATCTTGCATTGAATGTCGTCGAGTCGATTGATGTTCTTCCTCTGGTGCTTCACTCGACTCACCTCTGCTACTAATGCTCCAAAAAATAGGAGGTTGAACCATCTCAAAATAGTGGCTTCCTGTATGCGGTTGGGCGAAAGGAACATTAGGCGGCGGTATGGTTAACAGGTTCATGAATGAGCCATCACCACTATATGACATATTGTAATTATAACATGGTCGAGTATATGGACTCGGCAAGTATTGAGGCAATGACGGATACATTTGATGTCTAGACATTCCTTGGTCCACATATAAAGAGGACGGCCCGGGTGCATAAGGATCAAAATGGTAAGGATGAAGATTCATGATCGGCGGCCTTAATACAAACATTTGAGGTTCTGGTTGCATTGTGGACGATGTAGGAATGTACCCATGAGAAGAATGACTTGGTGGGGATGAACGTTGGCTACTATCGCCAACAGTCTATGTTCTACTCGCTCTCGGACGAGATGAACGTACGTGCTGGAGGAGAACGTCTGCTACTCTCTGCAGCAATCTCAGTCTGACTAGATGGACGTAGTGGACGAGGACATCTGATGCTTTCCCCCATAGTCTTTGTTCGTGTTCTTCTTCTTCTCACCTCTGTATTTGATTCGCCCTGATCCTTTTCTTCATCTTCCTTTTCGTTCTCCTCATTTGTGTCCTGTTCGACATCGATTCCGTCATTCCATAGAGTAGACCTTTGCCTTTCATCTTCGTCTAAAATTTTAATCCCTTCATCAAGCGCAGCAAGATCTTGCTCGTACTCATCCTCAATAAACACTCGCCTCAGTCGATGCACCAAGTTACTCTGATATAAAAACATGAGTTCAAAGCACGCAATTTAAGATATTAGTTGTTCGAGAAAAAATAAGAGTTTCAAGTTTACTGAATAGTCACGTAAAGCCCCGTCTTGTCCAATGAATCGTTTAGTGACTGAGCGATACCACGTCATGTAGTCTTGATGATCGTGCCCTTCATCTTGTGCCCCTGTGACTATGATGTGGCCACGATTTTCCCACATTTGTATAAAGCTTGCATGAAAAGTCACTCAATTTTTTTGATTGCGTCTACGCAATTCGATGCAGTGCAGTCGGGTGTCGTAAGCACAGTTTGGTGGCACGACTTGTATCATTCCGAATTGTCTCATTACCCTTTTTGGTCGATGCCACTCGACTATGTGGAAACAAATTAGGGGACACGTCGAAAGCCAACTATTATGATCGTCAGTATAGTATTCGGGAAGAGACCCGATGACTTCAGCATAAGGTTGTCATACTACATCATCCTCATTCTGCGAGTCGAGTGCATCACGGTAAGCTGATAAGACGTGCGTCGCACTTTGTGTAACAGAAAATGCATCGAGCCATCTGTATACAAAACAATAAATTATGAAAAATGAAAATGGAGTAAATGTTAAAGAAATTATGAAATAATATTTGTATTACCTACGTCCCAATGGAACGTCCATAAGCATGTGTTCTTCATCCAATGTTTGCGGTCGAACTCTAGAAACACCCAAGCGCCGTGGTGCTATGAATGAAAATATGACTCATGTCCACAGCTGTACAAGAATTGACGCGCCTGCAACCTCATGTGCACCTGCGCGAGATCCGCCACATAACTCCCTGTACAAATAAGCTAAACATGCACTCCCCTAACTATATTGTCCAGCTATTTGGAAATCCTCAAGCAATGGTAGAAACATCAAATGTACAAATCGGTTGGACTTGTCAGCGAATAGACAACCACCGATAAGTTGCAGTATGTACGATCGAACATAACGTTGCACCGATTCCTCATCGCTGTCATCATCTATAGCTGCTACGTTACGTTCTAGTCATTCAACTTTAAGTTTACAACCAATAATGTCATCTCCAATAGGAGTTCGACCAAGTAGCCTCTCCCACACATCAGCATAGTCTGTATCGGTCATTCTCGTCACAGGCATACCTTCGATAGGTAAGCCGAGCTGTTCCTGCACGTACTGGAGGGTAATTGTGCACTCCCCACATTGCATGTGAAATGTATGTGTCTCAATGTGCCATCTCTATACCAATGCAGTAATCAAAGCCCAATCAAGGCTGAAAAATGCTACACGGAAAATCCCATAGAACTCACTGGAACGAAGATATGAGATCATCCTCGAATAATACTGCACCGTTCGATCAACGACACCACGTCTTCGATGTACGCGCAATGTTTCGTACACCTTATAATTGATAATGTATTAATATATAAATATATATTATACATTTTTGCAAGAACATTTGACGTATACATGTAAAAAAGTTTACCTCACCCCTCCAGGTTCGCGATGATCTGTGTGTAGATTAGAGTTGCAAAAGTGAAGGATCTGATGGACCTAGATCCATTGTTGTACAACTATAAATGAATGATTTGAAAAAAAAATTAATCGTGTTGTTCGGAAACCAAACAATAACTCTTTCATATATGTTCAAACAATAACGAATGCTCAAGCATTCCAATATAATCAAATTACCAACTTTAACCATGACGAACAATATACAAAATCGACTATCGGTTTTCATTGGAAGGTTGAGGTCTGCTTGGACAATTTTTTTTGTTACGTCTCTCTAAACGACATATACCACACCGGTTCTTCCTAGTAGGGACTCGTTCACTGTCTTTATTAGGAGATGTTGTTCTTCTATGTCATTCTTGATGACATATGCCACATCGCAAGGGCATCCAGACATTAGGAAGATTCATCTCGTTTTGTCTTCTCGTTCTCTTTGGTTTCCCTCGGCCACGTCTGCACCTTGGGTCGGGTATGATCTTCATCCAAAAGTCGGCCAATATTTCTCATTTGGGATGGCTTTGAAATCATATGAGTAACATTGCGCGTACACATCTATCATATAGTATGGCTCAATGAATTGCGCGTAGCTCACTCGAATAAAGGCACATGCAACCAACACGTGTGAGCAAGGGAAACCAAACGATTGCCATTTATTGCAACTGCACACCCGGTCCTTTAGGATGACGACTTGGGTGTTGTTGCCTTTATGCATGCGATCTCCATGTCTTCCTGTCAGCACTTCAAACTCACCAATGTCACGATTGATCAAAGTGACTTGATGCCACCTTGCAGATTGTTCATAATGTGTGAGTTTATCCATGATATATTTTGTGTAGGATAGGTCGTTAGAGATTGCTTCATCGATTTCTGTTTACGCCGATTGTGGTATGTCATCAATCTGTAGTAAATCATCTGAGTCATCGCTGTTATTGGCAAGAATCGAGCCCCCTTCAATACACCGTTAAAACAATCTACAAGTGACGATAAAATTCGTGTAAGTAATATTACTTCAGCGATAACTATATAGTTGAGTGCAAAACATAACTTGCATTTCATACATACCAACACCATTAGAATTCATTCACCCGTACCGCATGCCTCCGTCATGCGATTGAGTCCATAGTTATTTGGGGATGGCATTGACATATTGCAGACATTGAGGAGTTCGTGATGATAAGTATGCAAAACGCTCCATGCACGCATTAGATTTTCGTTCTTGATGTTGAGTAATTTGCTCGAGAAAGGAGTTTTTTCAAGGGGTCATTTTTGAATTGGTTGTTGAAATTACTAAGCAAGTGTCGCAGGAAATAACGGTGGTATCCTTTTGGGGGACAAAAACCGTTCCTCGGGGTGTTGACCGCCTCCAGAATGCCAGGGTGACGATCAGAAATAAGGCAAACTCCATCTCTATCCGTCACGTGTTTGCGCAATATCCTCAAAAACCTTCCCCACGAATCAGTAGATTCAGTTTCTGCAATGGCAAATGCAACCGGTAGTATGTGTTCATTACCATCAACTGAGGTGACAATCATTAGCTTACCACTATATTTTCCATATAAGAAAGTCGCGTCAATCTGAAGCAGAGGCCTGCAAAACTAGAAAGCTTGTATCGATGCTTCAAATGCAAAAAACACACGACGAAATTGGGGATACACAGTTCTCATCTAATCAGCAGCCCATTGTCTATGTGACCACTCGGTTCTTGTCCCCGGACTCTTATTCCTCACTGCCGCCAACCATCTTGGTAATAAAGTGTATGACTCATCCCAATTTCCAAATGCACATGCAATTGTCTTCCTTTTGGCATCTCACATTCGCTTGTAGTTTACTTCTTGTCCGTATTTTCCCTTAATTATTTGTATTAATGCCTTGATAGTTATTGCTTGATTGCTCTGAACGACGCTTTGGATCTCTCAAGCAAGCATGTTGGTGTCAAGTTGGGCATGACCGCGTTCTACATCGGGATTAATACAGTTGTGCGGCACGTCTAATTGTGTGATCTCCTATAATTGTGTTTTCTTTCGCAAACAAGCACAAATACGCCACATACACCCGTCTTATGCACTTCTGCACTTAATCGCCTACAAAGTTGTTGTCGATTTCATCACATGGTATTGACAATGTCTATTAACATGTCACACTTTGACAGCATGTTGTAAGTCTTTTTTTATTGTCAAAGCACATCCCTATTTTCAAATCAAAATTAGACATGTCCCCCCAGTCTGTTGATGAGAATGTTGGGTCGCAGTGGAGTTAGCCACCTCCCAATCGATTTCATTATACACCGGCGTTGGTGAACTTCATCATTACTTGCTTCCTCCAAGAAAATCTCTTCATCGATAGCAAACTGCTCATCATCTTGCACATTTTCCGCACCTGAAGGTTCATATCTTGGGTCATCCGTGAAAACATTGACGTTATCACAATCGACAGCTGTTGTGGCATCCTCGTTTGGACGTATGTCCTCATCTGTTTCATTATTGGCGTCCTCGTTAACTTTATCGTCACTAGAGGCATTAATGTCTTCATATAATGGACTAACAAATCCATCTTGCGCGACATCACCTTGTGGTGATTGCATATGCAGTCTTTCCATCATCAATGTTGCGTCTGATGTGCCGACATTTTCATCACGGACTTGCGAATGAACCGTACGATTTTGAAACGAGTCGATTGACTCAAATGTCAAATAGATATCTACCGTTGCAGTTATTGATAAATTGGTCATTGTCGGCCACATCAAGTCGAAGTGTGTCGCATCATGCAACAACACAGGGACAAAATAATGCGAACCTCCGGGGAAGATTATCACGTGGCGATAAGTCATCTTAACTAGAGTCTCCGTAGATGAGATATTGAACGCGTTACACACGTCATCCATCAATTGACGACTACTCGTCCCAAACTTAACCATCAACACTACTGATAGGGGTGCGTTGTACGCGATGCCATTTAAACCAATTATAATTTCACCGTACGCATAGAATAGAAAAGGGATGTTCCTATGTTCCATGACCTACATAATTTATTGGACATTGATGTAAAATGATTACATATGATTACAAATATATTAAATGAAAAAGTTGATTACTAACGAAAGTTAAAGCGCAATCGAACTTTCTGATGTAGAAGATCGTCGTAACAGCGCAACTACAGAGCATACTCATTTGTTTGCATAATTGATCAAGTAATAACTCATATTTACATCCCAAACGATGAAAACTACTAAACTAGTTCATAAGGAGCACGATTTTCATCAAAACATTATCAAGCCAGGAATTTTATTCAAATTGGGGGGATTTAAACACCAATCGAACTTTCTGATGTAGAAGATCGCCTTAATAGCGCAACTACATAACATATTCATTCATCTGTGTTTGAGTTACTTAATGTTTTAAGCACACATACCATTAAATAAACATATTAACCATTTTTAAAAAAACTAAATACCTATTTCACTACATATCATGAAAATTATAACAAAACCAAATAAATAATTATGGAAATATTAAATTTGTAAACTTATTATTTTCCTCCTCTTTTTGTCTTCAATTTAATAATTATGCGATAAAAAATCTTGTTAGTTATTTTATTTAAATGGACTAAAATATCTCAAGATAAATTTGTTCAACTCGTGTGTATATTGAAAGACACATGAGAACAATAACATGGTTTAACATCATAGTTTAAAAAAAATAATAAGGCTAATCTAAACTAACCTAACTAAAGTAACAACCTAAACTATACTAACCTAAACTAAACTAACAACAAAACAAAACTAACCAAACATAACTAACCAAAAACCAAACTAAACCTTTAAACAAATAACAAATCCTAAACTAACTAAACTAACTACCTAAACTAAACTAACTAACAACAAAACTAAACTAAACTAACCAAACATAACTAACCAAAAACCAAACTAAACCTTTAAACAAATAAAAAATCATAAACTAACTAAACTAACTACTAAACTAAACTAAACTAACTAAACTAAACTAAACTAAACTAAACTAAACTAAACTAAACTAAACTAAACTAAACTAAACTAACCTAACCTAACCTAACCTAACCTAACCTAACCTAACCTAACCTAACCTAACCAAACCTAACTACCTAAACTAAACTAACTAAACTAACAACCTAAACTAAACTAACCAAACTACCTAAACTAAACTAACTAACCTAAACTAACATAAATACCTAAACTAAACTAACTAAACTAACTAAATTAACTAAACTAACTACCTAAACTAAACTAACTAAACTAAACTAAACTAACCTAACCTAACCTAACCTAACTACCTAAACTAAACTAACAAAACTAACAACCTAAACTGAACTAACTAACCTAAATTAACCTAAATACCTAAACTAAACTAACTAAACTAACTAACTAAACTAAACTAAACTAACTAAACTAACAACTAAACTAAACTAACCAAACTAAATAAACTAAACTAACTAACATAAACTAACCTAAATACCTAAACTAACTAAACTAATTAACTAAACTAACTAAACTAACTAAACAAACTACCTAAACTAAACTAAACTAAACTAAACTAAACTAAACTAAACTAAAGTAAACTAAACTAAACTAACTTAACTACCTAAACTAAACTAACTAAACTAACTACCTAAACTAAACTAACTAAACTAACAACCTAAAGTAAACTAACCAAACTACCTAAACTAACAATCTAAACTAAATTAACCAAACTACATAAACTAAACTAACAACCTAAACTAAACTAACCTAACAACGTCAACTAAACTAAACAAATTAAAATTCATAAACTAACTAAACATACAACAAAACAAAACAAAACTAACCAAACACCGTCAAGCCGCCCCTCCTTCTCCTCTCTCCTCTCTCCGCCATCGCTCGTCAACTCACTCTCCTCCTCTCTCTGCTCGCATTGCTCATCAACTCCTTCTCCTCCTTTCCTCCATTTGCTCCGTGCTCGTCTACTCCCTCTCCTCTTTATCCTCCTCATTTGCTCCGTCAACTCCCTCTCCTCCTTCTCCGCCGCTGGTCGTCAACAACCTCTCATTCTCCTTCAACCCGTCACCTCCTCTTTCTGGCCAACTCCTGCCGTCTCCCGTCCTCTCCCCTCTCTGGCCTCAACTCGCCCTCTGCCCCTCCCCTCCTTAAATACCCGAGTGACCGCCCCCTCCAAAACTCCCATGACCTACCCTACTAAACTAGCCTAGCCCCTGCTACCTCCCACCCGAAACAGGAAACGCAGAGAATATATTCTCTGCGTTTCCTGTTTCAGGAAGAAGAACAATGGGTACATAGATAACACCTTTTGAGAAGGCGTTATTTGTGTACCCCGAGTCCACGTGGCAAGAACACACAAATAGCGCATTCGAAAAATGCGCTATTTGTGATCTTGCCCACGTCAACATCCGACGTGGGATGTCCACGTGGATGTTTACACGAATATCGCCTTTTGAAAAGGTGTTATTCGTGTAAACACCCTCCAACGACGTTAACGTGGACATCCGCGTGGATGAATAACACAAATAGCGCATTTTCAAAAGGCGCTATTCGAATTATCTGTCATACGTGGACCGGACACATGAATAACGCCTTTTGAAAAGGCGCTATTCATGTGTCCACGTAAGCCGAAAAAATTTCCCCAACTAATAGCGCATTTTCAAAAGGCGATATACCCTATTTTTTGAATAAAAAAAATCACACTTGTTTTGCTCATTTAAACTAAAATCTATTGTACTTTTGTAATTCTGCATAGAATGAATGAGGTTTGCTCGTTTATTGGAGGATAAGTTTGCAGACACAAAAGCCATTTACAAACCCTATCACCCACCTAAACCAACCCTCACACCATCCTTACCACTGTCGCCTACTACTCTTCCAATCAAGAAGCTAATACCGGCGGAAATGCAAGAACGTCGAGCAAATGGGCTATGTTTAACTTGCGATGAAAATTTTGTTCCCAGGCACAAATGCAAACCCAAACAAATTTTACTTATGCTTGATGAGGCGTCTATTGCACCGCAAGACACCCCATCCCATATGTCGATGATGCCACCCTTCCCAACACCTCCCCCACCTCGGATCTACCCAACGACAACCTCCATCTCTCCCCTATCGCCCTTCAAGGCTCCTCTAACCCCACTTACATTACGCTTTTATGGAACCATTAAGGACCACCTCATCTCTATTCTGGTGGATTTCGCTAGCTCCCACAACATCATCCAACCACGTTGGGCCTCCTTCCTAAAACTTCCAACAACATTTATAACCCCATTTTCTGTGATAGTCGGTAATGTAGCTTTCCTCCCTTGTACCGCAGTCTATACCGTACCACTCACCATTCAATCCCATCTCGTCCTTGTGGACTGCTATATTATCCCTATTTAGGGTGCGAAACTGGTTCTCGGCTATGATTGGTTACACTCCTCGAACCCTTCCTATTAGACTTTACAGTCCCTTACCTTCAATTCTATCACCAAAATTCCCTAATCACACTCACTGGAGATCATGACATCCCACTTCCATCATCTTTTGCCCAACTTACACCCCTCCACCAAATCGATTCCATCTCCTATTTTCATGCCTTCACCACTATCCCATTTACTCCCCCACCTACCCCATCATTTCACTCCTTATCTGTCCCTGATTTCTCGGACCCTATTCCACCTTCCCAATTTCCCAAGGACCTCTATACTATTCTCTCCATTTTCGCTCCATCTTTCAACTACCAATTGGCTTACCCCTAGCCAACATGACCATCACATACACCTCATTCCCAATGCCTCCGTCAATGTCCGCCGTTACCGTTACTTACATTCCCAAAAAGAAGCTATGGCTTCCATTATTGCTAAAATGTTGCAATCTCGGGTAATAAAGCCTAGCACTAGCCCATTATCCTCCCCGATTCTATTCTTTCAAAAGAATATGGGCCTTGGAGATTTTACTTGGGCTATCCCGCTCTTAATGCTACCACAATTCGGGATTGATTTCCAATTCCCATGGTGGATGAGTTGATTGATGAACTCCATGGGGTGGCAATATTCTTTAAGCAAGACTTACGATATGGCTGCTTTCAAATTTGATTTGACGAGCAAGACACATTCAAGACGGCATTTCATATTGCGGATGGTCACTTTGAATTTTTGGTCATGCCTTTCGGCCTAACCAACAACCCTTCCACCTTTCAAGCCGCCATTAATGATCTATTTCACCCATGAAGGTAATATGTTTCTATTTAAATATCATTTCTATTTAAGAATAAGAGTATATAATTATGAAATCAAAACGAGTGAAGAAAAAATATGATTAAGAGTATTCCTTTACTCGGGACATCAAAGTGCTGAGTTTGGGGGTATTTAAGAAGTCAATAATTAGACATATTTTATAGTACATTTTAAGATGATTTTAGATGTAAAAGACTATATTACACGGGGTCTTCTCTTATTTTTTGTATTTAAGGTGATAATTGAATACTTGAAGAAATGAAGGAAAAGGGAAAAAAATGAAGGAATCGACCGAGTGAAAGATTACACAAAAATTTACAAAGGAATCAAGAAAGAATTGGATTTTATACCCAACAATTTCCCAACGATTCATATGTACCCATAATTGCTATACAGATAAGTGGAAATAGTAACTCAATTCTAAGGATTTACCCAGCGATTCCACTTAACCTTGAATCGCTGAGGAATCGCTGGTTACAATTTCGAAAATTTTAGATTACAAAAAGGATTTTGAGTTTGTTTAGGATATGTATTACCTAATATACTATAAATATAAACCTTAGACTACGAAATTAAGAGCGATTTTTGATAGTTTAACACTTTTTGCTTTAGTTTGGAGGCCATTATTTATTGTTTTATTGCTTTTGGAGAAGATTAAAGATTCAAGTTATCATTAAGGTATTTTAATTATGTTTTTCAATTATTATATTGTGGTGTTATTTATTCTCATGATTGAGTAGTTTGTTAATCTAAACAAAACTCCAAACATGAACTAGATCCATTTTGCAATGTAGTCATGATATGATGAATATATGTTTCACGCTTTAAACTAATCTTATTCTTTAATTCACTGACTTAATTAGTTGTTTTTTACGGATTGCAATCATGAATTTAAGTGTTATATGCATAGCGGTCAATGTATTGTAATGTTTTGATTCATTATCTAATTTAAATAGTAACTAGGATTGTTTGAAAGGTATGACTGATAAGTGTTTAGTTAGACTTATATATAGGACTAGTTTAGTATATAATAGGCCTAAATATCCCAGAATGATCTGTAATTGATGGTATTTATGTATTTTTAGTTCTACGAGGTATAAAAGAGACAAACGAGTGATTTCATGATGAAATAAGGAGAAAAATAATAAAGACACACTTGATGCCATGGAGGATACACTTGACACCGTGGAGGACATACTTGATGCCGTGGGAAATGAATGCAAGGCGTGGACAAGGTGTGGAGAAAGCGTTGAGACTAAGGAAGAGATGGAGTACACTTGACACAGTGGTGACGTTGTGGGATAACACACACGGGGCTAGGCAGTTATATAGGGGGCGTTGAGCTCACTATGAGGAGAAAATACACATACAAAGTTGACGCTGTGGCAGAGCTGTGACTTTACGCAAGGAGCGTGGATCGCTTACAGACATCGCCGGGAAATAAAAATAGAAAGTTTTGAAATTCTAGATCGTTTGGAATTGTTAATTAAGGTTTCTAATTGTATTATTAAGAGCCTTACGAGTACAAATAGGTATTAGAACGTGGTAAACTCATGCAACATAAGAGACAAGCATATTTTATATTAGATTTGAGTATTGACTAGAGTTTTTAAGGATAAGACATTGAAGACTCCTATTTGCAATTCAATCTTTGTTTCATTGATTTAATTAAAGGTATTATTTAGTTTAAATTGTATGATGTTGATTTCAATGATGAGTGATTAGTTTATTTATTTTAGGGATCAATGGATTATATGGTATGAATATTGTGCAAAAAGAAGTATGAATGAATTATAATGTTTAGAAATGCAATTGTTAGAATTTTGTTGATCCTATGCCTAATGCTATGAACATTTTGATCACATGTTTGTTGATTTGGGGTTTTAGGAGTTACTATGGCCATTAGAGTTTTTAAGCCGGATATGAACAACACAGTCGTAAAATATATAACATAGATAGATAGTTGTTGATTATGGACGCATGGATAGTAAACTTAAGCGTTTATGATTCTAAAGATTTGGAACTTAATGTTATATGAGACTTACATTATTCACACCGATAGGTGGAGTTCTAGTTTGTACATTTTGATCTTTTTGACCACGATAGTTGATTGAAGTGAATATTAAAAATCTATCTATTCTAATTAAGCATTGCACATACATAATAAAGACGAAGGAAATTGAGATGGAAAGCATAACAATTCATTACTTAGGCGAAGTTATAAACTAAAAGTTTTCTTAATATAAGAGTACAAGTTAATTTACATTATTTTATTAGATTAGAGTAATTTAGTTTAAATCAAAACAAAAGAGACCTTCTTAACAATAGAGTGAATTCAACTCAGTGATCTGTGTCTAGTTAAACCTTTCCTATATGAACGATATCCGTTATCAATCTTTGTTGATCACATTATTACTACTATTGAACTATTATACTTGCAATTGCGATCAATGACCGTTTAAATTTCCTAAGTGGATTTGAGATCTAAATCTAATGTTGAAGTGACTTTATGAAAGTGTTAGATTTAGTAGTTCGAGTTTTTCACAAAGTGTAATGCGATTTTATTGCGTGAAGTTAATGTCTTTGAGTATTCAAAGGGGTTAGCTAAATAAAATTAGAACGTGGTTTTTCTACCGGTGTAAGGAGAACAAACGGTTGGCTAAAGGTTGTTTACTTACTTATGGTTAATATTTAATGATCTAGGATACTTTATACATTATATTCATGACTATGTGATTGAAGTAACATGTTTGGATGCAAAACGGATTGATGTTTCATTGTTTAGGAGGTTTGTTTAAATGTTTATTTTATATTGATTTTCATTGAATTGAATTGCTCTGAATTTACTAACCTTGATTTGTGTTAATTAAGTTGGTTTAGTTAGTTTAGTCGATTTCTACATTTAAAGATTATTAATTTAAATACTGATTTTATTAAATTAAATAAAAAATAAAAATAATAAAAACTTCTTTTCTTAAGGAATTTGTAAAATCTCTGTGGAGATAACTCCCACTTACCACTACTATAAAAATTTAATAGTATAATAAAGGTGAGAGATTTATTGTACACGCTCGACACGTGTCAGGATTCATAGCGGATATATATATGTTCTTTTAAACAAATAGGATTAACGAATCAGTGTTTTTTATTCGAGTAATTGATTTTATGTCGATCTTGTGTCGATCCATTGATGATTAATGAAATTTTTATTTCACTTATAAAAATCCAAAATAGATGTTAAAAGTGCATAATCATTTTCTTTTAGACGAATGAATGGATTGAAGCCTAATTAATATCCATACGACGTTGTTAAAACTTGTGTACACGATAAATATTTTTACAGAAACCCATCTTATTTTTTATCAAATTTGTTGTATAGATGTTCCTAACACTCAAAAAGGGTATAGCAATCTATTACAAATATGGATAATAGATATTACAATCCATTGAAGTTTGGAACAACATCCTCGTGAAGAGGGCAATAACCTTAACAAGGGGGACAACAACCTCTTAAAGGAGGGCAACAAACCACATAGAGGGGGAGGCAACATTCCCACGTGCAAAGGATAAAAAAATTTATAATTCTAATACAAAAGGAAGAAAAAACATTGAGTTTGCCGAAACTCATGCTTTCACGATGACTCACTCTACAAAGACACTGCTTGCCACCATTAAAGGTTAGTTGTCGTCGTTCACCTCTGCTGGCATGAAAATCCACATCTTATCTCTCTATATCCTCCCCATATATTTTAGATCTAGGTACAAAAAGTGGGCGTCGGCAAAAGTCACACCGGAAACCCAAAAGGATTAAGAAAAGAAAAAAAGGGAAGAAGGTGACAGGAGAAGGTCGTTGGAGAAGGGGGAAAGGAAGAGATGAGGAAGTAAATGAAGGTGAAAAGGGGGACCGACGACGCTAGAGAAAATCGGAGTCGAGGGATTGAGGGGAGGTAGAAGATAAGAAAGGGGCGGCGTTGGGGGTAGAGAAAAATGGGAAAAAGAGTAAGGGGAAAGGGAGGCGCTGGAGGTGGTGGAAAACTCAAGAAGATGTGTAAGGGGGTGGAAGGAGGGAAGATGAAAGAGAGGAATGAGAAGAGGAGGAAGTTTATATTCTTCGAAGAAGGGGTGGAGGGTCAGGGGTAAAGGCAACGCCGACCCTCAATCTAGATCGAGTTTAATTTTGTACGACACATTTATGGTTTGGAGAAACTGCTGAGATTAATGGTAACCACATCTTGTTGCAATTGTTAGTGTTTGACAAAATTTGTTATCATAAGTAGGAGTCGCAAAAAGTGTCCGGACCCGTTTGTCCAGATTTGTCTAGACCCGCTTTAAACGGCTCTGAACATAATTTTTTCAAAAATAAATACGCGTTCGGACATGTTTTTTTTGTCCTTTTTAAAAAATGGTCCAAATCTGGACAATTTTTTTTTAAAAATGGGTACTCAGTTTAATGATTAATTTAAATAATATTTTATTTATTTATAGAGTATTTTGAAACTTTCATAATGTTTGCATTGTAATTTCACTAATGATGATGTTATTTTTATATGAAAACTTATAATACTTGAATTTTGAAGATATAACATGTCTTTTTTTTAGTGATGGAATGCATGGTGACATAAAAATCATGCATTTTGTTAATAATTAGGTCAAAAAATTATTTTATTATATTGAAAAATGGGTCCAGACAAAAAACGCATCTTGTATGTTTTAAAGATAAACCGGTCCGGACAAAAAAATGTCTGTTATAAAAACGGGTACGGGTCTGGATACTATTTTTAGTCGTTATTAAGGGGGGTGTCCAAACTCGTACCCGTGTTTTTGCCACCCCTAATCAAAAGTACCATTTCATTAATTATTATATGCTATTTTTAGTAAAATCAATAAATGTGTAAGTGAAAAACATGCAATTTCCGCGAGAGTTTGTGGTGGGAAAATATAATTTTTATTTATTTACTTACTTTTTACTTAAGATAACTTATTTTTTGTAACAATAGCCTTCACAAGTAAAACCATGACTTTTAATTTCAACTGGGAATCAAAAGTAAATTTTCTTATGATATAGTTAAAAAAGTATAATTTTAGTTAATGATGTTGATATTGCATCAAAATTACCAAACTGTACATAAATGTTGACGAGACTTAGTGCTAATTTTAACATACAAATTATGATTCTAAGGGAAAACTATTACTACATTACTACATAACTTAATAATGGAGAGTAGAATCATAAAAGAAAAAAGAAAAAGAAATAATGGATAGTGCTGGCGAAAATTTGTGGCAGAAATTTGAAAAACTTATTTGTCATTTTACAATAACATATAATTAAAGAAAGTAAGTCCCGCGAAGGGTCAATGGGAACTTTTTTTATTTTTTATTTTCATATATATCAACCCTTGAGCGTTGTAAGGCCCCATACGAGAGGCGACTCTCAGAATTCATTTTTTTTTTTTTTATAAGACTCAAACTTAAAACACTATTTAAAATAGAAGCCGAATCCTTTGTCACTCAATTCAACTAGTTATCGGTTGTCAAAATGAACCTTTCCTTAATCTACCAGAATATGCTACAAAATATACTCAATTATAATCAAAAGAAAACATATATCATGAATGAAATAAGACTATTTTATTTGACAAAAAATAAGACTATTTTCATTGAGAAAAAAAAAAGTAGGTAGGTTTTTCTAGCTACTTCTTACACTAAGTTTTTGAAAAGGCAAGGTAGCCTTGAATGAAAGAACTTGGATCCACCGGAATATACCACTCAATTATCCTAAATTAAAAGTATAGCATTAACCATATATATAAATTAAAAGTATAGTGATCCAATGACGTACTTTTATTCATACATTTGTTACACAAATTGATCAAATTCATTACTTCACGAGCACTATGCAACAAATGTAAAAAATAACCTTTAAGTGAGATCTTAATTTTGAGCGTGGAGGATGGAGTAAACTAGAAAAGGGTTAACTTAGAGTCGCGCTAAAGCTCTCGACCTATGTATTTGGGCAACCCAGCAATATAATTTTTTTTAAACCCTCATTAAAAATGACTCATATGCGCTTCACTAAAATATATACATTGATTTGCCTTTATACACCGCTAGAATGCCTTTTTTATAGGAACGAGACTTTATTTATTGTAGCCTATATGTACAAAGAATGTACTCTTTACAAATGCGAGAAACAATGTGTTTTCCATAAACAAAGTCGAAAAAAACCTACTAATACAATAAGGGAAAAATGCGTTGTTCTTAAACTAAAACATCCCCCCACTCTAGAAACGACCGTTGAAGAGGCACGCCCATTTGTGGTGTTATGTTCATGCTGAATCAACTAGGTTGAACCCGGGTTCTCATAGCTGGGATTACAAAAGTCAAATCCAAAAATTACAATCCAATTTCCTTCAAACTACGTCACTCCTTAGCCAACACAAATGCTCCGCCCCTTAGGTCTCTACTCACCTACGATAGCAACCGCATCCACTGTCAATTCAGTTCCATCTAAGTTCGGCCCTTGAATTCCTTAGTGCCCATTAACGATGAAGTCGAGGCCCACATGATCAACTCTTACACCTCCGACCAATCGAGATGCATCCCCGAAAACAGATGTCGATTCCTCTCTACCTAAACGAACGATGATCGCCTGAAGCGCCCTCTACCAAAGTGCCCGTCGTTTACACACTGCCCTTCCCCGTATGCGTAATGATAGACATTCCTGGATGGTTCTAGGAAACACCCACTCCATGCCGAGCTCGTTAGCTTACCGCACCCACAACTGCTTGACATATGCACAGGTAACAAATAAATGGTTCATTAACTCACCACCCTTCCTGCATAGCATACACATATGAGGGGATAAAACCAAGTCATGTCTCCGCCTTTGAAGCACTTTCATCACACTCACTTTGTCTCGCCACACCAACTAAGATGGGAGCATGTACTTCATTGGGGCGTTCCCTTTCCAAATCAAATTAAACGTTTCATGGTTCATCTCTTCCCTGCTAGCAATTAAGGCCTCCGACGCCGACCGAACTGTTTATGTTTTTTATTCCTCCAACTTCTGAAGCCTTTAGTCTGCATTCTCCCCAACTTCATGCCAACCAACAAAGCTAACAATCTATCCATTTTGGCCATTTCGTGAGTATTGATTCGACAGCCCCAACGTAAGTGGAAATTCCGTTGCAAGACTTGTTGTTCCTCTCCAAAGCCTTCCACCAATCTTGCTATGAATGCATGTGGCTTCCTAGTCAAATTGAATAACAAAGGGAACTAAACTTTGAGGGGATTATCAGCTTTCCATCTATCCTCCCAAAAGCGAACTTTTCAACCATTTCCCACTTTATAAGAAACTCCTCCTATAAAAGCTTCATGGCACCTTGCAATTGCTTCCATGAGGCACAACATGTTGGTTCGAGATATTTCTCTGGATCCCAGCCATTCTCATTACTACCATATATACTACTAATGATTTGGGCCCACAAAGCATCCCCTTCCTCTTGGAATCTCCATAACCATTTGGCTAATAATGCCTTGTTCCTCTTCTCCAAGTTATGCACACCGAGACCACCTTCCCATTTCGACTTCAGCATGTTTTCCCAAGCCACAAATGCATAAGAATTTTCGGATCCCATCTTTGAACATAGAAAATTGCGCATCAAACTTTCCCGTTCGCTAGCCATACATATAGACATATGATATAAAGACATAAAGTATGAAGGAAGAGCTTCCAATACATAATGTATCATAGTCAATCGACCGTCTTTCGACAAATAACTACCCTTCCATCCCTCTAGACGTTTCGTGATCTTTTGTATAACCGGCGCCCAAAAATTCTTAAATTTCGGTTCACCACCCAGAGGCATGCCTAGGTACTTGACCGACCAACCCCCACCATACATCCAACCTCCCGTGTGGTAAATTCCACATCCACCTCATCTACATTGATTCTCATCAATAATGATTTTTTCAAATTAAGTCCCAGATCCATTTCCTCCACCTCTGGAGCAACCTTTAATTATTACAGAAAAATTGGCCGAAGGCATGCAGCCCCATATCCATTTCCTCCACCTCTCCTTAAAACCTTTCTTAGCCAATACTTGATCCAAGAAGTCCCAATCCAGATAATCATAGGCTTTCGCAAAGTCAAGCATGAGTACAAAACATTTCTTATATCGCTTCTTCGCAAACTCCACCACTTCACTTGCAATAAGGATTGAATCAAACATTTGTCTACTCGGGGCAAAAGCATTTTGCTCCTTGGCAATAGTATAAGAGACCACTTCCCATAATCGCAAGGCAAGTATTTTTTAAGGGATTTTGTACATGGATGTAACAAGACTAATAGGGCGGTAATGCAAGACGTGCCTTAACGTGTTCCCTTTCAAAACTAAGAAAATATGCGTATAGTTCGTGATAGAGCTCATAACTCCATTTCTATGGAATTCCATCATAGAAGCCAAAAATATCATCTTTCAAAATAAACCAACAATCCTTCTAAACCACCATTGTGTAACCATTCGATTCGGGTGCTTTGTCCACCTCACAGTTGCAGACCGCCTGCCATACTTCGGTCTTAGTGAACTCTCTTTTTAGGGAATTCACTATGTTCTGTTCGATAGGGCTCCAATCAATGCCATCAATGTCCCATCGATAACCCTCCTTGCTAGAATAAAGGTCGTGATATAACTCAATAATAATCTTTTCTATAAGCATCGGTTCTTCAGTGAAATCTCTTGTGGCACTTTGAATTCTATCAATTACACTTCTTCATTTCCTCATGCTTAAAATTCTATGAAAGAGGCGGGTATTTGCATCCCCTTCCCATACCAAATTCAACTTGAGATTTTAGTGAGCAAGCCATCCCTCCATAAGCAAGACATACTCCAATTCGTGCTTCAACTCGTTTCTAGTTCCTCATTTTTCAAGATTCCAGGACCGTGACCCTTCTTCCCCATCCAACTTAGCAATACATTGTATTTGATCATTTTGCCTCATTTGCGAATTCCCAAATTCCCCTGAGTTCCACTGTGATTGCTCCATTTCCTCAACACTTGGCTCCGCTTGGCCTAAGCCTACATAGACCTTCGAGTTAGTCTTCGCGAGGTCAACGCAAGATTAATCAGCCTTCCAATCTATAATATTCAATTAATTTGAAATTTTAAGTTGGTTTATTAATACTTTGCAAGTTTTACAAGTTAGCAGAAGCAATTAATGATTAAAATAACTCAACAATAAAGTAAAGGAGTCAGACAACCTATATGTGGAACCTTGAATATATATCAAACCCGTATATCAAGTGATAAGTGTAAATGGATGCAAAAGTGATATTCGAGTCATATATGTCTCTCGAACCCCAAAAAGTATCCCAAGTGTGATAACACAAGATATATATCTAGTTCAAACAATTAAAAACATACAAAAGTGAGTAAGGGGGGTCCGTTCCAATGTCCATGGAGTAGATCGCCTAGTACCAACGCCATGCTCTTGCTCGACTACGGATCTACACTCAGTCAAACATAAGAATGATGAGTCCAGTAAGTAAAAGTCAGGACGATCTAAATAATACTTCCAAATAAATAAAATAGTCTAATATTCATGCGGATAGAAAGAAAGCTATAAGGAATGCATGATAATAAGCCTGGAAAATGAATGTACAATGAGAAATGAGTGTCAAAAAAAATAATAAAGAGGTGCCTAAGTAATCCAAGACAATCGAGTACGGGTGCCACAGGGTCAGGGTCATAGAGTCACGACAACGCCAAGTAGACTCGGGTCCTAGGACGCGGACGTACCTGTTGTACCTAGACTGTCACGAATGATGGATGTCAACAGTTCCCCGGACAAAACACATCTCATCCCGATCGAACAATCCAATGAATCGAGGTCATGGCCCTAGTAGTTAGCTAGCAACCACTCCATCAAAGACACCTTCTTGACTCACTTAGCCCTCAGACACTCATATTGGAGTGGAACTTCGAAGAAAGGTAAGGTAGTGCAATAGCACTACAAATATAAAGCTCAATGAATTACTGTACATTTCCTAGCTAGTTTTACTTACCTCGGATCATGCTAACACGCGCTCTCAGGGCTCTGACACGCGTCCCAATCAACTCCCTGACGCCCGACTCTAGCTAGTTAGGTATCTGGTGTCCATTTTGATTAGTTATGTACGTGTTAGAGTCAATAAGTTATATTTACCATCATTATTGCTAATGTAGTTTAATTGTAGTGTAACTTGCACATTTGTAATTTTACACTGGGTGTTCTTAGTATTTGGCTATTAGGATTCTTATTGTGTGAGCAATTTAAATTGACATATTGGTATGAAGCAATCCCATTTTGTGACTTACAAATCAATTCAAGTCCATTTGGGGTATAATGGTTCCTTTTATACATTTCAAGTCTTCGTTAGGCACTTAACTCGGCCAAAAGTGTCCAGACTTATTTAATATTTTTCAACACACTTTATTAATTGTTTTTGGGTGTTATTGAACTAATTAGACTCATTAAAACTCAATTCAAGTTGATATGCAACACTAGTTTGCAAAACAATCCTTTAGGGAACTTTAAATAAATATGTAATATTTAGTTTTCCTTCAACTTGAAAAATAGCTTAAAAATAAATAGAAGTTTCTAAAATTCTCGAGGTTCAATCCATGAAGTCGAAATACTTGAAATCAAGGTTTTCAAGTAATAAGATCTCATTAATATGATCAATAACTAAGTTTGAGACTCTAAGTAAAACTTTAAGTCCCTACTTGTTAATATAAATCTCTTTTTGGAAGTATGGCTTGAAAACTAAGTTAAACACGCCGAAAAATCACAAAACTTGGTGGACACCTTCATAATGATGCATTAATAAATTTTGGGAATTTTGGTTTAATTACAACTTCATTTGATGCCCATAACACCTTAAGTAAAAAATTAGCTCATTAAGTAGGTAAATTTTGTCAATTCCAAAACCCATTTGGAAAACTATTCAAAACATCTTAGAAAATTACGAAACTCAGTGGAAAACTTTCCTACCATATAATTATATGATCTGGAGATTTTGGTCAGATTCGAGCAACGTTTGATGCTCGAAATGCACTGAAACAAAATTCAGCTCAATAGGAAATTGCCTTTTCCTATTTCAAAAAACATTTTTGAGAAATATTTAAAACTCATCGAAATCGCTTGAAAATCTAATGGAACAAAATTTTTAGTATGTTGGTGCTCTCTATAAATTTTGATGATTTTTAGGCTAGTGGAGACCCCAAAAAAAGCCCTAAAATTTTGTCAAAAATCTACTCAAAATTGTCCCTTTTTTTACTTGATATTTTATCAAACACACGAGATGCAATTTAACAAGATTGTCTCTAACTTCCATGACCCTTTATATATCATGAATGAGTCTCATAGTATTTAATTGAATCATGGACAACAAATCCTTAAACAAATCATTAAATTAATACCGCATTCATCAACCATTTTTCATTCATGAACATAACTATGAATCAATTTCAACCATATTGTTCCAATCCATCTTCAATTCTATTTAGCATTATAAACCCAAGTAAAAACATGTTTAAAGGGATAAGAACCTTGCTTTCACCACTCAAATTACATAGAAACCCAGCCCTGTACTTGCATGACATCAAAAACCACAAATTCATAGTTCTTGAATATCAAATCATGGTTTTCTCCCTAAATTTGCTACACCATCAATTGAGTCTTCTAAGGGACTTTAAATTTGTACGATTTAAGATTAAACTCTCTACAAAAAATTAGAAAATAAACCCTTAAAAAATTCAGTCCACACTTGTTCAAGAGAAACCCTAATTTAACTAATCAACCTAGGAGATAAGAGTAAAGATGCTTACATGGGGTTTGCTCTTTAACCACTCTTGAATCTCTAGGTTGGATCGATGTTTAATTCCCCTCTCCGAATCTCAACTTCTCCATAAATCTCAGCAAACTCACATTCTTCTCTCTCCCTTTCACTTGTTATTGATGGCTGAATTTTTTTTTGTTTGGGAACAAAATAGAAATTCCACTAAGTATCCCTTTATATAGTCTTAGTTATTAGTTGTAGCCCCTTGCATGAGTTTTATTTCCACTAATGATATATATTAATAGTTTAGTACTTATATTCCTATTGTAGTATACCATGTATTCATACAAGCCATATTCTCTAACTATACACTCACCATTTATGTTATTTTGGTTCATACACTTCTCACTTAAGCTTATTTTATCTATTTAGCCACAACTTGATTTCATACCTTAACATTTGATTTCAAGTGACTTGTCTAATATTTGTAATTAATTACAACTCCATATTTATACTATTTCCTTACCTATCTTGGCTACTCGATGCTGTCACACATCTCGAGGTGCATCGGTCCATTTTCGATCCATTTTTGTTTTATTCGACTTGGCTCAACTTTATTATTTACTTAGCTTAAAAAAATTGTTATTTAAATTGATAATTTGTGTCAATCCAAGTTATCATATTCAAATAAGTCACGTACCAGCATTCCAAGCATCTCGAGGTATTCCTTACTCGCTTTTCGATGAAATTGGACCACTAACTAATTCAAAATTAATATTTTTGGTTATAAAATTGACACTACACACACCAAACACAAATAATTTACATTGGTGTCCACTCATGAGGGTTGACTATGTACGCCACATAAGATAAAGTCCCCGTCAGAGTCCTGCGGTGACACGTGGCATGAGTTAGAATATTCAAGTGGTGACAGCCTTCCCAACTAATAAGAGTTTCATCCTTAAAATTGAAATGACTTAAAGTAGAACTTACTAGAATCAAAAGAGGTCAAGGAAGTGATCGCGCATATATGACTCCAACTCTAAGATTATTTCTTTTTTCCCTGTGATGCTGCCACTTAACAAGTATTAAGGGGATTTCCCTATTCCTCATTACCTTCACCTTACGGTCCAGTATCCAAATAGGCTACTCCTCGTAGGCGATGTGCTCTATGTTGGGTTTTGGGGTTCATACGCAGCAGAAAATTTAAAACAATTTTGAAAAACCCTGACATGATCAAAAATAAGTTCTATTAAAGTAGATCTACAAAAGTAAAACCATACCGTAATCCTTTTTTTCTTCTCTGATTGTTCGATCTCCAAGACGCTCAACTGTCTGGCTTCTATTGAAAATCCACACATGAATTGTGACCACAATTTGGAGTGCTAGCCCCAAGAGTGATGGAAAACATTTTTCTTTATCTCTCAAAACCCAGAGAACTCGAAAATAGCAAAAACAAAAATCTTTTTCTCATTTTAGGGTTTCAACCTCTATTTATATGTGTAGATAACCCCTCACTTAAAATCTTATTCGTAATACAACTATTATATTTAGGTAGTTTAAGCAAATTACATATACACCCCTATTAATAAGTTATCATATAACAAATTATAAGGGCATTTATGTCATGAATTTTATCATATAAAAATTTATTACTCTAGACCAATTGAAATGGCGCAAAGTCATTGTTTGTGTGCGACCCAATAGATTCATGCGATGTTAGTAGCGAACCAAAACCATTTTGGTACACAAGTCATAAGCAGTCTCTAGCAAGGCATTATGACTACCCGAGTAGCATGAATATCGAAATCGATATAACCTAATGAACAATATATATCATATCCTTCTGTCGTGCGATATCCTTTGATTAAACATAAGGCATGGAAAGTCACCCTTAATTTTTAATAATACTAGTCTCGATCTTTATATAAACTAAAAACATCCAAGTGACATTGATCATATCAATTCACATAGACTTGGCCATTATCAGTCTATCATATTAAGGGATCCACTGATATATATCTCTATACGAGAGTAGCAAATTCTATCTTGATTAGATACCTTCACATATATTCACATGTTAACCAATTACAATCTTTATAATCGTTCGGTTAAAGAAAACGTTTAATTGTGTGAAATTACCATACTCCTAATATTAAAGTCTATGGTAATCTCAAGTCAAATGACTAATGATATACATATCATGAGTAACATATATGACTTAATCCATGTGGTGGTCTCATAGCGGGTCGGTTCGATACCTTGTTCCCTAATAAGTACTTATGATCTCGATTTGTATCCTTATATGCATTATCATCACATGACCATCAATCAAGATTCACACTAGTCTTAATACATTATAGTTCCTAGTATAATTACGGACTAGGGACATTTAAGATATTTCAACAAATATCATTGATCTTACTATGAGGTAAACATGCAATCACTTATAATAAAACAACAAATGAAAACTTTTATTTTATTAACTAAAATTCTAAAATAAACAATGTTTATAGATTGACCTAGGGCACATTCCCCAACACTCTCTGAGGTCTATCTGGCTCAAATCCACCATCGGAAGCCTGCCTCTTCTCGACCTATCCAATCTAAGTATTGAGATATGAAACATAAGGTGAATCCTGGCTAATTGTGGCGGAAGCTCCAACTCATATGCAACCTTGCCGACTTTCCTCTTGATCCCGAATGGACCGATGAACCTAGGCATGAGCTTTCCTTTGATTCCAAATCTCTTTGACTTCAAATACACATATAATCCCTCGTCATACTCTAATTCATCGTAGTACTTGTTGTAGTATTTCTTCTGTCTCTCCTACGCACCCTTCAAACGTAGTCTGATTTGTGGTATCTTCTCTGTGTGACCCACTACAATCTCTGGCCTAATAGCTACCACATCCTCGGCCTCTGCCAAATATGATGGAGATCTGCATAGCTAGTCGTAATGTGCCTCAAACGGTGTCATTCCAATACTGGCTTGATAATTGTTATTGTAAGCAAACTCACACAAATGAAGATACTCCTCTCATGAATAATCATACTCTAGTGCACACATCCTCAACATGTCCTCAAGCACTTGGATCAGTCACTTTGACTGTCCATCAGTCTGTAGATGGTAGGTTGTACTCATATCTAATTGCGTGCCAAACTGTGCCTACATGCCCTGCCAAATTTGTGACGTAAACTGTGGCCCCTGTTTGACACAATAGACAACGGGACCCCATGAAGTCGGACTATCTCTTCCTCATATAAACTGGCCAGCCTATACACTCGATGTGTAGTAGAGATCGGTAAGAAATGCATGAACTTAGTCAACCTGTCCACAATCACTCATATATTGTCTTGTTCGTGTTGAGACCGAGGTAATCCAATGACGAAGCCCATTGCACGATGCTCCCACTTCCACTAAGGAATGGGAAGTGGCTATAAAAGTCCACTAGGCCTCCGATGCTCAGCCTTAACTCGTTGGCATATCTCGCACGCTCTAACATAATAAAAAATGTTGATATTCATCTCAGGCCACCAAAAGAGACGTCGCATGTCCGCATACATCTTGGTCCAACCCGGATGAACCATAAAACGTAAGTAGTGAGCCTCCTGAAGTATGTCCTTTCGAATCTCAGCCACTGATGGAATTTATAAGCTTCTCCTAAACCTCAGGTATGAGTCTGTCGATTGACTCCACTTTGGGTGATCGGGACTCTGAGCCATCTCACTGAACCTCAAATAGAGCTCATCAACCTGCTGCCATTGAAGTACACTCTCAACTAACACTGTCTAAGTCCTTATTTGACCACAAATCACTACCTTCATAGCAATCAGAATCTATGTAGAACAAAGTTTGTTGATCGCCGCGAGTAATGCATACTCATGTGTTTTATGGCATCTCACAGTCTTTACGTCTGACCCCTTCCTACTCAAAGCATCTGCCATTACATTGGCCTTCCTTAGGTGGTACTCCAATGAAAAATCATAATCCTTCAGGAACTCCAACCATCTCCTCTGTCTCATGTTCACTTCCTTTTGGGTGAAGAGGTATTTTAGACTCTTGTGATCCGTGTATAAAGTGAACCTCTCACCGTATAAGTAATGATGTCAGATCTTTAGTGCAAATATTACAACTTCTAGCTTTAAGTCATGTGTTAGGTAGTTCTTCTCATGAATCTTGATATGTCAGGATACATAAGCTATCACTCTGTTGTCTTGCATTAAAACACAGCCTAAAACAACCTTAAAATCATCAGTGTTCACATCAAAGTCCTTCCTCATCTCTGGTAGCACTAACATCGGCATTGTAGTCATTCATTCATTCAAAGTCATGAATGCCTACTCATAGCTGCATTCCACTAAAAGTTGACTTCCTTCTTTATCAACTATGTCATTGGCTTGAAAATCCTAAAGTAATCCTGCATGAAACGCCGGTAATATCTTGCCAATCCCAAAAAATATGTCGGATGTCTATCACGGATGTCCATGTAGGCCAATCAATCAATGATCTAGGCTTAGTGGGGTTCACTGACACTCTGTTAGCTTTGACAATATCGCACTTGCAAAATCTGGCATACAGGCGATGCTCCCTCAAAGTCTGCAATATCGTCTTAAGGTACGCCTCGTGATCCTCACGAGTCCTAGAATACATGAAAATGTCGTCGATGAAGACTATCACAAATCTATCCAAATACTCTCTCAATATTCAGTGCATTAGATGCATAAATATTTTTGGGGCATTCGTCAGCCCAAAGGGCATGACAATGAACTGGAAATGCCCATATCTTGTGTGGAAACAAGTCTTCTCCCTATCCTCATCTGTATTCTGAGTTGGTGGTAGCCATATCTCAAGTCAATCTTAGAGAACCATTATGATCCTCTCGGCTGATCAAACAAGTCATCTATGCGAGGAAGTAGATATTTGTTCCTTATAGTGACTATGTTCAACTGTCTATAGTCTATGCGGAGTCGTAAACTGCAGTCTTTTTCTTGACGAACAATACTCGCGCGCCACATGATGATATACTCAAGTGAACAAATCCCGGTCATAATAACTCATCAAGCTAGATCCTCAACTGCTCGAGCTCTCTCGGTGTTATCTTGTACGGCGGAATCGATATCGGTTTTGTCTTTAGGACCAAGTCTATAATAAATTCGATCTCTTTCATCGGGGGTGAACCGAGTAGATCATCAGGAAAAACGTCCAAAAACTCACATGTAACTGGTACCTCCTCAATCTTGGTCTCAACTCTCCCTAACGCACTCATGACGCTGGCTAAAGTCTCAATATCGATACTAGTGGCCACTCCGCCTTTGGTAATCAGTAATAATCGAAGTCCCCTATAAGCTAAACTCTTCCCGATTAGGAAGTCGAAATGTAACGGCTTTATTGAAACACTATAGTTGTGTGTGGTATGCGGCTTACCAATCCATGCCTAGTAAGGCATCAAACTTTGGAAACTCCAATACCCTCAAGTCTGTGGGCATCTCCTAGTCCTCTATCTCAACTAAGTAGTCAAGACATAGTAAGTTCTGGTATATTTTGTCCCCAACAGCTGTGTTGAGGATTAAATGTCTCTCTAGCCTAATGGTTCTCAGTCTCAACTCGTCAACCATACGACCAAAAATGAAAGACATCGTAGATCCCAAATCAATCAAAGTATGCATAAATCGACAAAAAATGTAAATCATACCCTCAATCAAGTTACGTTTGGCAATCGGATCTAGTGCGACAACGGCATGAACCTGCTCTCGTCTCTGTTGCGATTGCGATTCTCCTCTACCCAGCTGCGGACAAGTACTCACAAAATGTCATGTTTGTTCACACTCAAAGCAAGCTCTGTATGGCCCTGGCCCTTGTGGAAGTCTTTGTCCTTGTGACTGAGTGGACCTTTGTCCATGTCCTTAACCATATCTCTGACTCTCCCTTTGCCCTGTCCTGACCTCTACCTCGGACCACTACCTCTGCCTCTACCTTCGTTATCTGTATGTTGATACTGTTGCTGAGGAACTGGCTGTGCCGACTGTTGTAGTAGGCTAGCGTAGGTACATGATGGTGCAGAAGGTACTGGCGCTGTGCGCACTGGGTGTGATGATGGAGCCACATACCCTACACTCTGAGCCTTGACGTCTCTTGGCCTAAACGGTCGGTGCCATTTTCTCCTCCTATCATCCCATGATATGTACTCTTACCAAACTAGGGACGGTGCAGCTATGACCTTATCGAGGTATGTGCTCAATTATGTCTATTTGGCCATGCTCCTATCATATGCAACCTGTAAGCTCCCTGGCTCAGTAGTCACTACAGTGCCCCCAATGACTCTTAACTGCCCCTCCATGAAGTAGTCTGCCTGGTCGACATTTTAATCGGCTATACCCCAGCATACTCCAACAACTACAAATACCTGCCCATATACTGCATTATCGACTCCTTAGTGTACCGTCGGATGCTTAGAATCTCGGCCCCCTTCACTTTCAGGACCGAAAGCGGAAAGTAATTATGATTAAACCGCTTCTTAAATTTTGCATAATCCTTAGGCTTACCCTGGTAGCCACCATACTACGCCACCATACACTCCAAACTTCAGCCTTGATGATATACTCGGTCTCATATGCTCCAGTGTGGCGAGAATGTCGTGTATCTTTACGTGGCTCTTCACAAATCACTCTACCACCTTAAGATTTGTTCCCTCATAGAACTGAAATGGTATATGTCTCTGGAACTCTCGCGTCTGTCTCACCTTTGCTGTCGCCCCTATACTAGTCTTTATATGTGTAGTTGGCGTATTCTCTACTGAAGTAGGGAGTGTAAGTAATATTATATATGTCTGCACTTGCTCTATCTCAGCTACCACGGGTCTTATAGGTAAGATGGGAGCCACAAGAGTGGCATGTATAGTAAGAGCACTCCCCTCAGGAGCAAGGGATGCTGCTATAGTAATTGGCGATGGTGATGGTGCAGTCTATGCCCTTAGTAGCTTGAGGATCTCCTCAAGCGGATGGATGCGAGATATGACCAACTAGGACATCTCATCTAGCCTCCCATATACATCTAAGCTACCACCTTTACCGCTAGCCTTGGGCTGATCGGCTATCGCGATCTTCAAAGAAGGAGAATTTTCGATCAGTTTATAGCTACCGATAATAATATAGTACAGTACAATAAATAACATATATATATAATTCAAGTTTTAATTTTGCCAACTCTCTTCACTTCCAACTAAGACTCTAAGTCAGGATCATAGGGTTCTACTATAAGTTCCAACCATGTCTTAACTCTATTCTTAATTTGTGTTTTATGCTGGTTGTAGGTTAATCAAGAGCTAGGCATAAAAATTTATGCTCTGATATCAACTGTGACTGCCCCAGTTCCCCACAAACTGGGCCACATTTGCCTAAGCCACGTGGACCCCTGAGTCAGTCTCTGCGAGGTCAACGCAAGCTTAGTTAACCTTCCAATTTATAATTATCAGTTAATTTTAAATTTTAAGTTGGGTTATTAATATTTTGCAAGTTTTACAAGTTGGCGGAAGCAATTAATAATTGAAATAACTCAACAATAAAGTAAAGGAGTGGGACATCCTAGGGCCGCTCCGATGTCCTCAGAATGGATCGTCTTGTATCGATGCCTTGCCCTTGCTCGACTATGGATCTGCACTGAGTCAAACAAAAGACTGACGAGTCTAGTAAGTAAAAGCTAGTAGGATATAAACAGTACTTCAAAATAAATAAAGTAGTTTGAAATTCATGCGGATAGAAAGAAAGCTATAAGGAATGCATGATTATAAGACTGAAAAATGAAAGTACAATGACAAATAGTGTCAAAAGAAGCAATAGAGAGGTGACCTAATACTCCAAGACCACCGAGTGCAGATGCCACAGGATCAGAGTCGCGGCAACGCCCGCTTTACCTAGACCGTTGTGAATGAGGGATATCGATAGTGCTCTGGATAAAACACATCTCATCCCGTCCAAACAATCCATTGAATCGAGGTCATGGCTTCGGTAGCTAGTCGGCTACCACTCCATCAAAGACACCTTCTGACTCACTTGGCCCTCAAACACTCATATTGGAGTGGGAGTTCCAAGAAGTAAGGTATTGCAATAGCAATAAAAATATAAAGCTCAATGAATTACTCTACATTTCGTAGGTGGTTTTACTTACATCGGATCACGCTAACACGAGCTCTTACGGCTCTGACACGAGTCCCAATCAACTCCTCGATGCACGACTCTAGCTAGTTAGGTACCTGGTGTCCATTTTGATTGGTTATGTATGTGTTAGAGTCAATAAGTTGTATTTACCATCATTGTTGCTAATGTAGTTTAATTGTAGTTTAACTTGCACATTTGTAATTTTACTCTTGGTGTTCTAAGTATTTGGCTATCATTATTCTTATTATGTGAGCAATGTAAATTGACATATTGGTGTGAAGCAATCCCATTTTGTGACCTACAAATCAATTCAAGTCAATTTGGGGTATAATGGTTCCTTTATCCATTTCAAGTCCTCATTAGGCACTTAACTAGGCCAAAAGTGTCCAGACTTGTTTAATATTGTTCAACACACTTTATTAATGATTTTTGGGTGTTATTGTACTAATTAGAATCATTAAAACTCAATTCAAGCTGATATGCAACACTAGTTTGCAAAATAGTCCCTTAGGGACTTTTAAATAAAAATGTACTAGTTAGTTTTCATTCGACTTGAAAAATAACTTAAAAATAAATAAAAATTTCTAAAATTCTCGGGGTTGAATCCATGAAGTCCAAATACTTGAATTCAAGGTTTTCAAGTAATAAAATCTCATTAATATGATCATAACTAAATTTGAGACTCTAAGTAAAACTTTAAGTCTCTATTTGTAAATATAAATCTATTTTTCGAAGCATGGCTTGAAAACAGAGTTGGACACGCCAGAAAATCATGAAACTTGGTGGACACCTTCACTATGATGTTGGGTTTTGGGGATCATGCACAGCGGAAGTTTTTGAAACCTTTTCGAACATCCTCGAACCAAGATCCTATCAATTACATTAAATTGTTTTGCCAATAAAAAATCATACCTTAACAAGAATAACTCCATGTCTGCCTTATTTATTATTGATCGATTCCTTTGAGACGCTGCTAGAGAGGAACGTCCTGCATCAGAAATTCACACACAAATGGACGATCACGATCCGGAGTGCTAGCCCCAAAAATCCTAAGACATAAATTATCACAAAAATTCTCTAGAAAAATCTCTCTCGAGAAATCCCTTCCACAACTGTGACCCTAAAGTCTTATTTATAGTACACTAGGTCGAGTTGTAAAAGAGCTCCATCTCCTAGTCACACTCCAAATAGAGTCTTAGATAAAGTCCAACTCCAAAAAGGATAGAGTCACAGATAATCTACAATTACTAATCCAATAAGAGTTGTAATTTATCTAATACTAAAATAAGAACTAAAGTCATACTATAATTCCAATTAGAGTCCTATTCAAAATAGGATTTACTAAGAGACAAAAAATTTCTAGTCACACTAGAAATGTAGGAGAATCTTGAATCCTAGTCAAACTAGGACATATAATGAGAATTTTACATTAACCCAGATAATATTAAATCGCGCAAATCCGTTCTTTGTGTGCGATCCAATAGGTTCATACAACGTTGGTAGTGAACCAAAACCATTTTGGTACATAAGTCATAAGTGGTCTCTAGCAAGGCATTATGACTACCCAAGTAGCATGAAGATCAATAAATCGATACAACCTAATAGACAGTGTATATCATATCCCTTTGCCACGCAATATCTTTTGATTGAACATAAGACTTGGAATATCACCCTTATAGTTCAATCTACTAGTCTCGATCTTCGAGTATACTGAAATTGTCAAGTGACATTGATCCAATCAATTCACTAGACTTGGCCATTTATCAGTCTAACATATCGAGGGGCCCAATAGATATCTCTATCTAAAAGAGAGGGAAAAATCTCATATTGATCACACAACTTCCACACATTAGTCGAACAATGACTAATCACAATCTTAATAATCATCCGGTTAAAGACAACGTTTGATTGTGTCAAATCATTATGCTCCTAATGTTGGAGTCTCTGGTGACTCAAGTCAAAGGACTAAATGATATAAGTCTCATGAGAATCACTTATGACATTGACCATGCAGTGTTTTCATAGCATGTCGGTCCAGTATATGTTCCCAACAGATACCCATGACCTTGATCCTTATCCGTATACGCATAATCATCACATGACTATCAATCAAGACTCATACTAGTCTTAATTTATTATCGTTCCCACAATAATAACTGAGTAGGGACGTTTAGAATAATACAGTAATTATCCATGGATATTATTATAAACGAAACATGCATTTACTTATAATAGTTAAACAACGTTTACAGAATTGGCATAGGGCACATACCCCAACATATGATACATTAATACATTCTGAAAATTTTGGTTTAATTCCAACATCATTTGATGCCCGGAACACCTTAAGTCAACAATCAGCTCATTAAGTAGGTAAATTTTGCCTATTCTAAAACCCATTTGGATAACTATTCAAAACACCTCAAAAAATTACGAAACTCGGTGGACAACTTCTCCAAGATATGAGTATATGATTAGAAGAGTTTGGTTGAATCCTGGCATCGTTTGATGCCGGAATGCACTGAAACAAAATTTTGCTTAATAGGAAATCGCCTTTTTCCTATTTCAAAAACTATTTTTGAAAACTATTCAAAACTCATCGGAATTGCTTGAAAATTCAGGGGAACCGAATTTGTAGTATGTTGGTGCTATTTGTAAGTTTTGATTATTTTTAGGCTAGTGAAAACCCCCGAAAAAGGCCATAAAATTTGTCAAAAATCTACTCAAAATTGTCCCCTTTTTTACTTGGTATTTTATCAAACACATGAGATGCAATTTAACAAGATTGTCTCTGACTTCCATGACCCTTTATACATCATGAATGAGTCTCATAAGATTTAATTGAATCATGGACAACAAAAGCCTTAAATAAATCATCAAATTAATACATACATTCATCAACCATTTTTCATTCAGGAACACAACTATGCATCAATTTCAACCACATTGTTCCAATCCATCTTCAATTTTGTCCAACATTATAAGCCCAAGTAAAAACATGTTTAAGGGGATAAGAACCTTGCTTTCAAATTACATAAAAATCAAGCCTCATACTTGCATGACATCAAAAACCCCAAATTTATAGTTCTTGAACTTCAAAGTATGGTTTTTCTCCCTAAATCTGCTACACCATCAATTGAGTCTTCTAAAGGACTTTAAATTTGTTCCATTTAACATTAAACTCTCTACAAAAAAATAGAAAACAATCCTTTTAAATATTCAGCCCACACTTGTTCAAGAGAAACCCCAATTTAACTAATTAATAGGAGATAAAAGCAAGGATGCTTACCTAGTGTTTGCTCTTCAACCACTCTTGAATCTCTAGGTTGGATTGATGTTCAATTCCTCTTTCTTGATCTCAACTTCTCCACAAATTTCAGCAAGTTCACCTTTTTCTCTATCCCTTTCACTTGTTCTTGATGGCTGAATTTTTTTTTCTTTGGTAATGAAATAGAAATTCAATTAAGTATACCTTTTTCATAGCCTTAGTTATTAGTTGTAGCGTCGTGCATGAGTTTTATTTCCACTAATGGTATATATGTATAGTTTAGTACTTGTATTCCTATTATAGTATATCATGTATTCATACAAGCCATATTCTCTAACTATACACTCACCATTTATGTTATTTTGGTTCATACACTTCTAACTTAGGCTTATTTTCTCTATTTTAGCCAAAACTTGATGTCATACCTTAACATTTGATTTCAAGTGACTTGTCTAATGTTTGTAATTAATTAAAACACCATATTTAGACTAATTCCTTACCTATCTCGTCTACTTGATGTCATAATGCGTCTCGAGGCACGTTGATCCATTTTTTATCCATTTGTGTTTTATTAGACTTGTCTTAACTTTATTAATTACTTACCTTAGGATGTTTTTTATATAAATTGATAATTTGTGCCAATCTAAGTTATCATATTCAAATAAGTCACGTACCCGTGTCACACGCATCTTGAGGTATTTTTAACTCGCATTTCGATGAAATCGGAGCACTAATTAATTCAAAATTGATATTTTTGATTATAAAATAGATATTACACACACCAAACACAAATAATATACCTCGTGTCAACTCCTTAGGGTTGACCAAGTACGCCATATTAGATAAAGTCCTCGTCAGAATCCTGCGATGACACTCCTTCACTATTTGCAATCTCTTCATGAAAGAATGCCCGAGACCACCAAACGTACCACTAGCTTGCCACCAACTTTCAAATTTATCTCAGAACTCCAGGTGTTCCAACCAAACATTCTCAAATCGGAACGGGGAAGGTCCCCACTTTACAATGCCCATCTCCAAGATCAATGGAAAATGATCTGAAGTAATTCTCTCCCCCACGTATATAGTCTTCCATGTTGGGATTTTTCCTCACGTTGTTTGGTCACCATAATCATATCCAACCTAACACATACTGGGGTCTCCCTAAAATTTGACCAAGTAAAATTCTCCATCGTAATTGTAAAGTCAACAAGTTCCATTTCACGAATGATATCATCAAACTGCATCATACTCCTAGTTGCAACATTCCTTCTGATCTTCTCACTGAACAATCTAGGAACATTAAAGTCGCCAACTACCACCCATCTCAGTGTGCATAGCCCATATAAATCCCCCATTTTATTCCAAAATCCCTTCATACTCCTCGAGGTGCATGGCCCATATACCTCAGACGCCCACCAATCATTCCTATCCTCATTGGTTATCTTCACGAAAATTGAATAAGACCCCCACTACACTACTACCTACGCTTTCCCTTCTTACATCCCAAATGATCACAATCCCCATCTTCTACCCGTCGACAGAAGACACACCCACCCCTTGTACCTACTTCCCAAAATCCCAAACACCATAGCTCGGTCAATACCTTTCAACTTGGTTTCTTGTAATATCAAAATATTCGAGTTGTTCTTCTCTACTACTTTCTTGACAAGCCCACGTTTTGCTGCCGCTCCAAGTCCTCTAACACTCCACGTTAAATATCTTCATTGGCTGACGAACGAATGCACCATTTACTAGATATTCACCACCAAGATTAGAAAAAATGACGATAGTCTGGCTTGTTATATTTCACCTCACACGTAATCGGGCGCCTCTCCCTTTTAGTTGGGGTGAGAGCTTGCTTGCTAATTTGTACTCCACGAGAACTCATAAAGTCACCATTCACCATAAGTTGAGCCACATCAAAGGCTTCCTGTTGTGCTACAACTAACTCTAACTGCTCATTTACCAAATCTTGCCCCTCATTCAGGACTGCCTGCTGTAGAAACAAGTTCAATTTGCTCTCCTCTATGGTATCAGTGGAATCAAACATTCTTCGAGCTGCCTCCAAACTAGGGTTCGCCTCATAAACTTGACTTTGTACCTCATGTTCCGCCACTAAGACCTCCAACGTGTCAACTACCCTCTCTTTCTGCCATTCTTCCCTATATTTGTCCAATTCATGCTCCTCCCCGATCATAGAATTAGCCCCATCAGAGAAACCACTTCGAAAAAGAACCCCATGAAACCACAACCAAGAGGGGGTGAATTGGGTGTATCAAGAAGTTATCGCCTTTTTAAAATAATTCAACAATAAAGATGCTATATTCTCACTAAAAAGCAAGTATGAATGCAATGCAAGATGAAGGGGATAGAAGAAAAGAAAATAGACACGCAATTTATAGTGGTTCGATCCAATGATCTACATCCACTACCTAACCTTCCCAGTTAGGATTTTTAAACCCCCACATATATTGCCAATAAGTGTTACAACCTAAGCGTACAAGCCTAGAATGCCTAATCACAAATTAGAACTTCCTACCTAGCCGCAACTAGGGTTTATGCCTAGCCTCAACTAGGTCTTCCTTTCGACTTAGATCTCACTAAGTCTTACAATCAGCCACTTACAAAGAATAGACGAAAATAATCAAATTCATTTTACAAAGTAAAACGACACCAAATTCAAATACAAGCAAGCCTGTTAGAGTCTGACCACTCTAATGCATGCAAGTATGAGAACAAATGGGAAATGCAAGTATATCACTGATTTTGTTCAAATCTCCAATATGAAATTGTTTCAAACGAATCGATTAAAACAAATCCGATTTCAAATCCAAAGAACAAGAAGTTTGATAAAAATCAAGTTTAAGTGCAAACTCTTGTTCAAACCAGTCCTAGGATATACTAAATCAATTTTAAGTGTAAAACCTAAGACAAATGTGTTCAATAACACAACAAATGATTTTCACAAGTCAAGCACACAAAAATATGAAATTTAAGCACAAGAAAAGCTAGGAAATCGGACTTTCTTACAACCCCGAGAGAGTGATTTGAAAATCAGTTATGGAGTGGATGTTGTAAGCTTTGGAACGCCTTAATAATGTTGGTTTTTAGAGTGATTCAGTTGCTTCAAAAGATTACAAGTGATAGCACACAAAAATCCAAGCTTCTTCTTTGAAAACAATGAGCACAATAAGGTTTTCTTGCTTGACAAGACAATAGAATGTTCTAGGTGGTTTGAGAATATTCTACTTTCATTTTTAATAGTTTTTGACCGTTCTAGAGATCTAAGGGATAAGATTTGATCATCTATTCAAATTAAAGTGTTATTTTCAGTTTTATAAAAAATCTGTCAGAAAGGCAATTAGCGCGCTAATATTGGGACTTAGCGCGTTAATCCTCTAAGCTAGCACGCTAATGCTGAACATTAGCGTGCTAACTCTGCAATTAGCATGTTAATATCACTATTAGCACGCGAACTATCAGGGGCCTCAAAATAAATATTTTTGGCCCTAGAGTTAGCGACCCCTTATCGCATTCGGGACCCTACCAAACCTCTTATAACATGTTATACATGTTTGTTATGGATCATAGAACTTGTTTAGGTGGTCTGGATGTTTTCACAAATCCCGGAAATGGAAAATCCTGATCTCATGCTTATATAGGGGCTTTTCTACAAATACACAGTTTTTTTCTTTTCAAAAACCTTTAAAAATAAGTTTTTCATTTCCGAAAACTTCCACAATGGTTTTTAAAGTACGGTGTGAATATAAAAACATGGTTTCACATAGTTTGAACTTATAAGACTGATTCAAATGGTGAGTTTCATTCAAAACTCCAAATGATCACTTGAAATTTGAAAAGAGATTTGAAAACAATGATATGCATGAACTAATGCATTAGGCCTACGTAAATGAACCTGTGTACCTTACATCAATGTTAAAACATGTAATATGATCTTTCATATTCGTTTCCTCGTGTGGACCGAATCTTGAACTTGTATGGCTTGAATATTTGAGATGTGATATTCTACAAACTTTGACTAACTGAAACACACTTGATAAACTTATTAGTATACTTTCATTTTGTTTGTTTCCATCAAAATCCCAGGTGGAGTAAAAGTGACTAACCACTTAGTCCAACATCCCAATCCTCCTCTGGCAATGCCTCCTCATCATTTGCACTATCTGATTCAGTCAACACAACCATTGCCTCTCCTGCCAATGATTCTACCTCATGGTTCACTTAAAAATTGCAAGCCACCGAACTGCCTCTGAAAACCTCCATCATATCCGCCCGATTTCTTTGCCCCATTATTATGCCTTCTCGAAGAAAACTTGACCCCGATATTTTATTCACCCGAAATTGTACCTCCACATGGTCCTCGTTAGCAGGGATGTCATATACCTATGCAACATATATTGATTCATTTATAAAGTTTGAGTTCATGGAGTTACGAGTAGTTGTCTGGTGGATAAGTGTTTGATCCTCATGTCCATGGGTTCGTCCTCTTTTGAATTGTTGGGCCACCTTGATCAGCTTCTTATGGAATTTGGGATCTGATGCCAGGTCTCTCTCATGTTGAGCCCCTTCTATATTAGCTCCAAAACTGTAAGCCTAGGCTGCGCCCTCTACCCTTATTGCTTGACACACAATATGATCAACCGCATGACACAATTCCTTCATAAATGCATATGTCCAAATACCCATTGGGCTGTCTCGCCCAGTATGATCCGAGCTCATTTAATTAAGCCCACTCGCCTTTCTTGTCGGTGTGTTTTGCTGGGCCCAAATTGAGGCTTCACCAGGCTCGTACTGTGGTTCGTTATCATATGGAGTGTTCAAAATCAAAACATCTTTACCCTTTTCTATTGTAGAAATATCCCTGATATCTAAGGAGATCATCTGCCAAACTAGGTCGACTGTCAGCTTTTGGGTCTCCAACGTCTGAGCGCCAGTTGGAAAAGCTAATTGAGTGTCTATCAAGTTTGGCCCATTGCCCTCCTCTAATTGGTCCGTCCCCCCTTAACCTCCTCTCTCCTCTATTGGGCGTTAAATCCATTACCATGCGTCAAAAAAAGTAGTTCTACTGCCTCCTCACTCCTATTGAGCTTTAAATACATTCCCAAGTGGCGGCACGAACATTACGCCACAAAGACCAGTGTGCATCGTCTCCTGTGTAGCGTCGATTGCCAAATCAATGAAACAATGCTCCACCCTTTCTCCTTTGTCAAACACCCCATTGCCGCCTATATCCCATACTGCCTTTCTTAGCTCCTCTGGCAGCCGTCCTTGGATATCATCAACTTTACGTACCCGCAACATCATGAACCTTCCCCACTAAGAAATAGTGACCTCGGTAGAGAAAAACGATTAGCGTCACCTTGAATTTTCATTTTGGCTTGCTTTAGATTTTTTCGATCCAAGGTCTCCGGATCCACTTCCACCAGACAACCAAACATCCCATCGATCATATCATAAGCAAATGCATTCCACATGTTAAAGGGAAGGCCTTCAATGACAACCCAACAATTGAGCCCGCCCCATTGTTGTTCAACCCAATGAAAGTCCGGGTTCCAATGGTAAGTTCAATAGATGAGGTTGTTCCCCATCCCATATCCTTCATTACACACACGAGTTTTCTCTTCTTCATTAGTGCAGATCAGAATAACCCTATGCATACCCACTGGTTTCACACTGATCTCCCTCCCCAAGCCCGAAGATAAAGCTTTATCCACCGCCTCCCATAGTGTACTCCATATTTTTTTGAAAATAAAAAGGGCACATTGACAGTCTAACGTAGGAGCCTACGCAGCAGCCCTCGATGCTCGCTCATATTTGATTGAGCACCCAAGTTTGAGACTACCGAACTATAATAGGATCGAAAATCATGTTATCATTCAACTTTGGGGTGTTGGCTCGTGGTACTAGCGCTCTTAGACCTAGCAGGGATCCTTGTAATGATGTGCTTGTTCCCCGTGCATTACCTTCCTCTTTTGGGCTGTGTTTTCCTCTTCCTCTTTCTTTCCTAAAGGCCCGCTCAGGTGAGCAAGGTCTCCTTTGCAGTTGGTGCTTCCCCTTGCCGACTGAGGATAGTGCCTCCCACAGTCGAGTCCATGCCTTCCTCTCCCTTCCTTTTTGTATAAGGACCGACTACCACCCTCTCGAGTACATCTTGTTAATCCGTATCGCTCAGCCCCTAGCATTGGTGATGATCTGTATCGCGGTGATCTCGCGTATTTCGAGGGAGCCTTTGTCTATTTAAAGGTTTCCCCTCGGAAGGGTCTTCAGAGATTTGGGGTGAAAGGCAAGCTTGCAGCGAGGTACATCGAGCCTTTCATGATTAAAAACGGGTCGGGAAAGTGGCGTATGAACTTGAATTGCCTCCACAGATGTCAGGGATCCATCCGGTGTTCCATATTTCGATGCTTCGACTAGCCGAGTCAAAGGCAGACGTGCGACCGACAGTTGACTTGAGTCAGATCGACCTGAGTGAGGACATCTCTTACGAGGAACAGCCCATTCTGATCCTAGATCGGAAGGTACAACAGTTGAGGAGTAAGTCCATCCCGAAAGTACTCGTCAAGTGGCAGTTCCACGATGGCACGTAACTCACTTGGGAGTGAGAGGACTACATGCGAGATAGATTCCCGTACCTGTTCGAGTCAGGTAGAATCGTAACTTAAACTTAATTTCGAGGACGAAATTCTCATTTTGTTGGGAATATTTGTCACGGCATAAATCTCTAAACCCCGTTTTAATTCCTTAATCAGGATCATCGACCCTTGACGTGGGACCTACACCGTGATACGTGCACCGACCGAGGCACGTGGCCGAGGTATATCATATTTTTGTATTGATGTGTACCTAGTGTTATGTATTGTGTAGACTTACTAAGTCGATTTTGTTGGGGCATGTGTCCCAGGTCAATCCATTAAATGTTTTTATGAATACTTTTAGTTAATAAAATAGAGGATTTCATTTGTTGTTTATTATAATTAATTTACATGTTTACATTATAATAAGATCCATGAGTATTTACAGAAATATCCTAAATGTCCCTAGTCGATCATTATACTGGGAACTATAATGAATTAAGACTAGTGTGAGTCTTGATTGATGATCATATGATGATTATATGTATAGGGATACGAATCAAGATCACGAGTACTTGTTAGGGAACAAAATCTTGGATCGACCCGCTATGAGAACATCACATGGATTAAGTCATAGTTGTTTCTCATGATATGTATATTTTTTAGGTCCTCGACTTGAGATTACCGAGACTTCAACATTAGGAACACAAGTGATTTGACACAATCAAACGTTGTCTTTAACCGGACGATTATAAAGGTTGTGATTGGTTACTGTGTGAGTAATGTGATGAAGTTGTGTAATCGAGATATAATTTATCCCTCTCATATAAAGAGAGATATCCAGTGGATCCCTCGATGTGTTAGACTGTTAAAAGGCCTAGTCTAAGTGAATTGATATTAATCAATGTCACTTTGATGTTTTCAGTCTATCTAGAGATCGAGACTAGTACGATTGAACATGTTGGATGACAATTCCATGCCTTATGTTTGATCAAAAGGATATCGTGTGACAAAAGGATGTTATATACACTATTGATTAGGTTGTATCGATTTGATATTCGTACAACTTGATAGTCATAATGTCTTTCTAGAGGCCGCTTATGACTTGTATACCAAAATGTGTTTTGGTACACTGCCAACGTTGTATGAGCCTATTGGGTCGCACACTAAGAATGGTTTTGCAAGATTTTAAGATGGTTCAGAAAAATGAATTTTATATGATAAAATTCATGACAAAAACGTCCTTGTGGTGTATTACACTTATACTTCTTTAAGTAGGGGTATATGTGTAATTTACTTAACCGTCTATATACAAGGGTTGTATAAATAAACGCTTTAAGTTAGAACACATAGAGGAAAGACTAAGGGCCGAAACTCTATTTTTCGTTTTCGAAACGAATTAGGGTTTTCTGGTACGCTCTGAATCGTTTTGGAGAAAAACAAAAGGTTTGGTATTCTCTCGAAGCTAGCACTTCGAATCTCGGCCGTCGTTCGTGTGTGGACTGCTGGTAGAGGGCGTTCATCGTTGGCAACGCCTTAAAGATCGATCAACCTTCATAAAGGTATATTGCGACCGAGGTATGATTAAGTTTTCATGGTTTAAACGTTTTTAATGGAATTAGATTCGGATCTGTTGGTGTTTTTGTCAAAATTGTTTTGTAATTTCCGCTGCGTATGAACCCCAAAACCCAACAGTGGTATCAAAGCCTTCGAGTTCGATTCCGTTAAAAACATTGCATGTTTTCTTCTGATATATACATGATATATGATTGAAAACATGTTAATAGTTAATGTATATTTGATATACATGAGTTTTTTGTGAGATTTATTATCATGTTTTGTGTATATGATACATATATTCGTGATTTAATTGAAATCAGTTTCGTACATCCTAGTAACCATGTTAGGTTAATTCGAATAATTTTAATGAATTGAATTTCGTGTTTTGTGATCCATGACACCATTAGGTATAATCTTTATTTTTCGTGTATTGATGCATGGATGAAATATCTGTAATTCAGTTTGCATATTTAGGTTACATTGTTTTACGTTTCTTAAATTGTATAAGTCTGAATATTAATTCGAAACTAATATGATTAGGTTCGATTGGGATAGTAGTTCATGATTCAATGACATGTTTGTGATTATTTGGATGAGGACCGAAATTGCAAATAATTAATCTTCGAAATTGTTTATTTATCTCTTTATATCTATTTTGTTATGAAATTTCTATTTGATAAGAGATAGATAACAAATTAGATTAATAAATATTAGCAAAATCGGTTTCGTTATCCCTATTGGATAGGAGATAAATATGGAGAATTTTGTTATTGGTGATATGCTAGGATTCAAATATCTTAAGTTCTAATTGGATTAGGATAAGATGATTAGTTAGATGTGGGCCCGGGTTAATTAAAAATGTTTTAATTGACTTAATTTTGGATAAATTAAGGGGTAAATTTAGGATTATAAAATCAGCGAAAAATATGATTTTCTATAGCGAATTTTAATTTTCGGAATTGAAATTCATCTTCTAAAATATATATATATATATATATATATGATATTTCATTGTTTACATAAAATCACTAAAACTGAATAAAATCCCTCTATTAAATTTTGTGTCTCGAGCCATCCATTTTAAACACTTGTCAAGGCCTCGATCACACTAATATAGTTTTAGCCATAGCTGGGTGTATTGTGTTATCTTGGTAAGACAAGTTGTGTAAGAGTTACCTAAATGTTTAAAAATGGTCCGACTTAATAAAGCTATCAAAATAGTTTTGAGCTTTAGGCACATGATGAGATAAAAAACATGCTAAGACATAAGATGTCCCGTATCTCATAAAAGTATTTAAAATTACATAAGATGTAATTGGTAACCGTTACCTACCTAAATAATCTAGTTCTGTGTTTCATGCCATAGCTGTCATAGAATTAGGTGAAATATGGGTTTTAGTCCCCTAAATAAACAGTATGTTTTATGAGGGTTGTTAATTTAGTGGGAGTCTATTCCTCTATACTAAAATAAACTTTGCATAATCTTTATTGTAGATCAATGACCTCTTCAAGTAACAATAAACCCCTGTCATTGCGATCCATCCTTGAGAAGGATAAGCTATCTCGGGACTAACTTTCTTGTCGGTTCATAAACTTGAGAATTGTTCTTAAGCATAACGCATGAAGTTGTATGTCCTGGATGCTCCAATCCCTGAGGACCCACCAGCCAATGCTACAAAAGCTGTGAAGGATGCGCATAATAAGCATGTCAACGATTCTACTGATGTTGCATGTATTATGCTGGCAACTATGGTTCCTGAACTTCAGAAGGACATGGAACTAATGGAAGCCTACGACATGGCTATAACGCTGAAGGAAATATTCCAACAGCAAGCTAGGCAAGAAGGGTTCGAGACAGTCAAAAACCTACATTCTTGCAAGATGATTGAGGGTGCATCAGTTAGTCCTCATGTTCTGAAGATGAAGGGCTATGTTGACCATCTTGATAGACTCGGATTTCCCATAAGCCAAGAGTTGGCTACGGATTTGATCCTGAACTCATTTCCAGAAAGTTGCTCACAATTTGTGATGAACTACAATATGAATAATATGGAGAAATCAATTTCAGAGTTGCATTTGATGCTCAAAACTGCTTAACAAAATATCAAGAAACCCTCTAGTAATGTGTTGATGGTCCAAAAGGGAAAGGGAATGAAGAAGAAAGGCAAAGGCAAGGCTAAAGTTGTCAAGGCTTCTTTGCACTTTGCACTGTCGCAAAGCCTGTGGAACAAGTCAAGCCCCCGACTGCATTCTCGCTTCAAAACACCCAAAAGAAAAGGAAGGAAATTGTCATTTCTGTCATGCACCTGGACATTGGTTCAGAAAATGCGAACTCTATCTGAAAGATCTAAAGAAGAAAAAGGGTAGTGCGACTACTACTACAGGTATTTATGTTATTGAAATTAATTTATCTACTAGTGATTCCTGGGTATTAGATATCGGATGTGGATCTCACATTTGTATAAATGTGCAGGGACTCACCAAAAGTAGAAAGTTGAAGAAAGGAGAAGTCATCCTCCGCGTAGGGAATGGAGCAAGAGTTCTTTTGCTCTCATTTTGTAGGATCATATGACTTAGTCTTACCTAGTGGACTTATTTTAACTTTAAATAATTGTTATTTTGTGTCTGCCTTGAGCAGAAACATCATTTTTGTTTCATGATTGGATATGGATGGTTTTGATTTTATTATTGCGAATAATAGATGTTTCATTTCTCGTAAAGGTATATTTTATGCAAATGCTGATTTGTGTGATGGTCTTTATATTCTAAGCATGAAAAGGTCCACTGATACTCCAGTCTTTAACATAAATACAAAGAGATTCAAGTCAAATGATTTGAATCAAACCTATCTTTGGCATTGTCGTCTCGGGCACATAAACGAGAAACGCATAACGAAGCTCCATAAAGATGGACTTCTAGATTCATTTGATTTAGAAACATATGAAAAGTGTGTACCTTTTTTACTAGGCAAGATGACTAAAAGTCCCTTAACTGGACACAGTGAAAAAACAAATGATTTATTGGGTCTAATACATACTGATGTATGCGGTCCTATAAACACAATGGCTAGAGGAGGTTATCAGTATTTCATTACATTTACTAATGATTTCAGCAGATATGGTTATGTATATCTAATGAAACATAAAGCTGAATCATTTGAGATGTTTCGAACGTTTCAAAATGAAGTGCAGAATCAACTTGGTAAAACTATCAAAACACTTCGATCAGATCGAGGTGGTGAATATTTGAGCCAAGAATTCGATGATCATCTTAGAAATTGTGGGATTGTCTCCCAATTGACTCCACCAGCAACTCCACAGTGGAATGGAGTTTTCGAAAGGAGAAATCGAACCTTATTAGATATGGTTCGATCTATTATGAGTCATGCAGATCTTCCATTATCCTTTTGGGGTTATGCATTACAAATTGCAGCTTTCACTCTAAGTCGAGTTCATTCTAAAGCGGTTGATAAAACACCATATGAGATATGGTACGGAAAGAGACCTAGTTTGTCTTTCCTTAAGATTTGGGGTTGTGAGGCTTACGTAAAGCGACAAGTCTCAGAAAAACTAGCACCTAAATCTGACAAGTGTTTATTTGTGGGGTATCCTAAGGAAACAAAAGGATATTACTTTTATAATCCCGCTGAGAACAAAGTGTTTATTGCTCGGTATGGTGCCTTGATGGAAAAACAGTTTATTTCAAAAGACACTAGTGTGAGAGAAATAAATCTTGAAGAAGTTCAAGAATCACAGATAAACACTGAACCGCTACTGGAAGTTCAACAACGTTCTGAACCAGTTGAACCTCCACAAGTGACACAAGGCCCACGCAAATCTGGTAGGGTAAGACATGAGTCAGAGATATTCGGATTTCTCATTACTGATAGTCGTGATGTGTTGCTTATGGATCAAAATAAGCCCACCACTTATCAGGAGGCTATGTCTGGACCAGATTCAGATAAATGGCTAAGTGCCATGAACTCTGAGATGCAATCCATGTATGATAACCAAGTTTGGAACTTGGTTGATTTACCTGAAGGTGGTAAGACCATTGGATGTAAATGGGTTTTCAAGAAGAAAACTGACATGGATGGCAAAGTGCATACTTTTAAAGCAAGACTTGTAGCAAAAGGTTTCAGGTAGACTCAAGGTGTTGATTATGATGAAACTTTTTCGCCAGTAGCCATGCTTAAATCCATAAGAATTTTAATTGTCATTGCTGCATATTATGACTATGAGATATGGCAAATGGATGTAAAAACAACATTTCTTAATGGAAAGCTGCTTGAGGACGTGTATATGACACAACCTGAAGGTTTTGTACATCCTGAGAATTCTAGGAAGGTATGCAAGCTTCAAAGATCCATTTATGGATTAAAGCAAGCTTCTCGGAGTTGGAATCTTCGTTTTGATGAAGCAATCAAGGATTTTGGTTTTATTAAGAACGAATATGAGCCTTGTGTATACAAGAAGGTCAGTGGGAGTGTAGTTGTTTTTATGGTACTGTATGTTGATCATATATTACTCATTGGAAATGACATCCCAACATTGTTGAATGTCAAGTCTTGGTTAGGGAAGTGTTTCTCAATGAAAGACTTAGGAGATGCAGCCTATATCCTAGGGATAAGGATCTATAGGGATAGATCTAAGAGGCTAATCGGTCTAAGAGGATTGTTGCTAATGCCTCATGGCATAAGTCTCAGTAAGATTCAATGTCCTAAGACAAATGATGAACGAGACCGTATGAATAAGATTCCATATGCATCAGCTATTGGATCTATCATGTATGTCATGCTATGCACTCGACCTGATGTATCATATGCTTTGAGCACTATAAGCAGATATCAGTCAGATCCTGGTGAGAGTCACTGGATAGCAGTAAAGAACATTCTTAAATACTTAAGAAGAACTAAGGAAGTGTTATTGGTCTTTGGAGGTTTTGAAAATGATCTAGTTGTAAATGGTTACACAGATGCAAGTTTTCAAACAGATATAGATGATTTTAGATCGCAGTTTGGATATGTGTTTACTTTGAATGGGGGTGCAGTAAGCTGGAAAAGTTCGAAGCAAGAGACTAAGGCAGATTCTACAACAGAAGCTGAGTATATTGCAGCGTCCGATGCAGCAAAGGAGGCAGTTTGGATCAAAAAGTTCATTTCTGAACTAGGTGTGGTTCCAAGTATTGTTAACCCTATTTGTGAAGGCATGGCCTGCCCACATCCCGCCCGCAGGCCCACTGAGTGTCCCAGTGGTACTCGGTTCTCTAAACACGCGTACTTACGCCTCCAGGGCGCGTGTTCAAACCGAGGGAGGCGAAAGACTGTACTCGAGGAAAACTTACTCGAGGGGGGTTGCAGATGCTGGGCTGGGCCTTCGGGCGGGGTCCAGTGCCTATGAGTGTGGGCTGGTGGGCACTCAGTGGGCCTGCGGGCGGGCTGTGGGCAGGCCAGACCTTCACACTGTTTGTTTGTATTGTGACAATAACGGGGCAATAGCACATGCCAAGGAACCTAGATCACACCACAAATCCAAACATATACTCAGGCGTTTTCATCTCATCAAGAGAAATTATTGAGAGGGAGACGTGAAGATTTGCAGAGTACCTACTGAAGATAACGTTGCGGATCCATTGACAAAAGCTCTTCCACAAGCAAAACATGATGGTCATGTTAGATCATTAGGCATTAGATGCATGTATGATTGGCCCTAGTGCAAGTGGGAGATGTTGGGGCATGTGCCCTAGGTCAATCCATTAACTGTCTTTATGGATACTTTTAGTTAATAAAATAGAGGATTTCATTTGTTGTTTATTATAATTAATTTACATGTTTACATTATAATAAGATTCATGGGTGTTTACAGAAATATCCTAAATGTCCCTAGTCGATCATTATACTGAGAACTATAATGAATTAAGACTAGTGTGAGTCTTGATTGATTATCATATGATGATTATACGTATAGGGATACGAATCAAGATCAGGAGTACTTATTAGGGAACAAAATACTGGATCGACCCGCTATGAGAACATCACATGGATTAAGTCATAGTTGTTTCTCATGATATGTATATTTTTCAGGTCCTCGACTTGAGATTACAGAGACTTCAACATTAGGAACACAATTGATTTGACACAATCAAACGTTGTCTTTAACCGGACGATTATAAAGGTTGTGATTGGTTACAGTGTGAGCAATGTGATGAAGTTGTGTAATCGAGATAGAATTTGTCCCTCTCATATAAAGAGAGATATCCGGTGGATCCCTCGATGTGTTAGACTGTTAAAAGGCCTAGTCTAAGTGAATTGATATTGATCAATGTCACTTTGATGTTTTCAGTCTATCTAGAGATCGAGACTAGTACGATTGAACATGTTGGATGACAATTCCATGCCTTATGTTTGATCAAAAGGATATCGTGTGACAAAAGGATGTTATATACACTATTGATTAGGTTGTATCGATTTGATATTCGTACAACTTGGGTAGTCATAATGTCTTGCTAGAGGCCGCTTATAACTTGTATACCAAAATGTGTTTTGGTACACTGCCAACGTTGTATGAGCCTATTGGGTCGCACACTAAGAATGGTTTTGCGAGATTTTAAGATGGTTCAAAAAAATGAATTTTATATGATAAAATTCATGACAGAAACGTCCTTGTGGTGTATTACACTTATACTTCTTTAAGTAGGGGTATATGTGTAATTTACTTAACCGTCTATATACAAGGTTGTATAAATAGACGCTTTAAGTTAGAACACACAGAGGAAAGATTAAGGGCCGAAACTCTATTTTCGTTTTAGAAACGAATTAGGGTTTTCTGGTACACTCTGAATCGTTTTGGAGAAAAACAAAAGGTTTGGTATTCTCTCGAAGCTAGCACTTCGAATCTCTACGCCGTTCGTGTGTGGACTGCTTGGTAGAGGGCGTTCGTCGTCGGCGGCGCCTTATAGATCGATCAACCTTCAGAAAGGAATATTGCGACCGAGGTATGATTAAGTTTTCATGGTTTAAATGTTTTTAATGGAATTAGATTCGGATCCTGTTGGGGTTTTTGTCAAAATTGTTTTGTAATTTCCGCTGCGTATGAACCCTTAAACCTAACAGATTTGTACAGTTGTAGGCGTCGAGACGAGAGCGGGGACACGCCTCGAGTAGCGTGCGAGCCGGGGAACCGGGTAGTTAGCATTTTGGTAAGTCTTATTTAATACTATTATGAAATAATGAATTACTTATAAGCCTATGGTTGTCTTTGTTAATGTAAATCAAATTAAAGGCCTATAGTTGAGTAAATTAAATGGAAAGCATATGATTGGTCTAGAGATACACATTGGCACATCTAGGAACTAAGTGAGTAATGAAATGGTGTCACTTGAGGTTGACATAATGAGAGTTAGTGGGATATATGACAAAGGTGGACCATTAGATATTCCTAGGGATACATAAATCCATGAAGATTAAGGGCTAGGAAGGAACATCACCTTAATATATATTATTAGTGATCAAACAACATGCAAACCAAATCACTCATTCATTTTTGCTGGAGAAGAAGAAGGAATTGCTGGAGAGGAGTGAATTATCAAGGTGTTAAAGGAATCCATGAGAGTTGGTGAGAAATTCTCAAGCTAGGGTGCTACATCAACTAGGTAAACATCTTTTTAGTTGAAATTAGAACAAGTTCTGGTTTTAGGCTAATTTCATATAGTAGATGATTGAGTATTTATAATTAATTTATATATTTGGACTACTCATTTCAAGCTGATAATCCAGCTATATTGAAGTTCTTAATTTGTTTTTGAAATCATAAAGATATGAATTTTTGAAGTCGCAACACCAAAACTAGAATTCTGCATGTTGTATTAGGAATCAACCTGGGTAATTTGGTCATAATCTACCCATTTTAAATCCAAATTGATCCAAACTAGTGGCATTTGAAAGCTTATTTAAACGGGAATAACTTTTCTCAAATAAAGGTATTTTGATTCAAATGTTTTTATGTCCAAATATGCTCTACAAAGAGGTGCTGAAATTAAAAAGGAAAGTTTTGAAACTAAACTTATTAAGGGCATAACTCCCTAACCACTTACTCAAATGAGCTGATCTTTTAGTATGTTGTATTTGGATATATTTTCTGCCTTGTGACCAAAAATCACATTTTTAGGAACTATAGATTAGGAGAAATATATTTTCTAAATCCGCTGGTCGGATTAAATTCCAATTAGACCTATGTTTATTAAAATCATGATATCTCTTTCATTTTAAATCAGAATTTTGCAAACTAAACCTTTCTGGAAAGCTAAGAGAGAGACCAACAAGAATTGTATTGATGGATGATTTTGATATTTTGACCATTTCATGCATAAAAACTGCTTTAAAGTGTAGGACTGAAATTGAAACTTAATTTAGTCTTTAGGGGCTGATTTAGGAAGATTGATTTAAAGTCTATTGAACCAATTTGAATACACAATAAACACAACTAAATTGAGCTTAAACCCACTATACTTTAACTAATGAGACACCAAACTCAGGAACCTAGGAAAAGGGTACGGGAGAGCGCATACAAGATTTGGAGTATCGAGGGCCAGTAAAGCTAAGACTTTACTTTGTTGTTGTGAGTATACCAAATGACAACTTTACTTGGCATTTCATTTCTATTAATTGTTGTCCTTGCATAGTCCTTTTGACTATTTTTCCTTTGTATTCTTATATCATGTGTTCTTTGTGTCTATGCTCACTTGATGAGTCTTGTTTGCATGATATCCATTCATTTGATTTGATTCATTGATGCTATCCCATGCTATGTCTATTCTTGTTGTTTCAAATGTGAATTGAATGATAAATAGCATGCTATTAGGCTAATGAATATCTTATAAATGTTTAAGAGGACTTGTATTCCTTATTTGTTTAGGTATGTAGATGTGCTTATGCCTTGACAATCCATACTTGGTATTTCTTGAAATTTAAAAAGTAGTTTTTGCATTTAGGTCCCGTACTCGATCGAGGTGTGCGCGAATCACGGGGTTAGAGTCCCTGGGGATGTCGGCACATGTTACTCAACACTGTATGACACTCGGGGTTAGAATCCTTGAGGTGGTCGACACACTGGGGTTAGAGTCCCTGGTAACACTTGGGTTAGAGTCCCTTGTGCTAAATGATTATTGAGTCGGAGTGACATGTTTCACTGCCGACCGGACCTAAATCACCACTACTTAGCCTAGTGTCAGTATCACTTGTTTAACTCTAATATTTACTCGCATATGATTTATTTTCCAGTTTTCCCATTTATATGCTTTTAAATACCAATCGAATATTTGGAAATGCAAATTAAACTTATCATCGGGGATTACTGTTTTATTCTTGTACTCACCGTCCTTTTTATGACGGTGGGTGCAAAGCCGTCTACCAGCAGGCCAGGCAAGGAGAAGATCGGTGATTATCCCTGAGCCCGCGACGCATCAATGCATCAATTGTAGGTCTTCTTTTGGTATTTTGATTGTATATGTTATATGTCTTTCAGATACTATTTGGGGTTGTATATTGGGTTGAGCGTTAGTTTCCCCGACTTGACTTAGACTATTTTACTGTTTCAATGCATTTTGAGGACTTTAAATATCTGATGCCATTTCTTGGTTTTCCACACTTAGGGTTTTATAAATGGCTTCCGCATAAGTTACTAATTGCTTCCGCATAATCAATAAGACTTCCGCTAATTAATTAATTTAATAAAATTAATTAACTCTAAATTTTATAAACTAGTAGGACTAGTGTATTACTTATCCTGAACACGAGAAAAGATGCGTCTAGGTTGTAAAGGCTGACTAATACGTAGTTAAGTCCTGCGTGGATATAATTAGGGCTTAATTACGGGATTAGGCCGGACGGTGTCCTAGATTAGGAGAGGGGCCGTCACACTTAGTATCAGAGCTCTTTTCTAAGGCATAGCTCTTCCCTCTCCGGATTTTATAAACGACCACACTCCACCGAATCCGCACACCATAATATGAAGCTTTCTTCCATCTCAAGCTAAAAACACTCATTAAGGGTATACTCCAAGATGTTAAGCCTCTCCCTTGTGCTCGTTCCACTGCCATATTCTTTCGTTCAGCCGAGAAATACCAGTTACCTTTTGCAACGCCTCCTTTTGCTGCCTCTTTGATTGCCCGACTGACCTCTGCCCTTTTCCTTCTTCCGATAACTTCCACCCAAGTTTCTGTTGCAATTGCCATATGGTGCATATATGCTAGTTGGTTACTACAACTAAAATGCCTTTAGCGCGTCTCTTAACTTATATAGGGCACTCCAACTCACCTCAAAAAACAAAAATAACAAGAGTACACGCGACCTTTTTTATTTTAGTTTTTTGATTAAAAAAAAAAAGAAAATCAACATCTTGAGAAAAGGGTATACGCCACAAACACAAAAATTCCAAATTTAAAACCTCATATTAAACCTTTTTTATTTTAGTTTTTTGATTAAAAAAAAAGAGAAAATCAACATCTTGAGAAAAGGGTATTTTTTTTTTTTTTTTTTTTTGTAAAATCTTAAAAACAATTTAGATTTCAAAAGGAATATGCTGCACGTGGGTACCGTGTCCACGAAAAAATTCGCATCAGCACGCGGTAACGAAATCTCAACAAATCTCCACCGTCAACTCAATCTTCAGATCTGAGAAATCAACGGTTGTGGTGGCTTTGACGTGCTGATCCAGGTACACCGCCGACGCACACACGTACACGTCGAGAAAAAATACAAATTAGAAAGTTGCTCGTGGTCTCTCCTTGACCATCCAATCTTTCCGAGTTCTGACTCCAATTAGGGTTTCATTCGGTTCTCTGCAATTGTTGTCTTTGAATCTCTTCATGGATTTGTCGATTTCTAGGTTTAATTCAGTCGATCGATCGGTGATCTGTTCTCGTAGAAAGCTCAACAACAACGAAATCGCCAAGTCCTCTGATTTCTGTTTCAATTACGCCATCAACAGAAGCAACACGCATCGTTTTCGTTTTTGGGATTTTTTCTAGGTCTTGATCTATTTGATTCACAGAGAAGCGATGGGACGACGTAAGTATAAGGATTTTAGGTTTAAATTTGTTGAATTTTGGTTCTGATTTGATTGCTTATCGGTTTTATATTGATTTTGTTTGAAAACCATGAACGAATCTCTTCTTTTTTGACCATTATATGTGTTTTTTCGTGCAAAGTCGAGATTTTGGACCTGTTTATTTCGGGAAATTGTGCAAAGATAGGTTTTTTTTTTTGGTTATACAGGTAAGAATCAACAAAAGAACGCAGCAGCATTATTTGACAGTGATGATGATGAGAGTTTGAGTACTTCTTCAGAAGCCATGTCGGAGACATCATTGGCACCAGAGCCGGAAGAAGCTTACGGCGGGAACGCGAGCTTGGACTCATGCCTAGACGCCTTGTATGAGAAAAGGTAGAATTTTGGATTGTATTTTTTTCTTCTATATTTGTTTAGGAAAGACAATGCCATATCATTAGAACCATTTAATTTGAGAAGAAGCAAGCAACCGACTTTTGCAATCTTGCACTACGATTCACCTTTAGATTCATGCACAACTGTTTGCTTTTTTTGACAATGCGCAAAGGAATTTGAGAATAACTGAAACAAATTTAAAAAGGGCAAGCCGATAAACTATTAAAAAAATTAGAACCCATTACGTCATTATCTCCCTAATGAATGCAATAGAGTGAATCAAAATAGATAGCAATAGCACTGTCCAAAGCCATAATAAAAAAAAAAAAAAAAAAAAAAAAGCATGTGTTTGTCTTAGCAAATCTGTCGATGGGGGCAGTTTGTTAATATCCTCAATCCAGATTCCAGAGCTTGTTTGTGCTGCAAATTTATTATGCTTGATTGTGTGTTGTGAAGTTCATGAGTCAGTTTTTGTGTAAGCTGTGTCGTCTTTGAACTTTATCATCTACTGGAGGTACTTTATATTAATGATATTCATGTTTTAATTTTTAAATTGACCTCTAACCTGAAGTGTAAAAATTATTGTTTTTTTTTTTTTTAAAAAAAAAAAACAAAATACAGGGGAGCCACAAGGGAGAAGGCTTTGTCTCTTCTTATTGATGGTTTTAGAAACAAATTGCAACATCAATTTGTGGCAAACAAGTAAGTATTTTTTTATTATTATTTTGGTTTTTCTTTTCTTTTTTACCTCAAGTTTTAACAACCATTACATCTCATTTGGAGTTATCTAAAGTGCTTACTAGCAGTGAATCCCAGCCCTGATGTTTTGTGGGAAAATATATATGTTTTTCAGTTGTGCTACGCTCTTGCAAACTAGATCTCTCACATTCTTATTATTGCTTGGTTTACTTGTGATTTATGCAAATAAACATATGCATCATAGTCAAGTTTATGCTAGAGTTTGAATCTTAATTATTATTATTATTTTTTTCCCCAGGTACGTTACTTTACTTCATCAATTCCTAAATTCTATGAAGAAAGGATCGGCAAAGGAGATTTCTCTAGCTTCTAATGCCATTGGTTTCTCTATAACCCTTCTATGTTACAATTCATTGTTTCACGCTAAAGTAGATAACTCATGATTTTTCATAATTTGTTCTTGTAGGCTTGCTAGCAATTACAGTAGGTGCTGAAGATAATGCAGCACGAGAAATAATGGATGAGACCATGACATCTCTTTTACAAGTTCTTAAGTCTGGGACAGATCCATCAAAAATCTCATATGTATGTACATCTTTAAAAAGTAATTTATTTTTGATTTTATGATTTATGATGATGAGTTATGTACACCTTTTTGTCGGAATAACACGTGTTCGATACTCGTAGATTCTTGAATGCGTGGCGATTGTCACTTTTATTGGATCAAATTCTTCGGAGGAGACAGAAAAAGCAATGCAAATTATATGGCAATTTGTGCGCCCAAAGTTGGGTCCAAATGTATGTTATTCTTTGTCTAAATTAAATTTGTTAGGGAATTTTGATTCATTTGTGGAGTTTGCTTGTTGGTTAGTTGATGCTAATAGGGCATGCTTATAGTTGTCCGTTGGATGACAGTTGTTCTTTTCTTTTCATTTTCAGGTTGGTCCTACCAAACCTTCTCTTCCAGTAATGACAGCTGCCTTATCTGCTTGGTCATTTTTGCTTACAACAATGGATGGATGGAAAATTAATTCCAAAACTTGGCAAGAGTGAGTTGGTTATTTGATTCTGCAGTAATTCATTATCTTTTTTTTTCAACATAGTCTGATGTATTAATCATTTGTAAACTGATTCAGGTCAATTTCTTATTTGTCAAGTCTACTGGATAAGGATGATAGATCAATGAGAATAGCTGCAGGTGAAGCTATAGCCGTTATTTTTGAAGTAGGAAGCCTGGAGAAGTTCTGCTCAGAACCTAAGGACTCTAGTGACAAAGTTCGGAATGGGGCTATGCACATACAAGGATTAAGGGCAAAAATCTTAAACCAAGTGAGGGATCTAGCCGTGGAAGCAGGAGGTAAAGGTTCTGCCAAAAAGGATCTTAATAGCCAAAAGACTTTATTTCGGGAAGTTTTGGAATTTCTAGAGGTTTGCTTCTCTCTTGTCTTGATTTTCGTTGAATTTTCATGTGGCTAGAATAATGATGTTAGACTATTATGAATATCAGGATGGTTATTATCCTGATACGACAATGAAGTTTGCTGGAGATGCACTGGTTATATCGTCATGGTCCCGTTTAATTCAGGTATTAATTTTTGCCTGATATTGATTTTTGTCTTTTAGATTCTGAGGAGTTTTTTATTTTTTATTTTTTATTTTTTATTTTTTTGGGTGTTTTCAACAGGTGAACTTTCTGAAACGGTTCCTTGGAGGGGGCTTTGTCAAGCACATGCAGGTATTCACTTTTAAGTAGAAGTTTTGTATCTCACAGTCCTTTGAAAATGTTCATTTATCTTCTTGTGTTCTTCATTCCTCCAGATTCATTCTTAATTCACTTTGTATGTTCTCATAGGAAAATGAATTGCTTCAAGATGTTTTTGATTTTACACCTAAGAGAAAATCTGAAGGAGTCAGCGAATCGTCGAGGCTAGATAAGGTTAGTTAGTAACATTTTCTCAACATACTTCATTGTTATGAACGCTCATTGGCTTCCGAATGCTAATAGGATTATAGTCATTGAATGAGAAAATAAATCTTAACTATTAAGGCAATTGCAGCTATCATAATCTAGCAATTTTCAAATAAGAAACACTAAAATATAGTATTTTTTTATTCGGGATTTATTGGCTTTTGTTGTTCCACTTGGTCCATTAGATCTTGCAATGCATTCTGCGTCAGGAGGCAAAAGTTGAGAGCCTTAGTTACTGCTATGTCTGATTCGTGTAAATTTAAGAGCCTTAGTCTATTGTATAGTTATTAATTAAATAGTTATATATTCTTATTATCTAATATTTGTTATCTTGATGTTTACAGTTCCTGTCAAAATAATGTTAATGTTTATAGTTACTTAGTAATTTAGAAACTTTCATTTTGTTTTTAAAATTTTAATTTTCTCTGTTCTAGAATAATCTAACCCATTTGAGAGGGGGACTAAAGCCATCAGATTTGGGTGATTAAATTTAATTTCTCGTATTGGATAGGTTTTTAACGTGATTATGTCCTGAAAAGCTTTAGCTGTAATTTTCTTTTGTTCACCTTGTAAGATTCTGAAGTTCTAATTTTTTCTGTAGCGATAATAGACTCATATTTTTTTCATCTACACATCCTCTCTTTCTTTTGGGCCAGACTGATCTTGTATGTATTCAGTTGATTGAAAGGTGCATATGCTTGGTTTTTTCTTTCTTTTTTCTTGAAATGTAGGATTTTGGTTTGTCGTATATGCACACTTATGGGCATAAGGTACTAAAACTCTCCTAAACTAGGAGTGCACGGAATGATTATTCCTTAAGGCGTAAAGTAATTGATGGGCCATTAAAACCTTAAAAGTGAAAAAATCGAACAAAGTATTCCCCTTATGACGGAATTGGTTAACGCCATAAACTTGCTGATGTGTCGCTTCAGTTAATAAATTTAGAAAAAAAAGAAAAGAAAAGAAAAAAAAAATTAAATCGTCAAGAATCATTCTCTGTCTCTCTGCTATGTTCTTCATCTTCTTCCTCAGTCTTCATGTTCTTCATTACCATCATCGCTATTGCAGTCTTCGCCGTTCCAATCACTTTCATCTTCTCGTGATTTGCTCTGCTCAATTAGAGATTCTACTCTGAAGGGTCGGCTTTGCGATGCCACCAAAATTGGACAGAGCAGGATGTGCCATGTTACTAGGGGTGGCAAAATATGCCCGGACCTGTTTGTCCGTATTTTTTCGGACCCGTTTTAAACGGGTCCGAACATAATTTTTTGAAAATTAATACGGGTCTGGACATGTTTCTTGTCCGTTTTAAAAAACGGGTCCGGGTCCGGACAAATTTTTTTAACAAACGGGTACCCGTTTCTATATGGAAACTTGTAAGACTTGAATTTTTAATTTATAACATTTCTTTTTTGTAGTGATGGAATGCATGACAACATAAAAATTATGTATTTTTGTTAATAATTAAGTGAAATTTTTTTTTAATTTTATTAAAAAACGGGTCCGGATAAAAAACGGGACTTGTATATTTTAAAAACATACGGGTCCGGACAAAAAAAAAGTGTCCGTTTCAAAAAGGGTACGGGTCCGGACACTATTTTTAGTCGTTATTAAAAGGGGTGTTCGGTCCCGTACCCGTCCATACCCTTTTTTTGTCACCCCTACATGTTACACTTTTATCTTCTCTATTGTAGTTCTTGCAAGAAACATGTAGATGTGTTATGCTCTGCCCAATTTGTTACACATTCATCTTCTCACGTACTTAGAGATTGATTGATTAATCCGTCATTAAACTGATGGGTCATTAGGTCAAAAAAAAAAAATGATGGCCCATTAAAAATAGAGCAAAAAACAGCCGGTCCATTTTTCTTTTGTTTTGGCGTCCCCTATTCTTTCTTGATATTCGCCTTCTCGTGAGAAGATGAATGTAATCAGAATGGCGAAGAAGACTGCAATAGTGATGATGGTGATGAAGAACATGAAGACCCGAGGAAGAAGATGAAGAACATAGCAGAGAGACATAATGAGTCTTGACGATTTTTTTTTCTTTTTTTATTTTTTTTCTAAATTTTTTTATGGAAGCGACACATCAGCAAGTTTACGGTGTTAACCAATTCCGTCATAAGGGGTATACTTTGTTCAATTTTTTCACTTTAAGAATTTTAATGGCTTATCAATTACTTTAAGGATTAATTCGTTTGTGCACTCCTAGTTTTTTTTTTTTTTTTTTTTTTTTTTTGGGGGGGGGGGGGGGGGGGGGGGGGGGGGGTTTAGTACCTCATGCCCACACTTCTTCGACTATTAAGTGCTTCATGGCACATTGTGTATGCTTGTAATACTTCCCTTTTCTTTCTTCCTTCGATTTTTGGTAAGAATTTAATAATTCATTTTGGAAAAATAGTTGCTAAAAATGATTTTTCATAATATTCTTTGTAAGGAAGTTTGTTAATACTTTTGGAATGCACGAGTGTTGTGGATTGTGTTCAGTATGATGGCTTATTAATAATGTGTATTTTTTTTTCTAAAAAATCATGTTTGTTTGTAGTTGCGTTCAATATTCATTGTTGAAAGGAAGATGCTCGAGTAAGCCACTTTGGACATGCACTTTTGTCGCACACTTGTTGGGTGCCTTTACACCTCAATTTTTGTGAACGTAAATGCACACATCAATGGACACGATCAAGTGTGTCAAAAGTGGTTTACAAAAGCATTTTCTTTAGGACCTTGCTAAAGCAACCCACTTTGGACACCGGCAAATGGGGACCGACCAGGTGGGCGCTTGTGATACACCTCGAGCAGTGTGCGCAACACATCTCTAGGCGCACCGCTCGGTTCCCAAAGTGGGTTAGCGAAACATTTTTCCTTTTCTTTTTGAAAGATTTGTTTTAATTTAAATTTTAATGATGTTTCTCATTGGAGTTTTTTGATACTCCTAGCTTGTGCAAGAATGTTTCTAATTGAGTTCAATTATTTTTTAGGGTATTCATTATGTCTATGTACCCAAAGTAAGAAAAGAAGGTAGTTGTCAGGTATAGATTAAATCAATTGAACTTTGTTACTGAGACATCCTAGATATTGATTAGGTTCTTGGTATTGAAGTTGCTATTGGCCATTGCTATCTCTGCACTTTTTCTATATTCACCATTCACCATACGAAAGCACTTTTTTTATCATGTGTTGCTCTAATCATGGGATGTTATTGGCTAATATGAGGAGAGTTTAAACCTTCTATTGGATTTTTAATTTGGCATATGTGAAATGTTTTGATTTGTCGTTTGCAACAAAAGAATTTCAGTTTAGATTGTGATGTTCACTGTCTTTTAGAAACCTACTTATAGAGAACTAAGTCATTCAAGAAGTCAACATTTGGCTCTAAGCATATTATATTTTCGTTTTCTTAAAGATGAATGATTTGTTAAGAGTTAGCATTCACTCAGAGTGGTTGTGTTTACATTTTTTAAATTGTCTACAGAGATTTTATAAATCACCAAACTCTGCTCTCAACAAGGCAAGGACTCAAATACTGAACAAGAAGCGTACGATGTCTCAGGTATTCACCTTTCATGATGACCTCATTTATGCTTAATCTCATTCGCTCTGCGTGAGTGCATGTGGAGAAAGAGATCTGTAACAGTGATGCTTTAGTTAGACCTTTTGTACTTGTTAAATGTTATTTCATGATTTCATCTCGAGGAGAATTTTTTTTTTCATCAGTAAATATATTTATGCTTTGCGGGTTGGAAAAGGTCTATTCGTGTTTGACGTCCTATTATTCTGGTATCTGAGCAAAATAATTGAAATCCCCAATCAAATGACCTTCTTATCTTGTAATCAGAATATAGTTTTAAGTTGGTTTTCTTGGGTTCATTCAACATTAACTTGGACAATTTTCCCAGCTTGTTAGTGAGTGAAACAGGGGAAAATTTTATAGGACCACAATTAGGGGAACCACTTTAGATACTTAAGATCAATCATACAAAATGATGGTAATATTGAAAATGATGTCACACATAGAATTCAAGCTAGATGGAAGAAATGGCGGAGTGCAACAGGGGTGATTTGTGATCGAAATGTTCCTACTAAGTTAAAAGGAAAATTTTATAGGACTGCAATTAGGCCAGCTATACTCTATGGAAGTGAATGTTGGGTGGTAAAGCAATAACAATTACATAAAATGAACGTAGCAGAAATGATGATGCTTAAGTGGATGTGTGGTAAAACTCGTAAAGATAGAATAAGAAATAAAGAAATTCGAAGACAAATAGGAGTAACACCAATTGAGACAAAGATTAGGGAAGGGTGGTTGCGGTGGTTTGGTCACCTGCAAAGACGGCCTACAAATGCCCTCACTAGAAAACTTGACTCAATAGAAATTGCAGAAATTCGACGAGGTAGAGGAAAGTTAACATGAGATGCATTAATTAGGAGGGATTTGAATGGTTTGGAAAACTCACCATCAATTGCACTTAATCGAGCACAATAAAAAAGTTTGATCCATGTAACCGACCCCAATTAATTTGGGGCCGAGGCTAAGTTGTTGTTGTTGTTGTTGTTGTTGTTGTTGTTAGTGAGTGAAACGAATTATTTGGGCTATGGTCATTGACAACCATGGTGTGTCGTGCAGGGGAAAAACACCGGGCACTATGCGGTTAGTGCAGGCGATGAAGAATAAAGCAAACTCAGCATGTGCCACCTATTGCTTTTACGTGTTATTGCAACTCTTGTTTTATTGTGGAGTATGAAAACCTATACTTGCTTTTATGGTTAAAATTATGGCGAACCAGGTTGATACAAACTGGTTTGCCTCAGCATCATGTGTACTATAATTAAGGTATATGATTTGTATTGATGTAAACTTTGAGATTCTGAGAATATAAAGAAGTGTCTTTAAGTACATTTCGTAAATGGAAATGACTGGAATCTAATTCAGTGGGATGCTTTTTACAACTTGTCTCTTTTAATTTGCATTTCGCTTGATTAATTTTAAGTGTAGCATTTCCCAAGAAAAATATGTAATGGTGTTAGCAAGCTTCATCTGGATTGTTGACATTGAACATCTCAATGCATCACACCAGTCACCATAAGTAATGCGTTAACATTGTCTTTTCCCATAGAAGAAAAACATGGATTTTTTTCTTTTTACTTTTTTATCAAGGTCCCAAAAAAAAAAGGGTAAGTGGTTCGCAACAGTTCAATTTGTTGAAATTACTGCGTAAATCTAATTGATGAAATTGAACAACTTGAAATTCATACCATAAAGTTATAAACGTTCTTGAACATTGCGCAACATAATCAAGAGATGTATGTAACACACTTGCATTACTTTTTAATACGCATGTGTGACTAGCAATTCCTTAGAGACTTGAGTTGATCTTCACATAGAATGTGCGTTGTTTGTAAGAGTAATCAGTACTTCTCAGTTATCGTAAAGCAGTAGTAGTAGGAGTATGTTACAATCATAATTCATGGGGGAGCAACCCTCCAAGTTGCAACACTGGAATATGGAGGTGGCATCCTTTAAGTGCAGCTATGTGCACCTCGCCTCTTTCTCAAGGCAAACCGATTATCTGGGCACCCAAACAATGTATCAGGGCACCCCGTGAACTTTATCAAATTGCCTCTACGTTGGAAAATGAGCACCCAACCCCCAAAACACCAAAACCCGAATTGAAACTCTTGCTCCCAAGCCTTTTTTTCGTCTACATAGTCAACAATCCACGCACTCCTTTCGATTTGGAGATCGAATATGTTGTTTGGTGGGTTCCTCATATTCGTTGAATCGATTTGCTGCAGAGGACGAGGGGTCATTGTGTGAATGTCGTTGGAGAAGGTACTGGAGGTGGTGTTGTTATTTTGGAGATCAAAATAAGGTTAGTGTGTATTTTCCATGAATTTGGATTCCTTTTGGTTGTTTTGCATAGACATTCGACTTGTTGTAGGAATGTAGGGTTTGCTTTCCAAACCCGTAAGTGTCGGTCACACAGGTCAGTGATGTGTTGTATTGTCTCGATATTACATTGCCGAGACAGTAGATGAAGAATCGTTCAAACCCAAACGAAACTTTAAACTGTGGGACCCTAATCCCTTTTGGTAGGATAACCGAGTTAGGCCATGTGGTCTTGTAACTAAGGTACCGTAATAGTACATGTTGTTTATGTATTACCACATCGAGTGTAGTAGAATTTTCGTATTGTGGTTTGACACAGTTGTTAGTAACCGAGACATGTTGAAGAGTCTCTGAGGGGAATAACTGAGCCACGCCCCAAGTTCTCGGTGGTGAGTCACCAAGACATGTGGTAATTTTTCGGACCTGTTGGACCGAAACTTTGTTAAAGGTCATATTTTTTGTGTTTTTTGACATGATTCCAATACACTATTTATGTCATTGGTTTAAAGATATGGCCCGAAGTAAGATTGGCGTTTCTAGGGAACGAGTTTACGAGCAGTCATCGAGAACGGAACGAGCGGCGGGTACTTTAGATACTCGTGGTGGGAGGATACCACAAACAACCTCGTATAGGAAGGAGAAACAAAAGGCTATAGAGAAGAAGGTTGCACGTGCACGCTCTCCTAACGGAGATGGTGTACAGGACGAGGCATCACAGGTCCACAAGCGGGACCTACGTATTGGTCGTGATGAGAGTAGAAAGGGGGGGGGCACATCTGAATCATCTGAGTCTAGCGACAAGGGCCCAATTGAACAAGAAAATAGGAATACCACAGCCTAACCCCTATTCCCAAGAGTAGTAGTAGTGCAATTGGTGGGAATGTAGAGGAGAGCGGAGATGACCCATTCGCTCCTTTACCCAATGGTCCCATCTACCAGTCATTGCTGAAGAGCTTCAAAAATCATATTGCGGTGGTGATTTGGAACAATGAGGTATATTTATCTTTCCAATATCAATTTCCTTTACAAGAATGATGCATGCTACACATCATTCTAAGTTTTGACAATTTATTCTAACATTTTTTTTTGTTTTTGCAGCATCGTTCATTGCTTAAATGCATAAACCACGACGCTCAATTACTTGAGTGGGATTTGCAGTCTTGCCACCCCAACACCGAGGGCCTGCAAAGGATCATTCAGAGGTTCGAGTTAATGCCACTCATTGATTGCTCTTATAAAAAAGGCAACAAAGAGCTCATTTCAGCATTTGTTGAGAGGTGGCAACCAACGACGAATACATTTCATATACCGTTCGGTGAAAGGTCTATCACCTTGGAGGATGTGAGTTTCCTTTTGAACATCGCGGTGACCGGCAAGGTGTTAGCGGTGGAAAACTTTACGAGGTACACCAAGGAGTCTCGCACGGAGGCGATCAACTTAGTTTCCAAGCTCCTCGAGATTATTGTTGAAGACGCAGAGGAAGAGGTGAACATTACGAGAAGGCTCGCGGTTAGGAAGTGTTGGTTGAATAGTAGATGATGTCTTAAATCCAAGCCGAGCTCTTACTCGAAGGTGGAATGCACTGCACGTGCATATTTGTTGTACCTCTTATCGTGCACTTTTTTTTTCTGATAAGAGTGGATCAGTGGTACCACCACCACCATGACCACCACAAACACCACCACAACGTCCCCAACTGCACCAACAAGATATTCCTAACATGATAGTGCCCCAATTGCGTCTGTTCCAAGTGCCTTTCAGTCCCCGAAGACGAAGCGCATGCACGGGAACACATACCAGTCCCAGAAAGGGAAGAAAAATAAGAGTTTAATAGTAAGAACTTAAAATGTATTGTCACCATATAAAATTAATTTTTTCATGTGCATTTGAATTAAGACTATTGTGGGTTTTGTTTGAATTTTTTGTGTTTTTTATGAATAAAGTGTGTTGTACCCATTATGTTAGTGTATTTGTACGATTTGTGTGAATGAAATTGATGTGGATTTTATTTGATTTTCATTTGTTGTAAATGAAATTGTTGTGAATGACATTGGTTGGCCTAAAAAAATAAGCATTTTGAAAACAAGAAGTGTCTTAGTCCCGCAGGTTCGAGACCACACTATTCGATTTGGACTGTGGGACCAGAGAGGACACTCAGCCACTTGGTCTCGGCTACCCATGACCGCGACCGACCATGTCGGAAATTCATCGAAGTGCGGAGATATGGACAAAGAGGTTTAGTCGTGCTCGAGTACTGGGACAAGGACAACATGTTCCATACGAATCGAGATTTCAACGTACCAACAAGATATTCCTAACATGATAGTAATCGGATAGAGAGTATGAGTCGGGCCCGAAGAGAGAGTATGAGTTGGTCAGGGAATCGATCGTAGAGACGGATAGACAGCAAGCGAGAGAGCTTGATTTACATTCTGACATCTGGAGATATAAATATGTTATTGACGGTGGATCAGCGTGGGAAGTGCCTTTCATGGTGTGTTCATTGCCCCGAAGACCATGAGGAGCGCATGCACGGGAACACATACGTAAATTTCGAGGACGAAATTCCCGTAAAGCTTGACCGAAAATTTGAAGGTTAAGTATGTGGGAAAATAAGAGTTTAATGGAGACACCGAGAAGTAAGAACTTGAGAAAAATGCCGAAAACATGAACGGGGACGTTAGTCGCGTGCTTAGACGTCACCATATAAAATTAATTTTTTCATGTGCATTTGAATTAAGTTACACTCGAGATTCGTGTTGCACGAATGTCTATACTTTTGATTTAAAATCAAAAGGAAATAAAAAAAGAAATGTATATATATATATATATATATATATATATGTATATGGTTTTAAAAGAAAAAAAAAAGTTTGTGTGTTTTTTATGAATGGCGCGATCGCGCAGGTCGCAACACTTGCCATGGCAGAGCGACGCGTCAAGCAAGACGGCTGACAGACGGCGGACGGTGAGACAGCGGCCATTATGTTCATGGCGGGCTTGGTGTATTTGTACGATGGTTTGTAAGAAGACGAATGAAATTGATGTGGATTTTGAACTGGCGCGTGGCACGTTTGATTTTCATTTGTTGTGAATTTTTAAATGAAATTGGTTGTAATTTCCAAACCACTTAGTAAAAGTCCTAAATAGTATAAATGACATTGGATTGAATTACGAATTTTGAGGTAAGTTAAACCTAGCTTAGAAAATGTAAAAATGAATCAAGAATTCTCACTCATTTTGCCAAGTGAGTCGTAAACAAGAAGTGTCTTAGTCCGGCGATGCCGCAGTTCGAGACTGCACACTATTCGATTTGGACTGTCATTCTCGTTGTACGTTCATTGTTTTACAGCCTCATGATCATGCATTCCATACATCTTTCAGCATATCCGCATGCGCCTTTTGCATTTCATTTTATCTTGAATTACCGTTTAGATTCTACTGGACAATCTCTCAGCTCCATAGCTAGGTGATTATTTTGTATATCTTATTTACTCTCCCTCGATGATAACATATTTCTTTGGGTTCAATTAGGTTGCTACCCACTTGCAAAATATTAATAACTCCTTAAAATTGTGAATTTACGTAAAATGATGAATTGGAAGGTTCGACTAGGGTCTCGTTGACTTTGCGAGACCGGCTGCGCTTTCAAAATTTTGTTACCATGTCGGCCATGTCATAACGCAAGCCTTTGTTTACTTTCGACCACACTATAGCGAGACAGTACAGTAGAAACTCGGTAGGCGTAGTCGAAGACTTACTGTAACCTTTCGTTGTACAAGATACCGAGACATATAGACTCCCAAATTTTAACGAGGCACCCAAGTCCCTCTCAGGGCACCCCAACTACTATTAAAGCACCCCAACACTTATCAGGGCACCCACTACAAAAAGTTATGTATACAACTGGTCGGTTATGCAAGACCGTCGTCTACACTAAAGTTTTGGTCATATATCACTGAGAATTTAGTCTCTATCTCGGTCGAGCATGTCTGAAAGGAGTGAACATGCGTTGGACTTGCTTGACTGAAATAATGATTTTTCTGAAAATATAACATAATCCAAGGTGCAAAACAATTACAATTAATGCCAACACAATGTACTGTGGGTTTCAATGATCAATGTGGATAGATACAAAATGAACATGTATACAAAATAAAATGTTGAACAAGTATAACATGTAATACTCTGTATTGTTTTCCAAAATACACGAGCATACAATTCATTCCAAAAAATTCTATCAAAATTCTTACAAAAGCTAAGGTTCACCTAAGTCTATTACATCAGTCGTGCCTTGCTGAGAATGCATAACCAGAGTGCAATCTTGGACGCGGAATCCTGTATCCCACCCTGTAGCATCACACTCCATAAAGGTGTTCCATAATGGGAAAATGGGAGGAAGGGGTGCATCATATTTGAACTTCACCTATTAATTGCAAAAATTACATAGAGAATAAGTTGTTATCGTTAGGAACTTTTAAGGAAAAAATAATAAGAAATACCAATTAAGTGGAATTATAAGAAACTTACCCTAACCCAATGAATGTTGTTGACATTTGTGAGGCCAATGATAACCTTCTCCCTAAAGGTTAACGACGGTGAGTTACGCAAAGGAAGGTAGGTCAAGCAATTGCCACTTGAAATGATCACTAACATGACATTAAAAGTGGTTGCTAGTAAAAGACCCATATCGGGAAGAGTCATCCACTTTTCCCATCCATCCTCCTCAATGTCATTGCAATCCACGCAATTCCTTATGGTTCCATAGCTGTCTCCTATGACTTCACCCCATAGAACTTATTTTTTTATCCAATTCATAGAGAAGACCTTCTTTAATTGTCCTCCAACCATCTTTATCGGGTAAACTGAGGTCGGCGGTAATACACCGAAAGCCACAATTACCATCTCTAGCCACGTTGAAGGTACTCTCAATTAGGGGTGGCAAAATATGCCCGGGCCCATTTGTCCGTATTTGTCCGGACCCGTTTTAAACGGGTCTGGACATAATTTTTTGAAAATTAATACGGGTCTGGACATGTTTTCTTGTCCGTTTTAAAAAACCGGTCCGTGTTCAGACAAAATTTTCTAAAAGACGGGTACCCGTTTCTATATGGAAACTTGTAAGACTTGAATTTTGAATTTATAACATTTCTTTTTTGTAGTGATGGAATGCATGACAACATAAAAATTATGTATTTTTGTTAATAATTAAGTGAAAAAAATTATTTTATTTTATTAAAAAATGGGTCCGGACAAAAAACGGGACTTGTATATTTTAAAAACATACGGGTCCGGACAAAAAAAAAGTGTCCGTTTCAAAAACGGGTACGGGTCCGGACACTATTTTTAGTCGTTATTAAAAGGGGTGTCCGGTCCCGTAGCCGTCCATACCCGTTTTTTTGCCACCCCTACTCTCAATATATGGAACCCAATTCGGTTGAATGCTAGAGATGAACCCAACCTTAGACACACCAATTGAAGCTCCACAGTTTCATTATATTTTAGCAACATATGGCATTTGTTTCTTTCGCGAACATGCAAACTGCTCGTGATCGGGCACATATTCAAAACCACTAGGAAGTCTTGTCATAGATGTATCGTCTTCATCAATCTTTCTCTTCGGTGATTTTCTACTCCTTTCTTTTTTGTTCTTGAACTAAGCTCTTTGATGTTCGGTCTCCCTTTTGTCTTAACCTTTGCAGGAGGTGGAATCACCGATGTGGATGAAGGATTACTAATCTTACTCAATTGTTGAATGATCCTTACATAGGCATCCTCATCAACATAACCTCCAAACTTATCAATGACTCTCTGAATTTTGTCATTGAATTTATAGTCAGTCGGACCGAAAGATTTCTCAGGTATCAAACTCAACTTATGCCAATGATTGTGTATGTCCTCAAGTAGTATATGTGAATTGACCAAAAGATGTACATTAAGCTCATGTGCACAAGGAAGATCGTGTGTAGAGCGTATATCACAACCTCAAAGAAATTGGTTAGTCCTGACATCTTCTGCACGCTCTACTTTTCACGAATCAACTTGAGTGCTGCTAGGGAGACATAACCCCTCAAATGACGATACAAAGGGCCCATAAAGCCGTGTTGCACCACATTCAAACTCCGCTCAAATGATGCCTTTATCTTGTTATATTAGTTGTCTATCATGCCATCAATGACACCCCATAGTGCCTCAAAGTTTGATTGAAAATGCCCAACATGTTTCTTGAGAGTTGAATGCGCAGACTCAACTATTTGAGTCGTTGTGTCCCCCAAGTGCATAATCTTATCTGTCCAAGCATATACAAATCTTTCCTTGAACTCCCCAACCCAAGTCTTCTCCAAGTAGTCGACATATCGCCATAATTATGTCGTATGTCATTATACCTACGGTCAAAAGATGCCTCGGACTTGGCATACATCAATGTCGTCCACTTATCATTAAAAAGAATGAAGTCTTCATTTCTTGCAAATATCTTCTTGGTGTTGGTCAAGATATTTTGGTTTATGTGCCATGTGTAAAGTAGGTGAGACGATTGGGGAAATACATGTTGGATTGCAGTGATAAGTCCCAACTCTTTATCAGTGACAAAAACACTCGGTGAAGTTCAACCCTCCAATGTTTGCTTCAAAATCTCCAAAGGCCATAAGTAGTTGTCCTTGGTCTCCGATGACATGAAAGCAAACCTAACCGAGAAAGCGACATCATTCGAAGTCACCCCAATAATCTCTAACAATGGCATGCGATACCTATTGGTCTTGTATGTGCAGACCATGATAAGGACCAAATGGAAACATCGCACTAAATTGATAGTCAGGATGCGCCCAGAATAAGTCAGTCAAGAAATTTGTATCATTTTCCTTCCTATGCCATGACAAATAGTTATTTTGCTTCAATAAGTGCAACAGTTGTTGCATTTGCGTTCTCCCACCAGCTTCTTGGTCTCGTTGTCTTTGTCGTGCATTGTAAATCATATGAAGAGTGGAAACATTGTTTATATCCATTTGTTACAATGTTTTGAGGATCTGTCTTGGCATCATATTCCCCTTAGTCATTTGCCCATTACAACCCTCTCATCCGGGGTCAACCGATCGACATATGAGTGTCCTTCCAAGTACTTCGTGGTCTCATGGTTGTATAGAACATTCAAATACCATAAAGAGTCCGACTCTTCCTTGATGTAAATAAGAAAAAGGGCACTCGCATTTCTTGGTGCCACTATGAGGCCTTGTCTTATCCTCCTCTTCCTCTCCTATGTTCAACTTCTGTGGTTTTTTTTTTTCAATTTTTGCCGCTTTGGATATCCCTATTATTTGACAAATACCCCTATATGTACCAAACCTTTCACAAGCAAGCTTCACCCTACCCCTACGACCAATCCCTCTAGCATCTGACTTATTCGTAATGAGCACAAATTTTCTTTCCCATCTCTACTTTTGAACCCACTTAACAGCCTCCTTCTTATACCTGAATGGTTCTTAAGGACTAAAAACACATGTGTAATCTTCAAAGAAATATGTTGATGATGTGGAAGGCTTTTCTTGCAATAATTTATGTGTATTGTAAGATCCGATAATGAAAAAACTGAAAAAACAGTTGAAACATACTGTTTCGGTCCTCCAGGTCTGAGAAATATCAATAAGTGTCGGTTACACAAGTCCGAGACTATGCAGCAAGTCCCGATACCTACACACCGTAACTATCCACATAGTAAGTACATGGTTTTGGTTGTATTAGTTTAAAACTAATGCTTGAGTGTCGGCTACATACAATCAATACCCTATGTATTATCTCGGTCCTGTGCGGTTGATCACTTCACGTCTCCATTACAATTTGAAAAATGCAAAAAAAAAAACACATAAAAATGGAGAAAACAAACCTTATCTTCTTCTACGTCCTCCTCTCACTCATTCTCTTCACCCATTATACGTTAACAGTAATGTAAACACGCCGAATCTAACGAACCCTATAATATAAAACCTACTTTATTTTCTCTTCCAATAACGACTCAATGAATTCATACAACCACCAAAAAATTAGATACAACATACTTACAATGTTTAGAAGCCTTTTCATCGACAAACGGTCACACCAAACGACGAGGGATTGATTGCACTTGATAGAAATTTGGTGCTTGTATGAAGGTGCGGTGCGTGGGAAGGAGTAATTTGGATCATGAGTGAATTGGCCTGGTTGGGTTTAGGAGGACATTTTTGACATTTCCTTCCAAACCTAATTCTTACAAAATTCTTGCTGGGTGCCCTAATCATTGTGCTGGGTGCACATAGCCGCACTTTTTTTTTTTCTTGGGAAATGACAGGGTGAGCCGAAATTGACATGCACTTTCATGTGTCCATTAGATGCACATAGATTTTCCTGCACACATAGATACACACATCGATGCATAAATTAATGGACACAAACTCGCGTACGCATTTTGGGTCATCAACTTAGTATTTTTTTTCTTTTAGATTATTTTCAAGGACCACATCGACAACACTCCTAACCAATAGTTTTATATCTTTTCTTTTCTTAAGACCCAAAATTGAGATTTCTGATTAAGGGATGAAGGACTTACGCTTGTCATCCCACTATAGCCCTCTTGGTTGGTAACATCCTTACTAATTTTAACATAATAATAATAATAACAACAATATTATTATTATTATTATTATTATTATTATTATTATTATTATTATTATTATTATTATTGAAGAACATATATAATAAGGCCTCGCTTGGTTTGTTTTTGCCAACTTACGGTGCGAGCGAAAACTCATTGGAGTTTTAGTCACTATGAAAGATCATATTTTTATGTTTGGATCGACTTTAAACTTGCAGGGAAGTTGCAAATTCTTAAATAATAAAAGATATGAATTGACATAAATACCCTTTAAACAAAAGAGATTGATATGGGTAGTAAAAGGTAATTAATGAGGGGTAATTGTGTCCACAAACTCTTGGAAGATACTCCACTAAGGAGAGGGAGGGGGTGGGGGAAATATCTCTCGCCCTTGGGTGTTAGTTGAGAGAAAACTTGGAAGGAAATTGGAAAACCAAACAAGATTAGTTCTAAGGCCTCGTTTGGTTCATTTTTGCTAACTTACAGTGTTTGTTCGGAGTTATCTCCTTGGCGTTAATATTTTGATGTTTAGTTCGACTTTAAACTTGCAGGGAAGTTTCAAATTTTTAAATAATAAAAAATATGAATTGACATAAATAGCCTTCAAACAAGAGAGAAATGGGTAATAAAAGGGTCAATCATAAGGGGTAATTGTGTCCACAACTCCTTGGAGATAACTCATAAGTGGTTGGTGGGGAGGTATTTCTCACCCTAGGGTGTAAGACAAGATAAGCAACCAAATAAGATTAGTTCCCAACTCTCTGCAAGTTATCTCCCAAGCGATAACTCTATAGTCACGCGTGTCGTGCGTGCCAAATATAACTCGCAATCGAGTTACCAATCACAAGGGTGTAGTAGTGGTAAATACGGGGTCAAATCCACAGGACTTGAGTTTTACTCTAAGCTAACTAAAAATGGGGGGTTTTCAAAAAGTTCAAGGAAACAATAAACTAAACTATAAAAAATAAAAAGCTCACAAAATAATAATAATAATAATAATAATAATAATAATAATAATAATAATAATAATAATAATAATAATAATAATAATAATAATAATAATAATAATAATAATGATAGGAATCACCTAAGTCTACGGTTCCACAAGCAAGAATCAAGATTCAATGACATTTAATGGTCCTCAATCATTTCAAAAATTTATTAATTCAATTTCTCATAGATTAGCTATGGAAAATCAACGTTCGCTAGAAGTTCCTAATTCCCCTAATCTCGATAGTAAGGACATCCACCACTAACTATTTATCTAATTAATGTATAACCCTAGACATCCACCAATCAAGTTTAACACACAAACCACAGTAATTTGGTTCAGTGTGAATACTAATCCTAAATAACCGAATCGCGTCCGCTTTCGATTTAACCTAGATTCAATTATTGTACACTCAAGAATCAAAAGGGCTTTACGGAAAACAGGTGAGTGTTCGTCACTTTATTGGTCCAAAAGTACAATTACACGGATACTGTAACGACCCGAAAATTTGACTTGTGCCACGTGTCAGGTCAGGGTCGTTTGTGGGATCCACTCGTCGAAAATGCGTATGTCCGAATCTCGGGTCGAGACTCGAGGTACTGTGTAATATCCAATTTGAGATTTTAATGTTAATTGTTGAGAAAAGTATATGCGGGGAATGCGGAGAACCGAAACACGAACGGGGACGCGTCTCGAGTCGCGTGCCGACGTGGGACCGAAATGTGGCTATAGTAGATTATGTGGTTTTAATGTGTACATTAGATACGCCTCGTGATGCGTGTAGCACGAGTATCGATATTTGCAAAATGAAGCGGGTTGGTGCCTCGAAATGTGTGCTGCTCGGTTGTTGAGTTTGCCTCGAGATTCGTGTTGCACGAATGTCGATGACATTTGTGATTTGAAATTATAAGAAAGAGAGAAAGAAAAGGATAAGATCAGGAGAGAAAGAGATCGTGAGGAGAGAGAGAGGAAGTGATGGGGGAAAGGGACGATCGGACGGCGGCTCCCGGCTCGCCACGACGGCGGCGCTAAGGTCGGCCAGGCGAGCTGTCGCAGGCGCGGTGGAGTCGAAGCCGCGGATGGCCAGCGCGAGCAACGCGGCGCGGAGGCCGGCGGCGGATAGCGCTCCAGCTGCGCGGCGGTATAGCAGATCCGGCGACTCTCCAGCACGGCGGCGAGATCGACGGCGAGATCGGCGGCGAGACGCGGCGGCCGGCCAACAGTGCAGCGGTGCAGCAGTGCACCAGTGCAGCAGTGACGCGGCCGATTGGCAGTGCGAACGGACGAGCGGGAGTGAGCAGCGGCCAGCGAGCCGTGGCGCCGGCGAGGCAGAGAGAGGCGGCCGGCAGCAGAGGCACCAGCGCCGGCAGCGTGACGGCGGTAACGCTGGCAGCGACGGCGCGGCAACGGGTCGGATCGGCAGCGACGAACCAGCGGCGACGCGACGCGGAGGAACTCACCAGCGGTGGCGGCGGCCGGCGAGCGGCGGGGCCGGCGACCGGCGAGCGACGGCGTGGCTGCGACGCGATGAACGGCGCGTGGTGGCGCGTTGTCGGCGGTCGGATCGGATGCGCGATTTCGTTGAAATCGCGACGACGCGATGGAGGTGAGGTTTATTTCACCTAATTTCAGTGTGATTTGAATGATTTGAAGTAAAATAGGTCTGAAATGTCTAAATGGACACCATGGACTTAGGAGTCGGGTGTCGGTGCGCAAATCGAGACGCGAGCAAGACGTTTTGAGGTTCGCGATTTCTCGAGGTAAGTAAACCAGCTAGGGACTTATACAATATTTCATTTTTCTCAATTGGCTGTGGTTGTTTACTGTTTCGTGATAGCTTTATTGTTGTTCACTGCTTTGTGATGATAGCTATCTGTGGAATTGTTATTGATTGAATGTGTCCATTGGCAAGCGAGTCATGGTTACTATTTATGTTCGATATGAGCTCTTATCCGGACGCCGTCGATATCTTCCAATTGAGTGTACGTTGGGGGCACTTATCCGGGCCGTAGATATCTCATAGTCGCAAGGGTTAGGGCTGGGAGGCATGGGGCTCGTCCTAAACCCGAGTTGCTGAGATTTTGCCGCGACTCAACGACCTTTTGGTCGGGACTCCTTGTAATTTGGCCTTACTCATTGATGGATTGTTTACAGTTATTCGCATGAATTTGACTGCTTTGGATATTGTGAAATGTTGTGTATATGTCATACTGGATTTACTTACCTGGGCTCGTCAATTTCGTGTTTGACCGAGTGTAGAGCCGCAGAGACGAGTGGCAGGGGGAAAGCTCCATAGCTAGGTGATTAGTTTGTATATCTTTTATTTACTCTCCTCTGATGATATTTACTGGGTTCCACAATTAGGTTGCCTAACTCCCTGATCTTTTTGTTGAGTTATTTAATGTATTAGTTGCTTCCGCTAAATTTTTAAATCTTGAAAAATACTAATAACTCAACTTAAAATTTTGAAATTACTTGTAATAATGGATTGGAAGACCGACTAGGCCTGCGTTGACCTTGCGAGACTGGCTCGGGGGTCCACGTGGGCTTAGGCCGGGCGGAGCCTAATTTTATGGGAAATTGGAGCCGTCACAGTTGGTATCAAAGCCGAAGTTGTAAATACTCGACTCTTGAAATTAAGACGCAAACCAGCGGAAGTTAGGAATGGTTGAACTTAGAGTGGAACCCTATGATCCTTACCTAAGTCTTCGTTGGGAAGTGAGGAGAGTTGGGGAAAAAGGACGAAGAGCAGACTCTAAGGGAGCAGAGTGTTGAGATGACTTGAGAGCTAACGATTACATCATGTACAGACTCCTTAGCTTTGACAAAAGTTTTGGAGTAGTAGTGTTGTATCAGAAGCCCAAGTAACTCCACTTTAGTGACACTAAGCATTTATAGTCTCAGGGTTGGTGAAGTCGACCACCATCTTTAGGGACTTGTAAATGAATTACGTATTGAGGTAGAGTCTGCAAATCGTTCTAAAAGTTAGTTGCCACCTAAGTATAAATCATACGAGATTGTACATCTCAAGAATTTTCACCTGTTGAAACGTACATTTAACGCGTTCGAGTGAACGGCTAAGGTGAGGCAGTCTCGCGAGTTTCAACGACATCACTCGAAAAAGTTTCACGGTGGTACGAATCTCGGAGCAGCAAAGGTTCATGACGTTTTGGCCACACCAGATTATATGAGGTCGAACATCTTATCAGCTTCGTGGTTCGGCAAGGCCGATGTCTGGTTGTGCACTACGGTGGCGTCGATGGGGACGCTCGAGGATTGGGTCGAGTTCAAGAATGATTATGCATTACATGGATCGGTATCTACGCTTGATGGAGTAGGCTGGTGTGTAGTCGATACTGATGCCGATCAGGCTTACTACATTGTACACGGTCTACTGGACTCGATTGGTTCTGAGGTAGTGACGACGGCTCGAACACATTATAGGAGGCCTATGAGAAAGCCATGGCTGTGGAGTGGAGAGTTTGGTTTTGGTCATTTGATCATATTGATCATATTGTCACAATGAGGTCAGCATCACAATCATAATGTAATTATGCATTGGAAACTAGTGCCTTGCTGGATAAACCTTTAACCTTACATACTTGATTCTTCTTGTCTGAAAAATGAACAAGATGGGTTTGAACATCATTTTTTTTCATGTTAGAAGATCATTTTTCAACAATTATTAATTAATTAAGGCTGCTGAAAGTCAACCTTCATGCAATGATATGGTTGAGCGTGAGTCTATTCAGCTTAGTAGCTCGACAATGGAAACTTTCATTGCCACGTGGAAAGAAGCATGTAATATGCATTCTATTGAGGAGGTTTTCGAGATGATGCTCAATTTTTAGAATGCAGTTCTGAGTTTACAAATAAACTCAAAGGTGGTAGCACTTCAGGCTGTATTTTGTTTTCTGCAGATTTGGGAATGTACTTTACGCGGAACACAATGATGCAGAGCACGAATGTTTTGGTAGATTCTTGTGACATGAAGGTTGATTTTTTTTTTCAATAGAGTTGGGGCTCTAGGATTCGTCTCAGCTGAGGAAGCATTGGAGTGCTTACTTAAAACACCAAGTCGTGGACGCATTGGAATCATGTATTTGCACCCTCACTTGGCTCTCTTCTAGAAAGGTTAGTTACCAAAGGATGGGAAGATAATACGAATTAATCATTCAGCTTCAGTTGATAAGTTCTTGGATGCTTTACTATGCGTTACTAAAGGGTTCTTCATTCCAGACAGCTGTAAAATTACTTTCTTTGTATGCTTCGTATGGTGGGAAGCAGCATGTTCCTCTATCCCTATTAAAATCTCACGCTCAAAGAGCGATGGAGGTCATCTTGAAAAGTTCTGTTGATAGAACAGCTGTGCAAAGTAGTTGTGATGAACTCAATGGAGAAAATAAAACAAAAAGAAGGTGACCCAAGTGATAACCAATTCAATGAACCAATTTTTCTTGCATCGAGATTTGTTCTTAAATGTCTTGGTCACCTACCTTTTGAGGTTGTAGTTTTGTTGCTGACGTTTTGCTTTCGGGACTGAGGGCTTTAACAAAGGAGGCCCCTTTAGTCATGTTACATGCTTGCGACAAAATTAATGAACGTCTGATGCTTCATGGTATTGAATTTTCTCTTGATATACTAGAATGGGTTGCCAATGACTTTGTCATGTCCACTGACGCGTCAATGGCTAGTGAGAGTGTGGGAGCACACGCATCGGAGTACCAGTCGCATTTTCGGCATCGTCACATTCAGTGCGAGGGTCTGGAGATGATCGGAGGAAAACGAGGGTTAGACGGTCATGGCAAAGAGAGCAACCTCATAGCGTATTGCGTTTCCACCGTATGCGGTGTATATGGCGCCAAGTGTTAGATGGTCAGCGCGAGTTACGCTAGTGTAGTACAACAACTAGCACCGTCAGATCCTTAGCAGTGGCTAGAGACAGGGTCAGAGATCCAGTCGAGTGCACAGACAGGGACAACGATCTAGTCATGCACAGGGGCAAGGACATGGACATGTTTCATTTGGATCGAGATTTCAACGTATCTGTATGGGCGTATGGACAGCCAGGTACAGTAGAGCCAGAAACATATTCATGCTATTGCCACGTCAGGTCCGACTACTATCCACCGTAACCTGATAGAGGGTACGATGAGTTGGGTTGAGACTCACTCGATCAGAGAGACTAGCGAGCATTCAAAGAGACCGATTTACATTCTCGCGGATATACGACAGATATACGTATGTTAGTGACGGTGGATCATGAAAGTAAAAATGTTCATTTGTATTCATTTATATTCCAATATATGTTGCGAGGATGTTGCCCTGGCGTATATTGATGGGAGGAGACAGATGGTGTGTTCTTTGTTTGGAGGTCTCGGAGGAGCCCAGCTCGTCGCGGAGGAGCCCAGCTTGTCGCGGAGGAGCCCAGCCCTACAGAGTAAGATGGGGGTATGGCCTAGGGCGAGTATGGCCTTGGGCGGGTATGGCCTTGGGTCTTCGTTCATAAAACACCATTGTCCTTTGAGACTTGCTTCAATTTCGAGGACGAAATTCTAATTCGTTGGGAAGACTTTAACGACCCGAAAATTTGACTTGTGCCACGTGTCAGGTCAGGGTCGTTTGTGGGATCCACTCGTCGAAATGCGTATGTCCGAATCTCGGGTCGAGACTCAGAGTACTTGTGTAATATCCAATTTGAGATTTTAATGTTAATTGTTGAGAAAAGTATATGCGGGGAATGCGAGGCCGAAACATGAACGGGGACGCGTCTCGAGTCGCGTGCCGACGTTGGACCGAAATGTGGCTATAGTAGATTATATGGTTTTAATGTGTACATTGGATATGCCTCGTGATGCGTGTAGCGCGAGTATCGAGATTTGCGAAATGAGGCGGGTTGGTACCTCGAGATGCGTGCTGCTCGGTTGTTGAGTTTGCATCGAGATTCGTGTTGCACGAATGTCGATGACACTTGTGATTTGAAATTATAAGAGAGAAATAAAAGGATAAGATCAGAAGGAGATGAAAGAGATCGTGAGGAGAGAGAGAGGAAGTGATGGGGGAAAGGGACGATCGGACGGCGGCTCCCGGCTCGCCACGACGGCGGCGCTAAGGTCGGCCAGGCGAGCCGTCGCAGGTGCGGTGGAGTCGAAGCGCGGATGGCCAGCGAGAGCAACGCGGCGCGGAGGCCGGCGGCGGATAGCGCTCAGCTGCGCGGCGGCATAGCAGATCCGTCGACTCTCCAAAGACGGCGGCGAGATCGACGGCGAGATCGGCGGCGACGCCGCGCCGCGGCCGGTCTGCATGCTGCGGTGCAAAGAGCAGTGCACCAGTGCAGCAGATGACGCGGCCGATTGGCAGCGCGAACGGACGAGCGGGATTGAGCAGCGGCCAGCGAGCCGTGGCGTCGGCGAGGCGAGAGAGGCGGCCGAAGACACCAGCGCCGGCAGCGTGACGGCGGTAACGCGGCAGCGAGCAGCGGCGCGGCAACGGGTCGGATCGGCAGCGACAAACCAGCGGCGGCGACGCGACGTGGAGGAACTCACCAATGGTGGATGGCGGCGGCAATGGCATAAGCGCAGCGAGCGGCATGCGCTGGCGACCGGCGAGCGACGGCGTGGCTGCGACGCGATGAACGACGCGGTGGCGCGTTGTCGACCGGTCGGATGCGCGATTTCGACGCGATGGAGGTGAGGTTTATTTCACCTAATTTCAGTGTGATTTGAATGATTTGAAGTAAAATAGGCCTGAAATGTCTAAATGGACACCATGGACTTAGGAGTCGGGTGTCGGGTGCGCAAATCGAGACGCGAGCGAGTCGTTTTGAGGTTCGCGATTTCTCGAGGTAAGTAAACCAGCTAGGGACTTATACAATATTTCATTTTTCTCCATTGGCTGTGGTTGTTTACTGTTTCGTGATAGCTTTATTGTTGTTCACTGCTTTGTGATGATAGCTATCTGTGGAATTGTTATTGATTAAGTGTGTCCATTGGCAAGCAAGTCATGGTTACTATTTATGTGCGATATGAGCTCTTATCCGGACGCCGTCGATATCTTTCAATTGAGTGTACGTTGGGGGCACTTATCCGGGCTGTAGATATCTCATAGTCGCAAGGGTTAGGGCTGGGAGGCATGGGGCTCGTCCTAAACCCGAGTTGCTGGGATTTTGCCGCGACTCAACGACCTTTTGGTCGGGACTCCTTGTTATTTGGCCTCACTCATTGATGGATTGTTTACAGTTATTTGCATGAATTTGACTGCTTTGGATATTAGGAAATGTTGTGTATATGTCCTACTGGATTTACTTACCTGGGCTCGTCAATTTCGTGTTTGACCGAGTGCAGAGCCGCAGAGACGAGTGGCAGGGGGAAAACTCCATAGCTATGTGATTAGTTTGTATATCTTTTATTTACTCTCCTTTGATGATATTTACTGGGTTCCACAATTAGGTTGCCTAACTCCCTGATCTTTTTGTTGAGTTATTTAATGTATTAGTTGCTTCCGCTAAATTTTTAAATCTTGAAAAATACTAATAACTCAACTTTAAATTTCGAAATTACTTGTAATAATGGATTGGAAGGCTGACTAGGCGTGCATTTACCTTGCGAGACTGGCTCGGGGGTCCACGTGGGCTTAGGCCGGGCGGGGCCCAATTTTATGGGAAATTGGGGCCGTCACAGATACTATCGGTCCAAATAACTATAGGTTGTCCCCCTAAAAGCATGCACTGACCACGTACACACCCTAGATCTAAACCATATACTTTAAAAGCAACAACAATGAAATAAGAGAAATTGAATTAAATTAAATAAAAATCATAGATCTCACATAGTATATGCCATAAATCATGAATCCCACTTGTTTCCCCTTCGACCTTGGCGAAGATTGGTCTAGCCTGACATCATCTCTACAATCTCCAAGTATGAAAAATTGTGTGTGGCGGCTCTAATGTAGACTCCTTGTATGAATGTCCTAGTTCCTAATATGAAAAACCACTCAAAATTTCTCTCTGGAGGTGAGAAAAATTAATTTTGGGGGTTAGTCTCGTAGTACGTGCACCGAGGAGCATCTAGGGATTGTTTTTGGGGTGAAAATGGATTTACTACACGTGGTAGCACGCGATTGGAGTGTTTGAGCTAAAAGCCGCCATGTGGCAGTCGCTGGTTGGCTGGAGACGGCTGTGTGACGTTGCTGGACAAACCGAGTGACGAAACATGGCAACAAGGGGCATCAATTTGGTTCGATCGAACGGACGACTTCATGAGACGAATGTGATGTGGAGATCTCGAGAACGGTCATGAAACTACTGTGCATGAGAGATGGAGGACGTGCTGCTGTGCTACTGGGGAATGGTTGACGTGAAAGCGTCTGATTGGCTGAGACTGGTGCTGGTGTGGTGAGAACGAGCCACGTGTCCTCGTACAAGGAAACAGTTGGAATGGCATGGCGAGCTGGACAAATAAATGGCTGACACGTGGCACGTTGAAGCGAGTTGGACCAATGATATGCTGCCATGTGTTAATTATTCTGCTGATCACCTATTTTGAGGCAAACTGTCAGGTGTTCGATCACTGCATGTAAATACTCCATTTTGAATATTTTTTTGCCACAAATTCAACCGCGCACTTCGTTTCACCTGAAAACGACCAATAAACATAATTAAATATATATTTTGGAAACTTTCCACATTAAATATACTAAAATAGACTAATAATAGCATGTAAAAACCAACTTATCAAATACCCCCAAATTTAGGACTTTGCACGTTCAGAGCAAAGGTGTAAATGACAACATAAAATAGACCTATACCCAATTCAAAATTCATGGATTCCAATTGATTTACATAGCCACCAAATTAACGAGCAACTCAGAAAATCTCAGAGTTATGATATGTCAAGACTCGCAACTCAAACACAATTAATATCACACTTTAAATACATAGATTTGGTCAAAATAAAGGCCATCAACTACTCAAGAGTTTTCTTAGTCTATACATTCAAGCACGCAAGTTTAAAATCTTACTTAATCAAGTGAAAGCGCTCGAGCTAAATCTTTTATTTGAGGAGTTTCACAACTTCCACTTTTATTCATCTTATTTCTCTATTTTTCCTCAATTTTTCTTTCAAGTAGTACGATCCCTGCTACATTTCCTGTGGACCACTTTTTTGACTTTTTCCACCACAAGATTCCCTGCTCCATTACCTATGAAAACCTGTGGGACTCTCTATTTTTTAGAAAAACTCCTGTTAGCCCTTGTCACTTTCACTATAATCAAGCAAATCCCACAATTTGGGTAAAAATATCAATAGTTGCATAAGTCTTACCGTCTACTCCCTTTCATTATCTAGCACAAAGTCCAACCATCAACTAAGTCCCTAATCATGAAATCATAAAAATGCTGAGCTACATACTCGATTGATTGTTTCTCCTAATTTTCTCTAAGTTTCAAGTAAAAAAGGCAACTATAATTTACTCATCCACAACCAAAGGCATGAACAAAGTTTCAGGTGACTCTAAATAACTAAAAAAATAAAAACTATACTAAATACATGCATAAAAGTGTATCAAATCCTAATGAAATGAGAGAAAAGTATAAATGGACAAGAGATGAAAGAAATAAAAGAAATGATATAAAACACCACCGTTACCATCCGACAACCGCATATAATCGCATAAAAAAAATAAATGATCTCACATGCAGTCTTCCGCAAAGAATCCATCCAAATTAATCCACAATCCCTCAAATACCCAAAAACTTATTCCAAATCTTATCCTCAAGGTTCAAAACAAGTTAAGAGGCCAACACATAGAAAACAAACAAGATGGTGAAGAACATGATATATATAAGATGAAAGAAATGATACAAGTTCATGCATAATGATAAAAACACGAAAATGAATAAACAAATGATACTTATCAAATTTTAGGCTGCCTCCCAGTAGCGCTTTTGGTTAAAGGTGTTGGCTCGACTTAGTCTGAGTATGTCAATCAGTGTAGACTGACATTGCAAGTGAGATGACCTCCACATTATGGCTCGAGAAATCTTCATATAAGATCTTCAATCTGTGGCTGTTCACTTTAAAAGCATTACCAGTCTCCAAACTCTAAATCTCCATTGCTTCGTGATCAAACACAATAGTCATAACATACGGTCCTATCCACCTCGATCTCAGCTTACCTGCAAAAATATTAAGACGTGATTAAAATAAAAACAATTTCTGACCAACACGAAAAGATTTTCGAGAGATATTGCTATCATGGAACGCTTTCGTTTTTTCTTTATAAATCCGCGCATTTTCATACGCGTCGTTCCTGATTTCCTCCAATTCTTAGAGAGTGAGCTTTCTCTATTTTCCTGCTTCGTCGAGCTTTATATTAAGCTGTTTCATAGCCCAGTAGGATTTATGCTCGAGCTCGACTGGCAAGTGGCAAGATTTACTAAACCTAAGGCGATATAGGGACATCCCAATTGACATTTTAAACGCTGTTCGGTTATCCCAAACCGCATCACCAAGACGTGAACTCCAATCTTTACGAGTAGGATTCACCGTCTTTTCCAAGATGGATTTGATCTCACTATTAGAGACCTCTGTCTGACCACTCGTTTGGGGATGATACGTTGTAGACGTTCTATAAGTGACATTATACCTCCTCAGAAGACTTTCATCAATACAATTGCAGAAATAAGTGCCTCTATCACTGATCATGACACGTGAGGTACCAAATGTTGTGAAAATCCCCGATTTAAGGAATTCACATACCACTTTAGAGTCGTTAGTGCGTGTAGCCTTAGCTTCAACCCACTTAGAGACGTAATCTACCGCCAATAGTATGTAAACATTACCAAATGACACTGGAAACAGTCCCATGAAGTCTATACCCCATACATCAAATATCTCACAAATATGAATCGAAGTAAGTTGCATTTAGTCCCGATGACCAAGGTTACCTGTTTTCTGACAGTTAGGACAAGTCTTCGTAAACATGTATGAATCATGGAAATTAGTTGGCCAGTAAAACCCACTCTCAAGAACTTTCCTAGCTGTCCGACGGGGACTGAAGTGGCCACCGCAGGCGTAAGTATGACAAAAAGCCAAAAATGGAGTGACTCTCAGTCTGAGGGAAGCAACACCTGATAACCTGGTTGGAGCAAAATCTCCTTAAGTACGGGTCATCCCATACATAGTACTTAGCATCGCTCCTAACTTTATTCTTCTGATCCTTTGAAAGATGAGGATATAGCCAGCCAGAGGTGATATAATTCACCTAATCAGCGTACCAGGGGAGATCTTCCATAACAGCATAAATGTACTCGTCAGGGAAATCATCCATAAGAGGGGTAGGACGCTCACCATTCTCAATCTTGCCGAGATGGTCTGCGACTAGATTCTCTGCACCACTTTTATCTTTGATTGTGATGTCAAAATCCTGTAGTAGGAGTATCCGTCTAATCAGCCTAGGTTTGGCATCCTTTTTACTCATCAGGTACTTCAAGGCTGTGTGATCAGAGTAAATGATAACCTTGGTTCCCAAAAGATAAGGCCAAAACTTCTCAATTGCGAAGATAACGACAAATAGCTCATTCTCAATAGCGGTGTAGCTCATCTAAGCCGTGTCTAAAGTACGAGAAACATAGTAAATGACATGTGAAGCTCTCTCGACTCTTTGTCCTAAGACTGCACCCACTGCATGATTACTAACATCACACATAATTTCAAATGGAAGCTCCCAATTATGGGCCTGAATCACTGGTGTGCTAGTAAGTGAGTATTTCAGTGCATCAAATGCACTATTACATGCCTTATCAAACTCAAAAGGTACGTCCTTTTGGAGTAGATGGCATATGGGTTGTGCAATCTTCGAAAAGTCCTTGATGAAACGACGGTAAAAATCGGCGTGTCTAAGGAAAGATCTAATCTCCAGCACGTTCGTAGGGTAGGGAAGTTTCTTGATAACATCAATTTTAGCTTGGTCTACCTCTACGCCCCTGGCTGAGACAATATGTCCCAAAATATGACCTTGGTCGACCATAAAGTGACACTTTTCATAGTTCAGAATCAGGTTCTTCTCGATACACCTGCTGAGTACCTTTGTTAGATTAATGAGACAACTATTGAATGAATCACCGTAAACAGTAAAGTCATCCATGAAGAACTCAATGAAATGCTCAACAAAATATGAGAATATACTCACCATTCACATTTGAAAGGTGGCAGTTGCATTGCATAACCCAAAGGGCATGCGCTAATAGGCAAAAGTGCCAAACGAACAAGTGAAGGTCGTCTTTTCTTGGTTTTCAAGCGCTACCAGTATCTGATGAAAATCAAAATAACCGTCAAGACAACAGTAATGAGAACGACCGACTAGTCTCTCCAACATCTGTTTAATGAATGGAAGATGGAAGTGATCCTTCCTGGTGGAATCATTTAACTTCATGTAGTCAATGCATACCCGCCATCCATTTTGAATGTGGGTTGGAACCAACTTACCTTGTGAATTGGTGACTACCGTGACCCCCATTTTCTTAATAACCACCTGGATCGGGCTTACCCATTTACTATTAGAGATGGGGTAAATCATGCCAGCATCAAGGAGCTTCAGTATCTCCTTCTCTACGACATCCATCATAGGCGGATTGACCCTCCTCGGGGCTTCTCTCGTAGGTTTTGACCCCTCTTCCATATATATATATATGATGCATGCAAGTGGAAGGGCTCAAACTTTAGATATCCGCTATGGTTCACCCAATAGCCTATTTAAACTCCTGGAGTACTCACATGAGTCTCTCTTCCCCCAAATGTGTAAGTAGGCCGAGATGATCATAGGGAGTATGTCATTCTCACACAAAAACATGTACTTTAGGTGCTTAGGTAATGGCTTCAGCTCAAGTGTGGGAGCTTTAACCAAGGAGGGAGAAAGTTCGAAGTCAAGAGTAGGAAACTCCAAATAACAGACACTTGGGGGTAGGGGTTGGAATGAATCCAACTCAAAAACAACATCATCGACATCAGTATCGAGGGTCAAAACTCTCTCATAGATATGAGTAGTGTCGAGATGATTCTCTAACACTACTTTAACTTCATCATCGCCACTCGTGAGCAAGGTCTGCTCAACGAATGGATCCACACAGTCCATGGTACACACCATAGACGACACATCACTGGGGTTTCACATCGCGTCGTAGATGTTAAACTTGATGACTTCACCGTAAAACTCCTTGGTAAGAGATCCATTATCAACATCTATCTTTATCTTCGTCGTTTTCAAAAAACGGACGTCCAAGAAGTACTGAAGAAGCATTGGGGAATGGTTCCTCCTTCGTATCTACCATGTAGAAGTCAGTAGGAAACACAAACTCGTTTACTCGGACTAGAACATCCTCGAGAACACCCATGGGTCTGACAACTGAACTGTCTGCCAACTGAATGACAATATCGGTCTCCTCTAATGGGCCTGCATGCAATGTCTCATAAATAGAAAATTGCATGACATTAATGGAAGTGCCAAGGTCGCACATAGCCCTCTGAATGCTTACATCACCTATAACACAAGGTACTGAGAACATCACAGGATCCTTACATTTAGGAGGCAACTTCTTCTGTAGGATAGCCGTGACGGTTTCTCCCATTTGGACTTTTTCGTTGCCGTTAAGTTTCCCTTTGTTAGTGGATAGTTCTTTAAGAAACTTTACATATTTAGGGACTTGCTTCAGAGAGTCAAAAAGTGGAATATTGATTTCCACTCGCCGAAAGGTCTCGAGAATTTCTTTCCCTTCCTCATTTTTCTTATCTAAGATGAGTCGTTGTGGAAAAGGAGGTTTGACCTTGAATGTGGGCGGTGCTTCCTTTTGAGTAGTTACCATCTGTTTAGGGAAAGTCAGAGTCACTACTAACTCGTGTTTTTCCTCATTTGCCAGGTCTTTGGCATAAGATGACCAATTGTTCCTTTACGCCTCCATATCTTTACCACTTCGGAGTGTAACTGCGTGAGCACTCGCGTTAGGATTCAGGTAAGGTTGCGAAGACAACTTTCCCTTATCCTCGAGATGTTCATTCTGCTGTGTCATTTGGTCCATTCGAACTTGAAGAGTTTGGAACGCTAATTTGGTTTTGCTGATGGATTTCTCAATGGTAGCCTTGAATTGGGCCATCTCACTCATAAATTTACTTTGTTGACATATAAAAGCTTTGAACATATCCTCAAGTGAAGAGGAATTATTGGAGGGTGTAGGAAACTGTTGACCTCTAGGGAAGAAGGTCTGATAGTTCTGATTTTGAGGCCCGTAACTGAAGTTCGGGTTGTTCCTCGCCGTTGCGTGATTATATGTATTCCCAAATGGGACTCTAAGTGGTCCCTGAAAGTGATTAGCCATGGCATTGGCCTGTTGATTGTCCTCAAAGAGAGTAGGACATTCATCAATTGCATGATTTGTGGCAGTACAGAAGCCACAAGCTTTGACTCGCACTTTACCAGAGAAGAGGAGACGCTCCATCATGGAGGTCTGTTGGTCAATTTTTCTGGTCAATAGAACTCGAAACATTCCCTGCAGTCAGACTTCGATAAGCAGTATCATCAAGATCACCATAAAGGTGTGACTGTTGTGCGATGTCCTCATGCAGTTGCTTCATTTAGGCCAGAGTTTTATCTTGAATGTGACTCCCACACGCATTATCAATCATGCGTCATTTTTGGGCGACATGCCAACATAAAAGAAACGAGCTATGGCCTTCTCAGACTGGCCATGATGCTGGAAACTAGCAATCAATCGCTTATAGCGATCCCAATATGCACCAAATGACTCACTTGACTTCATTTTAATGCTGCATATATCCTTTATGAGCTGAGCAACTCTATCCTCAGGGAAGTATTCATTTAAAAATGCGGTTGTCATCTCATTCCAAGAGTTAATGCAGCCAGACGGAAGGTAGAAAAGCCATTCCTTGGCTTTGTCCTTAAGGCAAATGGAAAAGATCTAAGTTTAACCGTTTCCTCATCCGTATTGGAGGGCTTCATTGACTTGCAGTTAGTCTGAAACTCATTCAGGAAAGTAAAGGGGTCTTCATTCTCGCCACCATGAAAGGATGGTTGGAGGTAAATGAACCCAGACCTCAACTCAAAGTCTCCGGCATTATTCGGATAGTTGATACATAGGGGTTGTTGCGCCAAAAGAGCTTGAAGCTCTTGATTGGCGTGACCCTTATTGATTTAGTAATTTGCAACCATGTTCAGAGGATTTTGGCCTTCTTGTTGCCTAAGTTGGGTCTCTCTAATCCACCTATGAAATGTTCTCTCCGGTTCAGGATCGAAAGGTAACAGTGAACCAACCGATTTTGACCGAGTGAGGTGTGGTAGCATAAAACTAAGAAAAGAAGAGAAAAATGAAACCTAAAATCAGAGTAAGGACAAAATCCCCGGCAACGGCGCAAAAATTTGGTCACGTGTCGTGCGTGCCAAATATAACCCGCAATCGAGTTACCAACCATAAGGGTGTAGTAGTGGTAAATATGGGGTCGAATCCACAAGACTTGAGTTATACTCCAAGTTAACTAAAAATGGGGGTTTTTAGAAAGTTCAGAGAAACAATTAACTATACTAGCAAAAATGAAAAGTTTGCAAAAAAATGAAACGACTCTCACCTAAACTAGGGTTGGGTCGCCCGGCCCAAACCATTACTCAAGCCCGATACGAACTAGACCCAAATAACAGTCTAGCACGCCTAATTCAAACTGCGGAATTACATACTAACCATATGAAATAATAAATTTGGAAGCAAAAATCAAAACAAGAATTCCTTATATCATAAGATCAACATGGTAAGAGTTCAACTATCTAAGTAGGTTCAATCATCTCAAATAGCTTCTAATACTCCCAATAAGCTTCTAAATAGTGCAAAATAAATAAGGAAGGTTTCAAACTACCCAAATTATCTACTTTGAGTTACAACCCAAGTTTATTGTTCTCAAGATCAAATAAATAGATAATGGTAAAGTGCAACTTCTCATAAAGTAAGGAAAGACTTTAAGCGGGTGCCTTTCCCTTGTCACGAGCTAAAGCAGATATGGACGCACCTGGATAATTAGTGGGGTGAGCTAAAGAACCAACGAAGCTCAATAAGAGAGAAAACTCGCTCAAACATTAAATACGCAAGTACTACCTACTAATTATGCAAAATCTAACATGAAGTTGAAAAACTAAATCTCAGACATTAAGTAGAAATCACGTAGGTATTGATCAAATTCAAGTTCAAGCACGTAGATAAGATATAAAAGCCTGTACAAACATGAGAGCATTGTTCATCTTCACAAATAAGGAAATAAACATGCATTCATAACTTCTAAAGCGAGTTTCAAGGATCATTTAAAGCATAATGGAATTTAAATCATTCATGCAAGGGGTCCACAATAGATATACCATAAGAGATAATAATAAGTATAAGTCATCGGTCCATTCAATGCATACTAGGTATTGGTAGGAATCCAGTGACGGAATCCCTCACGTTTGATTTGATGCAAACCATTATTGGACACAATGGCCGTTACGTCCTCCAACTAGTAGCATCATAACAAAGTGAGTTCATCCAAAGCCGCCACCGATACATGTCCTTCTATCACCAAGTTACACGAGTAGGAACTCCAACTCTTACACTTTTGTGAGACATTTATGCATTCAATTAGGTAAGTAAAAACCTTCAGTGGCGAATTCCACAAACATCTTAGGGCATTAACTAGTAAGCCCTCGGTGGCACCACAAACATCCCAAGGCATTTAAATATGATAACTTGCTAATTCGGCCCACGGTGGGAACTCCACAAACATCCTAGGGCAATAAATGACATAAATGGGGAACCAAATGCATTCACATTCCATAGATTTGGAGATTCAAATCAATATCCCGATGCAACCCTTAGCCCAAGTCTTTCATTTAAAGCATGGTACTTAAATATCTAATAGCAAGTCATACTTAATGCGTGAGCGAAGCTTCCACTTACCTCGACTCACGACGCTTATAACAACTCCTGGTACGCTCAGGGCCCGATGCAAACCTTCGCGCGACACTATACAACCATAATACATCTTATCAATATATGCTTTAATTTAAATTAACTAAATCTTCCATTTATTGGTCTTGGGATCCACTAGCGTGGGTCCCGCGGGTCCCCCGTCGCCTAGGGGTGGGACCCAATCGATCTCCCTCGCGGACGTGTTGGCGCCCCGTTCGAAAGCAATTACTTTACTTTTATTTCGTTATATATATTATTTTATTTATTTATTTTTATATTTATTTATTTTATATTTATTTTTTAAGATTTAACCGGTCAACCAGGGGTGTTTGACCAAACACCCCTGGTTTTCTTCCATACCAAATCCCCCTCCCTGGTTGCCGCCGGGAGGGGGCCCAACGCTCGGCCGACCGATGCTGGGCACCCTCCCCGGCCATGGCTGGTCAGGGGCGCAACCGCGCCCCTGCCTGCCACGGTTGGCGCACTCGTGGAGGGGTTGGGGGTGGTCACGACACCACCCCTTCCCTTTCTCCATCGCATCAAAGGTGGGGCAGACTAGTGGCACCCCACTGTCCCGGCAGCGGTGGTGAGGCTGGTGCCGATCGATGGCGGTGACAAACCCGCCGCCGGCCGCTAGGGCCTTCGGTTGCCTCGTCGATGCTACAAACCACCATTTTTGTCAAATTTCAAGTTTGATTTTAATTTAAAACTGATTAAATTGATGAGGGAGATGCATGTACCTTTGACTTGTGTTCTCCCGGAGTTAGACCTCGATTTCCCTTTTTCCTTCCGTAGTTAAAGTTTCAAACAAAAGGAGGCTAGGGTTTCTACTTTAATTTATATAATCGGGTTATTTTGTGTAGGTTTATGAAATTCCTTAATTGCCCCTAGGGTAGGTCTTTTAAGTTTTTTGGGTCGTCACAACATCCCAAATTTTAAAGAATTTTCGTTCTTGAAAGTAAAATGAAGTTATACCTTAGGGTTCGAAAAGAAATGGGAAGTTATCCATCATATAGTCCTCTTGCTCCCAAGTCAACTCCTGTTCTCCATGGATTTGCCACCGAACTTGCACCAATGGGATTTCTTTCTTCCAAAGCTTATGCACTTTCATATCCACGATATGAATCAGCAGCTCGTCGTAGGACACATCCTCCGTCAAATCAACTTCTCCCAATCAATCATCGGTGCATGTTTGTTATATGTCTTCCTCAACATAGAAACATGGAAGACATTATGTACTCCTGCTAGTTGTGGTGGTAACTCGAGGCAATATGCTACGGGCCTATTCATTTCTTGATCTCAAATGGCTCGATGAACCTAAGAGATAAATTTCCCTTCAATTCGAATCGGTAATGCCCTTTCATTGGTGACACTTTCAATAGTACAAATTCTCCTTCATTGAACACAACCTCTCAATAGTCATTGTCAGCATACTTTTTCTAGTGGATTTGGGTGGTCTCCAATCGTTGCCTAATCAGCTTTATCCTTTCGATTTGGTCATGCAAAAGTTCAGGACCAATCAATACGGCGTCTCCGACTTCAGTCCAACAAACTAGAGATCTACATGATCTCCCAGAAAGTGCCTCGAACAGTGCCATGCCAATACTCGCTTGAAAACTGTTGTTGTACACAAACGCGCACAACGAAATATACTTCTCCCAACTCCCACATAAATCCAGCACACAAGCTCTGAGCATATCCTCAAGTATCTAAATCAATCTCTCGGTCTGCCCATCTATCTGACGGTGAAAGGCCTTACTGAGATTGAGCTGAGTCCTCATCTGGTGCTGAAACCCACTCCAAAACTGAGAGGTAAACCTCAGATCACGATCTGACACAATAGACACCGGGACTCCATGTAATCTGACGATCTAGACTACATATATGCCCCCGAACCTGTACGCTGAATACTCCATGGATATAGGGACGAAGTGCACTGATTTAGTCAACCGATCCATGACCGCCCACACCGCATCATGCCCTTTCTGAGTCATTGGTAGCCCCGAAACAAAGTCCATAGCTTTATGTTCCCACTTCTATTGCGGAATGGGTAACGGTTGTAGTAATCCCTCTGGCTTTTAGTGGTCTGCTTTCACTTGTTGACATATCTAGCAATCTTAAATATAAGTAGTGATGTCCACCTTCATCCCTAGCCACCAATACATAATTCGCATGTCCTGATACATTTTGTTACCCCCGGGGTGAATGGTGAATCGAGATCTGTGTGCCTCCCTGAGTAAGTCACATCTCAGCTGTCTATGAGAGGGTATCCACAACCGATCTCAAAATCTCAATGCTCCATCAGCTGAAAGTCTCCAATCCACATCATCAGCGCTATCCGGGAGTGACATGTACCTCCCGTATTCTGAAATGGCTCTCTGACAGTCAACCACTCTAAACACATCCACTGGCTCTACTCTCATCTAAACTTGTGAGTGACCCTCTGAGACGTCTGAGCTAACAACTGAGCCATCTGCGGGTACTCCATGTACATTCATTATGGTCTCGGACTCTGTCTCTAGTCGTACATGGCTCAAAGCATCTGCCACTACATTAGCCTTCCCTGGGTGGTTCTCAAGCGTGAAATCTTAGTCTTTCAAAAGTTCCAACCATCTCCTATGTTGCATGTTCAACTCACTCTAAGTGAATATGTACATCAAACTTTTGTGATCCGAGTAAACAGTGAATTTCTCCCCTTACAAGTTATGCCTCCATAACTTCAAGGCAAACACAACCGTCGCCAATTTCAAGTCATGCACTGGGTAGTTCTTCTCATGTACTTTTAACTTTCTTGATGCGTAAGCAATTACTTTCTTGTCTTAGATTTATACACCTCCCAAACTAGTCTCCGACGCATCGGTATACACTGACAACTCCCTACCAGCCTCGGGTATTATCAGTATCGGTGTGGTAGTTAGAAAATTCTTCAACAACCGAAAGGCCTCCTCATAAGAATCATTCCATTCATAGGCAACATCTTTCTTAGTCAAGTTTGTGAGCGGTGAAGTGATCGACAAGAAACCTTGCATGAATCTTTGATAGTACCCTGCCAAGCCTACAAAACTCCGAATCTCTAATGCATTGGTGGGTTGAGGCCACTTAAGGATCACCTCGATCTTCGCAGGATCGACCGATATCCCTTATGTATTCACCATGTGCCCAAAAAACTTCACTTCTGAAACCCAAAACTTACATTCGCTTAAATTAGCATAGAGTTTGTGTTCCCTCAAAGTCTGCAACACTTTCCTGAGGTGCTTCTTGTGATCTGACTCGGTCTTGGAGTATATCATGATGTCATCGATGAACAAAATCACGAATTGGTCAAGGAACGACTTGAAAACACGGTGCATCAAGTCCATAAACAATGCCGGGGCATTGGTGAGCCCAAATGGCATCACAGTGAACTGAAAGTGCCCATAGCGGGTACTTTCGCCCTCCTCCCGTATCCGCAACTGATGATAGCCCGATCTTACATCTATCTTAGAGAAGAACTTTGATCCCCTCAACTGGTCAAACAAGCCTTTGATCCTGGGAAGTGGATACTTGTTTCGGATAGTCACCCTGTTCAATTGTCGATAATCATTACACATCCTCAAAGTGCCATTTTTTTTTACAAATAACACTAGTGCTCCATACGACGATACACTAGGTGTAATGAAGCTTTTTTGAGTCAACTCCTCTAACTCCGTTTTCAACTCGTTCAACTCAATAGCCGCCATACGGTAAGGTGTCTTGGAAACTGGTCTCGTAGCGGGTATGAGGTCTATCATAAAGTCAATCTCTCGATGAGGAGGGACTCTTGGAATATTTGAAGGAAGAACATCCGGGAAGTCTCGAACCACTGGGATCTTCTTAATCAAAAGTTCTTATCCTTCCTATCCTGGAGAAGTCAAGCTCAGAATGGTTTCTACCTCAGCCAAACTTGCGACTCTACTACAGATGGTGGCGTTGGTTGGTGTACAACCCTTGAACTCAAACGGAGGAATGCCCGGGATTTGGAAAGCTACAGTTTTGTGAAAACAATCTATTTTAGCGTGATACGCCGCTAACCAGCCCATGGGTAGTAATAAATCAAACTCAAGACACTCTAAGACCCGTAAATCAAATATCATCGTGTGATCTCCAATTTTAATTTTTAACCCCTCACATACCAGGTTAGGATAAATTCGTTTAGTGGAAACTGTGCTCAAGATCAAGTAAGTGTGTGCTCTAACCGGTGTCAACCCCAAAGTATGAACTACAGCCCCTGATATAAGCGAAACGGTAGAACCAGAATCAAATAATGTATGCATATATTGAACATTAATCGAAACTGTACCTGCGACCAAATGTCGCGTGGCTTCCTGATCCCACTCAGCTATGACGTGGACTCTCCCTCGAGCAATTGGAGCGGCACTCACCTCAGATAGTGTTGGGTTAGGGCACTGGCTCTTGTAATGCCTAGCAGTCCCACACCTGTAGCATATGATATGCAGCTTCTGGTAGGTCGGTGGTGGCTGCACTGTACTAGCTGATGCACTCAGCCTTGGCCCTCTGCCCTTGCTCTATTGCGGCCGCTGTGGTGGACGTGATGGTTTGAATGTTACACTTTGTGAAATTGAAGAGGCGGAGACATGGGAATATGTGGGGTCCCTGTCAAAGCGTCTGGTACTCTCGAAGTCCCACCAGATGATGCACAGTTAGTTACTGATCCTCAAAATCTGTGCATCTTTAAACTTCCACCCTGACCTCTTTGGTAACTGCCGAAATTGCACTTGCCCTGACTATACCGATCAGATCCCTCCCGAAACTGCACCCCATCCTCATCACGAAGTGCTGACTCACACTCAAGAGCCCGGTTGTAAGCTTGCTGGTATGTCTATGATCCTGATGCTGTCAACATAGCACGAATGTCTCTCCTCAATCCCTCAATAAATCGTCTCCTACGAATCGCTTCGAATGGAACATGATCATATGCAAACTAGTCCAACAAATTAAATCTCAACGTGTACTCAGCCACAGTCATAATGCCTTGTACCAAGGCAAGGAACTCCCGAATCTTATCTGCCTTCACAGTCTCTGGAAACCACTCATCATAGAATAAACGCTTGAACTTCAACCAACTCATATTTGGTCCCCGAGTTCTTGAGACAGCTAACCACCATTTGTGTGCCTTGTGTTCCAGCAAGAAAGTCAACTAATGGTACCATGGTCCTCTCATCAATGCCCATAGTGTCTTTTCTCTTTTCCATGTTCAGTATCCAAGCTTCCGCCTCTATAGGGGTCATGGTCCTCGTAAAAGTGTGGCACATCGTACTTCATAAATTCTTTCTAAATCCTGCCTCTCCGGCATGCCTCATCTTTTCCATCGGCTGTGTGCACGGCCACTGCAGCTGCAACCGTGACTGAATCAACACCCTCCTCTACGGGGTGATGCTCGTTTATCTGTGCTAACGGAGGATCAAGACCTGGCCTCACTGGTGCATGTCCGGCTACACCGTCATTCCTCTGATTTTGTAGTAGTTCTAAGATCTGTGCCATGTTCCTTTCCTATGCGGTGGTCTAGTCATGTATGGCCTTCTGATGTGCCTCGGTCATAGCAGACATGCACTGTTCTATCTGGTTGGGCCATTGCCTTTCCTCTCTTTCCTGAGTTTCCCTCAAGTTGTAGGATTTTCCTTCGTGTTTACTCATCGTACACTAGAGTAATGAAAAAACAGATTTGTCCCACAAATTAAGAGAGTAGGTAAAAATATCTAAACGCTATAGATAGTACGTTACAAAACAAATAACATTATATTAATTTTTTATTTCATGTTTTCAATCTTTCCCATCCTAGGATTGGTCTTTTGTGCACTTTAAGTCGAATTTAACCAATGTCCCATACCATTGAGTTGTTTGACTTAAATTTGACCTTTAAACTTAAGGCTCTATATACTTAAGTTTCACTAACCTATCCATTTTTCCCTAGGTTGTAATACCTAGTCTCTGATACCAACTGAAATGACTCTCATCTGAACTAGGGTGGGTCGCCTGGCCCAAACCATTACTCAAGCCCGATACCTGAACCAGGCCCAAATGACAGTCTGACACACCTAATTCAAACTACAGAATAACATACTAACCATATGAAATAATAAATGTGGAAGTAAAAATCAAAACTACAATTCCTTATATCATAAGATCAACATGGTAAGATTTCAACTATCTAAGTAGGTTTAATCATCTTAAATAGCTTCTAATACTCCCAATAAGCTTCTAAATAATGCAAAATAAATAAGGAGGGTTTCAAACTACCCAAATTATCTACTTTGACAAGTTTATTGTTCTCAAAATCAAATAAATAAATAATAGGAACATGCAACTTCTCACAAAGTAAGGAAAGACTTCAAGCGGGTGCTTTTCCCTTGTCACGAGCTAAAGCAGATGTGGACGCACTTGGAGAATTAGTGGGGTGAGCTAAAGAACCAACGGAGCTCAATAAGAGAGAAGACTCGCTCAAACATTAAATACGCGAGTACTACCTACTAATTATACAAAATCTAACATGAAGTTGAAAAACTAAATCTCAGACATTAAGTAGAAAGCACATAGGTATTGATCAAATTCAAGTTCAAGCAAGTAGATAAGATATAAAGCCTTTAGAAACATGAGAGCATTGTTCATCTTCACAAAAAAGGAAAGAGTCATGCATTCATAACTTTTAAAACGAGTTTCAAGGATCATTTAAAGCATAATAGAATTCAAATCACTCATGCAAGGGGTCCACAAGAGATATACCATAAGAGATAATAATGAGTATAAGTCATCAGTCCATTCAATATATGCTAGGTATTGGTAGGAATCCAGTGACCGAATCCCTCACGTTTGATTTGTTGCAAACCATTATTGGACGCAATGGCCGTTACGTCCTCCAACTAGTAGCATCATAATAAAGTGAGTTCATCCAAAAGTGGCACCGATACATGTCCATATATCACCAAGTTACACAAGTAGGAACTCCAACTCCTACACTTATCTGACACATTTATGCATTCAATTAGGCAAGTAAAAACCCTCGTTGGCGAATTCCACTAACATCCTGGGGCATTAAATAGTAAGCCCTCGGTGGCACCACAAACATCCTAGGGCATTTAAATATGATAACTTGCTAATTGGGCCCTCGGTGGGAACTCCACGAACATCCTAGAGCAATAAATGACATAAATGTGGAACCAAATGCATTCACATTCCATATATTTGGAGACTCAAACCAATACCCCGATGCAACCTTTAACCCAAGTCTTTAATTCAAAGCATGATACTTAATGCCTAAGCGAAGCTCCCTACTTACCTTGACTCGCAGCGACGCCTATAACAACTCCTTGTACGCTTAAGGCCCGATGCGAACCTTCGCGCGACACTATACAACCATAATACATCTTATCAATACATGCTTTAATTTAAATTAACTAAATCTTCCATTAATTGGTCTTTGGGATCCACTAGTGTGGGTCCCGCAGGTCCCCCGTCGCTCGATGCGAGGGTCGAGGGGTGGGACCCGATCGATCTCCCTCGGGGACATGTTGGCGCCCCGTTCGAAAGCAATTACTTTGCTTTCATTTTGTTATATATATTATTGATTTATTTATTTATTTTTATATTTATTAATATTTATTTGTTTGGAGTTGACTGGTCAACCAGGGGTGTTTGGTCCCTGGTTTTCAAACCATGGGCCAAACACCCCTGGTCTTCTTCCACACCGGGGAGGGGGAGGATCCCCCTCCCTGGCCGCCGGCAGGAGGGGCCCCAGCGTCGACCAGTGCTGGCCACCCTCCCCGGCCATGGGTAACAGGCGCAATCACGCCCTTGCCAGCCACGGCTGGCGCACCCGTGGAGGGGTGGAAGGTGGTCACGACACCACCCCCTTCCCCTTCCCCATAGCATTAAAGGTGGGCGGCTGGTGGCGCCACCCTTTGTCTGGCCGCGTGGCCGTGAGTCCCGTGAGTCTGTCTTCGCCGCTGCTAGGGCTATCAGTCGCCTCGTCGATGATACAAACCACCATTTTTGTCAAATTTCAAGTTTGATTTTAATTTAAAACGTGATTAAAATGATGAGGGAGATGCGTGTATCTTTGATTTGGGTTCATCCGGAGTTAGACCTTGATCTCCCTTTTTTCTCCCGTAGTTAAAGTTTCAAACAAAAGGAGGCGATGGTTTCTACTTTATTTTATATAATCAGGTTATTTTGTGTGGGGTTATGAAATTCCTTAATTGCCCATAGGGCAGGTCTTTTAAGTTTTTTGGGTCGTTACAGAAAATGTAATATCAATGAGAGAAATCACCTAAGTCTACTGTTCCACAAGCAAAAATCAAGATTCAATGGCATTTAATGGTCCTCAATCATTCGTAAAAGTTATTTATTCAATTTCTCCTAGATTAGCTATGGCAAATCGACGTCCACCAGAAATTCCTAATTCTCTTAATCTCGATAGTCAGGACGTTCACCACTAACTACTTCTCTAATTAATGTATACCCCTAGACATCCGCTAATCAGATTTAACACACTAACCGCAGTAATTTGGTTCCAAGGGAATACTAATCCTAAATAACCGAATCTCATCCGCTTCTGGTTTAACCTATATTCAATTATTGTACACTCAAGAACCGAAAGGGTTTTACGGTAAACGAGTGAGTGTTTGTCACTTTATTGGTCCAAAAGTACAATTATACTGATACTATCAGTCCAAATAACTATAGTTTGTCCACCTAAAAGCATGCACTGGCCACATACACACCCTAGATCTAAACCATATACTTTAAAAACAACAACAATGAAATAGTAGAAAATGAATTAAACTAAATAAAAATCATAGATCTCACATAGTATATGCCATGAATCATGAATCCCACTTGTTTCCCTTTCGACCTAGGCGAAGATTGGTCTAGCTAGACATCATCTCTACAATTTCCAAGTATGAAAAATTGTGTGTGACAGCTCCAATGTAGACTCCTCAAATGAATGCCCTAGTTACTAATATGAAAAATCGCTCCAAATTGCTTTATAGAGGTGATATAAACTAATTTAGGGGGTTAGTCTCGTAGTACGCGCACCGAGGAGCATTTAAGGATTGTTTTTGGGGTGAAAATGGGTTTTGTACATATAGCAGCACGCGATTGGAGTGTTTGAGCTGAAAACCACACCGTGGCAGCCGTTGGTTGGCTGGTGACGGTTGTTTGATGTTGCTGGACAAATCGGGTGACGACACGTGGCAACAAGGGGGAGCAATTTGGTTCGGTTGAACGAACGACTTCATGAGTCAAATGTGATCTAGAGATCTCGAGGATGATCGTGAAGCTACTGTGCGTGAGAGATGGAGGACGTGTTGCTGTACTGCTGGGGAATGGTTGACGTGAAAGCGCATGATTGGCTGAGACCAGTGCTGGTGTAGTGAGAACAAGCCACGTGTCCGCATGTAAGGAAACAGTTGGAATGGCTTGCGAGCTGGACAAATAGATGGTTGGCACATGGCACGTTGAAGCGAGTTGGACCAATAATATGTTGCCATGTGTTAATTAGTCTGCTGATCACCTATTCTACCCACCACGCAATGCGTAACTCGAGGCAAACTATTCAGTTTCCGATCACTGCATGTAAATACTCCATTTTGAGTATTTTTTTCACCACGAATTCTATCGCACACTCCGTTTCACTTAAAAATGACCAATAAATATAACCAAATATATATTTTGGAAATTGTCCACATTAAATATACTAAAATCGATTAATAAAAGCATGTAAAAATCAACTTATCACTCTACCCTTAAGAAAACAAGGCCTAACTCCCCTCCAAGTTATCTCTTGGGAGTTAACTGCACCTCTAACCAAATAAGGGCTAACATTATTTGTTAAGCAGAATGTTAAACTAAACTTGAGACATATTGAACATTGCTGAAAAAATAATTATTAACCAACAAGAGTGGGGAAATGGATGGAGCAAGGGTACCCCTCAAACATGACTTAGTTTTAAAACTTGAGAGGAAGATGAGAAACAACTTGTTTAGGGAAAGTTACCCACAGTTCCGTGTATGACGGTGCCCTAACTTTGATGTAGCCAAAGCTAATGGCTTTCTCAAAGAAAAAAAATCTATTTGATAAGGTAAATAGCTATTGTCATTATTTGCACAACCTATGGTTGGTAAAAAAAGGATATGGTAAGTATATATATATATATATATATAATCTGTGAGTCTTGTGCAGAATCACTTTATTGGTTCTGTGCCTACACACTTGTTTGTGGGCACATAAACTTGTCCTCAAAAGGAATACTCATACTATCTCTAACGACGATCTATGACAGCTTGACAGATCTATAAGATATATTCTCCACGTCCAGCCCAGCAAGTATATCGTTGACTACTCACGAGATATTCTTTTCACGCAATCTTTCCTTTACGTAATAAGAATTGAAGGAAAGAAAATATTGCCAACTTGTAACTGATGACGTACATATGATATTTGATGTATGTTTTCTTTATATATCTATGTAATAACGGATCGGGATTCATCACTTACACAGTTGCACAACTCCAATCTATTGTGAGATAAAACATATGCTAGTTTGTTCTTTGAGTTTGCATACATACAATCGAGGGGATCTCGACTTCCACAAGGGATCTTGGATTAGTGTAGTTTTATTGTAAGATAAGTGAGGAGAGTAATAAAGTTTGGAGAGGGATCACTAGCTAGATGAGGGTTCACTGTAAGCATTCTTTTAACATAAGAAATATAGATCAGTTAGAGAATTACATGAGAAACTTTTAGTCTCCTAAAACCACCAAGAATTTATCGCCATCATGAGCCTTAGAGTTTTTTTTACACTATGTTTGATGGTATAAGTGTCGTTTTATACGCTTGAAGGAGAACCATTCAACTTTCATAATAAGTACAAATTCCCATTTAATTTTTAATGTCAATGAAGCTTAATGGACATCATGCTAATTAAAACACAAGTTACATATTTGGTTAATATAAGCATAAACTAAAATCATAAGACACATAATGGTCTAACATTCTCCCACTTGTCTCATATTTCAATAATGTGGGTCACCACATATAACTTAATGGTTCTCCCACTTGGCCCATATTATGACCAAACATAACATAATTTGTATGTTAGTGCGCTTTTATGTTTGGCATCATTATTTTACTATAAAATAAATTATCAATGGGATTCATAGCGGTTTTACGTCAAATTAAGACATATTCCCTTCCATGTACCACGATCATTACTAATTCATTATAAATGATTCATAAAATATATCGTCCGAGTCTAAGACTAAATTTACTTACAATGATCATTAACATAAGTGTGCAAAACTATAGTATAATTAGCACAATAAATGAGATCTCAGAAAATAAACATTAACTTAAACATAATCAAATCCCAAACTAAAATTATTTAAGAATTACAACCAAGGCACATTCTATCGACATGTTCTTTAAATGCCTTTGGTGGTTATCCTTTCGTTAGGGAATCCACAACCATAAAATTTGTGCTAGTATGTTTAAATGACACTTTCTTTATGAACTTCTTCTTTAACTACAAAGTATTTTTATCTCCATGTGCTTGGTACCAGTTGAATAGCGATCATTTTTGGAGAAAAATATAGCTGCGTAATTATCACAGTAAATCTACAAGGCCTTAGAAATTGTGTTCATAATACCAAGCCCCGACATGAAGTTCCTTAACCATAATCCTTGATTTGTAGCTTCAAAACAAGCACTCAGCTTCCATAATAGAAGTAGTTGTAACTGTCTGCTTATCGCTCTTCCAAGAGATTGCTCATTAGCCAAAAGGAAAACATACCCAAAAGTAGACTTTTTGGTGTCAAGGACAACCAACAAAGTCTATGTCTGAATAACTAATAGTTTTTGTAGTATCGAACTTTCTATAAGTGAGCATGTAATCTTTCGTCCATTATAAATAATATAAAACCTTATTTGCGACTCACTAATGGTCTATGTAAGGGTTACTTTGATAACATCCTAACACGACAACAACAAAATTGAAATTCAGTTTTGTATATCATTCATTTCAAAGTTTTGAAAGAGGAACTCTTTGATTTCATAGAATATACACTACAAAAAAACAGCAGATCATAAACGGAAATTTCAGTCTCTGATTTGCATAAATTCCGTCTCTAATTGAAATAGCAACGGAACAGAGACGGAATAAATTCCGTCTCTAAAATCGTCGACTCTGATTCAATCAGCAATGGAAATGTGATTCCGTTTCTGATTAGAGACGGATTAGAGACGGAATTTAGAAAAGGAACATAGACGGAACAAAAATGGAAATTTTTCTAAATGGTACAATTGTAATTGCATTCGTCTCTGATCCGTTGCTAATCAGAGACGGAACAGAGACATAATTAATGCATTCCGTCTCTGATCCGTTTCTGATTAGCAACGGATCAGAGACGGAATTATTAGATTCCGTCTCTGTTCCGTCTCTAATTAGCAACGGATCAGAGACGGAATACAATAATTCCGTCTCTGATCCGTCTCTGAATAGCAACGGATCAGAGATGGAATAAATAATTCCGTCTCTGTTCCGTCTCTGATTAGCAACGGATCAGAGACGAAATATAATAATTATGTCTCTGATCCGTTGCTAATTCATGCATATATTCCTCGAAAATTAGAGACGGAATAGCAACGGAATCTCTGAATTTCGTTGCTAATCCGTCTCAATCCCAATTTGTTTATTTTTGAAACCTAAACTCAATCCAATTGGTTCTCCAACCTCTAACCTGAAAATACAACCATAGGACCTACTCCATCGCCTGCACCCCCTCCAACAACTCCTTGGGGGTGCTAACATCCCCCAAAAAAGTAAAATTTGACATTCATACATCGACAATATATATCAACAAATATTCAAATGAGAGAAAAAAATGTAAAATCCAAAATTTGAAAAAGATTTATATATCCACGAAAAATTGTCAAGTATAATAAATGCTCCAAATTTCTAAGTATTCACATAAACCACCAATCCTATTGTTCAACAACCACAAAAAAAACTTACAATCCTCTAAATATGCACAAAAAGAATTATCAATCTAAAAGTCATGTAAACAACTATAAAAGTTACATGATATGCTTTAAATTCCTCATCTCTCACTTGAAAACCAGATTATGGCGGTATTGTCACGGGGATATGGGCAATCAATGGCACTAACTCCCACTCGATCGAAGAACCAGTCACCTCGATAGGGCCACGCTCGCAAATATTGCAAAATAGATCAAACTCATGATAAACAAAACGAAACGCAAAAAAACTATCTCCATTTACAAAGTGCAAAAGAAAACAATATATTTTACTATAATTTCGACGGTACATGGCTACTTGTGTGTCCAACTAACACAATTTATTAGAAGGGGAATCGAGAACCTACCTAACTACATGAACAAAAAGCTTTGCTAAAGCACAATTACGAAAACGTTTTAAGTGCTAAAGCACGACAACATGCCAGCAAAAGGAAAATTCGAATCATTTCATTAAAAATGTCTAATGATCACAAAACTACATAAGGTGAAAACAAAGGGAATACAAAAAGTACAAAGATCCAGAATATTGATCAAAAAATTAGAAAAGAACATAATACGTTGAGAATTTACAGTATTATAGAGCAAATAATGAAAACAAAGCACTTGTGTCTGTAGGTCTAGCAAAAATTAGAAGAGAACATAATAAGTCAAATAAGGCCACAACAGAAGAATAAAGAACATGCACTTACAGAGGAAAGTAATAGAGCGTAAACATAAAAAAAGTGAATTGGAAGCTTTGTGTAAAAATCAACAAAATATTGTTTACTTACTATTAAACCAACTCAAAGTTGGTTGTGAAGACTCACATGAAGTTCCTCAAACTTTCACATACTACCATAAATCCTATTACATAAATAATTCACTATTTTAGAATTACGACTCCATTTCAACACTTCAAAACCATTTCTAAGTTACAATGGAATTAAAATCTATTTTCAAGTCATAATGGAGCTCAAATCTCTTATAAAATCTGAAAAACCTTGTAAATCCTACAAACATCCTTCACACCTCATTTTCATGTTTTTGAACTCTCATTAGGTGTTAAATTACTCATTGGATTCCAAATAGGTTCTTAACCATTGACAATTCACCAATTGGGATTTTCACCCATTTGACAAGTTTAAGCTATCTCATTTCTCATACTTTGATTAGGAACCTCAATGAGATATCATTTGACTTATTTCAATAAGATACAAGGCCATTGAACTCAATTGAATCACCAAACCATTGGTTGTTGCCGAGTCACTCAAACAAGCTTCCATATCATTCATATCACCAATAGCCATGTGATTCATTAACTAAACATGTAATTCATCAACAATGTCATTCAAGTTCATTTTCTTCAACAAATCACAAATTTCATCAACTAACTAGTTCAATTCGATGGTTCATTAGATCAATCAAACTCAAATCGTCAACTCATTTGAACAAACTTATGATTGACTTGATTCTCAATAATGAACTCAATTCATAGGTTATTGGCTAAATTCTCATGTTTAGTTCGAAATTCTTTCCCTTAATGCAATGGCATTGGCCGAGCCGAAGCTCGGCCTCGCCATTCATTGGGTATTGTGCCCCCAAGAACCCCATAAATTGGCCTGAGGCATTACCCAGGCCTTCCCTGGGTTTGGCAGGACCATGCCCTGCACTGCAAGGCATGCCCTGTCATGCTTAGGCATGGCTGGCATAAGAAAGACCCATGCCCTAACGTACAACACAACAACACCAACACATCACAACACTGCCACATGCCCCTCCCTTTATCGTTCTCAGTCTCCCTTCCAAAACAAAACATAAACGACGACGACAACAACAAACTGCTAGTAGTATTGTTGTCTACTTCATCGTCATTCACTCATTTCCTTAATTCCCAAATCCACACAAACAACAACAAAACCCTACAGCAGCTCTGCATATTGTCATCTCCAACTACTCACCACTCATTTGCCTAATCGATACCACAACCACAATACACACATACGAAGTTCATTGTCATCAATCTCTCCTATACTCCTCTCAACCAACCGAACCAAATCTACTATTCTCACACATAACCAACAACCAAAACCAAGGAATTGACTTATATAACCATCACTTAACACCATACTACCCATGTTATTAATTTTCAAGTTTTTTTTCTTTTATTTAATATTTATCTCTTTAATTTAATCCTGAATTAAAATCCAACAATTACCTCAATTTCACTAAAAATTGGAGAAAATACCAACACACTCCGAAACACGCGAATACTACATAAAGAACATGCACTTACAGAGGAAAGTAATAGAGCTGAAGCATCAAAAAAAGTGAATTGGGAGCTTTGTGTAAAAATTAACAAAAAATAAATAAGGATTTGTAAGGACACGAAGAAGCTAAGCTTAGTCGTAATGGCAAGGTAGATTATCGTAAATATCATTAACTGTTAATCCTCTGCAAAGTGCATTTCCAGTTTAACTTGATAAAATCTTAAGAATATAGCTACATTGATAGAGAAACTAAACTCCTAACATGTAAACAACTTTCAAAAGGAGCTTAGGATGTTGAGATCTACACCACAAAGGCACAAAGCAATTAGAGAAATAAGTGTTAAATCATAAAATATGGAAGAACAACTCACTCGCTCAAGAGGAAGAATAAATGCAGAAACACTTGATGACTTGCTCCCAGCATTCAAGGCCACAGCTTGCCCTTGCCAATCAATGACATGGGAACCACTAGAACCTCCTTTTGTTCAGGATGCGACCTATCAAACCACAAGTCAAAAAAATGGGCAACTAAGAAAGTAGTGGAAGAAGAAAAAAAATAAAAAATTTAAATAATTCAATTGATCATCATAGAACAATCAATGGTATCAACTCATCAATCTATAAAAGACTGCACTCAAAAATTCAAAAACCTAAAGCACCAATTAGCCACAGCACAATGGCTAAATATTTGCTACATTGCTACATACAATTTTCGGTAAATGCTAGTGATTCACCGATTGAAAACTGAAAATATACAACAAAAGAGAATAAAAATATTTCAAAGAAGAATGTAAACAATAAACTATAGATTATCCAGTTGATGAGTCCTGCAATTGTAGCAAGGATCGACAAAAAGTTTGAATGAATATAAACATTGGGAAAAAAGTAAAACATGCCATTTTGATGATATGAAGACACTATAAAATGCTACATTATCATCCAGATTGCTTACTTGCATATAGAATGTATTGAAGTCATTATAGCCATCCCTATAAAGAAGAATAGGAACAAATTATTTCAGTCCCACATGTATAAGAAGTCAAATTACAAAAAGATTCAACACCTAAAATAAGTTAATGAACTACATACACATAACATGAATATGCATCCACAAACTTTCACTTCTTCAGAACAATGGATGGAGCTTGCTTACCTGTCCTCTGAGGTGCCCGCGGAGGGCCTGTCACCTGCAAGCCTGCTCTGCCGTCGTAATATGGCGATGCTGCCGGTGATGCGGTGGCTGGGGGTGCAGGCCTCGTCGGTACAGGAGTGTCATGTCTCGATGTCGGTGACGGTAACGGGCAATTTGGTATAGTCCTTGATGACGAGGTTGATGGTACAGGCGACGCGGACGGTATGGAAGGCGAAGGTGACGCTGAATGTGGATCGTGCTCGAGAGAACGAGAAGTCGGAATCGATAATACAGGAATCGACCCACGACCTCGACCACCACGACCTCTTTGACCCCCTCGTGTGGCCTGACCATGACACCCAGTCGGTATTTCGGTTCCAGAGGTCTGTGCTGCACCTCTTACGACTGGACGATGTCCTCCTAAAGGTATCCCTCGACGTGGGTGGTGATCACTGCCCGCCATGAAACCTAACAAAATACCAATAAAAGTTTAGAGAACAAAGGCATACAAAAAAAAGTAATGAACTCTAATTGATGGGAATTAAGAACACAAGATCCATGCTGATAAAAGGAAATTAAGAAATATATCGTCAAAAGTATGCATGTCTATATATCATAATGTTTCATCTCTAATTGATGGAAAAAGGATTAGACCTATAAAAGATCAAGCAACATATTAAATATTTATAGCCAATTTGGGCCTTCTCCAATGGGACTACATTGTAATAGCTTTTGGACGTAGTTTTGCCATAACCTATATAAAAAATAACCTCCAACATCAAACATTAACCTGGAAACTTCAAAAGTGTGCTATGGAAAGGATGAGCAAATTAAAAATATAACAAATGGTTGGATCTCACAAAACAATTTTAGGGTAAGCAAAATATCTTTCGAAATAAGATAACCTTTCTTCATTTTCTGTGATTATTTCCCCTTATCTACCCATTGAGCAAGAAAGGGTAAAACATAGCTCAAAATATAAGAAGACAAACAAGGTAATTTGAGAGGCCAATTTATGTGAAAACATGGGTTGATCTTTGCCAAGCACCGTCGAGAAGTTACACTCCATATAAGAAAGTTATAGAAAATTCACGTAACATCGAGCTAACGTTGACATAACATAGACATACATTACTCGCTATCATCCGTTTCAAATTCACTCTCATGAGTAGAAGTTGATGATTCTTCTTCTGAGTCATATCCACTATCAACAATGAAGTCATTTACTTCTTCACTTGGACCCGCTTCAACAATGACTCGAGTCCCATTTGGATCATCCAGATTGTTGATATCCTGAATTGCATCGTCGACTACGCACGTGGTGGGCATCCCATCTTGGAATGCAATCTCTGCCGAGCCCTGGTCATTATCGTCTTTGCTCCTTCCTCGTCAGCGAATTTTGGTTGACAGCAACAAACTGCTAGCCATTCTTGTCGGTCGTTCCTCATAGAAGGTACGAAAGGTAGTACACTTGAGTGGCTTGCATTGCAAGGACAAATGGCTCGTAGTTGTTATATCGTCGACTTCGATGAACCTCTACCAATTGAAGTGTTGGGTGAGTCCTCACACCATGATTCGGTGTAGGGTCATACCATTCACACTTAAACAAGACCACACGCTTGAGGCCGGTATATTCAATCTCCACAACCTCTTGCAGTACTCCATAATAGTTATGGGAAACATCGACGTAGTTAGAACCCTTCACCAAAACACCGCTGCTCTGCGTCGATCTATTAACGTCATATGTTGCGGAGTGGAACTTATACCAATTCACTAGGTAACCAGGGTAGGCAGTACAAGATCGACTAGGACCAACCGAAAGATCAACGAGCGTCTCGTCTATGATAGAATTTCGAGCCTATTCACAAAAAATTAGAAATGTAATAAGACACATTACTTATGAAAGAAATTTATGAAGCTATAACGCACAATAGTAATAACTTTACATATGTTTGAAACCATATGGGAAAGTTGTGCTCTAGACTACTATCAACTTCCGACTCCCCCATTGCTTGAGTGATTTCATCGATGAAGATCCTAGAAGAAACGAACATGTACATAGGATGTCTTAGTAAAAGATGAATAATGAATGTACTGCATTATTGAATGAAAGTGACGGACATCTTTTGGATGTAAGGAGCGATCTCTGGACAATTGAGCAAGTATGTACGAATGAGCGGCATTATACTCCTCCTCTGTTAAGTATCGCTCCTTCGACTTGCCCATGGGTCGACCAGGATAAGTGAAAATTGAGAAATTGCCCACAAAATGTGGTGTGGGCCCGAGACCGCCATCGTCGTTTCGTTGCACTTTGTCATGCAACGTAAAGACGTGATCTTCGAAGTAGTAAGAACAAACAGATGCGACTTCTTCGACCAAATAAGCATTACACATGGAGCCCTCTACCTTCGCTTTGTTCCGAACATTGTTTTTTAAATGTTTAAGGTACCTGTCGGAGTATAGGAAATGTTGATTTAAAACTTATTGAATGGGAAAATAATTTCAAGGGCTCAAGATATTACCTCTCGAATGGATACATCCATCGAAATTGAACAGGACTGGCCAGACGGGCCTCGTAGGCCAAGTGGATTGGTAGGTGTTCCATAGAGTCGAAGAAGCTTGGAGGGAATATTTTCTCCAACTTGCAAATGATTTTTGGTATTTCGGACTCTAAGACCTCCATATCTTTGAGACCGACACTTTTATGATTAGGGATCGAAAAAAAAGACTTAGTTCGATAATTGCAACCCAAACCGGGTTTGGGAGGAGTTCTCTGAATGCAATTGGTATCAACCGTTGCATGAAAATATGACAATCATGACTCTTCATGCCGAACATTCGCAATTTCTTTGGATCCACACATCGACCAAGATTCGAAGCATAACCATCAGGAAAACACAACTTTTCAACCCACTCGCACAATTTTTGTTTTTTTGATGTATCATGAGCATAGCATCCAAGGATGTAAGTATTTGTCGCCGAATCAATGTGTAGAGAAGGTCGGTGAAAATATTCAAGAATATCTTGTCTCGCTTTCGCATTGTCCTTACTCTTGCCCGGTACACACATAATAATGTTGAATATGTTGTCAAAAACATTTTTCTCGATGTGCATGACATCTAAGTTGTGGCGGATCAAGTTTGTCTTCCAATACGGTAAGTCCCAAAAAATGCTTTTTTTCTCTATCCCGAATTCTTAGCTATCCACCCATTCACAGAATCAGCTCCGATTTCTGTCACCTTCATCAAGCCTAACGATTCAATTTCTGCCAAAATTTCATCACCAGAACGCAAAGCGGGCGGATCATCATTTATGACCATTTTGCCTCTAAGGAAATTTTTTCTGTCTTTCCTGAATGGTGATGCCTTCGCCAAGAAACGACGGTGACAGTCGAACCACGATGTCTTACCACCATTTCGCAATTGAAATGCATTTGTATCCTCCATACAATATGGAAAAGCCATCTTAGCGTGTGTGCTCCAACCGGACAACATGCTATACGCAGGGAAAACACTAACTAGTCCATAAAAGGGCCACTCGCATGAGAAAATTCATCTTTGTGGACACGTCGTATGTAATCACCCCATTGTTCCATAAATCTTGCAACTCTTTCACAAGCGGCTGAAGGAACACGTCGATTTTCTGTTTTGGGCTGGTCGGTCCAGGAACGATAACCGTTAAGAACATAAACTCAGATTTCATGCACATCGACGGTGGAAGGTTGTAAGGAGTCAATATTACGGGCCATGAAGAGTACGATTTCCCTGAAATCCCAAATACTTGAAAACTATTAGTGCACAATCCTAAACGAACATTCCGAACCTCGGCGGCGAAGTCTCTATTGACATCATTAAATGTCTCCAAGCTATCGAATCAAAACAGTGTTGCATAACATCTTTTGGCGAGGAATGTTCTCCATGCAATCGCATATGTTTTGCCGTTGACTCAGACGCATACAATCGTTGCAACCGAGGGCCCAAAGGGAAGTAGTACATTTTTTTGCAAGGTCATTTTTTGGTGTTCCGACCACGACCTCGTCGCTGTGCAATGTAGCGTGATTTCCCACACAATTTACATGATGTCAACTCAGAGTCCACTCCCCAATAAATCATACATTGGTCCTCATAACAATCTATTTTCTCAACACAGTAGACTAGACCTCGCATTAGTCTTTTAGTGGCATAAAAATTTTCAACCAATGAATTGTCATTTGGCAAACAATCCTTCATGAATTTAATGATTTCATTATACCCTCGTTCAGATATATGATGTTCTGACTTGATCGCAAGTAATCTTGCCATTGCGGACAACGTTGTCATGGTTTCGCAACCCGACCACAATTGTTCGCTACTAGCCTCTATCATGTCATATAGTTGGCGTGCTTGGCGGTTTGGTGATTCTTCCACGTGATTCCAATTGAAACTTGGACCTGCCACGTTGTGTAGCATCTCGCGGTAAGTTGTCAGATCGTCTCCTCCCACATCAGCATCATCAATATGGTTATCCATTTGGTAAAAGTTTTGCGGGCCTTCATCTCCATTCTCACCATGTTCGTACCAACGATGATATCCGAAACAAATCCATACCTACATATGTGGTACTCAACCGTTTCGACGTCAGTGCGGTACAAGTCGACATTTCTTATAATTGCAGGACATCTAATCTTCCTTTCACTTTGGTATGTAGGACAATGTTGCTTAGCAAATGATATGAATTCTTTAACCTTCGCCGCGAATTCAATTCGAACGAAGCCGTTGTCGAGACGGTTGTACATCTAGTCTCGACTTGTAGACGACATTCCTATTGTAATTGTGCAATTAAATTAGTCAACTAGTTTCATAATTTCCGACGGTACATGGCTACTTGTGTGTCCAACTAACACAATTTATTAGAAGGGGGAATCTGAGGACCTACCTAACTACATGAACAAAAAGCTTTGCTTCTAGCCATTGAATAAAGGGGTTGGAAACAACTTTCTTAATACCTAGCTCGGTACATGACTGATACCAAACAGAGTATGATAATTGGTCGTAAAAATAAAAGCAACAAGGAGTTCAAAAAAATAAATAAATCATAAGTTATAAGAGGCATTCAAATACCACATAGTATCAAAGCTCCTACTACTTGTTCACTCGTACCTCCTTAAGGTTATAGGTTTATTCAATTCTCTTGAAATTTTATGTGAAATAGCAACATTTACTTTAAATTTGTGCACATTTGATTTGCATAATCAGAGACGGAATAAATTTGTTACTTTCTTTCTTATATTGGTATAGAGCAATGAAATGAGTTATATATTATGATATAATGTGTGAATGTTGCAGGTGTTGGAGCTGGGTATTGTTGTTCATTCAGTAGTGATTGGACTTTCATTAGGAGCATCAAATAATACTTGTACAATTAAGCCATTAGTAGCGGCTTTGTGCTTCCATCAAATGCTTGAAGGGATGGGACTTGGTGGTTGTATTCTTCAAGTGACCATATATAATTAATTAGTGAACAATTAGATTACATGCTTAATTGAATAACTAATTAACTAATATCCTTTAATGCTTGTACAGGCAGAGTACAAGTTCTTTAAGAAAGCAGTGATGGTGTTCTTCTTCTCAGTTACAACTCCATTTGGGATTGCTCTTGGCATTGCATTATCTAGTGTTTATAAAGAAAATAGCCCAAGCTCACTAATTACGGTTGGATTATTAAACGCGTAGCGTCGTAAATTTGGGTTGCTAATCTACATGGCTCAGTGGACCTTCTATCTGCAGATTTCATGGGGCCTAAGTTGCAAGGTAGCATTAAGCTCAGATCAAGGCCTACATTGCTGTTCTACTTGGTGCTGGAGGGATGTCACTCATGGCAAAATGGGCTTGATATATCAACTTAATTTAATTAAGGCTGTTGTAATCATGCATTGTTGCTTCTTTATAATTATCTTTTTTTTTAAAAAAAAAAAATTGAAGGTTGATCATCAACTTAAGTCTCTATCAAATAAATAAGAAATCCAAAATGTAATGTATTTTTTTTTCCTCCAAAAGAAAATCCAAACTTGTGATTAACTATTTTAATTTGGAATATGCAGTACTAACTAATTTAATGGCCCAATGGGTTTGTATATATATACTAATACTTAATAAGCACTAATAAAACAACTTACTTTAATTTACAATTTTACACTTCAATTTTCGATTTCGCAAATCTCTCGCTAATATCTCAATTAGATATTATTTATCTTCTAATATTACTTATGTCATTAAAATTTATTGCATAATACTTTTATCTGATCTTTTTTGGCAACCTATTATGCTACTTTTCTCTTACTCTCTAAAATTAAATTTAAATTCTTATAATTAACTTCTTGCGAGCATAGCATGACATCAAATAAAACCAGTGAATTAGGGAAAACGTGTCACTCACAAGTAGCATTGCAACAACTAAAACATGGCAAAATGAACATAACTACAAAACCCAGATCACAACAGAGAAATGCAGTTCACATTTCATTGTTACTCGGTAGAACAAGCATAACCACAAAACACTAAGCATGCAAGAGAAGAGCAGAACAAAAACTTCTAAACCAAACAAAATACACATCATTAACTTAATAGATCAAGTGAAGAACACCAACAAATGCACATGAAAGCCAAACCGGAGGAAAATGTGAGCAGATACAATTTCAAGAGAATTAGGGTGTTACAAATTTTATTTTGATTGTTACCTTTACGAGCAGAGAGCGGAGCGGTAAGCACAGAGCGATCAGAGAGCAATGAAAGAGAGAGAGCGATGAGTGAAGATGACCGATGAGAGATCGGTCACCGGTGAGAGCAGAGAGCGGTGAGCGGTGACCGGAGAGAGAACGGAGAGCCGTGACCGAGCAAGAGACGGAGAGACCAGAGAGAGAGAGTTGAGAGCCGATGACGGAGACGATCGACTTGTTGGGGGTTGGGGATTTGGGGGCGGTGGGAGGAGAGAGACGGAGAGACCGAGAGAGACCGAGAGAGACCGCGCGACGAGACGGAGAGACGAGAGTTGAGAGCAGAGACCGAGACCGAGACGAGACGATCGAACTTGTGGGATTTGGGGATTTTGGGCGGTGACCGGAGAGAGACGGAGAGACCAGCGCGACTGGTTGAGCAAGAGACGGAGAGACGATAGTTGATAGCAGAGACCGAGACGAGACGATCGAACTTGTGGGATTTGGGGATTTTGGACGAGACGATCGATTTTGGACGAGACGATCGAACGGGATTTGGGGATATTTGGGGGGGGGGCTTGATCCAAGCACGCACAGATCTCGAGATTTGATGAACGATTATAAGAAAAGAAAGTTTTGGTGGGAATGTTGGCGCCATTTTTTAGAGACAGAATTTAATTCCGTCTCTATTTCCGTCTCTATTTCCGTCTCTGATTCGTCTCAATTCCGTCTCTGAATTAGTCCGTCTCAATTCCGTCTCTAACTATTTTTTTAGCAACGGAACTTAATTCCGTTGCTAATTCCGTTTCTAAATTTCATTTTCCTTGTAGTGATACCAAGATCACTATTGTTAAACAAAATATCATCAGTGTATAAAATCAAAATATGATGTACTTGATCCCAACGACCTTCACATATATGCATCGATTGATTATATTTTTCTTAAGTTAGATGGATGCTATTTTTGGTTTTATTAATTTAATATACCATTGACAAGATCTTGTTTTAATCCATATATTGACTTCTTTAGTTTGTAGACTAGTTGTTCATTTCATTCTACTATGAATTCCTTTATATTGATTCATATAGACTTTTTCATTTAAAATTCCACTCAAAATTAGTCTTTATATTCATTTGGTGTAATTCTAAATCTACAAGTATAGCTTTAAATCATTTGATTTTGCCTTTAGAATTATATTTAGTCTTGAAAACTCATTTACATTCAATTGATTTAAAATTCTGAGGCAATTGAACGAGGTTCTAGACTTTATTTTGAGTCATTGATTAAATACTCACTGTGCATGACATTAATCAGTTTCATATAATCATCACTTTGACAGCTTCATCATAAGAAATTTGATCTTTAATATTTGTTTATATCATAATTGGATTCCTATAAGTACACCGGAAGATCGTTAGATATACTAGATTCTTTAATATGAGATTTTTGAAATATTAATTCCCTTGAATTATTAGTATATGTTTTGGTAGTGATCTTAATATTTTCTTTATGAGAAGCACTAGTAGGGCACCTATTACTTCATTAAAAGTTATAAGTAGTGAGACACATTATGCAACTTGATTCTTTTATTTTTACATTTTGTGAATTAATACTCCCACTAATTTCACTATCTTTGATGACTATGAAATTTTCAGTTTCAACAATCTTTATACAATGATTAGGACAATAAATTCTTTACCCTTTGGATTTTAGAGGGTGGCCAATAAAGTAATTACTGATCTTTTGAAAATTCAATTTACTTTCTTGTAGATTATAAGTATTAACATCTACTGGAAAAACCCTAAATTTTAGACCTTTAAAGTTAAGTTTCCTTCAAGTCCATAAGTCAAAAGAGTTTTAGGAACCAAATTACTAATATCGATATTCATTACATAGACAATCATTCTTTAGGGCCTCCATTTACAACAATTAGTTAGGCAATGTAGAGTTACTCGACTTACTCATAACCATGATTATCAATCTTCGGTTACGATATTCACGTACATCACTTTATGAGGCATATATTGAGCATTATGTATTGAGCACAAATACAATATCATTCAAGGAGTTTAGCAAAAAAAAAAAAAAAGATTGACACCATTTGATTCCATAATCGACCTAGATAATATATACTTTTTAAAGCATCCATTGCTAGAGGTTTTCATGTAACAAGCGGATTTATCTTTATCGAGAAAAATCATCATTAAAGTAGTAGTAAAATGTTTTTCACCAGGTGGAGATGGAGTGTCTAATTTTTCACATACGTCTATATGAATAATTCGTAAGATTATTAATATTTTATTTTTTCTATGTGTAAAAACACAATATACTTATTCAATAAATAAGTAAATAGTTAATTAAGAATGTATGGTACCTTTAGTTATCCATTCCATTTATAATTTGTAATAAGATCTTCATATATTACTAAAATGCGTTACTCCTTTAGGTCAAGCATAATATTTTAGTAACTGTTTTATATATATCATAAAATATTAGTTTATATATAACTAAAAATGTGGTGTGCCTTTTGGCCTACCATGATATTTTAATCAATCGAAAATCAAGAAGATGAGGTACCTTAGGGTATCCTTCATTATTCTAAATCATCATTAACAAAACTAATATCTATTAATTAAATTTATATTATTAGAAAATAATTTACCTTTGGATTAAATTAAATTCTAACAATCATCATAAAATTAATGAAATGCAACATATAAGAAATTCATATAATTTGTTGTTTAAATCATTAAATTGGATCATTTTGGTAATTAACGCAACTCTATAATATAAAAAATAGATTGTAATCATAATATTATCTATTTAGTTATATTATGTTCTTTCTTTGGGTAAAAACACAATACTCTTAAAAATTAAAATGTATGGTACCTTCATTACATCTTATTTTATTTTGTTTGTTTATTATTGCAACTTATCATAAAAATAATGAATTAATAAGTAACGTAAATTACTAAAATTATGGTGCACCTTTGGTTCTGCCATAATATTTTTAATAATGTGTGTTCCATAAATATAGTTAGGTCACTTTGGTGACAACTAACTCATTAAAAATTATGAATTATGAATTATCAATTTCATCATAATATATTAATCATTATACTTTATTATTATTACTTTATTATTATTATTATTATTATTATTATTATTATTATTATTATTATTATTATTATTATTATTATTATTATTATTATTTTTTATTTCATATGAATGCACAAAACATCAAGTTCAATCTACTCATTAAAACAACTTGCGGAATATCATACTAGTGCATATGGATAAATAATTCGGAATTAAATAAAAGAAAATCCATATAACATACTATGAAACTATAATTGGGTTTTCAAATCCTTAAAACAACTTAAGACATTCAAATACTACCAAGTAGTTTAGACTAAAGGAGAGTAAGATACATTCTACCTAGAAGACCTTTTTAAATATAACCCAAGTTTAATAATTTCAAAGTCAAATAATTAGATAATAATATTACAAGGCTTACAAAAAAGAATACTGCAAACAATCGACTTTCCCTTGTCTCGATCTAGCACCGAAGTGTATAGTCTTGAAATGTAAGTGGGGTGAGCTAATAGGGATAACAGAGCTCAGTAATGCAGAAAACCTACTCAACCATCAAATAAACAAGTAATACTTAGTAAGCATGCAAGGCTAGCATGAATTGAAGTTGAATAAAGAAGCATTTAAAATAAGACATTGCATGGATTCGTCAAACATTCATAAATCAGTTCAACAAGATTGATAAAAACTTATTCAAGTCAAAACTCATCAACATGCATAGGGTTCACAAAAGAGAGATACAATAGAAAATAGTAATAATATAAAGTCGGGGTCTCATTCAATGCATACTAGTTATTGACAAGAGTCTGGCGATTGATTCACCTACCATCGAGGTGATGACAACCACTAGACGACACACATGTCTTATGTGCCCTCTTGTTACTCCCATCAAATCATTAGTAGGTTCATCCAAGCCATCATCGATATGTGCACCGAAATCACTTACGGTTTCCATGAGAAGTTAGCCATCGCTCATGTCTCTATTAATTGATCACAAGGATTTCTATAAGAAAGTAATCCCTGTTTATTTCTTAGGAGAGGGTAATCCCAACTCCTTACTCAAGAGAAGGTAATCCCAACTCCTTACCCAGGAGAGGGTAGTTCCAACTCCTTACTGATAAGTCAATAATTAGACAATATTTTATAGTATATTTTAAGGTAATTTTAGATGTAAAAGGCTATATTATACAAGGTTTTCTCTTGTTTTTGTTATTTCAGGTAATAATTGGAATATATGAAGAAACTGATGAAAAAAAGAAGAAAATGAAGGATTTGATCAAATGGAAGTGGTATATAAAGAATTATCAGCGAATCAAGGACCAACTAGGATTTACTGCTACCAAATCCTCAACGATTTGGGAATTACACTAGGTGTTAGCATATGTACCACGAATAGGAGGTCCAACCGGCCCGAACTGTCTCCCCAAGTGTTTGGTCATATCGTCAACCCCAAAAGACATTTCGAACCCACCTTCCCTTATTATTATTCCAGTTTACAAATCAATTTCCAAGTAAATTTTTTCAAAAAATGTTATATTGTATTGACAGGCTCAGTTGTTTGTCGCGCACGTAGTGTGTGAAGCAAGTGAGCATGCAAAGTGATTGGGGAACCTATTGTGGAAGCACCAATTATAATATATTGTAATCCATAAAAACAGAGTTGATGAACTAATTCCCAAATACAAATCAAATACAAGTCTGCTAAACGGATACATAACTAAAACCAATTCAACCAATATATTACATACAGTGTGGATAAGGGCGCTCGTCTCCTTCTATGACCACTTCAGTGCCTTGCCTTTTCCATAACCATTGCAAGTCTAATTAATTCAACAATAAATCTGGGTTTTGAAGCCCCCAGTAAGTAAACAAATAGGTTTTATAAAAGTGCAGCGCATAATAAGAAATTGAAGGAAATTTTATCACATGAATTAAAGTAAACATACTGCAATCCTATTTCTCACATGGTCAGGGTGATTTCTATGAATCCCCAAAGTGCAGGAACTGGCCCTTATGTCATCAGCATGGCGACGACCCCCACGTATGATTCGAGGATATTTCTCCACGCGATATGCAAGCACTAACAATATACTCTATTTCCTCCTAGGATGATCAGGGTCATAGGAAGTGCACATAATAATACTACGCCATTGGACCCGTCAGAGAATCAGAGTCGGCTCCTAAAGATCCAAAGGACTATATGCATTGCCAATGGATAGTCATGGATGCAATGCAATAGTGCAACATATATAATGATCTATACTGAAAGTTTATGAATTCTTATTGTTCACATACAATGTGTCCCACATCAAATGCCCCGATCCCTAGTCGAGCTCCATGTACTCCGAGTAGAATCGAACTCGAGTCGTCAACTCCTAACACAATTATTTTATAACAACTTCAATTAGCTTTCAACTAGCTAAATTGGGGCAACTTTTTAACATTGAGAACCTCAAGATTTTTCATATTAACCAAAAAAGAACTTGTAGAGCTTACTTCACGATTTCTATAGACTCTAAGAACACTTAAATCAGATAAAAAATGGAGAAGTTATGAATCTTTCAATATAGCCTATTGATTAGGCAAACTTTAACAATTTAGAACTAACAAAACTTCTCCAAAATAATATTTTCGCAATCATATCATCAATATTCAACACTGAACACTAAGAAATCACTTAATACCACATTTAAAATATTTCCATAACCCGTGGAGTCAATTTGGACAAAAACCAATGATCCAATTTGTCAAGAATCATAATGTAAATCACTTTAACTATAAAACCACTTCAAAATAGATATTAATTGAATTACATCAATTCACATCACCAAAACCTTAACCCACCTCGGTGGGATTTATTCTAAATTGGTGCATATCAACTTAATACGTCAATTCTCAATGATCCCTACCGATTCTTATCAAAATCCCATGAAAGAATTGAAAAATCATGAGAATTCAAATTGAATTGTTGAAAACGACCTGAATTGAGAATTTACCAAATTGTGGGTCGAATACCTCTTTCTACCGCGGTAACATAGTTTGGACTGATCATCTCGTGGCGCTCTACTATTTTGTGAAAAGAAACTGGGCGAAAGTCGAACGTGTGGAGCTCCCCGAGCGAGAATATCCGCGGAGAAGTTTAGAAACCAAAACGTTGTTGAATGTTTCAAATGAAACTTGATTTCATTTGATTTTTTTCTTATATATATATATAAACCCTCATCTTAAATTCTTTTTACTTATTAGTTTCCAAAATCCATATTTTGACATGTTTTGACTTCTGGTGCTCGTTTTTCATCCGACATTTCACCAAATCGAGTCAACCTCTCGACAAAACATTCCAACTCCATTAAACGTCCATAACATTGGTTTTGGTCAAGTCAAAACCCCCAAGAATCTTAACTTTGTCCACGACACACCAAACACTTATGGACTAATTTTCTTACCATACTAAGCAAAACTCGAACCAATTAACTTCAACCACCTCCAACTTATTTAGCACTCGAGGTAAAGTCTTGTACTAACTTCGTTCTTATTTTACATTACCACCAGTCCAAGTTAGAATATTAGCTTTTATGTATATTTCTTTTATTCGAGTTATGTATTTTTTCCGATATAAATCAACGAAAATCTAAAAAATAAATCCAGCCTCACCTAGCCTAAATTTAGCCACATGCTGATCCTAACCATGCTACCCACGTAGTCATTGCACATATCGAGATCTCACCAAGTCTATTATATTATATTATCTTATTTTTTAAATAATACACTCACTCAAATATAAAAAAAATAATTAAATTCTATGGTCCACCATGTCGAGCACGACCGCGGCATCCGGTCAAACATGGTTCGGGGCCTCCGATTCGATCGAGTCAGCCTCAGTCCGGTCTAATTTGGTGACGGGTCGTCACACTAGGAATCGAAAGTCAAATTGGTGGAGCATAGATGCAGTTTTCAAAGGATTTTCTCAGCGATTTGAGCAATAAGTAGAATCGTTAGGTTCAATTTCGAAAATCTTAGATAACCACAAGACATTTAAGTTAGTTTGGGATATGTACTACCTAGAATGCTATACATATATATGCCTAAGGCTATGAAATCAGTTGTCTTTAAGTACGTAGATCAATATTTGTTTGCTCTTGGAGCCATAGTTTATTGTTTTAGTTTATTGCTTTATTGTTCATTGCTTTTGGAGACGATTTACAGATTCAAAGTATTTATTCACATATTTTTATCTTTACATTTTATTTACTTTATTTTGATGTTTATTATGATGATGAGTGAGTATTTTATTAATCTAAGCAAAGTCCGAAGATGAACTTGATCCGTTTTGTGATGTAGTCATGATGAGATGATTTTGTAGTTAATGTTTTAAACCAATTATATTCTTTAATTCACTGATTTAATATATTATTATTTGCAGATCTTAATAAAGGAACTTTGCATTGCATGCATAGTCTATAATGTGTATTGTGATATTTAGATTCAATATCTAGTTTAAAGTAGTGACTAAAATTGTTTAAAAGGTCTATTACCATTTAGATGTCCTAGGTGAATTGAGATCTAAGTTTAGTATTGAAGTGGCTTTTCAAAGCTATTAGATTTAGTAGTTCGAAGTTCTCACAAAGTGTAATGCGGTTTTATTGCTTAAAGTTAATTTCTTTGAGTATTCAAAAGGTTAATTTAATAAAATTAGAACGTGACTTTTCCACTAGTAGAAGGAGAACTAATGACTTGATAAGGGTTTTTTACTTACTAATGCTTAGAGTTTAATGATCTAGAATACTTCATTAAGGATTATAGTATGCTCATGACTATATGATTTAAGTAATATGTTTAGATGCAAAACGAATTATTATTTCATTGTTCTGAATGTTTGTTTAGATATTTATTTATTATTGAATTGAATTTATTTGAATATTAGTGAATTTCAATTGTGATTATTAAATTATTTCACTAGTTTATAGTATTATAGTTTGAATTAGTGGTTTTTAATTCCAGTTTTGATTAAATTAAAGAAAAAAATAATAAAAACTATTGAAAGATTTTTTTCCTAAAGGAGTTTGATAAATCCCTGTGGAGACGATCTTACATATCACTACTACAAATAATAAAGATATACGAGAAACTTGTTGTACACGCTCGACACGTGCCACTTACTCAGGAGTAGGTAATCCCAAGTTTGGTGCAACATACATACATCCCATAAATAAGTACAATCAAGTCAATAATACGATGTAACCAATTTGCCAATTCTTTAATTGAAAATTTATGTCCTAACATTACCAATATCAAGCCATATTTGATAATTGAGCACGCTCCCCACTTACCTCGACTCGCCGTGATTCCTATTTTCGATCCTCTCGCATTTGGGGTCTTATGCGAACCACCTTGCGAATCAAGACAATTCAAGACACATTAACATTATCGAAAAGTCGTATATAAATTTCAATTTATTTTTAAATTTATCTCAGGGTCCACTAATATGGGTCCCGCAGGTCCCCCGTTGCTCGATGCGAAGGCCGAGGGACGAGACTCGCTTATTTGATCCCCTTGGGGATGCGGTAGCGCGCCCCATTTGAAGGTAATATTTATTTTTATTTTATTTCATATATTTATTATTTCATTATTATTTTTATTATTTTATTGAATTATTTCTTTTATGTGCAGGGGCCGTTTGGGCCCTAAAATCTGGTTCAGGAGCCGATTCCGTCCTTGGTTGGGGCTAGGGGTTATCATGACCCCTAGCCAAGCGTCCCTGCCCTTGAACGCATGAGCATCCAGGAGGGGGGCGCCTGCCCATTTGAGATGGAGGGGGCCTCCTAGTGTAGGCCCTTCTCCCCCATGGTAGCGGTGGCGGCGACCTCGTCGTCGCCCTTCTCCGGCCGTGGAGTGATAGCGCCGCCCTTCTACGGTGACGTCACGACGACACCCCCTTTTTTAAGTTTCTCCATGCAAAGGCCCCTTCCTTAATTTAGGGCATTGCCTGGCCTTATCCTGTCATTAAGCTCTAATCTTAACAACATAGGACTTAACAACGTATTAATTAGCATTTTTGTCTTATTCTCCTCGTAACTTGTGTTTAGGATAAGTATTTTACAATTCTAATTATTTTGAATCTTCAAAATTAATTAAAATTATTTAAACATTTTTTAGTAGTTTAGCAAAAGTCTCAAATAATAATGCAGAAGCATTCATAAAACACCTATATGTGGAACCAGGAAAAAAAATCACATGTATGTATATAAAAAATGACGATAAATAGTGTAACATCATGTATAAAACAGGGAGTCCAGTCTCTCAACCCAATATACAACCTAAATTGTATGAAAGACATATATTTAACAAAAACAAGTGAAACCTGCAAAAGAAGTGTAGCAGACAATAGCCGAGGATTCAGAGGTAGCCGCTGATCTTCTCATTCCTCGATCTACAATTGTTACAAAAGATGATAATCCCAGTGAGTAAATCCTTTGGCCATTCATTCACATTTCCAAATATACAAGAAACGGTAACTGAAAGCATACGATAGCTACGAAAGAAAAGTTGAAGGGAATGTATGCAAAAAGGTACCAAGTATACTAAAAGAATAGACATGGTAGTCCACAAATCGAAGTTCGGTCAGCTGTATGCTACGTCACATTAGCATATATATTTAGCCGTGAGCTACGTCACATCAGCCAATCAAAAGTACTGACATCCCCAGGGATTCTAACCCCGTGTGTCATGCTCACTCATAAAAATTAGAACAGGGAACCAAAACGTATGGACTACCTTACAACCACTATAAACTAACCTACCTCATAAACCCATGTAAGAACAACATATAAAACATGAAGGTAAACAACACCAGATGATAATAAAATATCATGTTATATCACGACACACAAGCTTGAATATCAATAACATTCAAGAGTCCAAATCAAGATAAGAAAAGCAAGTGAAATGAATTGCCAAGAATCAAATCAAATATGGATTTTAGTTACCTAAAACAAACATAGGTAGTACCCAAATAAGATCATGGCATTGAGAAATCCCAAACAATAAAAAAATAGTCCAAGTGACTGTACTCCAACAATTAAAGGGAGCTAAAATGGAAATGAATGCCTAACAGGTTTACTTACTTCAAACGCATGCAATTCCTAGCCTAAACCAGCTCCTGACCACTCCATACTCGCGTTTCACACCCCCAGTGTCGACACTCTACACTCATTAGGTGTTTAGGTAATGTTTTGATTTTGTTTGAACAACTTAATATTGTCTTAGACTAGATTTTTATGTTTTAGACACTTAGTCAAAATTGTAGATTTTCTTTTGTCCATGACACTTATAGCGCTAGGCAGGGTCACTAGCGCGCTAATGACTCTTAGCACACTGAACTGATTCATTAGTGTGATAATGCCCAACATTAGTGTGCTAATGCCCAACATTAGTGTGCTAGGCGCGTTTGAACCCAAAAACTTGCAACTAGAATTTTGGGTTCCTACTACGGGAATCCTTTAAATAAATTTCTAAAACCCTTATTCCATTCCTTAAGGGTCCTAAATGCCTTCCCTATGCTAACCATCTATTACACTTCCGTAATTATCAAATTAAACAAATTAATTATACTAAAAATCTCATTTGTATTCGAAAACTCTTCAAAACTTTGATTGATCATAACTTCCTCAATTGAAACCCAATTCTCGAAAATCAATACAATAAATTTAGTAGAATCTTACAAGGAATATAGTGGTATCATTAGTTTTCAAATTCAAGTTCAATTACCCATTGAATATCAAGAATTTTAATTAATAGTATTAACTTTAAACTTGTTACCTATAGTTGTGATAAACTCCCATGATCTTGATCCTTCTCAAATTCTTAAAACTGATTTCCTTAAACACCTAATTCATCACCAAACTCTAGAATTTTAACCTTAGAACTCACTTTGATTTGCATGAAATGAAGATTAACCCATTTATATATCATCATAAGATTCATTCCTAGCCATTCATCTCATTTTTTATTGTGTATCTATAAGTAAGTCTATGGCTCCAAATCACCACATTATCACCACTTTCACTCCCTTACTAACATAAATACTTGACTCACATCTCATGGACTACACTTAAATGCGTATCTCGAGGTATATCCATGGCCTATGTTTTATTTTAATAATTTAGGTATTTGGCTTGACTTAATTTATCAACAATAGTCCATATGAAATTTATTCACATAACTTATGCCCATTAATGTGTGTACATTATAATAAAAAACTCTCCAAATCAATCTCTACTCGGTTCCCGCATCGCATGCATCTCGAGGCGTGTCCCACCTAGCGTCTCAACGCCTGTAGACAATAATCTAAATTGTGATTTAATAATCTACACATATACATACACTAGGAATACACCAAACAAATATAAAATGTACCTCGGTCCCCCCACAAAGGTTAGATCTCGCATGAATCAGCAGTTCCCACGTCATAGGTTGGTGATCCTGATTCGGGATAAAACAAGGGTTAGAAATTTATGCCGTTACAAATCTTCCTAACTAAAGGAGATTTCGTCATCTCAATTAAAATTAAGTCAGAAATCTACCTGACTCAAATAGGTACAAAAATCGCTCTCGTGTATATGCTTCTCGCTCCCAAGTGAGTTTCGAATCGGTATGGAACTGCTACTTGACAAGCACAAGTGGGATAGTCTTGTTGCTTAGCTGCTGTACCTAAAGGTGGGCAATGGTTTCTGCAAAATCACCTAAAATTACCAGACCAACGTGGTTTGGCTTTGTTTCCAAGTCTCGCGTTTTGGGGGTGGTTTGGAAAATCCTAAAACCGCAATAGCCAGTTTGGTGCGAGATTTTTGTTTCTCAAAAATGGCGGTTCACCAAACTGAAACCAATTTCAAATGTATTGAAGACATTTCAATTGCTTTAGATCAAAACCCTAATACAACTAACAAAACTCATTATGTTATTATCGTTGAAGCGTTTCTGAGCCTCCATTTCCATTCATTTTTCTAGATTTTATGACTTTCCTAACCCATTTCTTAATTCTTAAAGGCCCGATGAATCTCAGCGGAAGCTTGCATTTCAACCCAAACCTTTCTTGAACCTTCCGAAAGGAAACTTTCAGATAGACTAAGGCTTCCTCATCGTATGTGAGAACGCCTCGATACGTATGAACGTATTTTTTCTGCCTCTCCTGAGTAGCTCAAAGTCATTGACAAATCTGCCTCACTTTGTTTATGTGATCAACAACAATTTTAGGCCCCAACGTTTCTCTGTCTTCTGTCTTAGACCATCTCGATGTGGAATTACACGGTCTACCATATAAAGCCTGAAACGAAACCATCTTAATGCTAGCCTAATAACTGTTATTGTATGCAAACTCATACAATGGTAGATCGTCCACCCAAGATCCACCTAACTTTAACACACTGGCTCGAAGCATATCCTCGAGAACCTGAATCAACCTATTGGCATGTCCATTATTCTCAGGGTAAAAAATAGTGCTGAAATGTAGGCGTGTACCATACTGCTCCTTCATACTTCGCCACATCATGGACATATACATAACATCTATATCTGATGTGATAGTCAACGGTGCCCCATTTAGCCTGATGATCTCTCTCTCGAATAATATACTTAACTTGTAAAATGTATAAAGAAAGCACTACTGGTAGGAAATTAGCAAACTTTGTCAATTTATCCTCAATCACCCAAATGGAATCGTGCTTCCTGGTAGTTCTCGGCAAACCTTTAACGAAATCCATGGCGATGTCTTCCCATTTTCACCATGGAATAGGAAGTGACTGAAGTAACCCTCTGGGTATTTGATGCTTAGCCTTCACCTGCTAGCAAACTCCACAGTTCTTGAGGAACTCAGATACGTCCGCGTTCATCCCAGGCCACCAAAAATGTCTCAATATGTCATGGTACATTTTGGTCTTTAAATGAACACTGAATCAGGAATGGTGTAAATCCTAAAGAATCTAATCTCGTAGCTCCGCTAATGACGGTATCATAATCTGCATCTGTATTTCAGACACTGGTCTCCTATCTCGGTCAAGTCTGTATAGTCTGCACTATCCGTTAACTCGCTAAAAGTTAGGTACAACCTGTTGGCTCTCTAACCCTTTGACACTCTCTGTATAGATACGGTATGTACTCTCATTTATGCAAAAATCATCACCTCAAAAGAGATAGGAATATTTGACTAAATCACTATTGCCGCTACTTTAAGTAATGCATACTCATGCATCAAGAGACATCTGACAACCTCAGCCTCTCTATTCACTCTCCTACTCAAAACGTATGCGACTACATTACCTTAGCTTGGGTGATACTCTAAGGAAAAGTTGTAATCCTTTAAGCATTCCAGCTCTACGATGTCTCATTATCAACTCCATCTGTGTGAAGAGATACTTCAAACTCTTGTGATTAGTGTAGAGTGTGAATCTCTCTCCATACAGATAATGTCTCTATACTTTCGGCTCAAATACAATCGCTGCCAACTCCAAGTCGTATATGGGATAATCGTTTTCATGTACCTTCAGCTGTCTAGAGGCATATGCCACAACTCCTCCACCCGACATTAACAAACAACCCAAACTGATATGAGAAACATTTATGTTCACATTAAACTCCTGCCTAGGCTCTGGCAACACCAATATAGGAGCGGTGGACAATAATATATTCAACTCAACAAATGCACTCTCTCATTCTTCAGACCATTTAAATTCAACATCTTTATGCGGTCAACTTAATGATTGGTGAAGCGATCTTTAAGAAATCCTTAATAAAACTGCGGTTATAACCACCTAAACCTAGAAAAATCATGATCCATGTCACTAATATAGGTGCTGGCCAATCCATAACTGCTTGAATCTTAGATGAATCCATTGATACTCTTATTTCTTCGACGACATGACCCACAAACTTGACCTCAGTCAACCAACACTCACACTTGCTAAACTTAGCATACAGTCTATGCTACCTCAAAGTCTGGAGTCTCTCTAAAATGGTGTTCGTGATCCTCTCGAGTCCTCGATTAAATAAGTATGTCATTAATAAAGACAATCCTAAAGCGATCCATAAACGGTTTCAACACTCGGTGCATCAAGTCCATAAACATGGAGGGTGCATTAGTTAGCCTTAAAGGCATGACTGTAAATTATAATGTTCGTATTTGGTACTGAAATCAGGCTTATCGATATCCTCATCCCTGATCCGTAGCTGATGATACCCTGACATCATGTTTATCTTAAAGAAAATTGCGTTCCTCTCAGCTATTCAAACAAGTCATTGATCCGTGGAAGTTCTTATTTTTGATTGTGACCCTATTCAACATCCTATAGTCTATACATAATCTCATACTACCATCCTTCTTCTTAACAAAAATGAATGGTGCTCCCCACGACGGCATAAAAGGTGTAATGAATTCTTTCTTTCCTAAATCATCAAGCTGAACCATCAACTCCTCCAACTCTCTCGGAGCCATGCGATACAAAGGTATTGAAATAGGTCTAATGCCCGGTACCAAATCAATGATGAAACCTATCTCTCGTGGAGATGGTAGAGTAGGTAAATTCTCCAGAAAAACATTTAGAAACTTACATACTACCGAAATATCACCAATTATGGGTCCTCGAGTCTCTGCCATACTGATTAAGGCTAACATAGTCTCCATCTCCTAACTAGTCGCAAGCCGACCTCTCATGCCAACGGTCTTTGATGAGCTACCTTCGAATATTAATGTTGGATGCCCAAGGATTTGAAAAATCACTATCTTGCAAAAATAACTGATGTGCGCTACCAACCAATCCATCCCTAATAGAGGGTTGAACTCTAAAAACTCTAGTACCTTTAAATTTATAAGTAACTTTACCCGGCTAATCACTATCGAACATCCCTCACAAATAAGGTTAGGGTACACTCTATCCCTTGCTACAGTACTTAATACCAAATGTACACTAATTTTAACATGTATCAATCGTAGGATGCCTATCATGCGACCATAAATAAATGAAACAATAGATCCAGGATCAAATAAAACATGCATATCTCTACTGCAAATGGAAACCGTACCTTCAATAAGTCTACGTGTCACCACGAAATTCGATTATGCTACCATGTGGGCTCCCTCTCAACCTTGCTATGGGTAGGCAGTTGTAGGATGTGTACACTACCTAGCCATATACCTAGTCGGCCACATCTATAACATGTGATATTCCTGCGCTGACCAAATTGCTGAGACAAATCGAGCCTCTCACCGACCTTGTCTAGGCCCATCTCGCTTCTTCCTTTGCCTCGCTCGCTCGCCCACCCCTTGCATGCATCTGTCGTCGTCTTGGTTTGACAAAAGGTGGCAAAGACGCTCTATATTATCCCCTATCTCGATTAAGGTGATACTCGGCTTGACTAGAGCCAATGACCTCTCACGTCGATTTTCGATAAACTTAACACATATATCAATATTGAATAAATAATTCAAAATATACGCAGCAAAAAATTAAACTTTTTTAATAATTAATAATATACAAAAATACAGAGTTTATCAAAACCTAAAACCTTGTTTATAAACCTCACACCCCTATTTATATACAACAAAATAACTCAACAGTGTATAAGTATATACGACGGTTCATTACATCGTAGAGAAGATAACAAAATACCTAAATCTTCTCCTTTCCATTTGCTGAAGTGTTAGGTTGCAAACCTGAAATATTAGATTTGGGGTGAGCGCTTGCTTAGTATGTAAGGATTCATAAAACCATCAACATTCCATATAATAATAAAGAACATTATGCAATAACAATATGCACTAATGTTAGCTAATCAGATTATGGAAAGCATATCATTCAATAAAAAATAGATGCAAATCCTCTATCAATGACTATAATGCTATAATTCCCATTTTATTTATAAAACTAGAGTCAATTAACCACTAGCACCATTAATGTGATTGCTAGAACAACACATTGGCCGATGTGCTGTCTAGTCAATCCATTAATGTCCAATAGTTCTATCTGAAATCCTCTAGCAAGTATGTAATCCACGCAACCTATTAAACTAAGTAGGAAGTTACATATAGATCGGGAAGGTAACCCATCTCCTATATAACCTAGTCTCAATTCTAGGAACTTACTCTCGTGAATCATATTAAACTTCATTTTTCCATTTATTAAAACCATCATAGTGTACATAGTCCCCTCAATCAGTCCATAAACTACATGAACTACATAAACTAAGATAACCAGATAACATTGATAAATAAGCGAATCTATAACTACCTCGATTTAGGTTTCAGTGAAGAAATTTCCTAACTTTTCGGGCACTCACACTTTCTCGGGGATCTAACACCTATTACAAACCATTTGTGATCCAAATAGGTCTAATACCCTTTATTTAAAACCCCTAGTTTAGTCCCTAAGACCTCTGAAAATTCGAAGCAAATTATAGTAGAATTGGTGTTTTCTGAGGTGGGAGCGCGCTCCCTCACTTGGTGGGGCGCACTCCACCAATTGTGTTTGTTCCAATTGATGAAGGAAGAGCGCTTCACCCCGCACCTTTGTCTCGATAATGAATATGGCGACAACCATTTGTTTCATTACCAAATCACCCAAGCAACATTAAATACTTTCTCAAATCATCGGGGAAGAACTCTAGAGTGGTAACAAACCATTTTCGGTAATCAAACACCATAATTCACAGAGTAATCATCATCCACTATCGAATTAAACTTCAAAAATATCTAAGCCAAACATACCACAATGATGATCTCTTGATTTCTAGTTGTTTAAGCTCCTTAATTCACGTTGAATTATGAAAATAATTATGAAGGTTTTGGTTTAAATATATGAATTTCCTTGAGATACGCATCGCACTATCTCGAGACGGATCAAGTGATTGATGTACTAACATGACAGTCTTAAAGTAACACTCATATTGACACCATCAAGACTTATGCTCATCTCGAGGCGATCGGACAATCCATATTATTGAAACTAAACTTGTAGTTTATATATATATATTTATATACCAAACATATATAAATATACATATATATACCTCATGTATTTTCTCGCCGATAAATTCACCAAAATGCCTAAAAGTATTCTCGAGTATGCACATTCATTTCACAATCCCCTCGTCACACTTGGTGTACTGGCAATTTATTGATTAATTATATATTTTCTGATTATAGGCTTATATATATAATTTCTCTTCTATACTATAACCTATAAAATCTCGCAAACATTTCAAACAAATACAAACCATCATACAAACTCATGCACACGCTAATCGAGGTACGCCTAACTTAACCACGAGCCTAACTCGGGCTAATTAGGATTTGGATTAACAAAATCACCAACCTAAGGTAATAGGTCATTACGGTCTCCCCAATTTAAAGCAATTTCGTCCTCAAAATTAAAGTAAACGTAAAATTACCTGTAGTTTTGAAGAGAAATGGAAATTGCTCCTTCATATAGGTCTCCCGTTCCAAGGTTAGTTCCCCATCTCCGTGAAATTGCCATATCACCTTAACCAAAGGAAGTTCTTTGGTTTTTAGCCTCTGAATCTTCAGATTGTATTTGAATCGACTGCTCGTCGTAAGAGAAATTTTTTCGAATATCAAATTCATTCAAATAAATCCTTGGAGTGAACTGAGTCTCTAACTTATGAAGCATAGACATGTGGAAGACATCATAAATATCTGGCTAGCTGGGGAAGTTACTCTAACCAGTAAACAACATGACCAATCCTTTCTTGTACTTTGAGCGGTCTTGTAATTCACTATTTTGTAGTATCGCAGCCCTACTGTTAGTAGCGTTGATGAAATAACACGAAGCTTTAGTGGTATTCTTAAAGAATTTAGTGGTTATATGCTTGGGATACCCCTCCGTGTCAAAAATAAATCCATCTCCATGGATTGCCTTTAAACCTCCCCTAATTGTCTCGGTAAGGAAATGGTACTTAATTCCATACTAGGGTTTGGGTACTCGTCATTTTGTTTTTGATGAAAACTTGGTAATCCAAAATAACGGTTTATTCTGGCAGCGAAGTAGTCCACTGTCCTCCCTCTAACTAAGGACTTAGTCTTAGTTTCACTTTCATATGCATTGGCGTAGAATTCTTGCACTAAAGCTTCACAACCCCATTCACTGAGGACATCCTTTTAGGTCTAGGTGGTTGTAATCTCTAGTCAGTAAACCCCAGTTTCTCGTCTCTATGATGTCTAGGATCCTAGGCCTATACTTTAATTTATTTTTCACAATAAACACTCTATCTGGGATCAACTTCCAATCCTTAATTATATCAGTCCTAAATTTTTTGTAGGCCTTCTCATTTACAAAACTTTCCTTCCTCAATTCATAGTTTTTCTCCCAATTAGTATTAATTTTCTCAACTTCCTTTACTTTCGCCTCATCCACATAATCATCCATTGTGTTATAACTATAACTAAATGAAGAAGGCGGAGTACGTTCTCTTTGCGGTCTACTCATAGGTTTGTTGAAAGATATGGATGTGGGTTAGATTTGGGAAACTTTGGATTTTATTTTCGATTTTTCCACTAACTTTCCCTTCCCCTTCTCTTCTCGTTAACTTTTACTCTTACCACTTCCAGTCATTTGGAATATTTTAGGTAAAAGAACGAACTTGTAAAATCATTTGGAACCAAATTTGTCAGAAAAGTATTCGATAAAGTTCAACTATCTATCGAGAATAAGAAATCATCGAGAAAAGTTTTTTTTTTTTTTTTGAAATTCTGATTTTGAAATTCATATGAAAGTATTTGATAAAATGGCATCGGGAAAAACGGGCTTTGTAAGTAATTCAAATGAATCAATAAATATTCAAAAAACCACCCAAACTCATTTGAAACTTAGTCTTAAATTAGTTTGCTTATAAAATTCAATTTACTCACCATATATGAAAATAGTTCGAAAATGCGATATGATAAACAAATCTTTACATTACTCCCATGCTAGTATTATAATAGAAAATATTTGATATCAAAACCATTTTAATGTAAAAATTTTGAAATTGAATTTCTATCCTAAAAATCAATCTAGAATCGACTAAAAACCAAAAAAAATTAATTCGTAAGATGTTAGGAATTTAGTTGATTACCTTCTTGAAAGTAATTCTTTCAAATATTGAATCCAAGATTGCTTCTCTAGACCATCCCAAGCTCCTATTCGATCTCCCTTGCTAAAACCCTAGGTGGCTTTATACTCTCAATACTCACCACATTTTTTTTAGGTTGAATGTGTGAGGATTAAGGCGGGAATCCCTTAAATACATTAAAGTTAAGTTTTGGAGGGTTGAATCTAGGCAAAAATTGGTCTTTTTATTAAAGGGTACGATGTTTGTGAGTGAGAAAGGTTTAAATGTGACGAACTAGATTACTATTTTTTAAAATCTCAAATTCATTCTCATCGAATCAGGTTTAAATGGATTCTTTGAAGAATCGCTGGAAATGAGCCTCGTGATTTGCGTTTTGCCCAAAGCAATTTCTAGTTGTAAATGTAATTCGGTGAGAAATTGCTTGCTTCGAATTTACAACGAAAATTTTACATATTGCTACCAATTTACCCAATGATTTCTTGTACAAATTGGAATCATTGGGAAATCGTTGGCTTAATGTTATTATTTTTTCCAATTAGATCGATTTTCCCATTTAATTATCACATATATATATATATATATATATATATATATATATTAATAAAGGTAGAAATATCCAAAATTCTAGAATTTAACTAAGATATTTATTAAATGATTTATTTTATTGCCATAAATAACTAATTAATATGAACCTAATGCGAGAAAACAATATAATACGGAAATAAATTGGCTCGATCAACCCCTTTGCATGAAACTATTCTCGAATTGAATTCCTAAAATATTCACATTATTAGAGTCAAAAGTGAGAAAATGTAAAAACAACTAACTAATCTTAGTACTAAAGCGAAAAATTAAGATATAATATGAAATTTGCCTCCCATGAAGCGCTATCGTTTACTATCGTTGGCTCGACTGAACCACGCAGTTTTATTCTGGTTCAATGAACTTACATGTAGGATTATCCACCCTTGTGCCATTCCAGAAAGTGATTGCTCGGCCATGTACTCGAAAAATAATCGTCTTGTTTATAGTATCTTTAACAACTTGCGAAGTGGCTAAGAAAGGTCGTCTTATGATTAATGCAAGATTTTTCGTTAATGAAGTGTGGCATAACCAAAAAGTCTGTGGGAATAATATACTTGTCAATTTGAACTGGTACATTAATAACCAAATCTATTGGATTTACTAAATACCATTTGTTAGGGCAAATTTTTCAGAAGCAAGTACATCTAATTCTAATTGAGTGTGAAGAAAAAAATGAATTGGCATGTAGTTTACCCTAGAACCCATATCAAATATAGCTTTTAAGTACCTAGCTCATTTGACCTTTATGTTTATGTATATATCTCGGATCATCGAGCTTGACAATTGTTGGATTCTTCTTTTTTTTTTTCTTTTTCTTCATAGATTTAATTTCTTCCATGTTATTATTTTGAACATTATTTGATTGCGTAACCCTCCATTCTTGGGTTATTGTCTGTTGATTAGCAGTTTCTTCACATTGCTTGTTCGTGGTCATAGCATTTCCATCTTTCATTATTATTGCATTAATATCATATATTTCACTTCATGATGACTTAATTCTAACAATTCATTATCTTTAATTTGATTATCATCAATTTTATCAGAGTTTCCATAAATATCTTCATCATTCGAATGAAAAGTGACAATTTTATTTTCAAACTCCATAGACATTGTTACTTCAAAGATATCTAGTTTCATTTTAGCTGTTTTTAGGCATGGTCTTCCTAAAAGTATAGATGGGGACCTAGCAGATATTGAGTCTTCCATATCCATGATATAGAATTCAGTAGGAAATATTAAGTAATTAAATTTGAAAAAACATATTCTAGTAAACCATAGGATTTAATAATAGTATTGTCAGCTAAAGTAAGGTAATAGGTGTATTGGTCGGTGAACCTATTTTCATTGATTCATACAACTTGAATGATATAACGTTTATTAATGCTCCAAGATCATACATATCAAAATCTATCAAAAGTTTCCTATCATGATAGGGATTCCAAACATCCCTGAGTTGGAACAGTTCTCATGTACCTTTTTTTTAATTAACAAGGACACTTTTTGTCCTAAATTTTCTTTAGATTCTTCTAAAAATTTGTCTTTTGATTCAAAGAATTCTTTCAAAATTCATTTTAATTAGAAAAATGCATAATTGATTTCATCAATGGTTCATTGATTTATATCTTCCTAAATGATTTAAGAATGTCTTCATTGGTTTCGTCCTCCCTAGCATCAACTCATCCTTGAGGAACATAACAATATGAACATACATCTTCATTCAAACTATCAGAAATCTTCAAAACCTTATCAATTAGACTTTTGCAAAAATATTTTCATATGCTTCAAGTCTGGCTAAATACCATGGGTACAACCTTCTAGGAAAAGGTGTAAGTTTTAATTGTTCAGCCATCCATTATCTAGTATGAATGACATTAGCCATCATTTCTTCTTTTTCTTCTTCAATAGTCTTTCGAATCTTTTTTTATTACTTTATTAAGGTGTCTTGCCAATTACAATTGTGTCTTACTTATATCTGAAAACATTAACTTGTGGTTGATTATTAGAAGTAACATTAGTTTGAGTAGGTACTTTAGCTTGACTATTCTATTGAGTACTTAATATATTTATTTGCAAATTCATTTGACTTAACTAATTTTTCAATTCATTAATGGTATTATCGGATCTTAATTTGATTTTGAGAAATCAATGTAAAATTTTGATGACTTTGACTCATAAAATTGTGCAGTATTTGCTCTAAATTGGATTCATAGGTTGAGCGTTTTGTTGAGGTCATTTGATTAGATGCGAGGATGCATTTGAGCTTTTGATTTAAAAGTGTTATTATTCTGATTTTGAGGACCATAGCTAAGATTTGATTTGGTCTTCTAGGATAATAAGTATTATTACTATATTGATTTCAACGGGGACCAAAAAATTGATTCATTATTGTATTAACCTATTCATTATTTTCTTCTTGTAGAGTATGGCACGCATCCATTGGATGTGTAACCTCATTACAGAATCTGCAAGCCTTAACTTGATTAGATTTTTTTGTTAACTAAAGCTTAACCATCTTAGATAATTCATCAAACTTATAGTTGGTTGTACTATTTTTCTTTCTATCCTTTTCATAGAGTTTCTTTGTTAAGGATTCAACCTTTTCACCATATTGTTTAGATTGTTTTGCCATTTTATTAATTGCTTCTTTAGCTAGAGTACGTGTTGTTTGAAATAAAAATCCACCACATATTATGTCTAGTAGTCTTGTTCAAAGTGACTGAGTCCTTCACAAAAATATTCTAATAAAGCTCTTTGAGTATATCTATGTTGTTGACAAGAAGAAATTAATCTTTGAAATCTATCTTAAAATTCATTAAAGTTTTCATCATCTTTCATCTTTGAAATCTATCTTAGCAACTCGTCATTTGTTTTCTATAGGAACTATTTTTTCTAGCGAGACATATATTCATATGGGAAAGCTTCTAACATTTGAGTCAATGTAGTTATTGAGTCTTATGGAAGATAGAACAACCAGTTTTGTGCTTAATCTTTCAATACAAAAAGAAAAGCCATAAGTTTGACTTGTTCTAAAGTTCCTTCTTTTGGTTTCATCCCATTAACTTTGTGTTGATCTCCCTTATGAATTTATGTGGATCATCATTGTCTTTACCGTATAAGTTTGGTAAGGAACTAATAAATCCAGATCTAAGTTCAAATTCAGGAAATCCATCGGGGTATGCTGCGCACATAGGCTCATATGTTGTAACATTTTGGTTTGCTTGTCAAAAAGTGAGTTCTCTATTATTATACATAAATCTGTTATCATTATTATTAATGACATTGTCATCAAAGTCATTATTGTTGTCTTCCATCTTATTAAATAAGTTTTCCTTAAGTTTTTGTTGTCTTAAACTCTAATTAAAAGTTCTATCAATTTTAGGATCAAACGGATGTAAAGATCCTGTTGAATTAACATGATGAAGTGTATATACCATACAACGTTTATAGTCCTTTAAAAATTATCTAAAAATCTCTAGCAACGGAGCCAAAAATTGACACGTGTCGAGCATGCACAATAGTTCTTGAGTTTTCTATTAACTTGTAGTAGTGGTAAATGAGATATGATCTCCACATGGATTTTCAAAATCTCAAAGGAAAGTAACTTTTTATTGTTTTTATTAACTAAATTATCTAGTTAAATGAGAATTGAGATACTAAATAACATAACAATTATGATTACTAACTTAAATAACCAAACTAGCTAAATTAATCTAAACAAATCAAATTCAAACTAACTTAAACAATATTCAAATGCAATTCATTATAAATAAACAAACATTTAAACAAACCCACACTAAAAAATATAATATTTTTGGAGTACTTTCAAACACTAGAACATCCTATCAATTCATACTATAGTTATAATTATAAAACATATGGAATCATGGAATCATTAAACCCTACTTCATAATAGGTTGATAGCCTTTAGCTAGCCACCAATTTTCCTTAATTCAATGGAAATGTCACATTCTTATCATTGTAAATCTACCCATTAGATAAAATGATACACTATAGAAATACGATAGCATTAAGTTCAATGAAAATCATGCCTAATCTAAGCTAATATTACCGAAGCTACGTGATAAACAACTTAGAAAACAATCACCTAAAACATCCACTCGGAAAATGCCTTATCGATTGATCCTAGTTACTGCTTTTATAATTGTTGTCAATAACTATAGACATAAAATCAAAATCTTAGTACCACATAACAAATTTGCAACTATGCATGCAATACTAATCTCATTTAGTTGTAATATACAAAATAACTTGTTAATTTCGTGATTGACGTGTATAAATAGATTTAAAGCATTAAGCACGTGATTCCTAAATTATTACTATTTAGTAATCCAAAATATACTATGTTGTTTAGGGTTTGTTTAGATTAATAGACTACTTACTCATGCTAGAAATAAACAACGCATAAAGATAATTAAAAACAAAATGAATGAAGAAATACCATAATATAAATCAAAGCTCCAAGGTATCTTCAAACATAGACAATAAAACTAAACTAGAGCAATAGAAAGGCAAAAAGAAAGAATTAGGAAGAGAATAATGTTATTTCGAAGCTCTCTAGTCTTTTTTATAGTCTCCCTACATATATATATCATAGAAGAACTTAAATTCTTGAAAGTGATCTAAAACCACAGAATCGACTTCACCTAATTCTCGCCGATTCTTAACTTATACACAAAACGTTGAGCAAATTACTGAGTTTAGCTCTCAGTACTCCACCGATTCAGCTAGCGATTCCTAGTGTATTTCCTAAATTGCTGGGAAATCGCTGGATTTTTCTACTGGTGATTTAGACAACAATTTCTAGTGTTATTCCAAACGGCTGGCTAATCGCTGGTACAATTTTTTAGTTGACTGTTCTGCTTATCTTTCTCTTTTCTTCCATTTATTTATTTTCCTGTTTAAAACCTGAAATCACAAAACAAGAGAATACCTGGTGTAATATCATCATTTATGCTTAAAATCAACATAAACTACACTATAAAATGTGTCTAATTATTGACTTGTCACATATGAAACTTGGAAGTAAACAACACCAAATGATAATACAATAACATGTTATATCACGACACACAATATCGGATATTAATAACATTGAACAGTCCAAATCATGATAAGAAAATCAAGTGAAACAAATTGACATGGATTAAATGAAACATGGATTTTAGTTACCTAAAACACACATATGTAGTAGCCAAATAAGTATCATAGCTTTGAGGAACTCTCAACATTTTTAAAAAATAGTCCAAGTGATTGTACTCCAACAATAAAAGAAAACTAAAATGGAAATGAATGCCCGACAGGTTTACTTACCTCAAACGCACACAATTCTTAGCCTAAACCAGCTCCCGACCACTCGTACTCGCGTTTTACACCCGGTGTCGACACTCTACACTCCTAAGGTGTTTATGTAATGTTTAGAGTGTGTTTGAACAGTTTAATAGTGGTTTAGACAAAATTTTTATGTTTTAGACATTTAGTCAAAATTGCAAATTTTCTTCTGTCCATGGCATTTTGCGCCCTAGCTAGGGTCATTAGCGCGCTACTGACCATTATGCGCTAAGCTGATTCATTAGCATGCTACTAGCTGGTAGCGCGCTAATGCCTAACATTAGTGCGCTAGGCGCTCTTTAACCCAAAATTCTACAAACAAAAATTATGGGTTCCCACCACGGGAACCCTCCAAATTAATTTTTAAGACCCTTCATCCCTTCTCTAAGGGTCCTAAATGCCTTCTCTATTAAACTTCATAATTATTAAATTAAACAATTTAATTATACTTAAAATCTTGTTTGTATTCGAGAACTCTTAAAAACTTTGATTGATTATAACTTCCTCTATTTAAACCTGATTTTCAAAAATCAATACAGCTAATTTAGTAAAATTTCACAAGGAATCCAGTGGTATCATTAGTTTTTAAATTCAAGTTTAACTACCCGATGAATTTCTAAAATTTCAAAAAAAAATCAACTTTAAACTTGTTACCTATAGTAGTGATGAACTCCCATAATCTTGATCTTTCTCAAATTCCTCAAACTGATTTCCTCAAACACCTAACTCATCACTAACTTCAAAATTTTAACATCAGAACTCACTTTGATTTGCATGAAATGAAGATAAACCCATTAATATATCATCATATGACTCATTCCTACCCAAACATCTCGTTTATTATTGTGTATCTGCATGTAAATCTATGGCTCCAATTCACCCCATTATCACCACTTTCACTCCATTACTAACACAAATATTTGCCTCACAACTCATTGATTACACTCAAATGTGTATCTCGAGCTATATCTATGGCCTATGTTTTATTTTCATTACTTAGGTATTTGGTTTGATTTAATTTATTAACGATAGTCCACATTAAATTTATTCACATAACTTATTCCCATTAATGTGTGTACATCCTAATAATAACTCACAAAATCACTCTCTACCCAGCTCTTGTGCCATGCGCATTTTGAGGTGTGTCTCTGCTCGCATCTCGACACCTATAAACAATAATCGAAATTGTGATTTGATAATCTACACATACACACAAACTAAGAATACACCAAACAAATATAAAATATACCTCGATCCCCCACCTAGGTCGAGATCTCGTATGTCGGCGGTTCCCACGTAATGGCCCAGTCATCCTTATTAAAGATAAAACAAAGTTTAGAAATTTGGGTCATTACACTCCAACCTCATAAACACCTTTGAATAGCTTAAAATCTTAAATCAGAAATAAAACACCTAAAACAAAGTTCTCCATCATTATTGAATTAAATCCAATTTTGTAACTCACTAAATCAAGAAAATAGATTGTAAGGATGTTGGGTTTACCTTCAAAGTAGCTCTCCTTGGTTGTATAGCACTAAATCCACCTAGATTCACCACTTGTGCACTCCTACACTCTCTTTCTTCATTTTATGATTTGAGCCTAAAAGTGGCTAGGGTTTCTTAGCTTAAGTTGTTATACTTAAGGTTACTTGGGTTGAATTAGTGTAGGGTTTGCATAATTACCAAATTACCATTGGGGAGGGTGTTTTAGGTTTTAGGTCGTCACAACATCCTCAATTTTAATAACTTTCATCATCGAAAGTAAAAGTAAGGTACACTCATTGCTCAACATGTCCATTCTTAATGATTTCTTTTATGACCCATTTTCTTAACTGATGCAAATCCACACCTGCGAAATATGTTCGTACCCCGCGTGAAATAAAATATTACTCTTTTGACTCAAACATCTTCATAGTATCATTTCAGTCCGACATGTTGAGATTCACAAGGCCTATGTCCTATAGGTTCCAATAGAGTCGTTATACCTTAGCTACATGCTAAGTCCTTGTATCATCATGCGTTTCTGGGTATTCCCTTGTAATCTCCCCGAAGACACTACATGCACACAAATCGTCAAACCAACAAGTAAACATAACCATACTAAGATATGATCAGGTGCCTATCTACGTTAAAAAATATCTTTGCCTATCTGGCAACAAATCCATACCACCAACTGGTAGTAGGAATAAGGATAGTTATCTGCTATAGTATGAACAATAGCACACCATCTGTATCACCATCTCGATTACACATATCAATGAACGACTCATCATTTCCTTGCGACTTATCTGTGGAGGCTATAAATGAGCAAACATAATATTCTTTTCTAGAAGATACCTTAACATCATTATTATTACACGTTTATCAATGTTCATTCTTGTAGGTCCATAATTCAAGTTAACTCTTCACCAACGGTCTACCTTGTAACTCCTCCGTCACATTTAATCGTTAACTTACGCAATAAGCTTCTACCTTTGTGATTCTATGGAGTATTTCTCATCACCGCCATTCCTAAGAAGTTTTCAACATTCATCTCATTGCGCTTCATTGCATCGCCTTCTTCATTTAATACGAAGGTTTCCTATCACAACCATTCGATCTTCAGGAGGCTTCTCGCATCATGTTCTCATACCGATCAATGCTCATGATCCTGGGCGATCGTTTTAAATTCTTTTGGAATAGTCAAGGTTCACATTTAGTGCACTAGTGTCTCTTATCATCCTCCCAAGCTAACTTTTAGCTCTTATCATTTGTTTTATAACTTCTTTCACTGAGAAATAATGGTGGTTTAACTTTCATGTTTTAAGTTTGACGTTCATGTCATTTCCTTAGAATATACAACCCATGGTATTGTAATTAAGGAAGCGTAACTCACTACGATTCAATTATTTAAAGTTTATAATTCAAATTCAACATTTCAATTTGTTGCTCATGTGCGTTACTTCTGTCACATTTTTTATTTATTCTTCAAGTACTCCAAAAGTAATGTACACGACAGTGTACTTAGTACTTAGACGAGCGTTACTCGTACGTTATTCCCTTTAAATCTTTGGTTCAAGGTACCCCGACTTCAAAATTATATACATTCACACATTTTACTTTTATTAGAAGACTTGCTCAAGTCTACTTCACCAATGTAATCAATTATGGTTTTAGTCTCTTATATTGTCACTATCTACCCAATAATCTATTCTCGATGTAGGTAAGGTTTGCATCCCTTGATTCATTAAATATTCTACATCATACATGCGTTAGTTTTGCAATTTAATACTTAAGAAAATTTTGGTCGGTATATAACTCTTTACATATCCCGTATGTACCCCAAACCTAGACAAATCTTACATGTTATATAAATTACTATTCATTTGTCACTAGTTAAGGCGTCAACCTTGAATATTTTGTGCGTCTCACCACTTGTTGACATCCTCAACAGTTGGTCGGCTTTGTACACCAATTGCTTTCCCATTTAGGTTGCATTCCAAATTCTCTTACACCATTCGGTTAGGGTTTCCACTTTTGAACTACACTAAGCTCTTAGGCTCCCCATTCCTGACAACACTTTTTGGTTAGAAATTCCTAACATCGTCAATTATAGAAGATCTCATCTCCACCTAGAGATACATGTTTAATAACTTGTTTAAGAAATTTTTTCATCCTTCCTAGTTATCGTATTGTTTGTGTTACATGGTATGAACTTTATCGGGAGTCAATCCTAGCCTAGGATCCCTAATTTTAATCGCCAACCTATCATTGATTTGAACCTTTATCCTTCCCATAATCGTTACTGTGATAGTCTAGGTTTCAAGTTAAGGTTCAATCTTTTCAAGAAATTTTGAGTTACTTTCCACAAGAGATTATCATGATTTCTCGTGACATCACCATATCGATTAAAAATTTCAAGTTATTGGATACTGTACGTGCACTTAGAAGTCCCACGGGTACGAAAAGCTATCGTAGTAAATGTTCTCTCTCCTAAGTTTGCAACTTTTCATACCACCAATTTACTCATTCTTTTTTCCATAAATCGATTCTATCTTAGGAACCCCAATTTTAAAAATAAAATAATCATTGACTTAGGTTAGGAGGCAATAGTTACATGATATATTTCTTAATATTATTTTCTTTCAATTGTCCCCTACCACTCAAGTTAGGTTCCACTTTGACTCAAGAGTCGATAGTCAACGCGTCTAAAGGAATTCTTTTAGTCGAGTATCCCCAATTTTAAAGAAATGGAAGTCCAAAACTTTCTATTTTTTAGTCTTGACGCTCGTTTGTAATTGATCCACGTCGTCTTTGCTAAGTGTTTGTGCCACAAGAGTGTCATGTCTTCTTTGCATTTTTCCTCCTCAGTGGACTTGATGCCGCATATGAATAGCTCCGACGCCGTCCGTGTTGAGCCACAGTGCAGTGACTGCGTCACCATCACATCATTGCTTTTTTTTTGATTTCCACATTGTCGTCACATTCCACACGATGCTGTCCATGTATACCCATGGCATCATTTGCTCATCTGACAACGTCAACTCTGTTTTCGTGCTTCTACTTCTTTTTCCTCATAGAATCCTTCCTTTGTCTCTTTTATCCCTTGTGGACCTGAAAAAAATACCATCAATTAGAGCTCATTCCATGATCTTTGGACCTATTATGCAACTAAAAGAACCCTATATATAAGTCTAATTAACTACTTATCAAATACCCCCAAACCTAGGACTTTGCACATCCCGAGCAAAAGTATATTCTACTAAGAATGCATACTAATACTACTTATATTACCTTACTCATTTTACATAATTCATGGAGTGTCCTTCAATTCAAATAATTGTCAAGTTAATAATCCACCCAAGAGTTTTTTCTTCATAAAAACTAATATACCTTCAAAACATGTAGCTTTAACATCAAATATAAGTAACTTTCAAACGTAAAAATAGTTCACAACTAAGACCATCACAACTTTCAAGTTTACTTTACCTGGACACTTAAGTAACAAGTATACAATCTCATGACTTCTCATTAAGCTTAAGAATTCATAAATAAGTATAGACCATACAATTTTTGTAGACTTTAATACTTCAAGAGTGGATAAGACTTCACCTAAAACTCTACATATCGATGTAAATAAGTTCTTCATTGCTTTAAGTTCCAAATCATTGGACCCATAACCACTTAACTTTACTTTTCATGCCTCCCTAATCAATAACTATCTAACGGTATTATATATTTTACAATTTTATTTTCCATATCCAGCTTAAAAGCTCTAATGGCCATGGTAACTCCTAAAACTTCTAATTAACAAACACACGATGAAGATGTTCATAGCATTGCATATAGAATCAATACAAATTCTAACCATTGTATTTTTAACTTTATAATATATTCATACTTCCTTTAGCATAACATTCATACCATAAGATCTATTGATTCCAAAGATAACTAAACTACTCACTTATCATTGAAATCAACATACACATCTTGGTGTTCATTGCAATCAAAGATTGAATCAAATAACTTTAATTAAACCAAGGAAACAATACTGAATAACCACAAGTGAAATCTTCAATGTCTTCTCCTCCAAACACTTTTTAATATTCAAGAAAAAAGTAAAAGTTTGCTAAACTATGATAATTAGTTGCTCTTAATGATAATTGGTAAATTGGCGAGTTTACCACGTTTTAATACCTATTTATACCCTTAAGACACTTTATAATACAATTAGAAACCCTAATAGACAATTCTAAATGAACTAGAACTCTAGACTTTTATTTTCTTAGTCTCACCACAGCTTCGACCTCTATATGTGCATTTTCCATTCTCAATGGGCTCGCCACCCAATGTGTACAACATCAATATGTCGCCATTGCACCGACACTGCTGATCCACTTTTCTTCACTACACTTCTTTTCCACGCCTTTCCCATACTGTTTACTCTCTTCCCATGGTGTCAAGCTAACAAGCTAGGATGTCAAAAATACTTATGTGCATTTTATCCTCGTTTTATCATGAAATCATTCATTTGTCACCTTTATACTTTGTATACCTAAAAAAACATAAATACCGTCAATTTAAGCTTATTTTGAGATATTTATACCAAATATACTACTAAAATAGTCCTATATATACGTCTAAATAAGCACTTATCAAATACCCCCAAACTTAGAATTTTTAACATCTCGAGAAAAAATGTATTTTACTAAGTATTCTTACCACTACTATTTAAATTCATATTCATTTTAAATCGTTCATGGAGAATTCTTTAATTCAATTAAGTTTGAGTTAATAATCCACTCAAGTGTTTTTCTTTGCGAAAACTTATACTTTCAAAAACATGTAACTTTAACAACGCATATAACTCAATTTACAAACTCAAAATTAGTTCACAACCAAAACCATCACTACTCACAAATTTATTTCACCTCGACAATCAAGTAGCAAGAAAACAATCTTATGATTTATCATTAATCTCCGAAATTAACAAATAAGCATAGATCATACTAGTTTTGTAGACTTTAATACTTCAATAGTTCATAGATCTTAGTTTAGTTGGAATGAAAACTTGATTCAACTAAGTTATTTGTACTCGAGCTAAATCTTTTCATTAGAAGAGTTTTACTATTTTTTTACCTTTCTTTTCATTTGTATATACCTCTTTTTCTTTTCCTTTCTCCTCATGTTTTTTTAGTTGTACGATCCTTGCTCATTTTTTCCTATGAATTCTATTTTTTATCTTTTTCCAACCATCAAGTTTTCTCCTCCTTTTCCTATAGAACTAGTAGGACTCTCTATTTTTATGTAAAACTCCTGTTACCACTTCTCACATTAATTTTATGACGCAAGTTTTAACTCCAACTTTTCATTAAACATCATGCCTATCTCTTCCCTCTTAGTACTAAGTCTTTATTTACTTTATACTTAAGTACAATTCATACTTATTATAAAATTTTATAGTGATCTAACTTTTTCGACAAGAAGTGTTATAGTATTCTCCTTGCTTTTGTTTCAAGTTCATGGTCTTCCCTAACTCTAGGTTTCAAATCATGAAATCATATCGTTATTTACTACATCTCTTATTTTCTTCAAAAATTTATAACACTATCTTGGGTTTCATATCTGCAAGACACTTCTGTTCTACTCATCCTTAATTAAAGGCATAAACTTTGCAATGAATTATCTATTCTTTACATATAACTATATATAACCATATCTATAGTATCTAAACACATTTGAATAACAAGTAAATGAAATAGAATACATTATCGTGCTTTCCTCTTTAACTAATGCAAAAATAAAATGTTATGATCATACCTGTAGTGTTTATCCTTATTTCCTCATTTCTTACAAATTCCCATAGTGTTACTTTGATGCCCCCAAACTTAAACCAAACCTTATCCTCATGGTTTAAAATTAAGCTTGAAACATAAAACACTAAACACATAAACATAATAATAAAACAACAAGAAATAATAATGCATATACATAAAATTTAAACAACTAATAAAGTGAAAAATTATCCCAAATATGAAAGATAATTAGTATAAATGTATCGCTTGTCTCCCCAAGTTCTAGGAAATCTTAAGACTTATACTTTAGGATTGTGCATCATCATCAACATCATCGGCTCCGATAAAAGATGGTGTTGAAGGATGCTCCGATAAGTAGGACTCATTCATTTGCTCCTCTGTTATCTAGCTACATCCCTTTGATGATCTAAAAATAACATCAAGTTACCCTATCCATTCAGTCGATCTTACTCCTATCTCATCAAGGATTTACGATACTGAGCCGTATCCTCTTTGTACCATATCCTCATCTCATCAATCCATAGCCTCTACTGCCATGGAGTCAAGTCTTTAGGTGGTGGTACTGATGGCTTTAGTTATGAAAAAAACTCAGGAACATACTTTCCTATCAGTAGGTCTACAGACTTGTTGACCTAAGCAAAATCCCTGTTGATGATCCTCCTCATCTCCATATCCTCTGTTTTGCAATTGTTGTTCTAACTCCACAATTGCTACTGCTGTCCCATGATCCTCTTGCTCATTGGCCAACAACTCGACATCAAGTCTATCCATATCGCCTCTCTTTTTCTCTCTCATCCTCGAAGTCTTGGTAACCAATTGGCGATTTCAATGTAAGCATAAACTCATCATATATTATTGCTTGGGCCTCAATATCAAACTCCACTTTTCTAAGACATAATGGACTGCCTAAATTCCTTATAGAAGATCTCCCCACGTTGATCTTCCCGTTTTGTTATAATCTCATGCAAGTAAGCCGCCTTAGGCTTGTTGATCTTGCCCTCGCTAAATAGTTGAGTATAATGAAGCAACTAGAAAATGTTGCCACATTCTAAGGACTTTCCTCACGCTCCCCTTCTTAATGTGCTTCAACACATTCTCAACTTCTATTACTCATCCTTGTTGTCCTCGGACAACCAATGCTCTCTCAATAACTCTAAAAGGGTATAAGTTATAGGGTCTATCGTATGCGAATTATCCGAGAAGGTATGTGATTCTTAAACCATACACAAGTGCTCTAACCTATATAACCTATAGATGCTATTTATGTAACGCTTCTTAAAGGGGAGTAATACCCCTCTCACCTTTATAGGTTCACCTTTCTTGGTAAACTTTGCATTGGCATGAAATTAATAAATAATTTCGCTGACTCCATCAACATTATTTTTCTTTATAGTCTTGAAGTGAATTGTTCCCAACCTGTTTGCCTAATGAAATTGTTTACTCTCTTGCTTTACTTAGTTGGTAGGTTAATTCCTCTTTTGCAAATGAATTCCCTATGTTCAATGACGTTATATCTCTTTTTAGCCTCGTTCCTAATGTATTATTTAGACTTAAAAGGTCTAGGTTCATCCACATTCGGATCTCTTGAGGATGATGCTCATAATCATTTCCTATAACTTCTCTAATTTGACTTGCTTGCCTCCTTGTTCTTTGCATTTTCTCACTAATTCACATAACACAACAACTCACAACATGGGTATTCAAATCACCTAAAATAAAAATTTTCATTGACAATGGTCATTCGGATGCCAAATGATGCAAAATACATAGATTTAGTTACATTAAGTCGCGCTGATGTTCTAAATCCACATAACTTAAAATTCCTAGCCAACAACATCATATCAACAATCCATGCAATTTCATTAAGAATTTCAAAAAATATCGAAGCATAACTAATTAAATTTGTAAATTTACCTCAATGTCGAACTACTTTATATTGTAGAATACTTCTCCAAGCTTCTATCATTCAAAGACTTCTCACTTTGCTCACAAAATAAAACCCTAGTGGTCACTTGAATCTCTTCTTCAAATTAGTGCCCTAGCTCTTTTCTTTGTGCAAATCAACAATGCACTTTCTCTTTTCACTCTTGATCACTAGGAAAACTCTATTCTTACCTAGAATTGCTCGAACTTAGGTTCTAATGGGATGTATGGTAGTGTATGGAATATGTTTCAAGTGTGGAAAACGAGTCTTGTAATCATTAAACCCTACTTCATAATAGGTTGATAGCCTTTAGCCAGCCACAAATTTTTCTTAATTCAATAGAAATGCCACATTCTTGTCATTTTAAATCTATCCATTGAATAAAATGCAACACTATAGAAATATAGTAGCATTAAGTTCAATGAAAATCATGCCTAATCTAAGCTAATATTACTGAAGCAGCATAATAAACAACTTAGAACACAATCACCCAGAACATCCACTCGAGGAAATTTCCTAGAGATTAATCCTAGTTGCTACTTCTATAATTATCGTCAATAACTATAGACACATATTCAAAATCTTAATACCACATAACACATATGCAACTATGCATGCAATACTAATATTCTTTTGTTGTAATATGCAAAACAACTTGTTAATTTCGTGATTTACGTGTTCGAATAGATTTAAAGCATTAAGCAAAATACTCCTTAATTATAACTATATGAAAATATAAAATATTCTATTTTGTCTAGGGTTTGTTTAGATTGATAGACTACTCACTCATGCTGGAAATAAACAATGCATAAATATAATTAAAAGACATGATGAATGAATAAATACTTTAATATAAATCAAAGCTCTAAAGTATCTTCAAATATAGACAACAAAACTAATTTAAAGCAAAAAAAAGCAAAAAATATATAAGTAGGAGAAGGAGGAGAAGAGTTATTTCGAATCTCTCTGTCCTTTTTTATAGTCTCCCTACGAATACATAACTTAGATAAACTCAAATTCTTCATACTAATAATAAAAATCCTGAAATCGACCTCAGTAATTTCTCAATGATTCATAGCTTATGCCTAAATCGCTAAGTAAATCACTGAGTTTAGCTCTCAGTGTTCTACCATTCAACTGGTGATTTGTAGTTCAATCTCCAATTTGCTATGGATTCACTGGCTTTCTTCTACTGCTGATTTAGATGGCGATTCGTAGTGTTATTTCAAATCACCAACTAGACACTAGTGTATTTTTCAAGTTGACTGTTTTATTTTTCTTTCTCTTTTCTTCCATTTCTTCATATTTTTATTTAAAACTTGATATCACGAAAACAAAAGAATATCTAGTGTAATATCATCATTTATGCAAAAAATCAATCTAATTTACACTATTGACTTATCAAATACCCCCAAAGTCAGTACTGTGCCTTTCGAGTAAATGAATACTCTCAATCATATTCTCTTTTCATTCTTAGATAAACTGATTTCAAATTAATTCATCTTAACTTTGAATAATAGAAAATTTTAAAATAGAAGTGATTTTTCAATAGAAACATATTGCCCATAAGAAAATGAAAGTTATGATATAATAGAATGATTTCGACTAAATGCAACATCCTATTAATGATAACTCAACCACCTAATGTAACACTTCTTTATAATTTTAACTCATTACCAAGGCTAGTGCACACCATAGGTTTTCTCAATCTCCATTGACAAACATCAAGCTTATGATAAACGAATCATCACATCATTCATATACTAGTATTATAATAAAAAACATTCGATATCAAAAATATATTAAAAATAAGAATTTTCAAAATTGAGTTCCTATCCTAACAATCAATCCAAAATCGACTAAAAATTAAAATTTTAATCGATAAAAGGTAAAACCTTATTGAATGTGATTCTTTCATGTAATGAACTCAAGATCGCTTCTCTAGAACTCTCCCAAGCTCCTATTCAAACTGCCTCGCTCAAGTCCTTGGTGGCTCTACACACTCAAAAGTTACAATGTTTTTAGTTGAATGTGTGAAGATTGAGGTGGGAATCACCTAAATACACTAAAATTGAGGTTTGCAAGGTTGAATCTGGGCAAAAATTAGTCTCTTGATTGAAAAGGGTGCAATGGTTTGTGAGTGTAAAGGGCTTAAATTTCACAATTTGAGGTTTCTATTTTTAAAAACTCAAATTCGTTCTCAATGAATTAGGGTTTAGTGGATTCGCTGAGGAATCACTAATGAAGTCAGTGGAAATGAGCCTTAGTGAATCATCGATTTCTAGTTGTAAACTTGATAAGGTGAGAAATCATTGACTTCAAATTTACACTAAGTTTTTTTCAAAATGCTATTGATTAACTCAATGATTTCTAGTACAAACTAGAATTGCTAAAAAATCGCTAGCTTCACTTTTACTGTCTTTTTTCACTTAAATCAATTTTCCCGTTTAATTATTGCATATATATTCATTAAAGTAGAAATACTCAAAATTACAAAATCTAACTAAGGTATGTATCAAATAATCTATTCTAATGCCATAAATAACTAATTAACGTAATTCTAGTGCATAAAACATTATAATACAAAAATAAAATGGCTCGATCGACCCCCTTACATGAAACTATTCAGGAATTGAATTCCTAAAATATCCCTATTATAAGAGTCAAAAGTTAAGAGAATATAACAACAACTAACTAATTCTTATATTAAAAAAAAAAAGATAGAGTATGGCCTACCTCCAAAAATAAAACACTTTTGTTTACTGTCTTTAGCTTGACTAAACTATGTTCTTCTAGGCTGGTTCTATGAACTTAAGTGTAAAATTATCCACTCTTATGCCATTCCTTAAAGTGATTACTCTACCGTGCACTCGAAAGGTAATCATCTTGTTTAGAGTATTCATGATAGCTTACGAAATGGCTAAGAAAGGTCGTTGTAATATTAATGGAGGATTTTCGTTGCTGAAGTGAGGCATAACCAAAAAGTGTGTGGGAATAATATACTTGTCAATTTGAACTTGTACATTAGTAACTACACCTATCGGTTTTACCGAATATCCATTAGGTAGAGCAACTTTTTTGGAGGCAATTACATCCAATTCTAATTGAGTATAAAAGGAAAAAAAGAGTCGGCATGTAATTTTCTTTAGAACCCGTATCACATATATTTTTAAAGTAAAAAGCCCATTTGACCTTTATGTTTATGTATACATCTCCTAGATCATTGAGCTTGACAATTATTGGATTCTTCTTTTTCTTGTTCTTATTTTTCATAGATTTTGGTTCCTCCATGTTATTATTCTCAACATTGTTTGATTACTTAACCCTCCATTCTTGGGTTATTTTCTGTTGATTAGAAATATCTTCACGTTGCTTGTTCATAGTCTCAGCATTTTCATCCTCCATTATTACTGCATTAATAACATATATTTCGGCTTCAGGATGATTTAATTCTAAGGATTCATTATCTTTAGTTTGTTCATTATCAAATTAATTAGAGTTTCCATAGATATCTTCATCATTAAAATGAAAAGTGACAATTTTATTGATAAAACTACATAGACATTGTTCCTTCAAAAATACCTAGCTTCGTTTTAGCTATTTTAAGGAATGGTTTCCCTAAAAGTATAGATGGAGACTTAACGGATATCGAGTCTCCTATTTCCATGACATAGAAGTTATTGGGAAATATTTAGTCATTTACATTGAATAAGGCATCTTGTAGTAAACCTCAAGGTTTATAACTATATTGTCCGCTATAGTAAAGTTAATCGGTGTATTCGTCAATGAACTTATTTTCATTAACTCATATAACTTGAGTGACATAACGTTAATTGACATCCCTGGGTCAGAATATTTCTCAAGTATTTTTTTTTGTAATTAAAGCAGACACTTTTTGTCCCAAGTTTTCCTTAGATTCTTCTAAAAACTTGTCTTTGGATTCAGAGAATTCGTTCAAAACTTCATCATAGTTAAAAAATTGCATAAGTTGATTCCATCAATGGTTTATTGATTTCTATTTTCCTAAATGACTCAAGAATGTCTTCATTGATTTCTTCCTCCCTATAATTAGCTAATCATTGTGGAATTGTAGAATATGAACACATACCTTCATTCAAATTATCATAAATCTTATTTTTTATCCTTATCAATTAATTTAGATTTCATAAAGACTTCTTATGTGCTTCAACTATGGAAAAATACCATGGGTACAACCTTCCAAGAGAAGGCATAGGTTTCAATTGTTTAGCCATCCATTCTCTAGCAAAGACGATTTTAGTCATCATTTCTTCTTCTTGTTCTTCTTTGATAGTCTTTTGAACTTTCTTTTTATTGCTTCATTTAGGTGTCTTACTAATTATATTTATGTTCTATTTATCATTGAATGTGGCATTAACTTGTGCTTGATTAATAGGAGCAACGTTGGCTTGAGTAGGCACTTTAGCTTCACTACTTTGTTGAGTACTTAATATATTTATTCGTAAATTCATTTCAATTAACTGATTTTTCAATTCATTAATGGTGGTACCACTCTTAATTTGATTTTAAGAAATCAGTTTAAAATTTTGATGACTTTAACTCACAAAGTGATGCAGTATTTGCTCTAAATTTGGATTCTAGTAAAACATGAATTAAAATATTAAATAACTAACAACCATGAATACTAACTTAAATAACCAAACTAACTAAATTAACTTAAATAATTAAAATGCAAACTGAAATGAAACAATATTCAAATTCAATTCAATATAAATAAACAAACATATAAACAAACCCCCACTAAACAATATAATATATTTAGATTACTTTCAAACGCTGGAACATAATATCACTTCATACTATAGTTATAATCATAAAACATATGAAATCTTGGAATCATTAAACCCTACTTCATAATAGGTTGACAGCCTTTAGCCAACTACTGATTTTCCTTAATTCAATAGAAATGCCACATTCTTGTCATTGTTAATCTACCAATTAGATAAAATGCAAAATCATAGAAATATAATACCATCAAGTTCAATGGAAATCATGCCTAATCTAATCAAATATTAACGAAGCCACATAATAAAAAACTTAGAACACAATCACCAAAAAATTCACTCGGGAAAAGCCCTATAGATTAATCCTAGTTACTACTTCTATAATTGTTGTCAATAACTATAAACATAGATTAAGAATCATAATATCACATAATACATTTGCAACTATACCGCAATACTAATCTCCTTTAGTTGTAATACACATAAACAACTTGTTAATTCGTGATTGACGTGTCTGAATAGATTTAAAGCATTAAGCACATATTTCCTTAATTATAACTATCTAGCAATCCAAAATATACTATATTATTTAGGGTTTGTTTAGATTGATAGACTACTTGCTGATGTCGGAAATAAACAATGCATAAATATAATCAAAAGACATGATAAATGAATAAATACCTTAATATAAGTCAAATCTCTAAAGTATCTTCAAACATAGACAATAAAACTAATATAAAGCAAAAGGAAAGCAAAAAGAAAGAAGTAGGAGAAGGAGAAGAGGAGTTATTTCTAAGCTCTCTAATTTTTTTATAGTTTCCCTACGTATACATTTCTTAGTTAAACTCAAATTCTTCATACTAATCTAAAAAACACGTAACTGACCTCCACGATCTCTTAGCGATTCCTAACTTATACACTAATCACGGGGTAAATCTTTGAGTTTAGATCTTAGTGCTCCACTGATTCGGCTGGTGATTTATAGTTCATTCTCCTGTATGTTGTGGATTCATAGGCCTTCTTTTGCTACAGATTTAGATGGCGATTCCTAGTATTATTTTAAATCAATAGCTAATCGCTGGTGTATTTTTTAGTTAACTGTTTTGCTTTTATTTATCTTTTCTTCCATTTCTTGATTTTCTGAATTAAAACATGATATCACAAAACACAAGAGAATACCCAGTGTACTATCATCGTTTATGCTTGAAATCAACCAAAATTACACTATTAAATGTGTCTAATTATTAACTTGTCATTGTACACACATTGCGTCAACTAGTCTGTCTCCATACTTTTGCAAATTTTTCATTAATTCCCTATTGTTTCTCTCCCAGCTTTGTATATTACTTCACAAGGCGTTGTGAAAGCGTGAAATGCCCAGTATATATAAAAGTTTCATAGACTTACCTGTGATTTTTCCAAGTACCTAACCTTTACCACTTTAACTTATTCGCTCTTTTACGCTCTTTACTGTGTTAGTTGAGAGTTTTCCATTCCGATGAAATATCACCCAACAAGTGGTCTTTTTTGCACAATTAACACAAAACTTTCAATATTTATAAAATTAATAAAACGTTTGGATTTTTCTAACAAAATTATCTAAATAACTAAGTTACTGAGATTTAGAAACTTGAAATAAAAAAAACCCCAGGCTGCCTCCAAGTAGCGTTTAGTTTAATGTCATTAGCCCGACGCATTTTGTCAGCCCAACTGACCACCTAGATTACCTTAATCCTTTAATAATCTAGTTAGCCTAATCCATTCTTTCAACTTTGACATCAAAATAATAATTATTTCAATCCTTTCTAAGGCTCCAAAACTATATTTATATCCTCAATAAAACTAGACACATGATTTGCTCAATTTGAGCAAATTAAAAGATCACGTCCATATTTAATAAAAATCTTGGCGGCACCTCCCCTAAAAGTGGCCTGCTGGAAAATTCACCAAATAGACAACAAAATTGAGAAGAGGCCTAGAAGGACTCATAACTCCCCACAATTCACAAAAAAATAAACTTAAACAATTTAAAACAAGAATTTACTTTAATTTGTGAAAATAATCACCACAATATTCGAGTCTTGTCACCTAATCCCTTGTTGTCATACATAATTTGACATCATATAAACAACTTGAAGATGTTAGGCAAGTAAATTTCTACATTGATTGTTACTCCTGTAATTGGTAGTCTGATACATGTAGACATGTAATTGCATTTAAACAACAAGATATATGCGTCAACATGACAAACAATCCACTCTGTTGCTATCTCCTAACTATAATCAGATGTCGAATTCTAAAAATAGTACATAGACATTATTAAAAGATCATGAAATGCAGAGATAACTTCTCAGCGTTAGACTCCGCTATTCTCACTAGACGACGTAGAGGTAGGACTTAAACCTAGTTTCAATCAAACCAGAATCCGAAACAAGCTTATCCCCTCACTCACTCTATGTATGCATCACCTAGAATAATAAAATGTAATACAGACTATAATACAATTACATGTACAAAATATTCATTTAATAAATAGTAAAAATCATTGTAGGATTTACTTACAATGAAACCAACTTTGAGTTTAATTTTTTGAGGTTCTCAAAGCGTTGGATCACCTCGAAGATGGTTTCAATAGCTTCCATGCATACCCAATTATATTATGTGTCAAGCTTCAAGTGAAACCAAATCACGAAACCCAATGAGAACTGTTGCCAAAGTACGCTTAAGAACAGTTTGCAAAAATATTAATTTATATAACCGTTTCAACTACCTTTTAACTAGCCAACTTTGGGTAACTTTTCAACCTTGAAAACCTTAATATTTTTTATGATGACCTAAAAGGAACTTGTAGTACTCATGTCATATTTTCATAGACTCCATGAACACCCAAATCGGAACAGCGACGAAGAAGATATGAATTTTCCAATATGGCCTCTCAACTAGGCAAACTTTATTTTATTTTGAATTGAAAATTTCTCCAAATCAATATTTTAGCAATTAAATCTTCAAAGCTCGACAACAATCACAAAAAAACCACTCGATTTCAACATCAAAATATTCCCACAAACCATGGAGTCAAATTAGATCAAAACCATTAATCTATTCTCTAGAAACCCAATTTAAATCAATCTCAACTATAAAAACATCTCCAAAATAGTTGTCGACTGAATCACATTAGTTCAATTCGTCAAAACCCTAACCTTCGTCGGTGGAATTTTTTCCAAATCTGTGCACATCATCCCAATACATCATTTTTCAACAATTCATACCAATTTGTATCAAAATATTGCAAGAGAAATTGAAAAATTGCGAGAATTGAAATTGAATTGAGAAAAATGCCATAAATTGAAAATTTACCGAATTGCGGGCCGAATACCTCATTTCCACCGCAGAAACTTAGCTCGAACTGATCATTTCGCGATACTCTATGATTTTGCAAAAAGAAATTAGGCAAAAATCGGACGTCAGGCACTCGCTGAGTGAAAACCCGAGTTAAGAGGTTTAGGAACGAATGAAAATGTTTCGTCTGTTGAAACCAATATATTTGGATTTGATTTTTTTATTATATATTTTTACATAAATCCAACCCTGCTTGTAAGCAGCTTAATTTCTTTTTATTTATTAATTCCTATAATTCCTATTTTGACGTGTTTTAGCTTCCGACGCTTATTTTCAATCCGATTTTTCACCAAATTGAATCAAACTCTTGATAAAATAGCCCTTCTTCATAAAATTTCCGTAACACTTATTTTGGTCACACCAAAACTCTAAAAATCTTAACTTTTCCACGACATACGAAAATTTTTTGGACCAATTCCGTTGACATACTTAACCAAACTTTCCAATTTGGACTCAATCTCAATCTCAATTGTCGCCAATCGACACAAAACTAGAGGTAAGCCTTGTACTAACTTCGTTCTCAATTAACATTACCACCAATCTCGAATTACATATAAACTGAGGCAAAGTCTTCAAGTGAGGATTAACTCTTAGTTAATTAGATTTCGAACAATTATAATTTATTTTCACTCACGCCCTTCGGACATGCACTTGCAACCCCAAGTATTACCAAATGAGGATACACCTCAACACACCCAAACTTCGCGACAAACTAACGTACATTATATCCACTAGGCATGCAACACATAAAAATAATATTTAAAAATATGATCTCTGATCCGTAATACGTCGGTCCCACCTCAGATACTTAAATCGCAAATTGAATCGAAAATACTTAATTAGCATGCTAATCAAGTTTACGAAATTCTCAGATGTCACAATCTTCCCAACTAATTAAAAATTTCGTCTTCGAAATTTGAACTCTTAGTTTATTGAACCAAAAGAGATATGAGAAAATGAATCTTCATAGATATAACTTTTTCATTTCAATCCTGTAAAACGATTTCCAAGGTGAGCCATTAAGTGGACCAACCACTTTCGTTGTAATTAACAACTCAGTGGTAGATATCATAACCATCTCAACTTTTCATTTCTAAATTCTTGGTTTAATGAAAATTTTTCTCCGTTGCTTTACCTATTTGGGCAATTTGTGAACTTTTGACGAGTTCACAATCAGGTTTGTAGAATATTCAATAAACCTTGCTTCACTTCTCATCTCATACCTTGAATCGTATTCAATAATCAACACTTAGCAAGATCTAGCCTATCTTGCTTTACAATAAAACCATTTTTATTCTTAACTTAATACAATTCCACAAACTGTTGATAATTCTTTTTATATCCATTAAACTCTGGTACATTTCTCGTTTTTTTTCTCATCATTAATAATCCTTATTAGAATGATCAATCGACCAATTCTTAGACGATAATTAGTCTAAATATAAGTGATATAAATAATATTTGAGCATGACATTAGATACTAAATAGAGTTACGTGTCTATCTGATCCATCATTATTCCAACATTTCTCAATAGAAACCTGGAATTACATAAGTCATCTTATGACTATGGATCTCTAAATATACATGTCATCCCATAACAAGAGACCTTAAAGTACAATCCAATCAGAAAACGAAACTTGACACATCATGCAACTTTCTCTTATTCTAAATGTCTACTTACAATATTATTTAGGTTGTATAATAGAAAGCAATTACCAATTTCAACTCGTCAGTCAATTCACTTAACTTTTCTTTTGACTATTTACAAAATTAATGACTTTTCTAACTTCTTCAAATCATTCTCTAACAATGAGTTCACCAAGAACCTCATTTATTTCACTAAATTGCCAAATTTCTCAGATTTCACATCTCGATCATTACTGTTTACTAGACTTCTTTCGTTACCTGATTATAGTTAGTTATCTTTAATTTGAGTAGATATACATATTTAAGCAGATATATCGACATATGTGATGATTATACTCTCATAGTATAACTTTTAACATGTATCTCATACAAGTTTATAAATATGTTATCTATTTTTTATTTCTACTCAATTACAGTGAAAGAATATTCAATTCTTCAAACATACAAAGTCAGATACACTGTCCTCTATTCAACATTTTCAACCAACAGAGATAATATTGACTAACTGAGCTATAAGTTATGCATCTCTTTTAATTTCATTTGTACTTTCACTATCATTATGGTATCCTACATCAACTCCAATTTACAATAACTAGTGCATTAAACTACACAACTGACTAGTCGCGTAGTGTAGCACTCTATTTGAACCAATATATAACATATTCAATGATATCAGTTGTAAACTCTTTGGTTCAAAACTTTCAGCTTTTGGAGTTTAATTCCTTGTAAGATCCTTGTGAAGATATATCGCGTTCCATCAAACTTATAGTTTGACATTCTAATTTGATCGTAACTCATTGACCTGAGATTTCCATTTTTATACTAATGTGAGAATGTCTTGACTATTAGTTGCCTATAATTAAGCTTCCAATTGACTCCAACGAAACTTCATAGACTCTTTTATTCTAACTGTTATCAATTCATTCGATGATTCAAAGAAAAGTGAATGCGTTACACTAGTCTTCTACGTTGTGAATTTATGAAACAGAGTTACTTAGACTTTTTGTCATGCATAACTACCCCAATGTCTGGCTTTAACTAAAGGACTCCATTCGTGTCACTTCCAGCAATCACAAGTCATTTCAACGTCTCATTTTATTTTATACACAGAGTCTATTCCGTTTGTCAATCTTAGCTATTTTCACATTAATCTCAATCTTGGTCCTTTTATAAATTTACCAAGACTTTCGCTCAGCAACCGAACCATTTACAGTTCCTTAATCTCAACTAACAAAGGCAATTTCCTTGGCTAACCTTTATTCGAAACAGAGAAATTCCTTACTCAAACAGATTTTACTATTTATTATTGCCTTATTTTGTTTCCAATAATCTTAGATTTCCCTACTTTTCTTTTTCTTAAAAAGAAATTCAGTACTTTTCAAGAGACTATGTAAGATAACTTTGTATTGACTGTTCATCAAATAACTTTTGATTAATTCATTTGTCCGTTGTTATTCATCCGAAGAGATATAACAAATTGAATTTCTAAACTCGGATTAAATTAACAACTAATCAAACTCTTAAACGATGCTATTTCAATCCATTAATTCCTATCAATGGAAACTGTCGCAATATAGGAGCTCATATTGACATCCTATACAAATCACTTACTAATTCTCAATCAATACATCTATCTTTTCTTTAGTTTTATTTTAAGTTATAGTGATAGGTGTCAATACTAAATGTTGTTAGAAGTGATTATTAGGTACTTTAAACCTTAAAAACACAATCACTTGTTTTGATGTTTAATAGCTAATTCGAGCTATTATTAAACCATTTCCCTAATACATTAAATTCTAACATGTTGATCTTATCATTACAATTTTTCACTTTTAAGTTAGAAATTTCACTGATCTTTGTTTCGTAATAACACCTAATATGGTGTTAACAAAGATTACTTCTAACTCGTGTATTTCCCTTTGTTTTATTAGTTCTTTGTTCAACTCATATAACCACTATACTCAACGTCAATTATGGATAAGTAACTTGAGTAACAAACAATCAAAATTTTCAATACTTCTTTTTAGAATTCATTTGATTATTTTAAATCATGGTTCTATTCTAAATTTCTTTTGGTGTTTTATTTCGGAAAATAGACAATACTTTGCTTTAATGTATTTTATTTTCATAGAAATTGACTTAGACAACTTGACTAGTTCTATCACAATCCCATTGTGATTTTCAGTCCTAATTTAGTTTGTCCAATCATTTTCTACTTACAAAACCACGTGTCTTTGTTTTCCTTGTTGAGACTATTTAACATTTTCCTGAGCGTTTTATAATTGTAACAGTTTGATGCTTTCAATTTCCAAAAACTCCATATTCAGTACTTACGTACCTGAGTCATTTGGACTTCCATTTCATCCAATTTTGTATTGCTTTCATAACTGATACCCTCATCATTTATATGTGTAGCAAACTACTCACAACATCCTTGTGAATTTTGATTTCACAAGTCCCTCTCACAGCTAATCACGCTCAGTTTTGTTTCATAAGTCTATTCTCTCTTTTAATTATCCAATTCGAATTTTACTCATCCTATCTTACGAGTTGAGTATCGAACGGACAAGGAGAATAAACTTTCTATTGCATATGTAGTGATAACACATACATACAACGCAAATATAACATAATAATCCAAATACCCCGGCTAACGGTAACTTCCTAACTAATTGCGCTCAATCACCATGTGGCTCTCAACCAAAGTTTTTCCTTAATTGAGCCAACCCTAGGCACTAATACCAACTTTGTCAACCCCCTTGTCATTAAGATGACTGACCGGCCTAGATGACCTTAATCCTCTGATAATCCAGTCACCTTAATCCATTCTTTCAACTTTGACCTCAAAATAATAATTATTTCAATCCTTTATAAGGCTCCAAAACTATATTTATATCCTCAATAAAACTTAATTCATGATTTGTTCAATTTGAGTAAATGAAAAGATCATATCCATATTTAATAAAAATTTTGGCGGCACGTCCCCATGAAAGTGACCTGCCGAAAAATTCACCTAATAGACATCATAATTAAGGAGAGGCCTAAAAGGACTCATAACTTCCTACAGTTCACAATATGTATTAAATTCAAATTAATAAACTAACTTATAGTCTCCGATAACTTAATTTCAACTTTAAAATCCCAAATAGACCTAAATGGAATATATACCTTCTTGCTTTATTTAAACTAACTTAGGAGACTCTCATAACCAGTCAAATAAACTTCGCGTCCTTCACTCACCCCGAGAATCCCAAAATAATAAATATAAATAATTTAAAACAAGAATTTACTTTAATTAGTGAAAACTATCACCATAATCTTTGAGTCTTGTCCACTCTTCTCTTGTCATAATACAAAATCTGACATCATCAAAAATAACTTGAAGATGTTAGGCAAGTAAATTCTTACATTGATTTGTACTCCTACAATTGATAGTATGATACATGGAGACATGTAATTGTATTTCCAAATAAGGAACAAGATATATTCGTCAACATGACATGTAATCCACTCTTTTGTTGTCTCCTAACTATAATCAAACGTTGACTTCCAAAAGTAGTACAAAGACAGTATTAAGAGATTATGAAATGCGGAGATAACTTGTCGGGGTTAGACTCTACTAGTCTCAATAGATGGTGTAGAGGTAGGACTGAAACGTAATTTCAATCAAACCAGACTTCGAAACAAGCTTATCCCCCTTACTCACTCTATGTATGCATGTCCAAGAATAATAAAATGCAATGTAGATTATGATACAATTACATGTACGAAAATATTCATTTAATAAATAGTAAAGATCACTATAGGATTTACTTACAACTAAACCAACTTTGAGCTTAATTTTTCAAGGTTCCCGGAGCGTCTGATCGCCTTGAAGATGGTTCCAATAGCTTCCCTCCATAACCAATTATATTATGGGTCAAGCTTTAAGTGAAACCAAATGACGAAGCCCAATGAAAATTGCGGCCAAAGTACGTTTGAGAACAATTTCCAAAAATATTAATTTAAATAACTATTTCAATTGCCTTTCAACTAACCAACTTGGGGTAACTTTTTAACCTTGAGAACCTCAATATTTTTCATGATGACCTGAAAGGAACTTGTAGTACTCATGTCATACTTTCCATAGACTCTAAGAACACTCAAATCGGATCACTGATGGAGAAGTTATGAATTCTCCAATATGGCTTGTCGACTAGGCAAACTTTATTTTATTTTGAACTGAAAAACTTCACCAAATCGATATTTTCACAATTAATCTTCAAAGCTCGACAACAAACACCACGAAACCATTTGATTTCAACATAAAAACATTCCCATAGACCGTGGAGTCAAATAGGATCAAAACCAATTATCCATTCATCTAGAAACCATATTTAAATCAACATCAACTATAAAAACATCTCTAAAATAGTTATCAACTGAATCACATTAGTTCAATTCATTAAAACCCTTACCCACAACGGTGGAATTTATTCCAAATCGGCACACATAAACCGAAAACATTGATTTTCAGTAATTCATACCAATTTCTATCAAAATCCTGTAAGAGAACCTGAAAAATTGCGAGAATTGAAACTAAATTGAGAAAAATGCCTCGAAATGGAAATTTACTGAATTGTGGGTCGAATACCTCATTTCCACCATAGAAACTTAGCTCGAATTGCTCATTTTGTAATGATCTACAGTTTTGCGGATAGAAAACGACTAAAAATTGGACGTAGGGAGCTCGCGAAGCGAAAACCCGAGTTAAGAGGTTTAGGGACGAATGAAAATGTTTCGTCTGTTGAAACCAAAAAGTTTGGTGTTGATATTTTATATATATATTTATATATAAACCCTCAATTGCTTGCCATCAACTTAATTTCTTTTTATTTATTAATTCCTAAAATCCCTATATTGACGTGTTTTAGCTTTCAGTGCTCGTTTTCAACCCGATTTTTCACTAAATTGAACTAAACTCTTGACAAAGCAGTCCAACTTCATAAAATGTCCGTAACACTAATTTTGATCACGGCAAAACTGTAAAAATCTTAACTTCTTCTATGACATAAAAATCTTTTGGACCAATTCTGTTGACATACTTAATCGAACTTACCATTTTAGACTCAATCTCAATCTCGACCATCGCCAATCGATAAAAAACTCGAGGTAATTATTGTACCAACTTCGTTCCCATTTAAAATTACCACCAATCTCGACTTATACGCAAAATTGAGGCAAAGTCTTCACGTGAGGATTAAGTCTTAGATATTTCATTTTCGAATGACTATAATTTATTTTCACTCGTGCCCTTCAGACACGCACTTGCAATTCCGAGTATTACCAAATGAGGATACACCTGAACACACCCTAACTTCGTGACAAAATAACGTACATTACATCCACTAGGCATGTGACACGCAAAAATAATATTTAAACATATGATCACTGGTCCGTAATACGTGGGTCCCACTGATTCTTAAATCGCAAATTAAATTCAAAAATACTAAATTAGCATCCTAATCAAGTTTAACAAATTCTCGGATGTCACATTTTCACTAATATAGCCCGAGTCTAAATTGAGATACTCAATTTGAAGGTTAAAGATAACGATATCTCTCCCATTCGGATACACTTCTTTCCCATCAAAGAAGACAATCTTCTTGACATCGTCATCCTCCTCGATACTCATTGTGATCAACTTCTTTCTTTTATGTAGGACTGCATTGACAGTATTCAAGAATGCCGACCTAAGTATCATAGACACATCATCATATATATCAAGATCCATAATCTCAAAATCGGTGTTAAATGTGAATCTACCAATTTTCACATGCACATTCAAGACTCTTCCAATTGTTTGTACCAAGTTACCATCAACTACTAGCAAATCCGTGGTATCAAGACAACTAATCGTCAAATCAGTTTGTAACAAGTCTTTTATAGGCATTTCATTGATTGAGGCTATCGTATCATACAAGATGTTGCTAAAGTGATTCCCATCAATGCTCAATGGTATGCATATGTCTCCAGGATCTCTCTTCTTGATTGGTTGAAGTCTCAGTGTGAACTTGAGTTTTGGTTCCAGCTACTTTGAAAATAACATGATGCTATTCCCTTTGAGTACTTTTTTAGAAGGTTCTTCGTTTAGTTTCTTAGCTCTCCATTATTTCTTTCCTTTCTTGTTATTCTTTAAGGCATTGATCCTTTGTCATTTGAATCCTTCAACTTTATCTTGCCTCACTTTTATTCGATAAAACTAATTAACCATTTGGAATTATACTTTAGACGTTTTAACACAATTGCTCATTAACTCAATCATCTCATAAGGCCAAGTGGCAACGATCTTGAATGGTCGTAACCATCCTGCTCTTAATTTTTTGGAAACAGTTTCAGTGTTGAATTGTATAACAAGACTAGTTGTCTTGGCTTAAAAGATCAGTGTTTAATTCTTTTGTCATGCTATTGCCTTGATTTCTCTTTGTATAACTTAGCATTTTCATATGCATCTAACTTAAACTCATCCAGCTCCATCAGTTGAAGTAATCTAGCTTTCCCTACAGCTCGAAGATTCTTGTTGAGCTTTTTTATAGCCCATTATGCTTTATGCTCTAACTCTACTGGTAGGTGACATGCTTTTCCATACACCAACCGTTACTGAGATATGCCAATTGGTGTTTTGAATGCCGTTTTGTATGCTCATAATGCTTTTTCAAGATGGAATGCCCAAATTTTTCTCTTTTTGTTAATTGTTTTTTCAAAGATTTAGTTCAATTCTATGTTGTTTACTTTAGCAAGTGATGGTATGTAAGTGATGTTTTATGCCTAGCCCATTGTTTTTTAAGCAAAGTGTTCAAGGCTCGATTATAGAAATGCGACCCCTTGTCAGTTACTAATGCTCTAGTGTTTCGAACCAACAAAATAAGGTTTTCTTTATGAATTCAATGACCACTTTTGCTTCATTAGTTGCGAATGCTATTGCTTCCACCGATTTGGAAACATAATCCACCGCTAATAATATATATTGTTTTCCATTTGATATAGGGAGTGGTCCCAAGAAATCTATTCCCCATACGTTGAATAACTCGACTCTTTGAAAAATTGTTTATGGAAACTCCTGCCTTCTAGAAATATTTCTTATTCTTAGGCATTCATCGCAAGTTTTCATAAAAATTTGCGAATCCTTAAATAGATTTGGCCAGTAAAATCCGCATTGTAACACTTTAGCTGCCGTCCTTTGTTCTCCAAAATGTCCCCTATATAGCGATGTGTGACATTCTTGCAAAATGCCTACAAATTCCTCCTTTCTTTCACGTCATCGAACTAACCCATATTGCTCATCTTAAAAGTACAACTTCACATCACTCTAAAATTTCTTTCTTGCTACATTTGTTAAATATGGAGGAAGCACACCACATGCTAAATAATTGACATAGTTTGCGAACAATGGTTCCTCTTTCTGAACCACTACCGTTTGCACTTCTTCTAGTTTCCATGTCCTCTTAACTACGGTAGTATTTAACTTTTATGGCTTGTACATCACTTGCTACTGCATAGGCTCATTCCTTGATGTAGTGCTTATCATGTGAATAACACTTAACATTCTCCATGGGATTTAATGATACTGTTACTCAGAAATTGCCCTTATGTCCTTGAATTCAAAGCAGTGGCTAGCCGACCAATCTATCTCTCTTAGTTCTTGATGGATTCTGATCTCTCATCGTCTATTCTCTTCATAGCCTACTTCATATTTTCAATCTCTTTCTCATGCTTTTCATGGCATTCACCATTGTTCATGTCAATGGCGTGCAATAATTTCTCAATTGACTTAATGAAGTCATCCTTTCGCTTTAGCCTAGCTTCCCTTGTTGGACTTGTTGATTAATGCTTGGAGGTAACTTAGTTTGTTATCACAATTCCTATAAGGGAAGTTTAGGTCGTTGTATCCTTGATAAAACCTTTGAGGAGCCATTCTTGGCCTAAAGTATTACCATTGCTTTAGTTGTTCATGAAGTTGATCTCCTCAAGCTCTATTCCTTGCTGCATCTCCATTGCATTAACCATTATGGATTGATGATTAACGAGTTGCATTTTAGCTTGCACTTATGGACTTTCTAATCCTATTTGAAGCTTTTCCATTTCACTGCTCAGGTAGGATAGTTGTGGCATAATCGCTGCTTGGTCATTAATTTCATGTATGCATGCTAGTTTTCTCATTGTGGAACGAGTACTAGCTGTAGAGTTCTAAGACATAAGATCTAGAAGATATAATGCTTCATTCTCATCCTTGGTTAGTAGAGAACCACCCGCTGCGACATCTACTAGTGTTCAGGTGCTATGATTCATCCCATAATAGAAAATTTGTAGGTTTTCCCATTTCACGTATCCATGTCTTGGACATCTCCTCAGCACCTCGTTAAATCTTTCCTAAGCCTCGTAAAGAGACTCAACATCCTCCTGCTTGAATTGACTGATTTCCAGTTTCCTTTCTCTAACGTTCACTAGAGGAATAAAGTTGTGTAGAAATCTGTTATTGATTTTTGCCCATGAAGTCATACTCCTTGTGTCGTGTCCTTGGAATAAGGATTTGGATTTTCCATCCAATGACAATGGAAAAAGTCTTATCTTGATCACTTCCTTTGTGAGTTCGCTAATGTGCACAGTGTCGCACTTCTCTTGGAAATTCTTTACATGTGCAACTGGAACATCATTCACGAGCTCATTGAACAGGCTATTCTGCACCATTTTGAGTAGAGACGGTTTAAGTTTGAACTTGGTAGTGTTGGCTGGAAGCCTCATCACTCCGCCGTAAGTCTCTTGAACTTCTGGCTCGATGTAGTCATAAAGTCATTTATGTCTTTGTACTATGTCATTCACTACCAGATCACATTCGGGTTAGTTATTCCCTAAGCCCTATTGCTGGTTTTGGTTCCCCGCTTGGTCATCCGTCATCTTGATTCCCTTCCTTTTCTTTCCTTTGTTGGTTCGATCAATCTCAAGATCGTAAGGAACTAAGTCCTTTTCTCTTTTACTTCGCATACACTAATTCTCCATGAAAAGAAAACACTAAAGATCAAGTGCAGATTGTCAAACTTGAAACTTAAGCACTTTTTTAATTTTTATAAACTTGAAAGTAAATTACTAAAAATAAAACCTAAAAATTTTGTAAACTAACTAAACTAAAGTGGCTACCTATCCCTGGCAACGGCACCAAAAACTTAACCATGGCCGCAAGTATGATAACTCAATTATAGTAGTATTGCGATCTAATGTTGATTATGGATATAGTCTTCAAGGACATATGTATTGCACAAAGTTTACTTAGTTAGATTTACTCTATTGATAAATCCCTTTTTAATAGGCTTTTAACTTACTACTCTATTCTAACAAAACAATGTAAATTAACTTTGCACTCTTATATTGAGAACACTTTTAGTTATCAACTTTACCTAGGTAATGAATTACTCTGCTTTTCAACTCATACTTCTTTAATCTTCATTATGTGTGTGCTGTACTCAATTAGAATAGACAGGTCTCAAGATTCACTTCAACCCACTATTGTGGTTGAAAAGATCGTAATTTGCAACTAAAACGCCACCTATTGGTGTGAATAATGTAAGCTCCATATTGCTTTAAGTTCCAAATCTTTATATTTATAACCTCTTAAGTTTACTATCTGTGCTACCCTAATCAATTATATCTATGGATGTTTTATACTTGACAGTTGTATCGTCCATATCCATCTTAAAAGCTCCAATGGCCATGGTACCTCCTAAAACCTCTAATCGACAAACACGTGATCAAGATGTTCAAAGTATTATGTCTACAATCAATACAAATTCTAACCATTGCACTTTTTAACTTTATAATCTATTCATACTACTTTTGCATACCATTCATATCATAGGATCCATTGATCCCTAAGATTAATGAACTACTCGCATGTCATTGAAATTAACATAGACATCATGGTAATCATTTCAATCAAAAATTGAATTAAATAACATAAATTAAATCAAGGAAACAATACCGAATAACCACAAGTGGAGTCTTCAATGTCTTCTCCTCCAAACACTTCTTAATACTCAAGAATAAAGTAAAACTATGTTAAACTATGTTAATTGGTTGCTCTTAGTAATAATTGGTAAATTGGTGAATTTAACATGTGTTAATACCTATTTATACCCCTAAGACACATTAGAATACAATTAGAAACCCTAATAGACAATTCCAAATGAACTAGAACTTTAGACTTTCTATTTTCACTCTGGTCTCTGTGTCCATTTTCTGTTCTCAGTAGGCTCGACGCCTTGTGTAGTCCACCTCAGCGCCATTTGTACAATACCATGGCTGATACTGTTGGCTTACCTTTTCCATTTCACTTGTTCTTTATGCCCTGCCCATTGTGTGTACGCTCTTTCTAGGGTGTCAAGCCTACTAGCCACGACGTCAAACATACATTTGTGCATTTTATCATTGTTTCATCATGAAATCACTTTTTTGTCTGTTATATACGTTATATGCCTGAATATACATAAATTTCATCAATTCGAGCTCATTCCGAGATATTTATACCAAATATAGTATTAACTAGTCCTATATATAAATCTAATTAATCACTTATCAAATACCCCCAAACTTAAGATTTTGCACATCCCGAGCAAAAGTGTATTTTACTAAGTATACTTACTACTACTACTACTACTACTACTACTACTTATAATACCTTATTCAATTTATATAATTCATGGAGTATCCTTTAATTCAAATAAGTTCAAGTTAATAATACACTCATGAATTTTTCTTTACAAAAACACGTAGCTTTAACTACACATATACTTCACTTTTGAAACTCTCAAGTAGTTCAAAATTAGAACCATCACTACTCACAAGTTTCTTTCACCTTGACACTTAAGTAGCATGTGTACAATTTCATGATTTCTCATTATGCTCAGGAATTCACAAATAAGCATAGATCATACTAGTTTTGTAGACTTTAATACTTCAAGAGTCCATAGAACTTAGTTTAGTTGGAATGAAAACTTTACTTAACTAAGTTACTAGTACCCGAGCTAGACCTTTTTATTTAAAAAATTTCAATATATCTTCCACTTTTTTCATTTATATATATATATATATATATCTTTTTTTCTTTCCTTTTCTCCTCGTATTTTTTTTAGTTGTATGGTCCCTGCTCCTTTTCCTATGGATTTCGTTTTTTCTCTCTTTCACAACCATTAAGTTCTCTACTCATTTTCCTGTAGAACTTGTGGAACTTTCTATTTTTGTTTAAAACTCTTGTTAGCACTTCTCACTTTCATTTTATCAAGCAAGTTTGAACTCCAACTTCTCATTAAAAGACATTACTCCTATTTCTTCCCTTTCTTTAGCATTAAGTCTTTATTTACTTTGTACTCAAGTTAGACTCATACTTATTATAAACTTCCTTATGGATCTAAATTTTTCCTCTAGAAGTGTTCTAGCATTCTTGTTGCTTTCATTTCAAGTTCATAGTCTTCCCTAACTCTAAATCTCTAACTAGGAAATTATACCGTTGTTTGCTACATTTCTTATTTTCTTTAAAAATTTAATTACATTCTCTTGAGTTTCATATCAATTAGATACTAGTCTTCTTACTCATTCTCAATTAAAGGCATGAGCTTTGTAAAAGAATTACTCATTTATTCTAAATATAACATAATCTATATTACATAAAAACATTCTGATAATAAGTAAATGAAAAATGTACACTACCATGCTTTCCTCTTTTACTGCTTCAAAAATAAGATTTTATAATCATAGCTGTTGTGTGTATCCTTATTATATCATTTCTTAACACATCCCATAGTGTAGTGTCGATGCCCTCAAACTTAAATCAAACCATCTCCTCAAGGGTTAAATATAAGCCTAAAACATAAAAACACCAAATACACAAACATATATAATAAAGTTAAACATAAAAATGCATAATACTAAGATTTAAACAACTACTAAAGTAACAAAATATCTAAAATTTAAAAATAATCAGTATTTTTTTATCTCCCACTCCCCAAGGTCTAGAGAAATCTTAAGACAATGATTCAGTATTGTGCATCATTAACAACATCCTCCTCATTAGCTTTAGCATAGGATAGCTTCAAAGGATGCTCGACCCTTTTACTCTGCACCACGTCAGAATCAAAAATGTAGTTTGGTGCTGCTAGAAAATCAATAGACCTATTAGTAGGTCTCAACCGTTTGCTCCTCTCATATATATATCTATGTCCCTTTAATTATCTACAAATACAATGAAGTTATGTTGCTATTCAGTCGGTCTTGAATTCTTTTTTCCTTGTCTTTTTCTTATCTCAATGAAGCTTCATGATAATGAACCTTATCATCTCTATAATGTCTCCTCATCTTGGTAATCCATAGCCTGTGCTATCATTAAATCAAGTCCTCAGGTGGTGGTACTGGTGCCTATGGTGGCGAAGGTGGTGGAAACACTTCACAACCATCCAATTTATGCTCTCGTATCGGTAGGTGTACAAACTCGTAGTCTTCGGCATATCCCTGCTTTTAATCATCCTCCACCCCATATCCTTCATTCTGCAACTCTTATGCCAACTCAGCATATCCCTGCTTTTGATCATCCTCCCCTCCATATCTTTCGTTCTGTAATTCTTATAAATAATATCCTTAATATTAATCCTCCAATTCTGTATAATCACATATAAACATGCCGCCTTGGGTTTCTTGATCTCACCCTATTGAGTAGTCGCGTATAGTAAAGCAACTAGAAAGTGTTGCCACATTCTTTAAAATTTCCATACAGTCCTCTTCTTGATGTGCTTCGGCACATTCTCGGCTCTCATTACACATCCTTATTGTCCTTAAACAAGTAAGGCTCTCTCTATGGCTCTAAAAGGATAAAGGTTATAGGGTCTCTTATATAAACCCTCTAGGAGGGTTTGTACCTCTCCATTCATGCTCTAATATTCTAACTCGATGTTGTTTATGTTATGTTCATTAACTAGGACCATCATTCCTCTCCTCTTAACATGATTACCTTTCTTTAGGAACTTCACATTGGGATAGATTTTGTAAACAAGTTCTGTTACTCCATTAACCTTGTTCTCTCTATAGCCTTAAGTGAATTACTCCCAACCATGTCTCGTAATGAAGTTATAAACTCTCTTATCATCCTTAGCCAGTAAGTTTATTCCTCTCTCACAAATGAACTTATTATTCTCAATGGCCTCATACCCTTTTTTAGTCTTTATACTAATGTAGAACTTAGACTTGAAAGGCCTCTGGGGATCCTCATTCAGGGCTCTCAAGGATGATGCCTCATTATCATTTGCCCTAACTTCACTAATTAAGCTTTTTTGCCTCCTTGTTCTTGGCATTTTCTCAAAAATTCAAACAATACAACAATTCAACAAGGGTCTTCATATTACCTATAATCATAAATTTCATCAACAAACGTCATTCACATGACAAATAATTTAAAAGATAGACTAATTCACCATAAGCCACACTGATGCTCTAAATTGACACTATTTTAGATTCCTATCCAACAATCTTAATTTAAATAATTCATGCAATTTCATCTAGAATTCAAAACTTAAAAGCATAACTCATGAAATTGTAAATTTACCTCAATGCCAGACTATTTTCTGGTGCATATTACTCCTCCAAGTCTTTATCAATCAAAGCCCTCACACTTTGCTCACAAATTAAAACATTATTGCTCTCTTGAATCTAATCTTCAAATCAATGCCTTAGCTCTTCTCTTTTATGCGAATTCGCAATGCACTTTCTCTTTTCAATTTGATCACTAGGAACACTATTTACTTAGAATTGCTTAAGCATGGGTTCTAGAAGGATGTATGCTTAGTTATTGGTGTAAGGACTGGTGTTCAAGTGTGTAAAATTTGGGTTCAAAGAGGTTTTAAAACTCTCTCCTATCCTCGACACCGTGCCATATAGGGTATGCTACTGCTACCGCTTAGGCATGACATCGAGCTCACTTTGAACAATTTTTCTCACAGCTTGGCACCGTCCTAGAGCCGCCTTTGTTAGCTCACGACATTGTGTATTTATACACACGACATCGTCCTGTATGTCTCCATAACTTTCAAGATTTTGATTAAACATCCTATTGTCATTCTCCTGATGTTTTTTATTACTACACAGGGCATCATGACATTGTAAAATACCCTGTCTATATAAAAATTCCATAAAACCTTAACCATGATTTGGCAATATACTTGACATTTAAAACTCTAACTCCTTTGCTCTCATTTATGCTATTTGTTGAATTTGTTGAGACTTCTCCATTCCGATGAAATTTCACCGGAAAAATGGTTTTTCTTACACATTATTGCAAAACTTTCAAAAGTTTGAAAAATACTAAATTTTTGGATTTTTCTAACTTAATGAAGTAAATGCATGAAATTTAAAAACTGAAATTAAAAACCCCTACTAGCTGCCTCCTAGTAGCGCTTCAATTTTTTCCATGCTATCTTATCTTTCATAAACTTTGTGTAATTTAGCATGCCTTGCCATTCTTTGACAAAAGGGATTGTCTTTGTAATTTCCTCAAATATAATTGCATAAACCTTAATTGTCTCACCCATCCATTTCTCTTGCAATTCTTGATCAGACAGTGATGGTGATAATACAAGATTGATTGTCCCTTGCATAAACTCTGGATTGTGTGATCTCAAGTTCTCCATGTTTTTGTTACTGATTATTATCTCAAACTTCTTTAGATCAACACAGCTATCATGTATCCCCGATATAAATCTCCTCTCTAACATGATCAAGTGAATCATCTGGCCTTGAAACATTCACGATTTTGCAATCCTCCTGATTAGGCTTCTCTACTTCTTCATATGCTTCATGACTTGTTCCTTCACTTAGTAACATCTCGTCAACTTGGTTCTCCTTACACTCAACCACAACCTCTTGTCTTAAATTCATGAATATTGCCATTTGCTTTAAAGTCTTTTCTAAATTCAAGAATGCTTGATCATCTTCTTCCACCTTTATATTAAATGATTGCATAAAAATCTCCAATCTTTCCTCATACTTCTGGAGATCATTCTTGCTCTACTCAGCCATTTTTCTTATCAATTTCTCTAATAATGTAAAAGATGATTGTTCATCCATCTCTTGATCTTATCGTGATTGCCAATTGTCGTGGGAACTCCATAACAATTAAAAGACATTTTCAATGTGAGGGTTGTAAAAACTTCAATAATTATGCCATGATTCTTTTCCTTGTATGTGGCTGCAAAGCTCTTAACTTCCCACTAATCTTTTAAATCTATACGGGCTACAATATGGTTGTTTATATCCCTCCATGCCAAAAAACTCGCAATTGGTTATGCTTGGTATGTGGTATTGTCTCAAATAGCTTCACTCTGACCAACCAACCCAGAAATTTTATTAATGATTTCACTATTTGATTCTGTAACATGATATCTACACATTCTTTACATCCCTGAAATACCAAAGACCTAAGAAAGAAGATGAAGTGTAGTAGGGTCAATCAACTTCAAACTAAAATTAAAAATTTTAATAAATTGAAAATTCTTAACAACTTTGTAAACTAAATAAACTAATGTGGCTACCTTTCCCTGACAACGACGCCAAAATCTTGATCTCAACCATAAGTATAACTGCTCAATCATAGTAATAATGTGATCAACTAATGTTTATCACATATATTATCCTCAAGGAACGGTGTGTTACACACTGTTCACTTAGTCAAATTCAGTATATTGATAAGAAGGTCGCTTTTTAGTTAGTCTTAACTAAACTACTCTATTCAAACAAAACAATGTAAATTAACTTTGAACTCTTATATTGAGAAGACTTTTAGTTCTCAACTTCACATTGGTAATGAATTACTATGCTTTTCAACTAATACTTCTTTAATCTTCATTATATGTGTGCAATACTCAATTAGAATAAATAGGTCTCCTTAAGATTCACTTCAACCCACTGTCGTGGTGGAAAAGATCGAAATTTGCAAACTAGAACTCCACCTATCGATGTGAATAACATAAGCTCCACATTGCTTGAAGTTCCAAATATTTAGATTCATCACCACTTAAGTTTACTATCCGTGCCTCCCTAATCAATAACTATCTATCAATGTTATATATTTTACGGTTGTATTGTCCATATTCGACTTAAGAGCTCCAATGGTCATGGTAACTCCTAAAACCTCTAATCAACAAACATGCGATCAAGATGTTCATAAAATCACGTATAGAATCAATACAAATTCTAACAATTGCACTTTTCATTCATTAAAATCAACTCATACTTCCTTTAGCCGAGCATTTGTACCATATGATCCATTGATCCTTAAGATAGACAAATTACTCACTCATCATTGAAATCAACATACACATCATGATATTCATTTCAATCAAAGATTAAATCAAATAACTTTAATTAAATAAAGGAAATAATATCGAATAACAAAAAGTGGAGTCTTCAATGTATTCTCCTCTAAAACTCTCTTCGATACTTATGAGCAATGTAAAACTATGTTATTCTATGTTAATTGGCGATAATATATAGTGGTTGGTGTGTTAACTACATTCTAATACCTATTTATAGTCCTAAGAACACAATTAGAAACCTTAATTAACAATTCCAACCAAACTAGAATTCAAAAGATTCTATTTTTTTCTGTCTCGATGCTATCAATAAATGATCCATGTTGTGTGTGTTAAACCACATCGCAACTATAGCGTAGAACTTTTTATGTGTGTTCTCTCCATTCCGTGAGCTTGGTGCCTTATATACAATGTCTCGGCACTATGTGTACAACCCCACAGCTTCGCCACTACATCAACTTTACTGAATTCTCAATTCTTTGACAATTTAGACAAGTTTTGTGTAAACCTAACAATCAAGCAGGCCAAGAAAATCCTTAACCTAAATCTTACGGCAGTACAACATGGACTAAAATGTCCACCACAAGCATAAGTATGGTAATGAGCCATAATGGATTTTACCTTTGATTTTGGAATACAACTTTGAATGGTTTGGTCACAACAAAATTTCTATAAATAAGATTCATCCTATTAATAATGCTTTGAGTCGTTTTTAACCATATTCTTTAAGGCTCTTGTCAAATAGGGTGAAAACTTATTAGTAGTAAGATAATTAACTATATTAGCATATCATGCATTATTGACAATTATGTTATATAAATATTCATCTGGGAATTCATCTCTTAATGGTATTGTGGTTCTCCATTTTGTAGTCTACTTAAATTCTTTGCCACTAAGTTTTCTGCAGCTTTATTATCTTTTGTAGTGAGGCCGAGTTCTTGTAATAGTGAAATTCATCTTATTAACATTGATTTTGAATCTTTCTTTGCCATCAAGTATCTTAATGCTGCATGACCAGAGTAAACTATTACGTTTTTCTTAATAATAGTCAACAACTAGAATGCATATAGTATTAAAAAAAATGATTTATTCCGTGTAAACTATTACTTTTTTCCAAGATGAAATCATGATTTCCTCTAAATTTTCCCTGTGTCGATTGGTTCTGTAATATCATGAATTTGAAGTATTAAACTAATTTGAATTAATTTGGGAAAAAAATTTGGTGGTCTTGATGAATGCGATGAATGCATGTTAATGATGGTGATAGATTTGATGGTTTGCTGTTGAAATTGGTGTTGGTTATTTTTTTTGGTCAAATATTGGTGTTGTTGATGTTGTTGCAATTGTTGAAGAATAAGAAGAAGAAAGAAAGGAAAAAAAGAGAAAAGAATAGAAACACAAAAAAAGAAAACAAAGGGCAGGGAAGAATTGCAATTTCTTGCAATTCGTCTATGCCAAGGAGACGATTTTTGGGGGTTGGGACCCCATTTAATAATTAAAATAATTAGAGAAAATTAAATTTAATACAATAAAATTGAAATAAATTATTGAAAATATGAAAAATAGATATGAAATTATGGAAAACTTTAGAAAAATCATAGAAAACATGAGAAATTGGAAAAAAGGTATAAAAATGGGTTTTGAGACTTTTAGGCATTTGGCATCGCGGTGTAATCTAAAAAAGTTGTCATAACACAAAATTAGAATAAAGTTCTAATTTATGTTCTCATAATATAAATTCAATTAATGTGACAATAAATTATTTAAAATTGGTATGAAGGATACTTGGGGCCTACGAAAGTTTAGGAACGGGCAAGTATTCCAATGTACGAGCAAGCGGCTAGGAACGTGTTTTTATCGCATTTTTGTAAGTAAATCCCACCAAAAAAATACTTGCTATTCTTATTTTTTCAAATTCAATTATAATGGTTTTAATATACTAGTTGGTACTTGTTTGACTAGTCCACTCCCGTGTGTATTAGTGTATACTCGATGGGACAGTATGACCCTTTTCGGCACTCTCGTAGACAACAGTCCATGTTCAGTGACGGTGTTGGTCATACCTTAGACTACGTGCGAGATTCTCCTCTTCAAGTCGATGGTTTTAGAGTGCGTAATCCTAAAGGCTTTCCTTTGACACATATTCCTCTCCTTAGAGGCGATTGGGCGGGAGTTCTAAAACTCCCAACCAACTGAGTCCTCATCAGCCTTGATGCGGTGGTGTGGTCACCTTGTCGACAAATTCTCATCGGTCTTATCCTATTTGTTGTAGTATTCATCAAATATACGCCACACTTGCGTTCGACATACTTGTATCTTATCGACTTCTCCATATGGTATTCAGTCGTCTTATTTTATTGCTCATGCCCAACATTATATTTAGCCACTTTATTTTTCACTTGTTATTGAATGCGAATTGCATTTCTTCTGGGGCTGTACTTATTGGACTCATTATCATCAACTATTTTGCATGGATGACCGAGTGTAGAATCTTCATTAAAAAATCCACATGGTTTAGCTTGATTTGATCTATATTTCCATTGTAGTTTAACCATGTTAGATAATTCTCAATTTTTTTGTTAAACTTATTACTTGATTTATTATTAACTTCATAAACTTTCTTTCTTGATGTGTCGATCTTTTCACCATATTGTTTAGATTGTTTGGCCATCTTGTTAATAGTTTCTTTTGCTAGAGTTGGTGTAACATCTAATTAAAATCCACTACATATGGTATACAATAGTTTTTGTTCAAAATGATTAGACATTTATAGAAGTATTCTAATAAAGCTCTTTGGATGTATCCATATAATGGACAAGATGAAATTAATCTTTGAACTATCCTAAAATTCATTAAAATTCTCATCATCTTTCATTTTCACGATTGTGATTTGTTTTCTATAAGTAATAATTTTTATTCCAGGCATGAATTGGTCTAGGAAAGCCTCTAACATTTGAGCCTATCTAGCTATCGAATCTTGAGGAAGATAAAATAACCAATCTTGTGCTTGATCTTTCAATACAAATGGAAAATATTTAACTTTGACTTCATTTACCTTACCGTAAAAGTTAGATGGAGCACTAATGAATTCAAATCTAAGTTCAAATTTAGGAAATCTCTCATGATATGCAATATACATTGGTTCATAAGCAGTGATATTTTGATTACTTTGCCTAAAGTAAGTTCTCTATTATCATTATTATTATTAATAGTAAAGTTATTATTGGCTTACACTGTGGTAGTTTGGTGTTCTCTACATTGTTGCTATCTTAAATTACGATTAAATGTCCTATCTACATCTAGAACAAACAAATTTTAAGATCCCATGGAATTAGAATGATGAAGTGGATGGACCAGACGATGTCTAAAACTCCTAAAAATTATATTTAAATCCCTTGCAACGGCTCCAAAAATTGACACGTGTCGGGCATGTACAATAAATTTTCCCTCCATATTATACTTTCAATATTTGTAGTAGTGGTACATGGGAATCGTCTCCAAAGGGATTTATCAAACTTCTCAAGGAAAAGTGACTTTTAATGGTCTTTATTTTTTTAACTATAATTCAACTAACTAATTAAAACAATAACTAAACTAACTAGTAATTAACTAAACTAATTATACTAACTTAACTAACACAATTCTCATTTCAATATCAATAAAATAAATTCAATTCAATTATAAATAAATATCTAAACAAACATCCAGAACAATGAAACATAAACTCGTTTTGCATTCCAAACATGTTACTTCTATCAATATAAATATAAGCATAATTTATAAAGTACCATTGATACTTAAACTCTAATCATAAGTAAGTAAACAACCTTTAGCCATCCATTTGTTCTCCTTATACTGGTGGAAAGCCACGTTCTAATTTTGTTGAGCTAACCATTTTGAATAAACAAAGACATTAACTTCCTGCAATTAAACCACATTACGCTTTATGAAAACTTCAAACTAGTGAATCTAATACCTTTGGAAAGCCACTTCAACATCAAATTTAGATCTCAAATTCACCTATAACACTTAAATGATCAAAGCTTTCAAATAATCCTACTTACTACTTTAAATTAGATAATGAATCCAAATAACACAATACACATTCTAAACTTTAAATGCAATACAAAGATTAGGAACAAAATTAGTAGATAATATATTATTAAATCAGTGAATGAAAGAATACGATCGTTATAAAACATTAAGCACATAATCTTCTAATTATAACTACATTGCGAAATGGATCTAGTTCTTGTTTGAACTTTGTTTAGATCAATTAACTACTCACTAATAATCATAAATAACATTGTAATAATATAAATAAAGGACAAAGATCAATATCTCTTGTATAAATACTTTAAATCTTTAAATCTTCTTCAAAAGCAAAGAATAATAAAGTAATAAACTTAAATAATAAAGAATGACTCCTAGAGTTATGAAATATTGATGTAAGTACTCAAGGGCAACTATTTCATAACCTTAGGGTTGTATTTATATTATTTTACGTGGTAAACATATCAAACTAAGTCAAACTAATCGTTATTATTTAAAATCCTTGAAATCTCCTAAATTGATTCCTCAGCGATTCATGTGTAATTGGAATTATTAGGTACATCCAAAAATTGAACTCTCTGTTTCCACCTCTATTCTACCCATCTGTGTAGCGATTATGTGTATATAAGAATTGTTGGAAAATCAATGGGTGTAAAATCCAATTTTCCTTTGTTCCTTGTTGATGATTCTTTGCATACTCTTTCCACTTGATTAATTCCTTCATATCTTCCATTTATTACCTGAAATATCAAAAACTATAGAACACCCCGCGTAATATAGTCTTTTACTTCTAAAATCAACCTAAAATAAACTATAAAACATGTCTAATTATTCACTTGTCAACTATGAAACTATTTATGGCTTTCAATCCTACATTCAAGTATGGACATGTGACATATTGTCACATAGTTCAACTAAGGAAATTAAGGTATAATCAACCCAAGAGACATATTTTAATACGATCAAAGTGCAATAGTTTCAAAAACAAATAAAAAGAATATATCGATGTAAGGTTCACAATAAGAGAAGACTGAAAACAATCACCTTTCACTTCTCTAGATTAATCGTCATAGTGTATGTCTCGAAATGTAAGTGGGGTGAGCTAAAAGGGTCAATGGAACTCACTAATTAAGATAACCTGCACAACCATCAAATATGCAAGTAATACTTAATAAGCAGTGAAGGCTAGCATGAATTGAAATTGCATAAAGAAACATTTAAAATAAGACATCGCATGGATTTATAAAGCATATATAAATAACGTAATTAAGATTGATAAAAGTATATTCAAGGTAAAACTCATCATCATCCATAGGGCTCACATAAGAGAGATACCATAGAAAATAGTAATAATATAATGTTGTGGTCTCATAAAATGCATACTAGTTATTGACAAGAATCCGATAATCGATTCCCGTACCCTTGAGGTAATTGCAACCACTAAATGACACACACACCTTACATGCCTTCTCCTTAGTTCCATCAAACCAATAGTAGGTTCATCTAAAGCCATCACTCACATGTGCATCAAAATCACCTAAGGTTTCCATGAGGACTTAGCCAGCACTTATGTTACTAGTAACTGACCATAAAGATTTCTATGAAAAAGTAGTCCACGCTCCTTACCTAGGAGAGGGTAATCACAAATCTTTACTCAAGAGAGGTTAATCCCAACTCCTAACCCAGGAGAGTGTAATCCCAACTGCTTACCCATGAGTGGGTAGTCCAAAGTTTGGTGCAACACATATACCTCCCATTAATAAGTATAACCAAGTCAATTACACTATAGAACCCATTTCCCAAGTCTCTAATTAAAAATGTATGTCTTAACTTAACTTATATCAATCCATATTTGACAATTGCGCATGCTCCCCACTTACCTCGACTCACCGTAAATCCTATTTCTGATCCTCACACGCTCGCAGTCCAATGCGAACCGCCTTTTGAATCTAAACAATTTAATACACTTTCATATGAACGAAAGGCCATATTTTGAACTCCAATATATTTGTTGATTTCTTTCGAGGGTGCACAAGTTCAGGTCACGAGGGTCCCTCGTCGGCTGATGTGAGCGTCGAAGGGTAGGACTCGATCGATTTCCCTGGAAGACGCGATAGTGCGCCCCGTTTAAAGACAATGATTTGTTTGTATTTTATTATATATATTTTTTCATCATATATATATTATTTATTATATATATGTAATGGTCTATTATTTATTGATGCCATTATTTAGTTTATTTGGAGACTCTAACGCCAGCTTAGGCCCATGTGGACACCTCAGATTGGCTAAGACACGCCTGACTTGGAATAAATCATTATTTTTTTCTATTGGTCGAATAATTGCGATGTTAATTATTATTTTATTCATTTTGGAATTGCATGTGTGAGTTTATATTAACATATCGTGTGAGGAAGTGCAATGGGTATTCACCTCGTAAAGCGTGTCAACATGAGTATCAAGCATGCGAGAGTTATGGGGTTAGTGGAACGACAAATGGATCAATTATATAACCAATTACACTAACCATATGATAATTGTACCAAAGTCAAGTTAACTAAATTAATTTTAAAATATATGCATATGGTTTGATTCTAAATATAGTGAGATCCAATGGCAACTATAAAGTGGGTTGAACTTGACTTGAATGTAATTATTTTAAAAGATCATGTGCAAAATGGGAAATGTACTATACCTAGTGTATGTGGGCCAATTGGAGACTAGATGCATGCTAAGTGTCACATTTAAAAATGACAAATGGTTGCTAGTAGAAATGTAGTGGGTTATGTGTTGGAAAGATATTAACCTTAGATGTGTCTTGAGATGCCCACTTGTGGATCCAAATATGGGATAATTAATTAAACCCCAAGTTTCCCATTTGTCTCTCATTTGAACAAAAAGAAAGTAGAGAGCTGAGAGAACGTGGTTCTAGAAGGAGAAAGAAAAGGAAGGTGAAAGATTTGGTGACTTTGTGTGTGAAATTGTTGGAAGTTTTGGAGATCCAAGAGAGGTAGAACAAGAGTGATGGCTCCATTAAAGCCATAAGTATGTTCTTCACCAAATCTTGAAAACACATGCTCTAAGATTTTTGTTCTTCATGGCTTTTGGTGTATAGAGGTTCCATAAAAGTAGATCGAGCCTCAATGGATAAGAATCCCTTGTTAGAGAATAATTTTGAAGTCATTGTTGTTATCAGGTAGTGGTTATATGAGGAAGAGGATGAATAGTAACTTTATGGAAATGTTAATTTGATGCCTTTTACTTATGTTTTAGCCTATTCAATTGCATGATAATGAAAAATGAGGAGCAAACTAATTTTGGGATGATTTTATAAGTTCGAAGGCCGTAAGGGTCGAGACACTAAGATGAATAATGAGATTAGTTGAGTTTTTACCATTTAGAGCGTTCTGCCCAGAAAGCATACCCAAAGTTATAAGCATACTCAAAGTTTGAAGTATGCTCCAAATTTGATTAAGCTCAGACTTATAGTATGCTCAAACATTGAGTAGACTTAAACTTTTAGTAGACTCAGCTTTTAGCTTGCTCAAACCTTCAACATGCTCAAATCTTGAGCTTGATCAATTCTTACTGATTAGGTTAAATGACTTGAGCTAGCTTGTACCTGTCCTAAAACACGCTTTAAACACTATATAATGACCCCATGGGGAGTTAAGGGACCATTGTACATGGGTCTAGAGCGAGTAGGGGACGCCTTCAAGGCGTGTTCAGGAAAGTTGGAGCGTGAAAGTTAGGCGTAAAACCTTATTGAACGTCAATTGAGTATTTACTTGCTTTCCTTACTGTTTTTTACTCTATTTCTGTTCAGTCATCTTTTTCCTTATCAATGTTCATTTCCATAGTCTAGCACTGATTAGGTTAGGTTGAACGATCGATTGATTTTACTCTCACCAATTATTCAGTTGTGTGTTTATGGTACGCAAGACCATAGCATGTATATTTAGAGTCCTTGGTGAAAAATGACCCTATTGAGCTACTTTGTCGGTACATGTGTCAATGCATTATGGGTCTACGCTGGTCGCCAATAGGACCGGGTGATGGGCAAGTTGCGTGCATCCACTGGTGGGATCCTGGGGAAAAAAAATCTAAAGTATGGTATTGTCTGACAGGGACAGGCACACACATTTGCGTTTTATTGTTATTTACAAATGCGATGGTCCTTTTACAATTGCATGTTTACTTTCCGCATGTTTATTTACCAAATATTTATGGATTCATTTACTTTATAATATGAATGCTCAATGAATTTCCTTGGGATTTGAGTCATTGGACTCATTATCTATTTTGTTTTGATGACTGAGCACAAATCCTTCTATAAGTAAGGGTAAGGGGATACTTTGCGACTATCTCTGAGCTCGCCAATTGTTCAGCACACTACTCTTAGGTGTTTATTTACATATTTTGTTATATATTTTGGGTTTATAGGAGACTTATGAGACACCTGTACTTTTATTTGTTTACTTTTGTCACCTTATATATAGTGTCCTTTATTATGGGTTCTCCATTGTAGGACTAATGTTATACATATGACATGAAAGTTAATGAAAACCCATGTTTTTGTTTACTTTATGATCTCTGTTGTAAATAACTAGTTATCTACTTGTAACTCTGTAAAAAACAAACAACACTTGTAAATGGTTAATTTGAATTAAAAGATAGTAAATTAAATAATGAAATAAGATAAGTTAGCAAGCACTACATGAACCCTGATGTGGCACAGACAACAGCAGGACCGGGAGACGCCCGTAGCAGCTCACCCAGCAACGTCGGGGCATAGGGCCGCCTATATATATATATATATATATTTGATTTTTTTATTATTATATATTTATTTCATTATTATATTTTAATGTAAAGTCCAGGGGCCATATTTTCCCCTGAAATACGGTCTAAGGGCCAGTTATGGTCAGGGTTAACTTGGGTCAAATCGACCCCCAGTTTATGGATCAGGGGTCAATTTGACCCTTGGTCATGTACTAGGCACAATACACGCTCTGCCCAGTGCTAGGCGCTGGTAACGGGGATCAACACTCCCCACCCTATGGTTTGGGGTGCAATAGTGCCACTGATGCTGGCCGTTCTCGCCAACCCCCTTGGCAAGGGCTAAGATGGAAGGGGGTGGCGGCCAAGGTGTCACCCCCTCTTTTGGTCCCTTTTGCGGGCCTCCTAGTAGATGCCCCATTCCTCCCTCGATGATAGTGGTGATGCTGCCATCCTCTATAGTGACGCCACGTCGGCGGGGCCCCTTCCCCTCCCCCCTTTTTGGGGGTCTCTTCAACACCATTACACCAATTTAAATTCTCCACCATTAATGAAACAAAACTAAGATTGTAAATCAACTTGAACAAGAAAAAAAAGGAATATGAATAATAAGTTTACCTTCAAAGGGGACTTTGTTGACTTTGGAGAATAACACCCACCATGAAAACACCAACAAAACTTTCATTTATCATTCTCTTCAAATTTGGGGTTTTGAACAAAATAGGGCTAGTGTTCCATAAAGGGGTTTATATACTTTGTGAAATTAATATATTGCTTGGGTACCAAATTACCTTTAGGGGTGTTTTGGGTATTGGCTCATCACAACATTCATAATTTTAAGAAATTTCGCCCTTGAAAGTAAAAGTCTTTACACTTGTATCACGGTGTATCCATTCATAATGATTTCTTTTTCGACCCAGATATTTATATTTAACTGATGCAAATTTGCACCTGTAAAATCTATTCGCACCCTGCATGAATTAACATCTTACTATTGACCCTAACTTCCCAATAATATTATTTCTGTCCTACCGGCCGAAATTCACTTGGTCTACATCGTATAGGTCCCAATAGAGTCATTATACCTTGGCTATCTGCCAAGTCCTTGTATTGTCACGCGTTTTTGGGTATTTTATTGTAATCTCCTCCAAAGTCGCTACGCGCACACAAATCTTTCAACTAACAAGTTGAGAGAACCATAGTGTTGGACTAAGTGCTTAGTCACTTTTCTCCACTCGCGATTTTGATGGAAACAAATAAAGTGAAAGTATACTAATAATTTTATCGAGTGTGTTTCAATTAGTCAAAGTTTGTGGAATATCACATCTCAAGTGTTCAAGCCATACAAGTTCAAGATTCGGTCCACGCGAGGAAATGAAGACGAAGATCATATTACATGTTGTAACATTGATGTAAGGTATACAAGTTCATTAACGCAAGCCTAATGCATTAGTTCATGCATATCATGTTTTTCAAATCACTTCTCAAATTTCAAGTGATCATTTGGAGTTTTAAATGAAACTCACCACTTGAATCGGTCTAATAAGCTCAAACTATGTGAAACGATGTTTTTATATTCACATCATACTTTAAAAACCATTATGGAAGTTTTTGAAATGGAAAACTTAATTTGAAAGGTTTTTGTAAAGAAATACTGTGTATTTGCAAAAAAGCCCCTATGTAGATCAAGAAAATGGGATTTTCCATTTTTGGGATTTGTGAAAACATCCGGACCAGCTAAACACGTTCTATGACCCTTAACAAACATGTATAACATGTTAGAAGAGGATTGGTAGGGTCATGGATGCAGTAAGGGGTCGCAGACTCTAGGGCCAAAAATATTTATTTTGAGGCCCCAGACAGTTAGCGCGCTAATAGTTATATTAGAGTGCCAATTTCAGAGTTAGCGCGCTAATGTTCAGCATTAGCGCGCAAGCTTAGAGGATTAGCGTGCTACGTCCAAATATTAACGCACAAATTGCTTTTATGACAGCTTTTTTTTAAAGCTGAAATTCACACTTTAATTTGAATAGATGATCAAATCTGAGCCCTTGATCTCTAGAACGGACAAAAATTGTTAAAAAGGAATGTAAAACATTCTTAAACCATCAAGAACATTTTATTGTCTTGTCAAGCAAGAAAACCATAGAGTGCTCATAGTTTTCAAAGAAGAAGCTTGGATTTTTGTGTGCTATCACTTGGAATCTTTTGAGGCAACTGAATCACTCTCGAAACCAGCATTATTGAGGCATTCTAAAGCGTACAACATCCACTCCAGAACTGATTATCAAATCACTCTCTCGGGGTTGTAATAAAGTCCGATTTCGTAGTTTTTCATGTGCTTAAATTTCATATTTTTGTGTGCTTGACTTGTGGAAAACATTTGTTGTGTTCTTGAACACATTTGTCTTGGGTTTTACACTTAAACTTGATTTATTAAACCCTAGGACTTGTTTGGACAAGAGTTTGCACTTAAACTTGATTTTTATCAAACTTCTTGTTCTTTGGATTTGAAACCAGATTTGTTTTAATTGATTCGTTTGAAACGGTTTCATATTTGAGATTTGCACAAAATCAGTGAAATACTTGTATTTCTCATTTGTTCTCATACATGCATGCATTAGAGTGGTTAGGCTCTTGGAGGCATGCTTGTATTTGAATTTGGTGCCGCTTTACTTTGTAAAGTGAATTTAATTATTTTCATATATTCCTTATAAGTGTCTGATTGTAAAAATTAGTGGGATCTAAGTCAAAGGGAAGTCCTAGTTGAGGCTAGGCATAAACCCTAGTTGTGACTAGGTAGGAAGTCCTGATTAGTGATTAGGCATTCTAGGCTTATACACTTATGTTGTAACACTTATTGGCAATATAAGTAGGGGTTTGAAAATCCAAACCGGGGATGTTAGGTAGTTGATGTAGATCATTGGATCGAACCACTATAAATCACGTGTCTCTTTCCACCTCTTCTATCTCCTTAATCTTGCATTGCATTCATACTCGCGTTTGAAGTGAGCATATAGCATCCTTATTTTTGAATTATTTTAAAAAGGCGATAACTTCTCGATACACCCAATTCACCCTTCTTAGGTGTGGTATCAATTGGTATCAGAGAGGGTTATTGCTCAAAGTGTTACTAACGTATCTTTGGGTGTTTTTGTGTAAGGACGCAAACTTTAGATCCTGCTCGCCTTAGGGAAGGCATATTCTAAAGTAGGCCTTCGTATTTTGATGGAACAAACTATGATCATTGGAAAGTAAGGAAGAAGTTCTACATTAGGGCGCAAAGTAGACTTTTGTGGGACTCAATTGAGAATGGGTACACTCCACCAGACAAGCTCGTAAGAGAGTACACCGCCGAGGAGTCCAAGATTGAGCTCTTAAATGATCAAGCCATGAATCATTTATTTTACGCGCTAAGTGAGAACAAATTCAACCGAGTTAGTACTTGTCAAACGGCCAAGGAAGTGTGGGAGAATCATAGGGTACACTATGAAGGTACACTTCCAGTGAAGAAGACAAACTTGAGAATCCTTAAGGAGCACTATGAGACTTTTCGAGTTGGCTCCGATGAAGACATAGCCACCGCCATCACTCGGTTCACTAAGCTCTTGAATGAGATCAAAAATTTTGGAAAGAACTATGATCAAGAGACTTCTGTGTAAAAATTCCTTAGAGGCTTGCCTAAGGAATGGGATGCCAAGAAGTATGTTATCCAATTGACACAACACCTTAGAGAGTATACTTTTGATGCCTTGTGTGGAGAGCTAAGAGTCCAAGAATTTGAACTAAAGGACCGAGCTAGATTGGAAGCATTGAGTGGGGGTACTAAGAGTTCAAGAAAAGAGATTGCTTTGAAGGCAAATAGCCCATCGGCTCCATTTGTTGAAATCATTGATTATGAGAAATCTATTGATGACAATGATCTTGAGGAGGAAGTAGTCATGCTCTCAAGAAAGCTCAACAAGGCTTTGTATAAGCGGGACAAGTACAAGAAGAAGTTCAAGAATGGAAGCGAGGGAGGAAAGTAAAATGAGACCATATGTTTTGGGTGTGGCAAATCGGGCCACTCAAGGTGGAATGCAAGTCTAAGGTGTTGGACAAGAAGAAAGGCATGAAGAGCTTCAAGGCAACATATAACGATTCATCTTCATCAAGTTCTGAATTCGAATCGAAAATAGAGAAAGCAATACTTTGCCTCATGGCACAAAGTGAGGTAAACTCTAATGATTTCAATTTTGATGATGTTGATTATTTGGATGATGTTCCTAATGTTGACGAGCTTAGGAAAGAGTTGGAAAAGGACGTTAAAAAAACCAAACAACTCAAAAAAAGCTTGACCATTGCGGTTAGTGAGATTAAGTCACAAAATGAGACCATTAATGATCTCTAAAACGACTTGAATGAAGTCCTAAAGGAGAGAGATGATTTAGTCAAGGAAGTAGAGGACTTGACTAGCACAATGCACAAGTTCACCAATGGTAGAGAGATGTCTGACATGATGTTGGGAGCACAACGACGTGCAATCAACAAGAGAGGCATAGGCTATGGAGCGAACTTGTTGAGTTACAAGAAATTGCTTGATGATGCCCATAGATGCTCAAAATGCAATAGGTTTCATGCGGTTGGGAAATGTGCCTTAGAAAATGCCAAAATCGGTAGACTAACATGGGTAGTTAAGAATGATTATGATACTAACTTTCTCAGACCCAAAGGTGTTTGGGTACCAAAATCTAGTACTTTTCTCATTGTGTAAGATACGAGGAAGAGCACCCCATGGTACTTGGATAGTGGGTGCTTAAGACACATGATCGGATATGCACATTAATTCATTGAATTAAAATGGCATGATGGTGGAAAGGTCACATTTAGGGACAACAACAAAGGAAAGGTTATAGGCCATGGAACCCTTGGTAATAATTTACTTTTCATCTAATGTTTATCTTGTTGATGGTTTGAAACATAACTTGCTTAGCATTAGTCAATTGTGGGACAAAGGATTTCATGTCATGTTTGACTCATCAAAATGCATTGTTAGGAATGAGAAACATGAAACTCTATTTGTTGCATATAGAGATAAGAATGTTTATGCCATTAACTTTGATGAGATGCATATGCAAAATGTTTCATGTTTGAGTGCTTAAAGTGAATGTGATGCATGGTTGTGGCACCGTAAACTAGGACATTCTAGCATGGAAAACTTGTCCAAATTGTCCAAGCATGATCTTGTCAGTCTACCTAAATGCACTTATAAGAAAGACAAGGAATGTGAACCTTGTATCCTTGGTAAGCAAGTGAAATTTTCATTTAAGACGAAAGTAACATTGATGTGACTAGAGCATTGGAACTTATCCATTTGGATTTGTTCGAACCCACCCAAACACAAAGTCTAGGGGGTAAATCATATTACTTTGTCATTGTTGATGATTTTACTAGATATACATGGGTTTATTTTCTAGCTTATAAGCATGAAGTGTTTGATGTGTTTGTGAAATTTCGTGCTTTGTTTGAGAATCATAAGGGGTATAAAATTACCATCATTAGGAGTGATAAGGGTGGTAAGTTTGTCAAAAGGAACTTATAGGAGTTTTGTGCTAAATAAGGATATACACACCAACTATCTTCTCCTAGGACACCATAACAAAATGGAGTTGTAGAAAGAAAGAATAGGACCTTCCAAGATATGTGTAGGACCATGCTAAATGAGTACAACATAACTAGGCACTTTTAGGCTGAAGCCATTAACATGGCATGCTATGTTCTTAATAGGGTAAATGTCCAAAAGCAAGTGAAAATGACTCGTTATGAACTATGGAAAGGCCAAAAGTCCAAAATAAGTTACTTCAAGGTGTTCGGTTGCACATGCTATGTTCTAAATGATAAGGATCATTTCGACAAATTTGACCCAAAGTCAAATGTGTGCACTTTTTTAGGCTACTCTATGCATAGCAAAGCATATAGGGTGTTCAATAGATCAACCAAAACCATAGAGGAGTCTATTCATGTCAAATTTGATGAAGTAGATCCTAAAGTGAAAATAATGCATACATTGGAAAAATCGAGGATTGATGATGATGATGATATCACCCTAGGCCAAACATCTAATAGTCAAGAGGTTGAGGTGAGAGTGGAACCCGAACCTAGTGCACCTAAGAACTCAAAACTTCTTATAGGCTATCCATCCCAACGAATTATAGGTGATTCAAACAAAGGAATAACCACTAGGTCATCATTGCACCAAGATGAGGGACATAGCTTTTTTATCACAAACCGAGCCCACCAAGATAAATGATGCCTTAGGTGATGAGTTTTGGATCAAGGCTATGTAAGAGGAACTAGGTCATTTTGTTAGGAATAAGGTATGGACACTAGTACCTAGACCTAAAGACCATACTATCATAGGCACCAAATGGGTCTGTAGAAACAAAAAGAATGAGAAGGGTGAGATTGGAAGGAACAAGGCTAGATTGGTTGCACAAGGCTATAATCAAGAGGAAGGAATTGACTATGAGGAAGCCTTTGCACCGGTAGCAAGACTAGAAACAATTCAGATGTTGCTTGCTTATTCTTGCTACAACGGGTTTCTACTATACTAAATGGACGTTAAAAGTGCATTCTAAAATGGCTTCATTAATGAAGAGGTATATGCAGAACAACCACCGGGTTTTGAAGACAATGATCATCTATGTTATGTCTATCGTCTTCAAAAGGCCTTGTATGGATTGAGACAAGCTCCTCGACCTTGGTATGACCGACTTAGTGCATTTCTACTTGACAAAGGGTTCAAGAAAGGAACGCTAGATCCTACTTTGTTCATTTTGATTAAAAAGCGTGACATGCTACTTGTTCAACTTTACGTTGATGATAGTATCTTTGGGTCATCCAATACACGTTTATGTGATGAATTCACATCATTGATGACCAATGAATTTGAAATGAGCAAGATGGGTGAACTAACATACTTCCTAGGCTTGTAAATTAAGCAATCCAAACATGACATTTTCATAAACCAAGCGAAGTATGTGAGGGACATGCTAAAGAAATTCAAATTTGAAAATTTGAAAGCATGTGATACTCCTAGTAGCTCCACCGTCAAAATGGACAAAGACCAACTAGGAAAATCCATATATCCTAAACTTTACCGTGGCATGATTGGTAGTCTCCGATACTTGACCGCTAGTAGCACTGATATTATGTTTAGTGTGTGTTTGTGTGCTAGATTTCAATCTGAACCTAAATAATCTCACTTGAAATGTGTCAAGCGTATAATTCGTTATCTTAGTAGGACACAAGATTTGGGTTTATGGTTCGATAAAGCCAAGAGTTTCGAACTCCGAAGCTTTGTTGATTCCGACTATGCGAGGAGTCTAGTGGATAGGAAAAGTACTTTCGGTTTTTACATTTTCTAGGAAATTCACTTGTATCATGGTTTAGCAAAAAGCAAAATTATGTTGCTTTGTTTACAGCCAAAGCTGAGTATGTGGCTGCCATAAGTTGTTATGCTTAAGTTTTGTACTTGAAACAACAACTTGAGTATTACAAAATCCAAGTTGGTTGTGCTGAAGTTTATTGTGATAACACAAGTCCAATCAACATATCAAAAAATTCATGTGTTACACTCCCGCACTAGGCACATTTAGATTAGGCACCATTTCCTTCCTGATCACATCCAAAAGGGCGATGTTAAACTAATCCATGCGCCCACGGAGGACCAACTAATTGATATCTTCACCAAGCCATTGCCTAGAGACCAATTTTCTAAGATTAAGCATGAATTAGGCATGTTTTGTGAATCGAACCTTCTACACTTGTTTTAATTGTTCCATTCCTTTTTATATGTTGTGAGTGAAGTTTCCATGAAGTATGAGGTGAATAAGAGTTGTCCGTAAAAAACTCAAAAAAAATTACTTTCAAATTCAAGAGAGCAATTAGCGCTAGGTCTGATAATTAGTACACTAATTGTCTCTGATTAGCTCGTTGATTCAAGTACCTAGCGCGCTAATTGTCCCTGGCCCAGATCACTTATCGATATCATTAGTGTGCTAATGTCATTCGGCCAGGACCAGTATATCACTGTTTTTTACCCTAAATTCTTATTTTTCACACAATACTCCACTCCTCTTGGGTCTTCATCCTCTCTTACGACTGTCCCACGATCCGTAGGTAATTTCCATTACTTTCTTTGTCAATATATGCGTTCTTACTTCCTAGCCCTAGGATTGAACCATCATTGTCGTCTCCATGCTTGAGTTTGTACACATGTCGACCCATCAAACCGCTGCCCGTCGCGCTGCTCATGCCGCCCTTGCGTCGTCCTCCTATCGTCCCCCCACCGGTCCTGTTATTGATTTTTCATCGTCTCGTAGCGAGTCCGAGTCCGCCCATTCATCAGCACCGTCCCCCACCGCCTCCCAATCGTCATCCCGTCACGAGACTAGGTCTTCTAGTCACCATAGCGACACCTCGACCACCGTCCCGGCTAATGCCCTTCCAAAAGAGGGTCGGTCCAAATCCCTATATGAGTCTAAGTCCATTTTGGCGTTGGTCAGCCCACGGCTTACGGATGCCAAAATCCTTAAGCCCGCCGTTATCGATCTCCCGTTCTTCGACAAGGCTCATCTCCCAATACGAAAGGTCGTCTCCAAATCAGGGAGGGCTAATTTCTTTCAATATAAGGATGACTATATTCCACCCTTAGTTCGAGTCTTTTATTCCAATATCACTATGGCGAATTCCTTCATCATTCATTCATCTGTCGGTGGTTGGTTTATCGAGATTACACCGGAGAGCCTCGCTCAACAGTTTGACCTTCCTTTGCACCCTCCCACCACTACCGTTTGGTGTAAGTTTCTTAGTTGGCCATTTAATAGGCTTGATATGTTAAACTCTTTCACACGGTCTGATAGGGAACTCAACGTGTATCCGTCTGGAGTCACTGACACTGACTTCAAGCTTGTGCCTCACCTACTTCACAAAGGTTTGCACAAGATTATTCTTCCACGTGGCGGCAGTATGAACTACGTCACTTTACTAGACATGTTTGTCCTGGGGCACCTACTTTGTGAGATACTTCTTAGTTTGCCCCACCTTATCATCAGCTACGTGACTAGCACGTGTAGCTCCGGTTATCATCTCCCGTATGCCCACATCATCACTTTTTATCTAGAGTCAGCCTAAGTGGATATCAGTTTAGGCGGTCGTCCACTTTTTGCCTATTACACCATTGACATGGCCACTCTGAAGGCCATGACGTACCAATATATCAGTCGTGCGCAAAGATGGATTCGAGAGGAAGATATCCGTGATGGTCAGCACTACGAGGGATACGAGTCTCCACTTCCCATAGATCCTCCAGTTGCTTTTGATGAGAGAGACTACCTGGACTACAGTTTTTTGTTCCGTCATAGTGATGATGGTGATATTGAGGTTCACCAGGACTTTGCGGCTCCACCACCTCCACATCAGCAGTCACAACAGCAATCGCAGCAGCAGCAATAACCTCCACACTATCCGACGTTTTATGGCGTCTCCCTTCCTCTCAATATGTCTCCGTCGATGGCGTACCAGAGCGCATGGTGGGTTATATGCATGAGTACATGACTCAGACCTTCACAGCCATCAACACCCGCCTTGAGCATCAGGGTGATCGACTTCGTCGCATAAAGGGCCATCTACTACCAGCCAGGCTAGCGCGAGATGACCCTGCCTCCGGTTCTACGCGTCGGACATCGTCTCATTATGAGGATTATCTAGGCATAGCATAGTTAGGGGGAGAACTAGGCTCATCTATGTTAGTCTTTAGTGTTTTGATGTACATTTGCTATGTTGTAGACTCCGCTGTTTAGGCCACAACTATGTTAATATTCATTTTTAGCATTTCATATCATGAAAATTATTTGTGTATCTCTGAGTTACTATTATGCTTTTGTTCACTACCTTATATTAGTTGCATGTGAATGAATTTCATTAATACACCTGTTTATGTCTTATAAGATGCATGTAGTGAGGGGGAGTCCTCCACCCACTATGTTATTGTTATATTCGCGACACATTTTCGGTTATGCTTGTTGTGAGGGGGAGATTGGCCTAACTTTTTGATGTTATCAAAAGGGGGAGAAATGTGTGCGTTGAACTTAAGATTGTTTGTGATTGCGCTATGAATATGAATACATGTGAACTCCATTTTTGATTGCCAAGTTCACATTGTTTGTTATCATAAAAAAGAGGGAGATTGTTGGACTAAGTGGTTATTCACTTTTACTCCACTCGGGATTTTGAAAGAAATAAACAAAGTGAAAATATACTAATAAGTTTATCAAATATGTTTCAGTTAGTCAAAGTTTGTGGAATATCACATCTCAAGAGTTCAAGCCATACAAGTTCAAAATTCGGTCCACACGAGGAAACGAAGACGAAAGATCATATTACTTGTTGTAACGTTTATGTAAGGTATACAGGTTCATTTAAGTAAGCCTAATGCATTAGTTCATGCATATTATGTTTTTCAAATCACTTTTCAAATTTCAAGTGATCATTTGAAGTGTTAAATGAAACTCACCACTTAAATCGGTCTTATAAGCTCAAACAATGTGAAACTATGTTTTTATATTCACATCGTACTTTAAAAACCATTGTGGAAGTTTTCGAAAATGAAAAACTTGTTTTGAATGGTTTTTGAAAAGAAAATCGTATATTTGTAGAAAAGCCCTATGTAAGTCATGAAACCGGGATTTCCATTTTCGGGATTTGTGAAAACATCCGAACAACCTAAACAGGTTCTATGACCCTTAACAAACATGTATAATATGTTATAAGAGGTTTGGTAGGGTCACGGATGCGATAAGGAGTCGCTAACTCTAGGGCCAAAAATATTTATTTTGAGGCCTCTGACAGTTAGCGCGCTAATAGTTATATTAGCGTACCAATTTCAGAGTTAGTGCGCTAATGTTCAGCATTAGCACGCTAGCTTAGAGGATTAGCACGCTAGGTCTAAATATTAGCACGCTAATTGCTTTTCTGAAGGCTTTTTTAAAAGCTGAAATTCACACTTTAATTTGAATAGATGATCAAATCTGAGCCCTTGGATCTCTAGAACGGTCAAAAATTGTTAAAAAGGAATGTAGAACATTCTTAGACCATCAAGAACAATTTATTGTCTTGTCAAGCAAGAAAACCAAAGAGTGCTCGTAGTTTTCAAAGCAGAAGCTTTGATTTTTGTGTGCTATCACTTGTAATATTTCGAGGCAATTGAATCACTCTCAAAACCAGAGTTATTGAGGCGTTCTAAAGCTTAAAACATGCACTGTAGAATTGATTTTCAAATCACTCTCTCGGGGTTGTAATAAAGTCTGATTTCCTAGCTTTTCTTGTGCTTAAATTTCTTATTTATGTGTGCTTGACTTGTGGAAATCATTTCTTGTGTTCTTGAACACATTTGTCTTGGGTTTTACACTTAAACTTGATTTACTAAACCCTAGGACTGGTTTGGACAAGAGTTTGCACTTAAACTTGATTTTTATCAAACTTCTTATTTTTTGGATTTGAAACCGGATTTGTTTTAATCGATTCGTTTGAAATGGTTTCATATTTGAGATTTGCACAAAATCAGCGATATACTTGCATTTCTCATTTGTTCTCATACTTGCATGCATTACAGTGGTTAGGCTCTATGAGGTTTGCTTGTATTTGAATTTGGTGCCACTTTACTTGTAAAGTGAATTTGATTATTTTCATCTATTCCTTGTAAGTGGTTAATTGTAAGACTTAGTGGGATCTAAGTCGAAGGGAAGACCTATTAGAGGCTAGGCATAAACCCTAGTTGCTGCTAGGTAGGAAGTCCTAATTGGTGATTAGGCATTCTAGGCATGTACGTTTAGGTTGTAACACTTATTGGCAATATAAGGGGAGGTTTGAGAATCCTAACCGTGGAGGTTAGGTAGTGGATGTAGATCATTGGATTGAACCACTATAAATCGCGTGTCTCATTCCATCTCTTCGATCTCCTTCATCTTGCATTCCATTCATACTCGCATTTGAAGTGAGCATATAGCATCCTTATTGTTGAATTATTTTAAAAAGGCGATAACTTCTCGATACACCCAATTCACCTCCCTCTTGGGTGTGGTTTCACATAGTGAGTGTGATATGGTGCCTATCTGTGTCAAAAAATATCTCTGCTTATCTGGCAACAAATCTGTACTACCAATTGGTAGTAGGAACAAGGATATCTATTTGCTATATTTTGAACACTAGCACACCATCTTTCTCACCATCTCGAGTACATGTATCAATGAACAACTCATCATGTCCTTGCGACTTAACTGTGGAATTTACAAATAAGCAAACATAGTATTTCTTTCAGGAATTATACCTTAACATAATTGTTATCACACATTTATCGATGTTAATTTTTATAGGTTCATAATTCAAGTCAACTATTGATCAACGGTCGACCTCGTAACTCCTCTGTCACATATAACCGTTAACTTACGTACTAAGCTTCCACCTTTGCAACTCTGTGAATATCTATTATCGCCGCCATTCCTATGTGGTTTTCAACATTCATCTGAATGCGCTTCATGGCATGTTCATCTTTATTTCATACCAAGGTTTCCTATCCCAATCATTCAGTTTTCGGGAGACTTCTTGCATTGTGTCCTCGTAGTGATCGACACTTACGATCCTAGGCATATGTTTTAAATTTATTTTTGCATAGTCAAGGTTTACATTTAGTGCACAAGTGTCTATTATTATATTCTGAAGCTAATTATTAGCTTTTATATTTTTTTATAACTTCTCTCACTAAGAAATAATTCATTAAAATTTTCATTATCTTTCATTTTCACGACCGTGATTTGTCTTCTATAAGTATTAAATTTTCTTGTAGGCATATATCGATTTAAGAAAGCTTCTAAAATTTGAGTCCATGTGGGTATCGAATCTTGAGGAATGTAAAACAACCAATCTTTTGCTTGATATTTCAATACAAAAGGAAAAGTTTTACGTTTGACTTTTTTAAATTTCAGTTTTTAGGTTTCCTCCCATTTATTTTGTGATGATATTCCCATAAATTTGTGTGGGTTTTCATTGTCCATAACTTAGAAGTTAGGTTGAGCACTAATGAATCCAAATCTAAGTTCAAATTCAGGAAATCTCTAAGGATAGGCAATACATAATTGTTCATAAGCAATGAAATCTTGGGTAGCTTGCCTAAAAGTAAGTTATCTATTATCATTATTATTATCAATATTGAAGTTATTATTAGCTTCCATTATGGTAGATTGGTGTTCTCTACGTTGTTGTTGTCATAAATTATGATTAAATGTTTTATCTTCCTTAGGATGAAACGGATGTAAAGATCCTGCGGAATAAGAACGACGAAGCGGAAAGACCATACAACATCTTAAACTCCTAAGAATTTGTGTTTCAATCCCGACAACGGCGCCAAAAATTAACACGTGTCAAGCGTGTACAATAAATTCTTAACCTATATTATACTTTAAATATTTTATAGCAATGGTAAATGTGAATTGTCTCCGTAGCGATTTATCAAACTTCTCCAGGAAAAAATGACTTTTAAAGGTTTTTATTATTTTACTTTAGTTTATTTATTTTATTAACTAAAAATAGTAATTAAACTAACTAATAATTAACTATAATATAATAATACTTAACTAACTATATTAACTAAATTAACCTAATCCAAATTCAAAAATCATTCAAATACATTAAATTCAATAATAAATAAGTATCTAAACAAACACCTAGAACAATGAAACAAAAACCAGTTTTCCATTCAAAACATGTAACTTCAATCCATATAGTTTATGAACACACTTTATAAAGTATAATAAATCATTAAACTCTAATAATAAGTGCAATGGAATTTTGACCTACGTACTCAAAGGCAACTAATTTTGAAACCTTAAGGTTATATTTATTGTATTATATGTAGTAAACATCCCAAACCAACTAAAACAACTCGTAGTTATCTTCAAATCACAAAATCTTGTCCATTGAATCCTATCGATTTGAGAGTATGTGGAGTCACTAGGAAAATTCATAAAATTAAGCTCGTGGTCATTTCTTGTTACCACCGATTTAGGTAGCAATTAGAGTGCATCCAGGAATCGCCGAGAATCGCTAGTTCATAAGTCTAGTTCTTCTTTGGTTCCTTGGTGATAATTCTTTGTATACCTCTTCCACTTGACTAGTTCCTTCATATTCTTTCCTTTTTCTTTTATTTCTTCACATTCTCCATTTATATCATGAAATATAAAAAATAAGAGAAACCCGTATAATATTGGATTTTAAGTCTAAAGTCATCCTAAAATGAATTATAAAACATGTTTAATTATTGGCTTGTCATCAACCATGATCATTGTTAACTTTAAACCTCATAAAACATGTGACCAAGTGAAACACATAAAAGACCACTTAAAATAAGGTAAACACTAATAGTTTGGCCATTTGTCACCATCGCACTTGAAAAAAAATTCTTTCGCAAACTACCTTGACTACTTTATTTGATTTGCATTAAATGTAAAACATAAGAACTTTGAAAATTAGGTTTCGACTATGCAAATTCTTCAATGATTTAACTATCCATAAGGAATAACTTGAGAAAAGAAACCTCCAACAACATAGAACGAAATAAAATCAAACTTACATAAATGTAGGCATGCCCGTAAATAAAACATCAAGGTTTTATGTATTTCAGATGAATACATAAATAAGTAATTGAAGATGTCAAATATACTTACAACCTAAAACTTGCAACTCGATTTAGAGATATTCTTATTATCGATTAAGCGAAGGAAATTTTTTTACGTTTGTGGGTTTCTCAAACTAAAAAGACTAATATTGTTAGCAAATTGAAAACAAGTGCCTCCAAGAATGGTTTGATTTTATCAACTTGATATTCAATCTAAATTAAAGCACTCACCAATATTTTCTTACGGTAGAGACCCTTAAAATTTTCTTCACAAAATATTTTTCTACAAAGCTCGGTTGGTCTACTAGAAGATGCCACTACACATATTAATTCTCGCCATTGTGAGAAAACTAACAAATCAATAATTAGACATGTTCCATAGTATATTTTACGATAATTTTAGATGTAAAAGACTATATTACATAGGGTTTTCTCTTTTTTATTATTATTTTAGCGATAAATGGAATATATGGAAAAATGGAGTAGAAAGGGAAGATTATGAAGGAATTGATCAAGTGGAAAGAATATGTAAAAAATTATTAACAAGTGAAGGAAATAAGCTACGATTATGAAGGAATAGATTTTATACCCAGCGATTCCACTAATACTTGAATTGTCGAGGAATCACTGGAATAGATTTCGAGGATTTTAGATAACAACGATTAGTTTAAGTTAGTTTGGGATGTTTACTACTTAGAATACTATAAATACGATCTATGGCTACGAAATCAATTGCCATTGAGTATTTAGATCAATATTTCAATATGCTAAGAGCCATTCTTTATTGTTTTAGTTTATTGCTTTATTTGTAATTGCTTTTAGAGAAGACTTGAAGATATAAAGTATATATATTCTCGAGGCGTTTATCTATATCTTTTATTTATATTACGACCATTTATTTATGATTACGAGTAAACCAAAGTCTCATTCTTTGATTCAATGATTTAATAGGTTATTATCTAATGATTTTAATCATGAACTTGGTATTACATGCATAGTCTAGAGTGTGTATTATAATATTTAAATTTATTATCTAGTTTAAAGTAGTAATTAGGATTTTTTGCAAGGCGTTACCATTTAGAAGTCCTAGGTGAATTTGAAATCTAAATCTATCTGTTGAAGTGGCTTTCCGAAAATGTTAAATTATAAATTTTGAAGTTCTCGTAAAGTGTAATGCGGTTTACTTGTGTGAAGTTAATGTTTTTGTGTATTCAAACGGTTAGCTCAAGTAGAATTAGAACGTGACTTTTTCACTGGTATAAGGAGAACTAATGGTGGTTAAAGGTTGTTTAGTTACTTATTATTATAGTTTAATGATTTATGGTACTTTATAAAGTATGTACATAACTATATAATTGAAGTAACATGTTGGGATGCAAAATGAATTGATGTTTTATTGTTCGATGTTTGTTTAGATATTTATTTATTATTGAATTGAATTTGATTTATTGATATTGAATTGGAATTGTGTTAGTTAAGTTAATATAATAAGTTAATTAATATATTATAAATTGAATTAGTGAGTTTAACTACTATTTTAATTAATTAATTAAATAAAGTAAAGTAAACATAGTAAAAACTATTGAAAGACCTTTTTCTAGAGAAGTTTGATAAATCCTGTTGAGACGATTCCCACTTACCACTACTTAAAAAATCAACAATAAAGATAATAAAAGAGGGAAATTTGTTGTACACGCTCGATACATGTTTAGTTTTTGGCACCATTAATAGGGATTTAAACATAATTTCTTAGAACTTTTAGATGTTGTATGGTCTATCCATTTCGTCATTCAAATTCCATGGAATCCTTACATACATTTGGTTATGAGGTAGATAAGACATTTAATCGTACTTTAAGATAACATTAATATATAGAACACCAACCTACCACAATGGAAGCCAATAATAAATTTAATATTAATAATAATAATAATGATAATAGAGAACTTACTTTTAGGCAAGCTAATAAAAATAACACTACTAATGAACCAATGTGTATTGCTTATCCAGATGGATTTCCCAAATTTGAACTTAGATCAAGATTCATTAGTGCTCTACCTAACTTCAACAAGAAAGACAATGAATACCCACAAAAATTTATAAGGGAATATCAACACAAAGTCAATGGGATGAAACCTAAAGATCGCATAATAGAACAAGTCAAACTTAATGCTTTTCATCTTGTATTGAAGTATCAAGCACAAGATTGGTTTCTTTATCATCGTCAAAATTCGATAACCATATTGGCACAAATGTTAGAAGCTTTCCTAGATTAGTATATGCCAACATGTAAAATTAGTACTTATAGATGACAAATCACAATCATGAAAATGAAAGATGATGAAAAATTTAATGAATTTGGTGATAGATTTCAAAAATGAATTTCATCTTGTCAACAACATGGATACACCCAAAGAGCCTCATTAAAATATTTATATGAAGGACTAAATCACTTTGAACAAAGACTATTAGATAACATATGTGGTGGATCAATATTTGATGTTACACCAACTTTAGAAAAAAAGGTACTAATCAGATGGCCAAGCAATCTAAACAATATGGTGAAAAAAAGGATATTTCAAGAAAGAAAGTTTATGAAGTAAATAATAAAACAAGTAATAAATTGACGAAAAAGTTGATTAATTATCTAGCATGGTTAAACTACTATTAAAAGATAGATCAAGTCAAGTTAAACCATTTGAATTTGGTAATGAAGTTACACACCCTACAGATGCGTGTCCTACTTTACAAAAAAATAACAATGAAGAAGTCGACGTGGCTATGAACTAATATTCCAGTCCTCCTGGAAATCAATATAATAACAATAATTACTACACTCAAAAACAAAATTCAAATCTTAGCTACGGTCCACAAAATAAAAAATAAACCACTAATAGACAGAGAGCACCAACACAACCTACGCTAATGCAACAACCTCAACAAACTATTCAACCAATTAAACTAATTTTAAAATAAAGACTACATAACTTTATGACCCAAAGTCATCAAGACTTTACATAAATTTCTGAAAATCAAATTAAGATGATACGTATATTAATGAGCCTGAAAACTCAATTTAGTCAAATGACTCTACAAATCGACAAATTAAGCAATCAAACTAAAGTATTAACTCAAACTACAAACAATACTAATCAAGCAAAAGTTAACATTTTATTTTGTGATAACAAAAAACAAACAAACATGCAAGAAAAGACAACAAAAAGAGGTAAAGGAAAAATTAAAATACCTAAGATAATAAAAAGATGAAAAAGAGATGATGGCAAATGTCATTCCCATTTGGGAATGGATGGCCAAATAATTGAAATACACACCTTTTCCTGAAAGGCTATACTCATGGTATTTAGCTAAAGTGGAAGCCTATGAAGAATCTTTACAAAATTAGAATTAGTTAACCAAGACAAATTAAACGATATTTATGAATTGAATGAAGATATGCATTCCAATTCTATCATTCCACAATGGTTAACAAATACTAGGGAGGAGAAAACTAAAGAACATATATCTAAATCATTAAGGAAATAAAAAATTAATGAAATTTTAACAGAGACAAATCATAACTTCTTTGAGTGTAAAGACAAATTTGTAAAAGAATCTAATGAAGATTTAGGAAAAAGACCTCATCCTTAAATATAATGCATGAGAAATGTTCCAACCTAGGAATGTTTGTCATACCCATATCAAGAGGGAATTCTTCTCTTGAATGTGCTATATGTGATCTCGGGGCATCAATTAATGTTATGTCTCATAAACTATATGAGTCATTAAAAAATGAACGCTAACTTATACACCTATTAATCTTACATTAGCAGGCAATACCATTATTAAACCGTATGGATTATTAGAAAATGACTTAGTAAGAGTACATGACTTAGTATTTCTAGCTGATTTCTATGCCATGGAAATGTGAGATTTAATGTCACCCAATCCTTATTAGGTATACCTTTTTCATAAAATAGCTAGAATTAAGTTACATATTTGTGAAGGAACAATGTCTATGGAGTTTGAAGATAAATTTGTTAAATTCAAGATTAATAACGAACACAATAATGACACCTACGAAGAATATGATGAATTATTTAATAATGAAATTGATAATAATGACTTTTTAGACTTAAACTATTATGATAAATTTAATGCTGAAATTTATGCAATTAATTCAAGAATAATGGAAACCGATAAAAGGGTTCCAAAGAAAGAACAAGTCAAAGACACTTCAAAAGAAAAGAAAGTAACTCAAGAATGGAGAGTTAACCAACCAGAGAATGGTAAAAGCACTAACAAGCCGAAAGTTTCTAGATCCAAGTATATTAAGAAAAAGAAAATGCTAGATTTAAGTTCTCGTAAAGTTTAATGATCTTAGAGGTATACATTTGCAAATTTAAAATCAAATGGGCTTAGCACTTTAGAGATTAGTGCGATATGAACAATAATGTAAATCTCATGCCCATAAATTTCTTTCTACACACTCAATTGCGGTTGAATTCAATTGCTTCTTAACAATTATCTTTACCATGGAACTTGAATTCCACCAATAGGATCTGGTCACGGATGTGCCGCTTAAGTCAACAACAACACCTTACCTATGGACATTTTGGTCATGCCACATTTTATAAATGAAAATCCTTTTTTAATTTATGACGACATTTCTTAGAATCAAATAAAGTTGTCATGGGTATTAACAACAAAATAATAACTTTAACAATTAATGGTCGAGCACTCACTTTATAGAATGGAATTAGAGTGGACAAGCCTAAATTTTTGTTTAGAGATCTAATCTAATTTTAGATAGGTTAAGTCGAGCCAACAATAATAAACAAAAGCGTTTCTATGAGAGGGAACCCATATTCTATGTTTATTGGGAATTTAGTTTAGTTTAGTTTATTATGTTTATATTCTCTTACTGTTTGACTCTTGTATTGGAACTATTTTTGGAATTTAAACTCCGAGGTAATTTCAATTAAAGGGACTCGATCAAGTTCCTTTTTCTTATATAGCCTTATAAGTCGTTATTTACGCACTTTCATATAGGTGTTTTGCTATGTAAATGAAGTCCAAAATCGTGTTTGATGGTTCTATACGTTTACTTTGGAGATTTATCTGGTATTAGAGTGTTTGTGCATGAATTAGACATATCCGGGAAAGAAGTTAAAGATAAGTCAAAGATCGCTAGGTCTTGCGCCGCCACGATGAACACACAACTTGAAGAAGGAGGCATGGTGTTGAGAGTGCGCCACTAGAAAATACACACACGGTGACACATTAATACAGATGGCGTCAAACATTACAAAGGACTAAAACAAAGTGACAATGCCTAGATTAGATTTCAAATTTCGACTAACTTCAAGGCCAAGACTTTTTATAAAATGCAACGTCACCATCCTGGAGCCATTCCTACATAGTAGTGGCATCATCGACGGTTCTTATTTCCTTAGCTTTCCTATTATTGTACCCATGCCCACCTATATAAAGGAGGGACCTCTATGCATGAAAACAAATTGCAATTCATAGTGATTTAGGAGTAGAACAAGGTAGAGTAGCCATGTACAAACTAGGTTCTTTAATACCTAGGTTGGGGATGAAGCTCTTTAACCAAGTAGTAGGTTTTATTTTCTTGTCTTGTTGAGGTTTTCTTTAACAAGAGTGTTTGGTTTCAGTTCTCTATCTTTATGTTATGGTTTTTAATGATGATTCAATAGTAGTTTAGAGTTTACATTATTTATTGCAAATATCTAAGAGTAAACCTATTGACTTGCTATCAATCAAAGTTGAGTCCGTGATACCAACCGAGTTGAGAAAGGGCAATCACTAAGAATAAGAAACCCGACACCTTGTGATTCCAGGTGAATAACATCAAAAACTAGGTTAAATCTATAGAGCAATTTCTCAAGGTTATCTAAGGGTAGGTGTGTCGATGAGTCGCTAAAGTCGTTAATGTGCTAAATCGTTAGAACAAGCTTGCCAAGGTTGTACAAGAGAGTAAGAGAAGTATTTAGAGAGTCATTGCCCTATCTATCGAGAATAGGGGAACTAGGGTGCTAATGGGCAACACCTATAGCCTATCTAGGAAACTGTTTTAAAACCTATATTTCAAAACCGACGATGCAAGCTATGGAAACAACATAGGGCTAGATTGTGGACTCCTAGACTTAGGTATGGTTCACTATTTTTGACTTTCAATTATTTACTTTCTTGTTTAGTAGACCCTTATGATAAAACTCTTTCTAAACCCCGCATTTACTTTTCTATTTGTTGAACTCGTTTAACAAAATTCTATGGATTCGACCCCGTATTTATCACTACCACAAGAAAGTGAGATTGGTAGCCTTTTAGGGATTATATTTGGCCGCATGACCCGTTATCAAATTTTTGCACTCGTTGCCGAGGATTAAAAATCTACTAGTTTATTTTATTTTATTTTTGTTTTTGTTTTGCTCTCCGCGTCTACTAGTTTATTTAGTGTAGGATAACTCGATCTAAATCGAAATTGGTTCCCTATTAGCTTTCGATTTAAAAATCTACTGAATAGACCTCGACGTTGGCTAGGAAAGCGCGAACAAAGAGTCCACTTTTCCCAACCAACTATGGCCGACGATGCTTGTCATGCTAGTAGTGATTACCAAATTACCTTGGGGCGCATCAATGAAGATCTCGAAGTCTTCTTGCTCAAGACCCTTCTCGCATAAACTTTCCACCGAATGGTGAAGCTTTTGAGTTTAAGTCCCGCTTTATTCACCGCTTGCCCACCCTACATGGAATGGAAAGTGAAGAATTAAAGGCATTCTTAAAGTAGTTTGAGACAAGTTGTAAGTCTACGAAACCTCATCGAGCGAAAGAGAATGCGGTAAAGCTTAGGGCTTTCCTATTCTACTTGAACTATAAGGCAAAAAAATGGCTCTTTTATCTCTCGCCAAGGCGCATTAATTCATGGCATAACATGTTAAATGAGTTCTTTAAGGAATATTTCTCTCGAGGATAAGGTAGCCCAATTAAAGACCACCGAGTCTTTTCGTGATTATTAGGATCGCTATAAGTCCTAATTGCCAATTATCCACAACATGGACAATCCAATAGGGCCATTATCTAGTTCTTCTATGATGGCATGTACCTCTAGAAACATGTATTAATTTTTATGCTTGCGGTTGTCTCAATCATGAAAAAACCCCAACGCAAATGAAGAAATTAAAGGAGGACATAGTGCAACAATCCCGATTATACAGGGATATTGGTGTTGATGCGCACTGAAGTATGTCAGTTGGAGCTACTACTAGCTCCACTCATAAGAGAATTGATCAGCTCACTTCCCTGTGGAATATCTCCTAAGCAATTGCCAAGCGCATGTTAAAGCTTGAGGATTTTGCTTAAGCACAAGCCATGCGATTGATGAATGTCCTACTTTGTTTGAGGACCATCATCATGTCAATGTTATAGGTAACCAATTCTAAAGGCAAACGCAGCGCCTTTCAAAAATACTTATACTAAAGCAACAACGAGGAACAACCCTAACTTTAGTAATGGGCCTCAAAACAAGAACTATTCAACCTTTACTCCCAAGGAACAACCATTGCCCGAACTAGTGTTCAAACATTTGTAGAGGACATAATTAAATCTCTAGCACTTAACATAGCCGCTTGCTAGAGATGTCGCTAAGTTTTAGGTGAACATAGAGAAATATCTCAATGATACAAGCACCGCGGTCCTCAACTTAAAAGTCTAAATAGGCCAAATTGTACACTCGTCGGTTGAACTTGAGGAGAGGGGAAGTTGCCTTTGCAATCCTACACCAATCCGAATATACCATCATGCGTGCAAGTGAACATTATTGTTCATAATAGTGTCGCCTCACAAAATGAGTTTTATGAAATCATTACCGTAGAAAAAACCAAATTAGGAGGTGATCCACCCAAACCCTAGACAAGTCCCATAGACATCTCGCTTAAATGTGATAATTTAGGGTAGTAGGTATGCCTTGCATTATAGGTGGACTTTATCTACATAATATAATGCTTGGTTTAGGAGCATCAATTAATCGATGTCCTTAAAATTTTAGAGTCTATAGGGTATCTCATCTAAAGGAATCATTCAAGATGTACTGGTTCATGTTGGGGATTTGAAGTTCCAAGCGGACTTCCATGTCATATACATGAAGAAGACGTACATGTCTAGACCTTTTACAATCTTATTCACAATGGCCACAATTAACATTGACCTAGTCAACGCTCGTATTCGTTGAACATAATGGAAGAGTGGCCAGCTTTTAAAATTCCCATATTTTAGATTTTGCAATTGACACATCATTTACTTGCTCTACTATGGTTTTAGAAAGGATGATTATGGATAGTTATTCGTAGATCGAGGAAGATCCAGAAGAAATTAAGCCAAAGATGGCCTTCTAAGAAAAACCTCTACAAAGAGGTGCACGAATAGCTACCGGACCTCCACAAAATTTGCAACTCGCTAAAAGAGGGATGAAATGCATAAAGGTGGATAATAGAGATGAGAAAACGATTGTACTTCCGATATATTGCACTACCAACTTAAATCCAACAAATACCTTAGGAAGATTGTTCTCCCATGGAAGATTTGATACAAGAGGTTCCCTATAGTGTTATGCAATACGGGTGCTATAGTCAACTTAATGTCATCCAAAAACTTCAAACTTTATGGATTGTGTATCACAGATGATGCTAAGACCAATGTGATATATCCAAACTGGATGATGGAGCAACCATGAGGGATGGCCGAGAATATATCTATTTATATAGGAGACTTCATGGTCATCACGGGATTTTATGTGGTTAATGTAAGTAATAGCCAATGTGAAACACTTCGTTGGGATTACCATTCTTAGCTGATAGCATTGAAGCATTGATCGAGGTGTAGTTGTGGCATATTAGCATTCGGGTAGGAAAGAGAAGGAAGCTTTTCAAGGACGAAGTGAGATCTTTCATGATAAAGAGCAAGTCTTCGCATGATTCTTAATACCGGTGATTGAGGTCATTGATTTGGACCCCGACGAGGGGTAAGGTAAATTTGTCAAGCCAATGACGTTAAAAAAATCAATACTTTGGGATGCAAATCCATAAACAATTTTTTGGTTAGTAATCAGGTTTTAATTTTTGTTTTTCTTATTTTCCTAACCATGAATGAAGTATTATACTAAATTATATATATAAATATATTATCCATTTATTTCCACCATTATTTCTATTTTTTTGTTCTCAAGCTTAAATTTGAATCTTAAGGAAGGTGTTCGAAAAAAGTTTGGGGGTATTAGATATGTGGACTAAGTAATTTATAAAGCCTCTTAGGTATGAGTTTATTTTTTAACCTTTGGGGTTTGATAGTTCATGTATATGTGAGTTGATGCATTGATTAGAATGCTAGTTGCATCTACCTTCATTTGTTTTGAGTGTTTATGTGATTTTGAGATTTTGAAAATGGGTTTTAACCAATTTTCTCAAAACTTTATTAGCATTGGATTTTGAGAGCCTTGAGTTATTTTGAGCAAACTTTTGTATTTTGAACTCCATGTTCTTTAGTATGCCGGATGTGAAGGAATGATTTTGTAGGTGTTATAGTGATGGTGATTTCGTGTAGGTTGATTGCGTTGTTCCTATTTTTATTTCTTTGCTATGGAGAGAGCAGAGTGTAGTGGTTATTTTGTACGCACAAGAGAGTGGACATTTGCAGCCTTTTAGGCGTATCGCCCACCCACTTGATGTAACCGAGCCATATGACTAATTTTTATTCACTAGTGAGAAGGTCGCTAAAAGATATGACAGGGGACCTCAACAAAAAACGAGGAAGGTATTGGTCGGGAGGGGATTTGAGATTAAGACACCCAAAAATGAGAGGAGAGTCACTGGTCATTAGAGAGAGAGGGTTGGGAGTTCTTTAGCCGAAACTATTAGGCATTGACTGCACACCCCCATAAGGGGTTAATTTCAACAAGGTCATCAAACGTTACGGCTTATACACTTTGGTAACTAAAGTTACATTTGTACCAAATAAATCACTCAACTTTGTTAATTGTTTCAATAAAATCACTTTAGTGCTTAGTTTGACAAATAATTTGATTATGGACTAATTTACCATTTTTATTGAAAGAGATGTAAGAGGTAGGAGTGGTAGAGTTGAAAAGGAGGGAGGAAAGGAGGTGATGGTTCAAGCCCATTGATGGAAGTGGGGGTAAAAAGGGCAGTTGTGTGGATGGACGAAGTGGTGATGACAGAGGTAAGGCAATTTGATTATTCAAGAAGTTGCAAAGGAGGGATTGAGAAACATAGAGCATCCTAGCTAGATGTGTACGTACAATTGGATTCAAAGAATTAAATCATCGGTTCTACAGTTTCGAAGTTCAAAAGGTGATCTCCATGTTGATCCACACCAGGTACTTTAGGTCCCACCGACACCCATGTCATCATCTCTGTTGTTGCGACTGACGGCGGTCCCGCTCCATTACCGCCTCCACGACATTTGTCTTCACCCTTACTTCATTGCTACCACCACCATTTCCTCCTTCCACAAAACCGCTTTTTACCCTTATGACCATCTCTTGCCTTTAAACATCCCCTCCTCTCTTCTCTCCCATCCTACTTCGCCACTCCTACCAGTTTGATCAAAGTTAATTCTTTTCTCTAAAAACCCAAATGGCAAATTAGTCTATAATCAAATTATTTATCAAATTAAGAACTAAAGCGATTTTGTTGAAATAATTAACAAAGTTGAGTGATTTATTTGATGCGAACATAACTTTAGTGACCAAAGTGTTACATACAAGAAAGTTTGATGACCTTTGATGAAATTAACCCCCATAACCCGTAATTGATCCAGGGATGTGAGCAATTAGTTCGCAGTTTTAAGCGAATGGACATACCGTCGCATGAGGTATGATTGTTAAAGTTCGAACGGTTCTTATTGATTATGATGCCCAATCTATTAGTGCCTATTATGGCCTACCCACTTTTGAGAACTTTGGAGTACATGGCATCCTACATATGCACTACATCATCGACTTTTCTTACTCCTACGACATCATTAGGGTAGCTATTACTTGTTTTCCACAACATGATCGGCATTATACTTCTTCTCGATATCCTAAGCACCTAGTTAAGACCTACTTAAGGAAGAATATGAAGTCATGGTCCTACTTTGTTGATGCATCTCTTTACCCCACCACTCAAGACGGAGATGTCACAAAACCGTATAGTGCAATGCTCTATCACGTTTGACTTTTATCTGGTCGTATTGACATGGGCGCTTTATTACTAGGTCATTAAAGAGAGGATGATCACAAAGAATAATGAGAATCTTGTCTTTCCTCTCCTTATAATAGACTTGTGCCGATGAGCGGGAGTTCCTCTCGAAGGTTTATAGCTTAATTTCCCACCCCGGTCAACCATTTATGATGAGGATATTTATTAGTATGAGAAGTTTCGGGAAAGGAGGACTTTAAGGATGAGTAAGAGAAAGCATTAGAGAGAGAGCAAAGAAGATGACTTCAGCAAGAAGAGTAGCAGGAGACCCAAGCTAGGAGAGCCAAAGGGATAAAGAGAGGAGCACGAGCCCCTACAACGAGAGTTTCTTCATCTATACCACCACCATCGAGGAGTACCAAGGACAGATGTCCCAAGAGGAAATTACTATCCATAATTAAAGGGAGATTAGCCGTTTCTTTTATTATGATCATATGTGGCATCGGCATGTGCATGGTCACCTTCTGCGGCCAGCTCCACCGACACTAGATAGTACATTCATTATCATGTCAAACTAGTAGTTTTATTAAGCACACAAAGATTATGGAGCACCCTCATTCTGTTGGGGCATATGCCCTAGGTCAATCTATGAACATTATTTATCTTATAATTTTAGTTAATAAGATTGAGTTTTTTCATTTGTTGTTTTATTATAAGTGATTACATGTTTACCTTATAGAAAGATCCATGAGTAGTTGTTGAAATCCAAAATGTCCCTAGTCGATCATTATATCGGGAACAAGTAATGAATTAAGGCTAGTGTGAATATTGATTGATGGTTATGTGATGATCACGCATATAGGCATACGAATCGTGATCATGAGTACTTATTATATGAACAAAGTAATGGACTAACCTACTATTACAACACCACATGGATTAAATCATAGGTGTTACTCATAATAGGTATATCATCGTCATTTGACTTAAGATTACCATAGACTTCAATATTAGGAGCATAGTAATTTGACACAATCAAACGTTGTCTTTAACCAAATGATTATAAAGAATGTGATTTATAAGCAAGTGAATAATATGTGAAGGTGTGTAATCAAGATAAAATTTGTCCCTTTCGTATAGAGAGATATCACGGGTTCTTCGATATGTTAGACTCGTTAAATGTCAAATTTTAAGTGAATTGCTATGATCAATTTCATTTGGATGTTTTCAGTCTACTCAAGATCGAGACTAGTACGATTGAACATTAAAGGTGACTTTCCATGCCTTATGTTTTATCAAAGGATATCACACGGCAAAAGGATATGATATATGTTATTCATTAGGTTGTATAAATTCTGATATTCATGCTAATCATAATCCCTTGCTAAAGATCGCTTATGACTTGCGTAGCAAAATGGTTTTGGTTCACTTCAACGTCTCATGAACCTATTGGTTCATACACAAAGAATTGCTTTTCTAAATTTTAATTGGTATAGAGTAATGAATTTAATATGATTTAATTCATGAAATAAAAGCCCTTACAATTTATTATATGATAACTTATTAATAGGGCCATATATGTAATTTGCTTAAACTTCCTAAATACAATAGTTGTATTACTAATAGGATTTTAAGTGATGGTTTATCTATACATATAAATAGAGGTTGATACCCTAAAATAAAAAAAGATTTTTGTTTTTGCAAATTTCGATTCCTCTAAAGTTTGGGAGAGAAAGAAAAAATGTTTTTATCTCTCTTGAGGGCTAGCACTCCAAATTGTGGTCATTATTCGTGTATGAATTTTCGATAGAGGGCTCGCGCTTAAGCATCCTGGAGATCGATCAAACTTGTTTGGATTGCAGGAAGCTCACCGCAAACTTTGAAGGGAAAGCCTGTGAAGACCTATGAGAATGACTTAGCTCGTATCTCGAGGAAAATCTCAACGCCTTCATAATGATTCTATTTGTACCAATGGCATTGGCTTATCGTTGGCTTCTCAAAACTGAATTAGGCATAAACAAAGTGTGGTAGCTAAGTTACAGCCGATCTCTCATCAATGTGGCCATGTGAACGTTTGGCGATGGAATGATTTGTATATTTTTAGTTCCTAATTCAGTCATTTCTCAATATTTTCATTTATAACTTATTTTATCGTATTCCTATTATAAATTGGAGACCTCGGTAATGACAAAAAATATATAGAATTCCAAAGAGGAAGACTTTTGTGTTTAGTTTTACTTTTGAATTCTTATGTGGAGACATCTTGTTGAGATTTAACCAGTCGATCTTTGTAAGTTTTTATTTCATTTTTATATTTTACATTTTGAATTGTAGATGGACTAAATTCTAGAGTTTTATTTATTATAATGAGTGGCTAAGTTCCAATATCTACGCTAAAGTGCTTGAGTTCTAGGGATTTATAGGACTCGAGAGGTTTATGCACTTCAATTATTAATTTGTTTATTGCTGAATTTTGTATTCTTAATTGTATCACTATTCGAAGTTTTTAACTATGGTTTTAAGCCTCAAGTTTCCCCTTTTTGTTTTGTAATTGCATGTGCATGCCAATTACAATTAGGAACTATCGCCACCGATCCTACTGCGCGCCTGTAGTGGGGATCACGTTAGGTGGCAAGTAGGGCCTTATCTATTGGCAACCGTTGTGTTTCTATATTGTTAGGATATGAGATGGATGGCGGTGGTTTGTAATTTCCATACGTGATAGTTGGAAAATTCGACCTTAATTATCACTCATGATAAGTGTTCTCACGGTTCGTTAATATTGGTAGTTTGTTGAAAAGCCTACGGCATATCCGGTGGCTTTGCAAGTCTAGCTAGTATGTGGTTGTGCCACACTTTCCTCCATTGACATGAGGAGAACGAGTTGAAGAGAGTCACTTTAGGCCTGTTTATAAGAATTAATACTAAGACAAACATTTGATAAACCAACGATCCAATTCATTCCCGAAATGTCAATTCACGCCATGGTTTAGAGTCTTTTATTTATTGATTTTAGTTTTTAAGTGCTTTATTTTGCCTCGTAATTGATTTCCTAGCCTAATTTAGTTTTTCTTTTTGAAAACCCCTAATTTTTCCATAACCTAAAAAAAAAACATCTCAATCCCTGTGGGTTGGACCTCGTACTTGTCTCCATACAAATCAATTGAAGTCGGTTAAATCAGACTATTTTTGGTTTTGTTCGACGCAACATCAATATGACCGTAGCCATAGTATAAAAAAGACCAGTGGACTACATACTTGAAAGAATAAATATGTATTATGGTTTGCCAGAAATACATATAAGACAAAATAATGAGTAGCAAAAACCAAAGTACGGGTATAGATACAGATTTCCCACAAGACCATTATAAATGTTTTAGAGACTATTTTGAGAGATGGATTTCTTTTTGACAAAGACGGATAATTAAAACACACATGAAGAAAATACTTTAGAAAAATCACCAAAGCTTGGAAATTTTTCTTTAAAATGAGCCTACAACCTAGTTTGCAACACTATGATATAGTAAACTAGGGCGGCTCTTTATACCACATAGTTCAAGAGATCGGCTATATTGGTGTTGGCAAAATAATCTATGATTCGATTAGGAATTCCATGACCACCAAGAAAGATGAAGGATTTCCTTTTCCATTAATGATTATGGATTTTTAGAAGTAAGAATGAGTTCCAATGAGAGGTCTAGGATAAGATTTTTACTCGGATATGACCATTACCAACGAAGTCATTGAAAGTACTAAGAAGGTGCCAGGATATGTTGATTCCGTAGAGGAACGGGAGACAAAGGAAACATGTACGAGCTTCCAATCTCAACAACAAGATCACAAAGGAGTCTTTTGGATTGTGGTGATGATGCGATATCTCGGACAACAAGGGTTCGGATATTTTGTTATTCTTCCTGTGTAATCTTCCTTTGAGTGTTATTATGTGAGGTGTTTGTTTCTAATCATATGATATGATTAATGTGGTGTGTTTCTATGATACGTTCGTTTTGGTGTGTTTAGATTTCATACATTGGTTTGATATGTTAGTTTGCATTCAATGATGTTTGGAATTAATTAATTTATCTAAGTTTTCTTTACTTATGCAATTCATTATTATGTTAGTTAATTTATTTCTTTAATTTATTTGTTTATGCTTTACAAGCTATTTTTATTTTCGTTGGAAACCCTACCTTAATTTTTAAACCTTGAAGACAAGTTTAGAATGAATTTAGGGTATTAGGTGATTTAAAGTATGAAGAGGAGAAGCATAAAAGAAACAAAAGGTAGAATTAATTTGCACATTGAACATTGTGAACTTCTCCAAATTTTCAACAATACAGTAGTATTTTTCCATTTCATTTTACTTTATTTAGTTAGGAATATGAATTGAATATAATTTGGCTTTAAATGGACGTGATATATTTTTATTACACATGAAAATATAAATTTATGATGGAAAAGAATTATTTTACCCTATTCGACTTACCCTAGTTTGTTTATTGACGAGGGGAGTTTAGAGGGGATTGATTACTTTGTGTTACATTATAATGGGTAGATGATCAAAACAATAGTACAAGATAAACAAGATAGGTATTTAAGAATCTTTTATACGAAGATTATTGATCAAGTATTTCATTTATATATTTAATGGAAAGAATTTATGCCATAATTGAAAAGAAAAATAAGAAAATAGCGAATAAACTTTACTTAGTTGGAAAGAATGCTTCCTTAACTATAGTGAACGTGAGAAGAGCTAACAAGAGTTTTTAATGATAAAATAATAAGACCCATGGATTCCAAAGGAAATGGAGCAAGGAATCTAATGGTGGAAAAAATTAGAGGAATAATTCCTATATAAATAAATAATAAATGATTCCAAACGAAATGGAGCAGGAACCGTAGGAATACAATATAAAGATGGAAATGAATATATATATATATATATATAGTTAAAGAAGAAAGGAAAAGTAATATAAGAAAATGGAATGATGTTTAAGAAAAACTCTTCAAATAAAAGATTAAGCTCAAGTGGTTATAGCTAATTTAAGTGAAGTATATATTTTTATTCTAACAATTGAATATGACATAATGATTATTGGGGAATAAAATTTCCTATCGATGACAAGTCAATAATTAGACAAGTTTTATAGTTCATTTAAGGATGATTTAATATGTAAAAGACTATATTACATGGGGTTTTCTCTTGTTTTTGTTATTTTAGGTAATAAATAAAGAATATGAAAAAATGAAGGAAAAAAAGGAAGATTATGAAGGAATTAATTACGTGGAAATAGTATGTGAAGAATCATCACCAAGGAAACAAGGAAGAGCTGAAAAAAACTCAAGCGATTCTCAGTGATTCCAATGGACTCAAAATCCCTTGCCAAATTAGTGAAACTAAAGACCTTAAAATTACAGATTTTTCCAACAATTCTACTTACATATAAATTGATAGGAATTGCTATAGTAGATTTCATGAATTTTAGATAACTATGAGTTGTTTGAGTTGGTTTGGGATGTGTAGTACCTAGAATACTATAAATACAACCTTAAGTTTTTGAAATCAGCTTGTCCTTGATTGCTCTTGGTGCCATATTTACTAGTATCATCAAGTTTTAGTTGAAATTTATTGTTCATTTCTTTGGGGAGACTTTTGAAGATTCAAGTATTCAATTAAGAGGTATTTTTATCTATGTCTTTTATTTATATTATTACAAAGTTATTTATGATTATGAGTGAGTAGTTATTTGATCTAAAAAAGTTTGAACGTGAACTAGATCCGGTTGCAATGTAGTTATGATGAGAAGGTTACGTGTTTAATGCTTTAAAACAATTGTATTGTTTGATTCACAAATTTAATAGGTTATTATTAATTGATTTTAATCATGATTTTTGTATTGCAAGTATAGCCTAGAATTTGTATTCGATATATAGTTTCATTATCTATTTGAAGTAGTAATTAGAATTGTTTGAAAGGTAAACCACTATTTAGATTTCATAGGTGAATTTGAGATCTAAATCTAATGTCAAGTGGCTTTCTCAAGGTGTTAGATTTAGTAGTTCAATTTCATAAAGTTTGATGCGGTTTTATTGCGTGAAGTTAATGTCTTTATGTAAATAAAGGGTTAGCATAGTAAAATCGAACGTGGCTTTTCTAACGGTATAAGGAGAAAAAATGGTTGGGTAAATAATGTTTACTTACTTATGATTAGAGTTTAATGATTTATGATGCAATATAAAATATGCTTAAAACTATATTGTAGAAGTAATATATTAGGAATGCAAAACGGGTTTATGTTTCGTTGATATGGATGTTTGTTTAGATATTCATTTATTATTGAATTGAATCTATTTGATTGATTGTGAACTTGAATTGTGTTAGTTATTTTAACACATTTATGTTAATTTCGAGAATTTCTTAAACTTTATTATGTGACTAAATAAGTATTTTTGGATTTCAATTGGGATTTAAGTATCCAGAGGTGAGACCCACGTATTTCGAACAAGATATCATAAGTTTAAAATATTATTTTTGTTTGTTGCATGCCTAGTGGACTTATTATATTTTATTCGACGCGCAATAGGATTAAGTTGAGATAAAGATGCGATGTCTGCGTGTTTCAAAGCACGTTAATTTTTTTTGCAAATATTTGATAAAATTGGGGTACTTTTAAGGGTTTGATTTGGTTTAAAATTAAAGTGATAAACATCAAAAAATTAGAAAATGGAGTGAAATGACCAATATGGATATTGAAGAAGTTAAGGAGAGGCTAATTTTGCCAAAGGTTAATAAGAAAATGACTAGCCAAATCTCTTTTCTTCAAATGTGAAATCGAAATAGGGGTTTCACCTCATTTCTATCCTTTTCCCCATCGTGCACTCTTCAAACTCATGTCCATTCTTCTCAATCAATACTTTGTCTTTCTTTTCTCTCTTTGTACTATCCTTCCCTCAAACACCTCTAATGTCCCGTCTCTCACTCATTATGGTTTTCTCCCTCGGTAGTGTTCCCTCTTCCTTTCCCTCTAGGTGGCAAGTTTAGTGTTACGGTGGATGAGGTGCAACATACCAGATCATTGCGGGAGGTACGAATTTTTTTATTTAGCGATTATGTTATTTGAATCATGTTGTTGTTGGTTCGATGAATGGGGTAGAAACTATGGCTATTGCTATGTAGTTTTAAGGTTGTTGTTTAATTTTATTAAGAAAAGGGAATCAGAGAGATGATGATGATGAAGAGGGGAAAAACTATAGAGTTGTTTTTATATTCTTAGTTACATTGGAGTTTGTTTGATTGAAAAAAAGGAAATGAAATGAATAAGCTCGGTTAGGGGTTTATGGGAGATGGAAAGGAAAGTGAATGAGCAGCAGGGGTTGCTTGATAATATAAATATAAAAAAGAAGAAATATAAATGACGATGAAGCGAGCATCCCCGCCATGACAAAGCGAGAGCCTTGCTATGGTTGGGCCTTCCCAATGCCGGTTGATTTTAAGCATGGCAAGGCATGCCTTATACTAAAGGGAATGCCCTTATTAAACACATGGAAGGCTTAAGGAATGCCTCAGGCTAATTTGTAAGGTGTTGGGGTGAAATATCGGAGTGAATGGCAAGGTCGAGCCTCTACTCGGCCTATGCCATTACACACGAGAAGGAAAAGAGGAGGAAAGAAATTTGAATAAAATGACAATTTTGGTACAAAATGAAAGGAAATTATTTTTTTCATTAAAATGAAGGGCTTGAGCATTTTAAATCTTTTATGTCGGGGTATTGTTTTATGAAGATTAAAATTAATCCATTGGGTTTAAAGACATAAAATTCAGATTTCCAAAAGGTTACAATGGTACTTTTATGGTAAGTGAGTAACCTTAAGCCATAATTGACAAGTTAATTAAGAGAATTCTATTTGGATGGAGTTTTTGGGATCCTAAAATGCTTTAAGCAAATTATTGGTAGTATGATAAGTCCTAATTATTTGGACATTTATGGAATTAGGTTTCAAAGTTCCTAAGGCCTTGAAAATTATGAAACTAAGATAAATTATTTAGTTGTATGATAAAGGAGGGTTTTCTAAACTGTTTAATTATTGGTTATACAATAAGTTATTAAATGAGATGATGAATGACTTCATATCTTGTTAAAATGAGTTAAATTGAGACTCATTAAGGTTCCAAATTAATATTTTGAAATAAAGAACAGTTACATTAATAATTGTCCAAACTTTAGTTTAGAAATGTATAAATAAGTTGTTATATATTTTGGAGTTCAATAAATGGTTTAAGGCCTATTTAGAGTTTGAAAGCAAAGTAAAAATGTATGAGAGGTTATTTAAGTGACTTTAAATGAGTTATTAGAGTTATTAAAATAGTTTGAACTCTATTGTAAGTTGAAAAGTGGTTTTAACTTTGTAAAAACTCTTAAATATGAATTTTATGGATTGATAGAACTTGTCGAAGTATGTGAAAGCCGGGGAAATGTTGTGTAAGGTTTTGTAACCAAACTTGAATTGGTTTGGTGGTAAGTAAACCCTACAATGGTCTTTACTATTTACAAAATTTATCTTTGTACCAATATTTTTGTTTAGTCGCATTGCATTTTGCATCGTTCTTGGTCATGCATTCATGTCATTCGGAATATGGCTTATTAGTGCTACTACTTACAAGTAGGACGTAGAGCTAGTTTCCTAACTAGTTGAACTAGAACACGAAGACCCAAGGCATGCAAGTTTTCTAGGGGAGCATGCATTGGACTTCTAATACTATTTTTGGTCCATTCTTCTGGTGGCCTAACGATTTATGAACCTTGAATTGTAATAAAAGGGTTTCACGTTGTTATTCAAATTTCTCTTTGTTTGGAAATGTAATTACATGTCTCCATGTATTCGACTAACATTTGTCGGAGTACAAAGTAGTGTAGGAGTTTACTTACGTGTCATCTTCGAGTTGTTTTTGATAATGTTAGGTTCTATATAAAGACAAAGAAAAATGGATAAGACTCAAAGATTATGGTGATTGTTTCGATTTTAGTAAAGATTTATTCTTGTTGTAAATTATTCTAACATGTTGTTTTAGGTTCGTGGGTGAGCGTAGGACGTGAAATGCTTTGTTTCGAATTTGTTATGAGTGTAACGGCCCTTTTTTACGAATGGACCGCCACGGGGGCCGATGTGGGCCCACAACTTGGCCTACGGTGCCAGTTGTGTCCCACATGCCATCTCATCCACGATTTAATCATTATTAACCTCATATTACAACATTTTACAGTTTAAATTTCTACGTAACTTTAGTCATCTGCTAAGTTCAATTACTCACAAATGAAGTCTTTTAACATGACAAAATATATATAACATTAAAGTCATGAAATTAACTCGATACCTATAGTGGAAAACCCATATACCATCATATATCAATCGTGTACCTCAATGTATCAAAATAACATAAATATAAAGTCCTGAGATATCTCACAAGCCCAAATCCCCATTATAAAACAAAATATGTATATACAAACGTATAAGCCTAGCTATATGTCTCGATTCACAAATATTCCATTAGCTTGCCCTTGCCACGGCTCGTACTTGGATCTCGCACTCAAAGGCTATCACAAAAAGACAGATGATGAGTCCAGAGAGAGTATTCCCAAGGAAATTAAATGAGCAATACGGAAAGTAAATACTGGAATTTAAACAAAACTATTAAATAAACATGCGGAAAGAAAACATGCAATGTGCTCATTGCATGCATATGTAATAGTGAAAGCTAAAAGTATGTGTTCCTAGAGCTTAAGGTCGACTAGCGTCATACTTTGGACTCCCAACAGACTACTACCGCGAGTAGCACTCAAGTAAGGCTAATATTTGGATCCACTAGGTGGTCGGCGAGGAACCTATGACGCACCACACGTGCCCGACACGACTCTTGGGTAGCCATATTCATCGAGATGGCACACGTTTTATGGCCTAGTGGACATACAAACAGAAATGGCACGGAGGGAGAGCCTCAACGTTCGTCCATTATATCACACCAAGATTAGAGTAATGAAGGACAAAATATGAATTCAAAAGCAAAATAAAGTATTGCTCAAGAAATTTCAGTTGGGATACTACACACCTCAAACCGCACTCCGTGTCTTGTCAATCACCCCCGGTCTAGCTCCGTCTAGTCCCAAATATCCCAAATTACCGCCTGAAATGACCTATTTACATTTATAGTTGATTTTTGGTCATTTGGATGTGTTTTGAGTCACTTAACAAAAATAATGTCGAAACAAGAAGAATCTAGCGCGCTGGTCCGGGAATAAGTGCGCGATTCCCAAGCGGTTATACGTTATTCATCGGGAAGAACATTAGCGCGCTAGGTGACGTCATTAGCGCGCTAATCGCATTTTGGACAAAGAAACAAAACACTAAAAATTTATAGGTTTTTAACAACCCCACCAAACCAACAACAACCATAACATTAACAACAAAACTTTGAAGTACTATAAACCCATCAAAAGCTCAACTCCACAACCACCAAACCATCACTAACACCTCTATAATTGAGATCAAAAGATAGAGAAAGTTGAGGTGTATGTGATTCTCACCTTGTTTTTTATTATTTCACCCCTCCAAGCTCCTTGAATCACCACGTTTGATCTCTCAAACCCTTGTTTTTCTTGTCTCCAATTTCGGTTTATGAAATAAGAGAGAGAAAAGGTGGTGGAAATTGAGGTAATGTTGACTTTTATAGGTGACTTGGCATCACATCTCACTTGTGCATCTCTAGGAGATCAAATGAACTTCATTTTCTTCTTTTCTAACCTCACATGACTCCAATTGTGACACTAATGGCACACTCACCTTTGTATTGAACTTAAAAAGTGGTGTTTCGAGTGTTTCTTCGCCGATTTCATGTCTCGAACCGCTACAAACGCATACTACCATGTCCCTAACCACCAAATATACATTCCAAATTATTATTTAACCCATTTTAATCATTTTTGTGTGTATTATTTCCCCAGGCCTAGTGTTAAGTCGGTTAAACTTCTCGATACCTGCGTTGACATGCATATCGAGGCAAATAATTAACACATAATCTCGCATGTCAAATATAATAAAAATACACACATTGCGATGTCGTTTACTCTATTTCAATATAAACATAGCAAATTAAACAATTTAGCACTCTTCAAAGCACAAGTCTAACTACGGGTCCCACGAGCGTTTGAACTATCGGCGACATCTACAACGACGTCATTTATAACAAGCGAATTAAATTCAAGCCGTTACGTTCTTCCTAACTAGGTGAAATTTGTCCCGAAATTTAAATTAAACTAAAATACTTACTCTAGGTAAATAAGTAGGGATACAGTCGTCACATTGTATACTCAAGCTCCTAAGTGAGCCTCGGCCCCGTGATGTTTGCCATGGTACCAAAACCTTCGGGATCTCCTTATTTCTCAAAATTGGAGTCCTCATAACCATGATTTCAACAGTCGTTCCTCGTATGACACGTTAGGTCGCACCTCAATCCGACGTATATCAACCATAGGCCTCGGTCCTGATTTAGCCAGACTCAACATGGTAATGTGAAACACCTGGGTGTACTCCTACCAACTGCGATGGAAACTCGGATGGTATGCCACTCGATGTGTTCCTCAAATCGAACGACCCAATGAACCTTGGGTCTAGTTTCCCCTTAATGCCAAACCTCGATGACCTTTTCAGGGCGAAACTTTCAAATACACCAAGTTTTCAACCTCGTAGCTCGGTCCCTCGAGGTATTTGTCCGCATATTTCTTTTGCCTATCCTGCGCCGCTTGAAGTCGTTGTCCGATATGTCTTACCATCTTAGTATGGTCAACAACAACCTCAGTCCTATAGCCGATGTATCTTCTCGGGTGCGTTGTCTAACATGCTCGGTGACCTACGGGGCCTACCATAAAGTGCCTCAAACGGTGGCATCTCGATACTTGCTCGATAGCTATTGTTATAGTCAAACTCACACAGAGGTAAGTAATTCTCCTACGATCCACTAAATTGTAATATACACGCCTTGAGCATATCCTCGAGAATCGAATAAATTGCTATAAGCTGTTCGTCGTCCGAGGATAGTACGCGGTAAAGCTAAACCGTAAACGAATGCCAAACCGCTCATGCATACTCTCCAATAGTCTCGATGTAAACCTCGGATCTCTGTCGGAAACAATTGATATAAGTACACCGTGCAAATTGAAAATCTCTCTCTTAAAGATAGTACTCGGTTTGTGTAACATAATATCTCATGGCGATCGGTATAAAATGTGTCGACTTCGTCAACCCGTCGATAACCACCCAAATTCCATCGTGTCTCCTCGTCGTCGATGTAGGCCATCGACAAAGTCCAAGGACAATGTTCCCTATTCCATTGATGAATAGGCGTGAGCCGTAGCAACCCAGTTGGTCTCTTGTGCTCACCTTCACTGCAGCATATATGACAACTCCGGATGTATCTACCCACGTTAGCCTTCATCCCCGACCACCAAAACAATCATCATAGATAGTGATACATCTTGGTCCGACCAGGATGAATCGTATATCACGATCGGTGTGTGTCCTCGAGAATGATGTCCCCGAGCTCGATACCCCCGATATTTCCAATCGACCCCCGTGTCTCAAGTACCCGTTTGACCCCTCAAACTACATAGTTCACCGCGGATCCTAAGCCAGGTCATTGATTAGAAAATATCGGTTATCGCTCTCCGCAACTTAGCAACCCGCTCTAGAGACACTATAGGAACTCGCATCCGACAACAAATTTGCACCTCAAAGAATAGCCTTTGTCAAACACAACACCTACGCCGCCTCAAGCAACCCGTTCTCATGTGTCATATCTTTGCAAGACTATCCGGCACTCGACGTCGCTCTCGCTCGGCGCATCGGCTATAACATTCGCCTTACCCGAGATCATATTCAATGGCGAAGTCATAGTCCTTTAGTAACTTGAGGCATCATTGTTGTCGCATGTTCAACTCCCTTTGAGTAAACAGTACCTCAAACTCGGTAGTCTCGTATAAAACACGAACCTTTCACCACACAAGTAGTGCCTCCATGCCTTCAAGTACAAACATGACCGCCGCAAGCTTCAAGTCGTGCACTAGATAGTTTGCCTCATGAGGTCTCAACCGTCAAGATAAAAAGGCCATTGGGTGTCCATCCCGCATCAACACGCCGCCTAACCTAGTGCTCGATGCATCGGTATAAATTGAAAACCTTGACTGTGATCGGTAAAGCCAAAACAGGCGTCGAAGATAATTTCCTCTTCACTCCCAGAAAGCACCTCACGCTCTTGTGACCATTCAAATCTAACATCCTTCTTGGTAAGCCTCATCAACGGTGCTACAATCATCGATAAATCCTACACAAAAAAACATATAATATCCCGCCAAACCTAGGAAACTCCTGGATGTCGATATAGACTCGGGTGTCTTCCAATCAATAATCGCTCGAATTTTGTCACCATCAACAGATATGCCCCGATCATTGATGACATGACCTAATAACTTCACCGACTCGATCGGAATGCACACTTCTCTTGAACTTGGTATAAAGTCTGTGCTCTCTCAGTATCGTCAACACATCTCTGAAATGCCTATCGTGCTCCATGCGAGTCTTACTATGAATAAAAATGTCATCGATAAACACAATGACGTATCGATTAAGAAATGGCCTCGGCACCCTGTGCATCAAATCCATGAGAATTCTCATGCGTTAGTTAGCCTAAACGGCATGACGTAAACTTGAATAGGGCGTAACGCGTACTAAACATGGTGTTCTCCACATCCTCCTCTTGAATCCTCAATGATGGTATCCTGATCGTAAATCGATCTTCGAGAAGAACTTGGTCCCAGCCAACTGATCGAATAAATCATCAATTCTCGAAAGTGGGTAATGATTCGAATCGTCACTTGATTCAACTTAGGCAATCCACACACATACACATCGAGCCGTCCTTCTTCTTTTCAAAAATAAGCCGGAGCTCCCCGAGGTGACATGCTAGGGTGAGTAAAACCCTTATGCAAGTAAGTCCTCTAACAAGGTCCTCAACTCTTCATGCTCCGATCTTCGACATCCTATACGGTCTGCTTGTAGATTGGTTGAGTCCTCGAAATTAGTTCAATGATAAACTCAACAGCTCTCGATGGTGGCAATCCGGCAAATCATCGGGAACACATCCGGAAACTCGCAGAATATGGGCATCCTCAACCTCAAGCACCATCTTACGCTCCGGCTCAACCATAGCCACGTACGCCTCCGCCTCTTGTGATGTCTCTAATCTACCTCGAGTGATAGGTAATGTATACGCAACTCGAAAAATGTAAACCTTGGAATTCCTTGATGTAAAACGTCACAATCTTTGCGAAACGATCGATTTGTGTGTGATAAGATGACAACCAATCCATCCCGAACATCGCATCGAACTCCAAGTAATCTAACACTCTAAAATCAGCCGTAGGTGATGTCTCTTAATCTCGACAATGCAATTTCGGCATATTCGGTTAAGGTAGATCTTATCCCCAGCAATGTGCATGAGAACAAGATATGTATCTAAAGTCTGTGCGGGTAACCCTAATTATCCTACTATGTGTCCAAAAATAAAAGACAATGTGTTACAGAATCCATCATAATATGCATAGGAATACCACAGATAGATAATGTATCCTCAAAAAGCTGTCTCGTCGCCTCCCTGTCGTGCTACGGGACCCCAAATGTTGTAGACTCATTCTATCTTTGGTCTCGCTCCATATGTGCTTATTGTGGTGCGATCTGCATCTGATCAACCACAATGTGCCCCATCCGACCGCATCGGTAACATGTGCGAGTCTCGATTTGCGAACTCGCCTCGACTCTGGTTTCTCGGACCTCTATCCCGCTCTCGTTCTCTACGCTGATCAATTGGTGCAAAAAGCAAATGAATATGCCAACTAACGGTCATCACATCTATCCCGGTCATCACTACGATCTTTGTTTCCTCTACGACCACGATCACACCGCCAATCACCTCGGCGAGGTCTCTCGCTCTGTCTCTATCGGTCCTGGTTTCTCCTCTGTCTTTCGGCCTCGATAAGACCAAGAACGTGATCTTGGCTTACTTTGTTGACCCATTGCGCGCACTGAATCGCTAGTCGATCGGCCCTTTGAACCAGGTATGTCTCATGTGCAAGGGACTGTCGTAAATCTCGCCAGAGTCCAAGCTCCGCTAGATACCACTATGCTCGCATTCCAATAATCTAAACCTCGGATAAAATAGTATATTTGTAGTCGGTCGATACCGCTTTGTCCATAGTACGACAATAGATATCGAGTATCTTTCCATGTACATTGTCACCAACATATCACCCGCACCAGGGACATAAACTCCTCCCTCAAGCAAACCACGACCACCATCGGTATAAACTCATCCATAAACAACATCCGAACTCGCCTAAGTAGTAACGGCGGGATGAGTCGCAATGTAGGTAGTCCACCATATCATAGCATCGCTCTCAGCGAAACTAGATAACCTCGGCCGATCAATCTCCTCGACCCAAAGCAAGTCATGTAGCCGCTCATATGATAAGAGCCACCTCTCGGCTACCTCAGATCCCCGGCCCTATAAAAATATCCTGGCGAGAACTTAAGAAAATCCCTCATCTTCTTAGCCTCTAATGTCATCCGGCTCCCAAAAGTCGATGCCATTCTTGGCTGCCGCTCGGTAGTAGCAAGTCTAAGCACTACTACGGCCTCCACTGGTGCGATGTTGGTATTACCCTATTTGTCAATGTCTCGGATATTGTCGCTTGCACTAGAGCCTCGGCCATAGTAAGAGCTACAATCGCCCTGTAAAGTTGGCATCGGTGCGTACCCAAGCGGTGAGTCGAGGCTGTCGTAGTCTCTCGAGCATCCCGAGCTCTCATCATCTCTATCATCATCACGAGCCTATCATCAATAGTCCGCGCTAACGACTCTAAAGTCAAAGTCGGTCTCAATGGATCACTAGTATCTTCAACCTCAGTGAGTGGTATCTCGCATCGAAGAACGTGCATCCCATCAGCCTCAATACCAATATACGTGTATTGTATATATCTATAACAACCTAAACATAACACGTATATCCCCTCATTTCTACCCGTCTCACCTCTCTTCCCAACTAGGACTCTAGGTAATTCCTTTGGGTTTCCACATCTAAAGTTTATCCATCAGGTTTATCCTCAAATTATACCATAAATGTAATCATATAAGAGTTAAAATTCAATTCCTCGAGGTTCACAACCTTGCTTTGATACCAAAATATAACGGCCCATTTTCTGAATGGACCGCCATGGGGGCCGATGCGCGCCCACAACCTGGCCTACCAGTGCTAAGTGTGTCCCACATGCCAGATATGTCCCACATGCCATCTCATCCACCATTCAATCATTAGTAACCTCATATTACAACATTTTCTTGTTTAAATTGCTACTAAACTCAAGTCATCTGCTAAGTTCATTTAATCACAAATGGAAGTCTTTTAACATGAAAAAATATATATAACATTAAAGTCATGCAATTAACTCGATACCTACAAGTGGAAAACCCATAGACCATCATATATCTATCGTGTACCTCAATGTATCAAAATACCAAAAATATAGAGTCCCGAGGTATCTCAAAAGCCCAAATCCCCAATATAAAACAAAATATGTAAATATAAACATACAAGCGTGCCTATATGTCTTTGAATCACAAATATTTCGGTAGCTTTCCCTTGCCACGGCTCAACTTAGGATCTCGCACTCAAGCCATCACAAAAAGACAAATGACAAGTCCAGAGTGAGTATTCCCTAGGAAATTAAGTGAGCAATACGGAACTTAAATATTGAAATTTAAACAAAATTATTAAATAAATATGTGGAAAGAAAACAAGCAAGCTCGTACTCATCGCATGCATATGTAATAGTGAAAGCTCAAAGTGTGTGTTCCTAAAGTCTAGGGTCGGACTAGCGCCATACTTCAAAATCCCACAGATACTGGCGAGTAGCACTCAAGCAAGGCCAATATATGGATCCAAGTAGGTGGTCGGCATGGAACCTATGACGCATCCACACGTGCACGACACGACTCTTGGGTAGCCCTATTCACCGAGATGGCACACGTTTTATGGCCTAGTGGACATACAAACGAAATGGCACGGAGGAGAGCCTCAACGTTCGTCCATTATATCATACCAAGAATAGAGTAATGAAGGACATAATATGAATTCAAAAGCAAAATAAAGTCGCTTGAGAAATTCAAAGTACTATAAACCCATCAAAACCACAACTCCACAACCACCAAACCATCACCAACACCTCTATAATTGAGATCAAAAGATAAAGAAAGTTGAGGCGTATGTGATTCTTACCTTGTTTTTGATTATTTCACCCTCCAAACTCCTAGAATCACCACGTTTGATCTCTCAAACCCTTGTTATTCTTGTCTCAAATTTCAGATTATGATATAAGAGAGAGAAACGGTGGTGGAAATTGAGGTAATGTTGACTTGTATTGGTGACTTGGTATCACATCTCACTTATGCATCTCTAGGAGATCAAATGAACTTCATTTGCTTCTTTTTGAACCTCACATGACTACAATTGTGACACCGATGACACACTCACCTTTGTATTTAACTCAAAAAGTGTTTCGGGTGTTTCTTCGCCCTGATCATACGCAATCACGAACCGCGACATATGCATACTACCATGTCCCCGACCACCAAATATACATTCCATATTATTATTTAACCAATTTTATTCATTTCTATGTGTATTAATTCCCTACCTAGTGTAAAGTTGGTTAAACTACTCCTGGTACTGCTTCAACATGCATTTCGAGGTGAATACTTAACATACAATCTCACAAGTCAAATATAATAGAAATACACACATTGCGATGTCATTTACTCTAGTTATTTATAAACATCACAAATTAAACAATTCAGCACACATTTCCAAGACAATCAAGTGTGCATCCGTATCAAGAATCCATACACGAAAAGTGACCACAATTTAGAGTGCTAGCCTTAAAAGAGATCGAAAACATTTCTTTTCTTTCTTTCCCAAAATCCAGAGAATTCAAAAATAGTAAAAACGAAAATTTTATTTCATTTTTGGGTTTCAGCCTCTATTTACATTTGGAGATAAACTTACTTAAAAAACCTATTCTTTATACAACTTTGTTGTATTTAGGCGAGTTCAAGCAAATCACACATACGTCCCTATTAATATGTTATCATATAACAAAATCGTAAGGGCTTTTATGTTATGAATTTATCATATAAAATTCATTACTCTAGTGCGATTGAAATTGCACAAAGCCATCTTTGTGTGTGACCCAATATTTATATGCGACGTTGGCGGTGAACAAAAACTATTTTGGTAAAAAAGTCGTAAGCGAGTCTCTAGCAAGGCATTATGACTTTCCAAGTAGCATGAATATCAAAATTTGATACAACCTAATGAATAACATATATCAATCCTTTTATCGTGCTATATCCTTTGATTAAACATAAGGCATGGAAAGTCACCCTTAATGTTCAATCGTACTAGTCTTGATTTTTAGGTAGACTAAAAATATTCAAGTGACATTGATCATATCAATTAACTTGGACATGGTCATTTAATAGTCTAACATATCGAGGGATCCATCTATATCTCTCTCTTTACAAGAGAGACAAATTTTATCTTGATTACACACCTTCACGTATTATCCAGGATGGTAAACAATCATAATTTTTATAATCATTCGGTTAAAGACAACGTTCGATTGTGTCAAATTAACATGCTCATAATATTAAAGTTTATGGTAATCTCAAGTCGTAGGACTTAATGATATAGCTATCATGAGTAACACATGTGACTTAATCCATTTGGTGTTCTCATAGCGGGTTGGTTTAATACCTTCTTCCCTAACAAGTACTTATGATCTCGATTCGTATCCCTATATGCATGATCATCACATGACCATCAATCATGACTCACACTAGTCTTAATTCATTGTAGTTCCCAATATAATGATCGAATAAGGACATTTAGGATATTTCAACAAATAACCATGGATCTTTTTACAAAGTAAACAAGCAATCACTTATAATAAAATAGCAAACAAAAACCTCTATTTTATTAACTAAAATTATGAGATAAATAATGTTTGTAGATTGACTTGGGGAACATTCCCCAACATCTTCAACTTGCACTAGGGACAATCATTCATGTATCTAATACCTAATGGTCTAACATGACCATCATCTTTCACTTGTGGAAGAGCCTTCATCAAAGGATCTGCTACATTGTCTTCGGTAGGAACTCTGCAAATCTTCAAGTCTCCCCTTTCAATGATTTCTCGAATTATATGAAAATGTAGATGTATATGTTTGGATCGGTGGTGTGATCTTGGTTCCTTAGCATGTGTTATCGCCACTGTTGCTATCACAATACAAGCAAACGGGGTTAGCTATAATAGGAACCACACCAAGTTGAAAGATGAAATTTTGGATCCAAATTGTCATCTAAATTTCGCATCGAATGATACATTATACTCAGGCTTCAATTATAGAATCTCCTATAGCTTCTTGTTTCAAACTTTTCCGCTCGTTACGCCTCCATTCAAAGTAAACACACACCACAAAAAAATAGTAATTTAGGAACATAATTAGTAACGGAATAAATGTTCGTTGCTAATTAACAATGGAATAACAAATTTGAATATGGGAGGAAAACTTTTTAACCAATTAGAAACAAATTACCAACGAATTAGCGATGAAATCTTAGCAATGGAAATAAATTCCGTTGGTAAAATAATCGGCGAAAATTTCCCTCCTAAAACTCCCTTGCTAATCCGTTGCAATTTAGCACTTGCAATAGATTAGCAACGGTTTATAAATTACCAACGGATTAGCAACATAATTTGCTTAATACATGTTGCTAATCCGATTCGTTAAAAACCGTTGCAAAATATAATTTGCAACGGATTAACAACGGATTAGCAACGAATTCGTTGCAAATCCGTTGGTAAATGTTACCCGTTGGTATTCCATTGCTAAATTAAAAGGGAGATAACAAACACATCTACTCCCAAATACACACACACAAACATAAAACCACCAAATTGCTCCCCATCTTCCTCACCGCCCTCTCGTTTGCTACCACGCCGAACCCGTCGACGAAGTCACCACCGACGTCATCTTCTCTCCACCATCATCGGCCTCATCCTCGGCCCTCTCCCGGTCGAAGTCATCGTCTCGTCATCACCGTGCACGTACCTTTTCTTCCTCTCTTATCTCTCGAAAACGACGTTCTTTCTCTAACGATTCGCTCATCTATCTCTCTCGAACAGTGAGATCTTTTTTTCTCTCTTGGTCTCTCTCTCGCTCTCCCTAGCATGCTCTTTTTCTCTCTAATGTGAACTATCTCTCTCTAGCTCTCTTTCTCTCTCCCTAGCACGCTTCTCTCTCTCTTTAACAGAGCTTTTCTCTCTAGCACTCTCTCTAGGTCGCTCTCTCTAGCAACGAGCTCTCTCTCTCACTTCCTCAACATTGAAGGGCACCACGTCTCCGTCAACAACATCTCGTGTGTCATCCTTTCGCTCGAGGCGGACTCGGCCGAGCTTTCAAATCATCAATCCTAAAACCCTCAACACTACCGTCACCACCACCAAGATTATCAACCCCAATTTTGCCTAATCGGGGCAACGCCACTTCAACGAGCCCAAGCGAGGCCAAGACTCGACCAAATCGCCATCATCACCACCTCGCCCGCCTCCCGAATGCCTCCGCGCTCTCCATACACCCCGCCACTGTGCCGCCACCAAAATTTCATTGATGGTTTTGTATTGGCAATGTGGTTTAGGTGTTGAGGCTCTCTTGTAGTGTATTGTTGAGTTGTTCAAGTTAGGGAATGAAAATCGCAACCCACTAATTCCCACCTCTTTCCCTTACTAATTCTTCTAAGTTGTGACTATATTTTTTTATTTATAATTTGAGCTTTCGTTTTCTTTACTATTCATCCTTATTTATTTGATTCATCTCTTTTACTCTTTACTGTTCACTAACCACTATTCACTATTAGTTCATTCTCATGTTCTTCATATTTATTGTGTAAAATTGAGAGGTTTAGTTTATCTAAATAGAGAAAAAACCTTTTGCAGATCACTTGTTTGAATTAATGCTTGTATGGGTTATTGGAATATGTCGTGGAAGTGAATTTTAAGGTTGATTGGTTAGTTTTGTTTGAATCCACATAGATGATAATTGAATGGCAAAGCAAAGTGTTATCATTATTATTATTGTTCGTATCTTCCCATCCTTATAATTTAAGAATTTTATCCTTCCTTTAAGTCACTAATGGGAATCAACAACATTCATCGAAATGCTAATTTAGGTTCTCAACTTACTACATTGATGAATTCACAAAGACAACATTATTTGAGGGTTACATTTATCAAACTCTAACATGCTCAACTTTGAAAAATTCTCTAATGATTTTGTAATTGGGTCTTTTGGGATTAAATGATTTGATGGTTGGTTAGGTAATGTTTTCAACTTTTCAATTTGTTCTTACTCTTAGAACTTTTGTTTTTGCAACTTTTGGGTTTTTATTGATTCAATGAGTTCTCTATTAAGTTTAAGGAAGTTTGGAAATGTTTCATACCAAGTTGCTAACCATATACAAGCAAGCTAGCACCACTATCTTACAATCATCCGTAGAATTCTCTTTTCATTTGCATGTTTCTATGGTTTGTTTTCATTTGATTCTTTAACTTTGTTTTGCTATTTTCTAGGTAGTGAAAGTGATCATCCCAACTCTTCGAAATCTTTCGTAATTGGGAGTGCCCTATTCAACATCTTAGTTGGACTCAAACCTCGCTCATTCTCTCCAAGATTCCCTATAGTAGGGAGATTCAGCTAAGTTTTGTAATTGTTCAATGCATTCATTTTGATTAGACATTATGATTTCAATCATATTTTGAATTTCTTAAAATTTTAATGTCTTGGATTTAACCTTTCAATTCATGTTTACATGATATTGTGAAATGTTGGGGAGATGTGAGACTTTCTAGGCACTCTCCCGCTGCTATTTATTAGGTTATGAAATTATTTTGTAGTCTATGTTATAGGGGAAACTCAGTCGAAATTTTTGTAGAATATGTGAAACTAATGGTATGACATTATTGGGGCAAAGAAGGAGTTGAAGTAGCAAATAAGAACATAAATGGGATGAGAATGTTTTATAGCTTCATGGCACCTTATGTGTTCAATTCACCAAATTCTCTTTTGATCCTGACAAATTTTTTAGGAATGAACAAAGTATTCTAATAGTGTCAACTTAATTGGATTAATAACATAGAGACTTTAAGAGATATATATACATAAATTCAATTAGTTGGGCTATATATGTGTTCCTATCGAAAAAATTAGTTGGGCTATGTGGTTATTTTTTCTTATTTTTTTTGTCTTCACTAATATTACTATGATTTTCATGTTTCCTAACAAGTATAATTTAATTAATAAAAATCATGAAAACTAAATACGTTTTAATTTTGTTTCTCAAGTCATGTCTTGTTTTGTTTTTTGTTTTTTGTTTTTTTGTTTTTTTTGAACTGAGTAAGGCATGTATTGTTGCTTGCATTCAGATTGAAATGTGAAATCATGGCTCTCATATTTGGTATATTGTATGCTTATGATTGAACTCATTAGAACAATATGCTTTACTTGGTTCATTGTATTGTTTTTTGTTGGTTGGGCACCCCTTAATATTGTCTTTTTTTTAACATTCTCGCGGCTTTTGTCACTATAAAATTTTGTTAGTAATACAAGTCATTTCTTATAACAAGATAAAAGTAACAATGCTTCAGCAAAAATAAAGATATTTAAATGGATAGATATATTGTAAAACTCGTAAAGATGGATAAGTACTATGAAAAGTCTCAAGTAACACTAGTTGATGCCAAAATTAGAATTTAGTTCCTACAAATTTAGTGTCACCCCTAAGTCAATTGGTTGCGCTATTTTTTGTTTGTGGTTTCTCGTATAATTATAATATGCATTCCTAAGCCTTTTAATTCATGTTTACATGATATTGTGAAATGTTGGGGAGATGTGAGACCTTTAGGCACACTCCTAATGATGTTTACTAGGTTCTGATTTTTTTGGTATTATATGTTATAAGGGAAACTCTGTCAAGATTTTTGTAGAAGTAACATATATTCATGGTCTAGCTAAAGGCATTGCAATATGCCTTACACAAACATTTTATAAATGTATTTTAAGGCATTGATTAGTCCTACAATTAAAAAAAATTGAATTGTCAGCATTTGCATTTAAAATAAGTCATCGTATTTTGTAGGGAATGTCGACAGTGAATAGAGAGTGGATGTACAATCACCTAGATAACGGGTTTATTCAAAGGGAGTTTGTTGTAAGGGTAAAGGAATTCATAGAATTCGCGAAGGCAAATTGTACCACTTATCACAATGAGGGTAGGATTAGGTGCCCATGTAATCGCAATAAATGCCGACTTCTACCCTACTTAGACGTTCAAACTGTTGAGTACCGCATATGTAGGTACGGGTTTGTTCCTGGATACTATTGTTGGTACAAACACGGTGAGAAATAAGGTTAGGATACGACATCCACTTTCTATGATTTTGAAAACAATTACGAACACGAAATCAACATCGATTATGGTCAACCATCGTCAACTTACCAAGAGATGATAAATAACGCGACGGGGCCTAGTTTTAACTGGAATCACATGGAAGAGGAGCCCAACCCCGAAGCACAACAATTATACGACTTGATTGATGCTAGTAATGAGCAATTGTGGCCGGGTTGTGCGAGCATGAAGAAATTGTCTGCCATGGCTAGATTGCTTTCTCTGAAATCGGCGCACCACGTTTCTAAATGCTGTTACGATGAGTTCATGCAATTAATCAAGGAAGCGTTGCCTACAACAACACATTAGTCGACAATTTTTACTCAACAAAATGACTTATACGAGGATTGGGTTTACCTGTAGAGAAGATAGATTGTTGTGAAAATGAATGTATGATTTATTGCGAGATGACTCTGACTTATCATCGTGCAAAATTTGTTGGCATTCTCAGTACGTGACTGAACGACGTAGTCGCGGTAGGAACACAAAAACAAGGCCTTGCAAACAAATGTATTACATTCACTTAGGCCCTTGATTGCAATGTTTGTTTGCTTTTAAATTAATAGCTAGACATATGCGTTGGCATGGCGAACACGTGTTCCCGAGCGATGTTATGCAACATTGTTCGAGATTCGATGGCACGGCGTCATTTTAACGAAGTGAATAAAGAGTTCAGCGCAGAGATTCAAAATGTTCATTTGCAGCTCCGCACAGATGGTTTTCAACCATTTGGGTTAAATGGGAGGCCTTACTCTTTATGGCCCGTGATTTTAACTCCATACAACCTTCCCCCGTCGATGTGCATGAAAGTAGAATTTATGTTCTTGACGATTATCGTTTGTGGACCGACCAACCTTAGCCAAAAAATAGATGTATTCTTGCAACCGGTTGTGAGAGAGCTACAAGATTTATGGCACAATGGTTTAATAACGTACGATATTTCGATGAAATCGGATTTCCAGATGCGAGCAGCTCTGTTGTGGACAGTAAGCGACTTTCCCGCATATAGCATGTTGTCGTGTTGGAGCACACACACCAAAATGGCTTTCCATACTGTGTGGACGATACGGAAGCATTTCAACTTCGCCACGGTAGGAAAACTTCATGGTTCGACTGTCATCGTTGATTTTTGCCTCAAAACTCTAATCTTAGGAAAGACAAAAAAGGTTTCTGAGAGGGAAAATAGTAATAAATGATGAACCTCCACCGATATGATCTGGTGAAGACATTCTGATGGAAATCGAAGCATTAGGATTAATGAAAGTAACAGAAATCGATGCTGATGCAAAAAATGTAGAGATTGCTAAGGATTTGGGATGGAGGAAACGCAGCACCTTCTGGGACTTGTCATATTGGAAGACGAACTTGATCAAACACAACTTGGATGTAATGCACACAGAAAAAAATGTGTTCAACAACATATTCAACACTATTATGAGTGTGCCGAAAAGACTAAGGATAATGTGAAGTCAAGACAAGATGTTTGGGAACTTTGTCACCGACCTTCTCTACATATAGATAAAGTGTCAAAGAAGTACTCGCTAGCATGCTACACTCTTGATACAGCTAAGAAACAAAAATTATTCGAGTGAATCCGATCTTTGCATTTTCTCGACGGATATGCTTCTAATTTTAAGCATTGCGTATATCAAAAGGGCCAAAATTAAAATTGTTTGGGATGAAGACTCATGATTGCCATGTTTTCATGCATATACTAATTCCGATTGCATTTTGGGAACTTCTTCCAAATGTTGTTTGGGTCGCCATTAGCGAGCATAATCTATTTTTTCGATCACTGGAGGCTAAAAGTGTAACCGTCTAGGATTTGGTTCATTTAGAGTCCAAAATACCTCTAATAATTTGTAAACTGGAAAAAAATTTCCTCCAAGTTTCTTCGACTCAATGGAACACTTGCCAATCCACTTACCTTGTGAGGGTCGACTTGCTGGTCCAATACAATTTCGCTGGATGTACCCGTTTGAGAGGTAATTTTGCTCATTCTTTATTACAAATTGACCTAGTATGTTGTTCATCAATACACAAACTATTGTTAATGATCAACATGAATTCCTTAGGTACTTTAAGCACTTGAAAAATAATGTGCAAAATAAAGCGAAGGTTGAAAGATCGATGTGCAATGCATATTTGGTGGAGGAAACAACCTCGTTTTATTCTTATTATTTTGAAGACCACATTACCACCTTGCACAATTGACGTCAACGCAATGGCGACGATGGTTTTGGTCCCAATCCTTATTTTGTCGGTGACTTCTCCATTTTTACTCTCCTAGGACGTACCATTGGTACCAGAAAAGAAAGATTCCTGACGGAACAAGAGTACGATGTTGCTCACACTTACATCTTACTTAATTGTTTTGAAGTCACGCCATACATCTCGTAAGTAACTCTATTAAGTCAATTTCTTGATTATGCTCTTACTTTATCATATCTTGTATTTCTTTCTACTAACAAACGAGTATGAAATGTAGCATCTTCATCAACGAATTACATATGTCAGACGGTTAAGAGACGAACGTCGATTATAATCTCGAGCAGAATTTCACTAAGTGGTTTCAAACATATGTAATGTCAAATTCTGTTATCGTGAAAGCTTTTCTTTTATCTCATAACGTCGTCATATAATCGTTGTGTGTTTGTTAGCAATCACGGCATAACATCACAGATGATACACTTCGTCATCTTGCAATCGGTCTTATATGATCTTGTGTTGTATACCCGGGATATGTTGTTACTGGATATAAATTTCACACCATGGTGTATGGTGCTAATAGAATGACACAGAACAGCGGGGTTTGTGTGAAAGGCTCCAACTACGCTGATGTTTCCCATGATTTCTACGGAAGAGGTTATCCAAATTGAATACAGTGGCTTCAAGCACACTGTGTTGTTCAAATGTGAATGGTTTGACCCTACATAGCCTGCAGGGGTAAAGACTCACCTTTCACTTAAATTGGTCGAGGTTCATCGAACTCGACGGTATAATAAATACGAGCCTTTCATTTTGGCAATGCAAGCTTATCAGGTATTCTATCTTCCATACCGTGCTATGAAACATGAACGAAAAGAGTGGTTAGATGTTTATTGTTGTCGACAAAAGTTCACCGATGAGGGAACCGTTGTCGAAGATGACATTGTTTGTTCGACGATACGACATTCCAAGCAAAGAAACCAACCACGTACGTTGTCACTGACCCGATAAATGATATTGGATTGATAGTGAATCCAATGAGTTCCAACATGATCAATGTACCAGAGGATAGTGACGATGACAAGGAAGATCAGGTGTTGGATTCTAAAAGTGAATTTGAAATAGACAATAGCGACCGACGTATGTTTATTTACTTGTATTTTGACGTTATTGACATTTGTTTATTTACTTGTATTTAGACGTTTACGTCGATTCCTTTTTAACTCGGATTATTTACGATTGTACGTGACATATTTTAGCAGGAATGACACGAAGACCCCCAGACACGATTTCGGCAGACGCTAACCTTGACGGTCAGCATTCGATAGGATGTGGTGGAGGACGCGCTCCCGCAGCGCGAGGTAGAGGACCATCGAGAGGTCAGGGCCCATCCGGATGGGGTCGATCTGCATTAGGAGATAGAGGATCACTACGAGGGGGTCAGACGGGACCCATTATTTCTAGTACACGGTCGTCTGGCCGAGGCCTTGACACTATTTCACCGTCGTCATTGACGAGGTCAATTTTGAAGACACATTCTCCCATGATTTTACCGACGGGTCCGTCATCATCCAATCACCCCCCATCGTCACATTCTAATCATTCTGGTTGTTCGTCCCGACGTGGCACTCAATCACCTAATATATCTGCTCCACCTTCCACTACATCACCCGCACCATCTAGCGGGTTCCATGAGGTCGTGGGAGCCCCCGATTGAGTGCCTCTAAGGCGTAATGGAGCTTCCCCGCGGCCTTTTTAGCAGCTCCCTTCCGCCAGCTCCTTCAGCATCACCTCAGGAGGGAGAAGGAGCCACGCCCCATATTGTTAGATTTCCCATTATTATTGAATATGTTGGGTAAGTTATCTCTCCAACATTAAATGACTAATTAATTATACGTACCCTAATTAAAAGTAGAGCAAGAAAAACATTTGACTAACTTCATCATGTTGAAAATGAACAGGAAAAATCGTTAAATTTTACATCCTTCAGAATTTTGTGCTCAGAGGATGACCAAAATCTTCAAGCGGGGGATGATCATTACTGAGGGGTACTATTAAAAGTTACTACCCGATCATCAAAAGGATATATATTAGGAGAGATGGAAAGTAAGTAAATGACACTAAACGATTGAATAAATGATTAAATATATTATTTGTATGAAAAATTAATATTTAACTATATTCATCTTTTTCAGCCATACTTCAGATGGGACCCTTCGATTGATGAGGCAATTGTGAGAGTTGCATATGATCGAAAAGCATGTGTTAGGTATGGCGCGTTCATGCACGAGCTCTGTGCCCTTGGCATGAGGCTGGACTATGTCACTAATGAGGAATGGAATAGATATCGAAAGTATTAGGCGTCCGCGGATTTTAAGGGTAGGTTTGAGAAGGCTTTACAGAACAGAAAAAGCAAAAAGGGGCCCTGATACAGGCCCTTCGAAGCACACTGGTGGCACACGATCTTTTCAGACTTATGAAGATGTATTATTAAGTGTCATTGTTATTTGACGTTTCCTTAAAATTTATATGTTTGTCGCGACTAATATGTTGTAAACTTTGATCTTTTGTGTGTTTGTGTAGGCTCTTGATAGGGATGAAGATGATGAGGTTACTTCTAAGATGTCTTCTTTCATGTTCATACCAAAGATCATGATGGAGTGACATTCATTGATAACATATTAGCACGGTTTCATGTAAGTGTCTTGTTAATATAAAATTTATAATTGCTTATAAATAAATGTTATGATTATACTTGCTTTTTAATTAGCTATTAATTACTTTTTTTTACATGAATTTTGTTATAGACCATGTTCTTGTCTGATGTTCCTATCACAACTTTATGGATCATGCTTGTTCTTGGTGATTTTTTTAAAAAAGATATTTAAGGTATCTTGACATAGTTCTTTTGTTTCCTAGGATTAGAGCAAAGTGAAACGAACTTTGACAAAGTCATCAACATTAAGTGGGGATTAATAAAATCTCATTCATAGCTAAATAAGTGTGTTTCATCGTATGCTTTTGTTGCATAGGATTAAAACAACGGATTTGTAAACATAAGATTATAGTAAACAAATGGATTTGTCGCATAAGACACTTAATCTTTATATTTTCATTGTAGTAAACAAACGCGACCAACTTAAGCTTAATTTAATGTTTTTTTATGCAAATCATTTCTTCTACATAGGCTTGTGTTCTATTTCTACCACTTATATCATATTTGTAGGTGCAACATTAGCTTAGAGTACTAATTTCTAGAAGCTCATCTCTTTGCTTATATATGAGGGTCCTATAATGAGATTTATATATGCATGTAAATTATTTAATTGCCATAACTTCTAATGAGAATCATTTTCATGTACTATATTAAATGAAGTTATCAGTACATTTTTCCATATCACACCTTCTTATGCATTAAAAATGCTTTCAAAGCTCTTCACTTCATGATGATCTTCAAATGTTGAAAAATTTCCAAACCTTCTTCCATTTACATTCTCACTGTCCACCCTAGTAAGAGAAATATAACCATTGTAAGTCCTTATTGGCATTCTCAATTTCAAATATCTTAGTGTGCACATGATTGAAGGGAAGATATCCAGTAATTACTTGCTTCTTAATTATCTATAAGTTACTTGCTTCTTTTCTTACATTGACTTTTGCTATTTTTAAGCATTATAAATGATTTTGGGCTATTTAATTTTTTTCATTTTCTTAATTATTTATTTTCATTTTTTTCTAAGACGACTTTGTTTTCGTGCAGGCGAAGCTCGTGAGGCGGTGTGAGGAGCACATTCAGGCTACACCGGACTGGCCGATTGATGAGAAACAACTCTACTACGATGCGGCAGGAGAGTGCTCAAAGGGGCGTGTTTATGGGCTCAGGTCACTTGCCAAGAGGAAGAAGAGATATGAAGATCCCAGTGCCAGTACGTCCCGGGACCCGATGGTGTAGCGTTCAGAGCTTGATGCAGTTTTTCAAAGGCTTGCACAGTTCGAGGCTTTCGTGCAAAGCCACTTGGGGATGCGCATGGACTTCGGAGCAAGCACCTTTCAGGCACCACAACCACCACCGCCGTCGCCACCACCTCAGGAGCATCATCACCAGGTTGGGATGGATCCGGCTCGTTCACCACGGCAGCAACACGATGATGATGAGGAGGATAACCATGATTGGCTGGATGAGGAGCATCTTGGAGATGAAAGTTTGGTATTTTAGTTGTAAATACAGTTTTTAGGTTTGTAAATTAAATTCAAACAACTTTTTGTGCATATTGAAATAGGCTTTTTTTTTTGGTTTAATTTAGTAAATAATATTTGATATTTTGTGTGAATGAATGGCATGAAATTGGGTTTCGAAGGATGTTATAGCACCCCCAAGGAATCGTTGAAGAGGGTGCATGGGCGTTGGAGAAGGCCATCTACAGGTTTTGTTGTTTAGAAGAACCGTGCTGTAACAAAATGCAATGAGAAAATTATTCTAAGCATACAAACAAAAAAGTAACGGAATAGCAACGGACATCAACCATATGTTATGGGTTTATTACTTGCGTTTCGTTGCTATTCCGTTTAATTAGCAACGAAATTGAAACAGAAAGCTTGGATTTCGTTGCTATTTCGTTGCTAATTAGCAATGGATTAGCAACGGAAGACTTGAAGACCGTTGCTATTCCGTTGCTAATTAGCAACGGAATAGCAACGAAATACTTGAAGACCGTTTCTATTCCATTGTTAATTAGCAACGGAATAGAACGCAACACTTAAAGGCTGTTGCTATTCCGTTGCTAATTAGCAAAAGAATAGCAACAAAATGCAAATTTAACACGATTTTTTTAGTGCTATTTTCATCTCTAATCCGTTTCTATTTAGAGATGAAAAATAATTTTCGTTGCTAAATATTTAGCATCGACGATTTTACAAACGAAATTAATTTCGTTGCTAATCCGTCTCTAACTGTGTTTCCGTTGCTATTCTGTTGCTAATCTGTGTCTTTTCTATTGTTATTCCCTTTCTATTCTGTTTCTAATTTACTATTTTTTTGTAGTGACAAATCAAGACTGCGATTTAAAGTCATCTATATCAGTTTGAAAACTTGAATTTGTATAATCATTTACAACAAGCTCATCTTCCAAACTTCCATAGATCAAGAACACTTGTTTAGCCCTTCTTAAGTACGTAAGAATGTTCTTTACTAATATCCAGTGACTCTCACTAAGTTCATATTGATATCTACTTGTTGCGCTCGAAGCATATGGTACATCAGGTCGAGTGCATAACATGGCATACATAATAGATCTAATAGATTATATGTATGGAATCGTATTCATGCGTTCTGAATCATCATTAGTCTTCAAACGTTGAGTCTTGCTAAGACTTATATAATGAGACATTGGCAACAACCCTTATTTAGAGTCTTGCATACTGAACATATTAAGTACCTTGTCAATATAAGCAATCTAACTTAAACCTATAAGCCTTTTAGATTTATCCCTGTATATCTTAATCCAAAGGATGTTGGCTGCATCTCCTAAGTCTTTCATTAAGAAACACTTCCTTAACGAAGACTTGACACTCTACAAGGTTGGGGTGTCATTTCCAATGAGTAATATATCATTAACATAAAGTACTAAGAAAACCACCACACTCCCACTGACCTTCTTTTATACATAATGCTCATCTTCATTTTTAATGAAACCAAATTCCTTAATTGTTTCACCAACACATAGATTCCAACTCCTAAAAGCTTTCTTTAATCCATAAATGGATCTTTGAAGCTTGCTTACCTTCCTAGAGTTCTCAAGATGAACAAACCCTTCAGGTTGTATCATATACACATCCTCTAGAAACTTTACATTTAGAAAAGCTATTTTGACATCCATTTGCCATATTTCATCGTCATAATGTTTAGTTATGGCAATTAGAACTCAAAAGTATTTAAGCATGGCTACTGGAGAAAAAGTCTCATCATAATCAATGCCTTGAGTATGTCTAAAACCTTTTAATACTAGCCGTGCTTTATAAGTATATACATTACCATCCATGTCAATTTTCTTCTTGAAAACTCATTTACATCCAATGGTCTTACCATCTTCAGGTAAATCAACTAGGTTCTAAAATTGGTTATCATACATGAATTACATCTCAGAATTCATTGCACTAAGCCATTTATCTACCTCATGGCTAGACACAGCCTATTGATAAGTAGTAGGCTCATTTTGATCTATAAGCAGCACCTCACTACTATCATTAATAAGAATTTCAAATCTCTCAGGCTGATGTGCTACCCTATTAGACCTAAGCATGCCTTTTGATACCTTTGAAGGTTCAACTAGTTTGAGAGTTTGTTGATCTCCTACTGGCAGTTGAGTGTTTATTTGTGGTTCTTGAACTTCTTCAAGACTTACTTTTATTCTCATTATCGTATTTTGAAATAAACTATTTTTCTATAAAGACACAATTCCAAGCAACAAACATTTTGTTCTCAGTGGGATTATAAAAGTAGTATCCTCTAGTTTCTTTAGGATAACCAACAAATACACACTTAGTAGATTTGGCTGATAATTTTTTTTAAGATTTGTCATTGTACTAAAACCTCACAGCCCCAAACCCTAAGGAAAAACAAAACTTGGCCTTTTCCTAAACCATATCTCATATGGTATTTTATCAATCGCTTTAGAAAGAACCCGATTCAGTTTAAATGCAACAGTTTATAAGGAATAAACCCCAAAGGAAATATGAAGATCTGCATGACTCATCATAGATTTAACTATATCCAATTAAATCTGATTTCTCCTTTTTGAAACACCATTCCATTGTGGAGTTGCTGGAGGAGTTAACTGTGAGATAATTCTATTGGTTCTAAGATGATCATCAAAATCCTCGCTCAAATATTCACCACCTCAATCTGATCGAAGTGCTTTAATCATTTTACCAAGTTGATTTTGCACTTCATTCTAAAATGTTTGAAACATCTCAAAAGATTCACCTTTACATTTCATGAGATACATGAAATCATATATGCTGAAATCATCAGTGAAAATAATGAAACACTGATAACCACCTATAATCATTATGTTTATATGACCACGTACATCAATATGTATTAGACCTAATAAATCACTTGCCTTATCACTATGTCCAGCAAAAGGACTTTCAGTCATCTTGCCTATTAAACAAGATACAAATATTTCATATGATTAAAAATCAAATGAATCTAAAAGTCCATCTTTATGGAGTTTAGAGATGTGTTTCTCATTTATGTGGCGAAGACGACAATGCCAAAGGTAGGTTTAATTCAAATCATTTGACTTCAATCTCTTTATAATTACGTTAAGAATAGGAATTTATGTAGACCTTTTCATGTTTAGAACATAAAGACCATCACACCAATTAGCATTTGCATAGTAAAGGTCTTTACAAGAAACTAAGCTTTATTATTCACAATAATGAAATTAAAACCATCCAAATCCAAGCATGAAACTAAAATGATTTTTCTGCTCAAGGTAGGGACATAATAACAATTATTTAAAACTAAAACAAGTCTACTAGGTAAAATTAACTCAGCATCCTATAGCCAACGCATCAACCCTTACTCCATTTCCAACTTGTAGGATGACTTCTCCTCTCTTTAGTTTTCTATTTTTCATGAGACCTTGCACATTAATACAAATGTAAGATCGACATCTAGTATCCAATACCCATGAATCACTAGTAGAGAAGTGAACTTCAATAACATAAATACCTGAAGCAGTAGTCACACTATTCCTATTATACTTTAGATCTTTAAGATAGCGCTTGCAATTTCTGAACCTATACCTAGATGCATGACAAAAATGAAAAATTCCTTCATTTTCCTTTTTCCTTCTGGGACTATGAAGTAGAAGCAGCCTTAGGCTTAACTGGTTCCACAGGCTTTGTGATAGTCCCAATAGCCTTGACAACTTTAACTTTTCCTTTGGCCTTCTTCTTCATAGCCTTTCATAAATATGAACCATCAACACATTAGCATTGAGTTTCTTGACATTCTGCTCAGCAGTTTTAAGTAACAAATGCAACTCTAAAATAAACTTCTCCATATGATTCATGTTATAGTTCATCATGAATTGTGAATAACTATCATGCAATGAATTTAAGATCAAATCCGTAGCCAAGGGAAGTCCAAGTCTGTCAATATGGTCATTATAGCCCTTCATTTTTAGAACATGAGGACTAATTGACGCACCCTTAGCCATTTTGCAAGAATGAAGGTTCTCAACTGTCTTAAACCTTTCTTACATAGCCTGTTGTTAGAACATTTGCTTCAGCATTATAGCCATGTCGTAAGCTTCCATGTGTTCCATATCCTTTTGAAGTTCAAGAACCATGGTTGCGAACATAATGCAAGCAACATCAGTTGAATCGTTGACATGTTAAATATGTGAATCCTTCATGGCTCTTAAAGCATTCGTTGGCGGTTCCTCAGGAATAGGATCATCCAGGACATACAACTTGTGTTCATGCTTGAGAACAAATTTTGAGTTTCTGAACCAGTCAAGAAAATTTGTCCACGACAACTTATCTTCCTCAATGATGGGTCACAGTGGTAAGGGATTAGTGTTATTTGAAGAGGCCATAAATCTACAACAAAGATTATGCAAAATTTCATTTTATTATAGAGGAATAGACTCCCACTAAGTTAACAACCTTACTAAAAACACTATGTTAATTTAAGGGACTAAAATCCATGTTTCACCTAATTCCAAGTCATTTTAGGCATTCAAGTTTGAAGTAGGTTATTTAGGTAGGTAACGATTACCAATTACATCATATGTAACTTTTAGTTTTTTGTATGAGATTATGACATCTTATGTATTAGCATGTGTTTATCTCATCTTGTGCCTAAGCTCAAAATCGTTTTGATAGCTTTATCAAGTCTAACCATTGCAAATAATAAAGTAACCGTTACACAACTTGGCTCACCAAGATAACAAATTCACTCTACGGAGGCAGACCCATATTGATGTAATTGAAGCCTTGACAAGTGTTTGAGAATGGATGGCACTTGACTTAAAATTTTGAAAAGGGATTTTTATTTGTTTTAGTGATTATGGTTTGAACAAGATAAATAACATATATTACAATGCGTGTAAAATCACAAATAAGTTAGGAAATTTTACTATTATTGACTACTATACGAATTTCCTTGCGTTACGAACAGTTAGCTGCTATCTCGTTGGCCGGTCAGCGGGCGGTGGTTTCGCTAACCTATCAAAGGAGGGGGTAAGGGGGCATAGCCTTTTTTTTAGACAACAAATTTTAGTTCTGAATATTGAAAACTACCTAAATTTTCTCATTATTGTAGTCAATCGAATTGACCAAAACTACCCCTTATTTTAATTCCTAAAAATATTAATTAAAACATTTTTAATTAGCTTAAGCCTACCTTTAACTTCATATCTTATCATAATCCAATTAGAATTTAAGATACTTTGAGTACTTATCCAATATAAATATGTTATATATCTCACCTATCTTATAGGATTTTTAATTCTTATATGATTACAAGTTTCTTTTTTATCTAATAGGAATATACTAACAGATAACCACAATGAGATATATGATCAAAACCAATTTTGATTTTTATTCATACGAAACTAGCAATTAAATCAAGAAATGAAATATTAATCATGCATTCAACACAAGAATCATATTAAATTAATCTTATTAACCTAATCACGATATCTATCATGGAGAAATACAAAATTATTTAACAAAATAAACTATGTATCCAACACAAAAATCACATTAACCTAAACATGACTTCTACAATGTGAACATACAAAATTCACATCGTTCAATATTAAAACATATGTTAATCGAAATATTCTAAACATGAATTCTATCATTGAATTAAATCATGCCTATGTATCAATATACATGAATGAACAACATGCTTTAAAACTAATTCTTGATAACATTTATCACATAATCTTTATGTACATCATATATACATTAATCAAGATCATATTTTCACACATATATCATATATACATCAGAGAAAACATGCACATGTTTAATAGAACATAGCCTAAGGCTCTGATAACACTGTTGGGTTTTGGGGTTCATATACAGCGGAAAATTCAAAACAATATTTGAAAAACCACAATAGGATTAAAAAATAAGTTCCACTAAACTAGATCTACAAAAGAAAATCATACCTTAATCCGTGATTTCCTTCCTGATTGTTCGATTTTCAAGATGTTCAAGTACGTGTCCTCTATCAAAAATAAACACACGAATGCTGACCACAATTTGGACTGCTAGCCCCAAGAGAGATTGAAAACATTTTTTTTCTTTCTCTCCCAAAATCCAGAGAACTCAAAAATAGTAAAAATGAAAATTCAAGAAAATTACACATATGTCCCTATTAATAAGTTATCATATAACCAATCTTAAGGGCTTTTATATCATGAATTTTATCATATAAAATTTATTAGTCTGGATCAATTGAAATTGTGCAAAGTCATTCTTTGTGTGTGACCCAATAGGTTCATGCGACATTGGCAATGAACCAAAATCATTTTTGGTACACAAGTCATAAGCAATCTCTAGCAAGGCACAATGACTACCCAAGTAGCATGAATATCAAAGATCGATACAACCTAATGAATAACATATATCATATCCTTTTGTCGTGCAATATTCTTTGATTAAACATAAGGCATGGAAAGTCACATTTAATGTTCAATCGTACTAATCTCGATCTTTGGGTAGACTGAAAAACATCCAAGTGACATTGATCATATCAATTCACTTGGACTTTGTCATTTAATTATCAAACATATTGAGGGGTCCACTGATATCTCTCTTTATATGAGAGGGACAAATTCTATTTTGGTTACATACCTTAATATATTATTCAAATGATAACCAATCATAATCTTTATAATAGTCTTGTTAAAGAAAACGTTTAAGTATGTCAAATAACCATGCTCATAATATTGAAGTCTACAGTAATCTCAAGTCGAATGACTAAATTATATAGCTATCGTGAGTAACAACTATGACTTAATTCATGTGGTGTTTTCATAGCAGGTCGGTCCAGTACCTTGTTCCCTAACAAATACCCATGGATCTTATTATAAGGTAAACATGCAATCACTTATAATAAAACAGAAAATGAGAACCTCTATTTTATAAACTAAAATTATAATATAAATAATGTTTGTAGATTAACCTAAGGCACATTCTCCAATACAAACCTTAATCTAAAACCCAAGATATCAATATATTGTGCTTCCAACAAGTCTTAATTTGATTTTTCATGTTTTACTAAACGATTCTCAATTGTTTTTATGAGTGTTTCCTAATTGTAATAGTTCGATACTTTCGATTTTTAAGAAATCCATGTTCAATACTTATGTTCTTGAATCATACATACTTATTTCTCAACCAGTTTTCCATTGGTTGTATAATTGTCTATTTCTTTAGTTATATGTATATTGATTTACTTACAACACCTTTGTGAATTTTAGACATCATAAGTCTATTTCATCTCCATTTACGCTCAGTTTATTTTCACAAGTCTATTATGTCTTTAACTCTTTGTTCTTGCCCTTACTAGTCATATCTCTCGAGTTAATTATCGAACAGACAAGGAGAATATACTTCCTATCGCATATCTAACAATATTACATAATTACATAACAAGCATAACACAATAACCAAATATCCTAGCTCACAGTCACTTCCAAACTAATCGTGCTCAATCACTCTTTGGTTCCCGACCAAAGTTTTCCTTTATTAAGCCAAACCTAGGCTATAATGCCAAGTTTGTCAGGGCATGTCTCACTAAGTTCTGACTTAGCCTGATTTCCCTAGTAAGGCACCTAATCCATTTAACGAACGTTAACCTCGAATATTTTCTTATTTCAATCCTTATTAATGCTCCAAATCCTAGTTTATATCATCAATGAAACTCAATTCCAATTTTATTTTATTGGAGCAAATTAGGAAATCATATGCAATGTATTTCAAATTTTTTAATAATTTTGGAAGCATTTCTCCTAATAGTGGCCTGTCAAAAAAATCACTTAATAGACAGCAGAATGAAAAGGCGCCTAGAAGGACTCACAACTCCCTGCAATTAATAATCTATATCGAATTTAGATTTATAAATTAACTTAGAGTCTCCGATAATTTTCTTACAACTTACAATTCCAAAATAAATCGAAAGTGAAATATAAACTTCTCAACTTGCTTTAAACTAATTTAGGAAACTCTCATAATCTTTCACTGGTGTATTATGACCTACCAAAACAATATATTAGATCAATTTACAATAAGAATTAAACTACTTGAAAACAATCACAAAAGATATTCGATGACTTGTTAGTTCTTCCATTGTAGCTGACCCCAGTTAATTTGGGACTGAGGCTATGTTGTTGTTGTTGTTGTTGTTGTTTGTTCTTCCATTGTCTTCATATAGAACCTGACATCATCAAAAACAACTCGAAGATGTCAAGAAGTAAAGGCCTACACTGCTCTGTATTCTTGTAAATGTTAGTCCGAATACATGGAGACATGTAATTGCATTTCCAAATATAAAAAATTTATATCATAAAGTGAAACCCTGTTATTACTTTTCAAGGTTCATAATAGGTTCGCCGACCCAAGAATGAATCTAAAATAGTAATAAAAGTCCAATGCATTCTCCTCAGAAAAACTACGTACCTTGGGTTTTCTGTAATCCGGTCTATGTGGACAGGAAACATAGCTCCAAGTCCAACCCGTGAGCCATAGCACTAACAAGCCATCGTCCGAATGACTTAAATGCATGACCAAGAATAATGCTAAATTGAATACAGACTATACATAAATGCACGTACAAATATAAATTCAATTAATAGTAAAGATCACTATATGGTTTGCTTACAACCAACAACTTTGAGCTAAAGTCTCAGGGTTCTCGGAACTTCAGATCACCTTTAAAGTGCCTCCTATAGATTCCCCACATGCCCAATTACATTAGGGATCAATCTTCAAGTGAAACTAAATAATGAAACCCCATAAAAACAATGGTCGAAGTATGCTCGATAATTGTTTCCAAATAAGTATTTATAACAATTTCAATAAGCTATCAATTAGCTTACTTGGGGTAATTTCTTAACCATGAAAACATCACTATTTCTCATATTAACCAAAGAGGAACTTCTCGAACTACTTTCGTACTTTCCATAAACTCCAAGAACATTTAAATCGAATCATAAACATATAAGTTATGAATTTTCCAATATAGCCTCTTGATTAGGCAAACTTTAATAATTTTGAACTGATAAAACTTCTCCAGATCAATATTTTTTAAATTAAATCCTCAAAATTCAACACTAAACATTAAGAAATCACTCAATACCACATTCAAAGTATTTCCACAGCCCGTTGAGTCAATTTGGATAAAAACCAATAATCCAATTCGTCAAAAATCCCCATGTAAACCACCTTTACTATAAAACATCATTAAAATAGTTATCAACTGAAATGCATCAATTCAATTCACCAAAACCCTAACCTATATTAGTGTGATTTATAACCAAATTGGCGTAAATCAATGTAATATACCAATTCACAGCAATCCCTACCAATTTCTATTAAAAGCCCGCAAAAGAAATTGCGAAATCGAGAGAATTCAAATTGAATTAAGGGAAATTCCTTGAATTAAGAATTTACCAAATTTTGAGTCAAATACTTCGTTTCACCATAGAAGCTTAGCTAGAACATACCGTCTCGCTATGCTCTACCATTTTAGAGAATGAAACTAGATGAAAATCAGATGTCGGGGAGTTCACGAAGCAAAAGACCAAGTTGATAAGGGTTAAGGAACGAACGAATAAACATTTTGTTCAATTGAAATGAAACACCGTTTCATTTCTCTTTTTTATCTTTATATATAAACCCTAAGATGCTTGTCTGTAGCTTAATTTTATTTATTTATTCTTGAAATCCATATTTTTGACGTGTTTGGGCTCTTGGTGCTAATTTTGGGTTCGAGTTTTCACCAAACTAAGCCAACCTCTCAACAAAACAATCCAACTCCATAAAAAGTCCATGACACTGGTTTTGGTCACACCCAAAACCCCAAAAATCTTGACTTTTTCCATGACATACCAAAATTATTTGAACTAATTACCATACTTAACCAAATTTGCACCAATTTGAACCCAATCTCAACCATGACCACCACCAACTGATACGCAACTTGATGCAAAGTCATGTACTAACTTCGTTTTTATTCTACATTGCCATCAATCCTAGCTTGTAAGTAAGTCAAGGAAAAATCCCCATGTGATACTTAACATTTGATTTACGAGTTTTTGAGCAACCAATAATTTTATTTTCACTCGTTCCCGTTATACACGCTCTTACAACCTCGATTATGATAAAACTAAGGATAAACCTCAACACATAGACTTCGCAACAAAATATTGTATACAACATCTACTAGGCATACAACACGCAAAAATAATATTTTTACTCGTGATCTTCGGTCCGTGACACGTGGGTCCCACTTTGGATACTTTATCCCAATTTGAGTATGAAAATGCTTAATTATCCTCCTAATCCAGTTTATGAAATTCTCGGATTTCACAATCATGCCTCTGTATAATATAGGATTGACAGCAACACTTTTTTCATCCTTATGGATCTTTTCACTAGAGCTCATAGGTGTTTGAATAGATTTAAGAGTGTCCAATCCGAGATGTTGGCCGTGGCAGCAAGTATAACGGCTCGATTGTAGTAATAATGTAATCAACTATTGTTGTTTACAGATATCGTCCTTAAGGAAAGGTGTATTGCACACACTGCACTTAGTCAAATTCACTCTATTGTTAAGAAAATCACTTTTTAATTGGTTAAACTAAACTATTCTATTCAAAAAAAATGTAAATTACTTTGTACTCTTATATTAAGAAGATCTTAGTTCACAATTTCACCAAGGTAAAATAAATAACTATACTTTTCAACTCACTTCCTTCATCTTTATTCTTTGTGCAATGCTCAATTAGAATAGACAGATTTCCTTCAAAATTACTTCAACCTACTGTCGTGGTGTAAAAGATTCTAACGTGCAAACTAGAACTTCACCTATCGGTGTGAATAATATAAGTTCCACATTGCGTTCAGTTCCAAATATTTAGATGCATAACCACTCAAGTTCAGTATACGTGCCTCCCTAATCAATAACTATATATCGTTGTTATATATTTTACAATAATATCGTTCATATCCTTCTTAAAAGATTTAATAGCCATGGTAACTCCTAAAACCTCTAATCAACAAACACATGATCAAAATGTTCATAGCATTCCGATTAGAATCAATACAAATTCTATTCATTGCACTTTTTAACATTATAATTTATTCATAACTACTTTAGCATATCATTCATACCTTAGGATCCATTGATCCCTAAAATAAATGAACTACTCACTCATCATCGAAATCAATATACACATCATGGTTTTCATTCCAATCGAATATGTAATTAAATATCTTCAATTAAATCAAGAAAACAATACTGAATAACCACACGTGGAGTCTTCAATGTCTTCTCCTCCAAAACTCTTCTTAATACCCAAGAACATTGTAAACTATGCTAATTTGTGGTATATGATTGCTCTTAATGATAATTGGTAAGTTTACCATGTTTTAATACCTATTTATGCCTCTAAGACACTTTACAATACATTAAGAAACCCTAATAAACAATTCCAAATGAACTAGAACTCTAAATTTTCTATTTTTTACATCCCAGTGCTTTCCATAAGTGATCCCATGCTATGTGTAAAGCGACGACAATGCTACAGCTTTGACATTTTTGTATGTATTTTCCCTTCACAGTTAGCTCATCGCCCGACATAGTCCATCCCAACACTGTGCGTACAACTCCACAATGTCGTCACTACATCTAGTGTCATGCACCTATTTTCTTTTCCTCACGCTTTTTCCATGCCTTGACCACGCTGTGTGGTCATGTCCCACGGTGTCAAGCCACCTTTCCACGGCTTCAAGTATGGTTTTATGCATTTTATCCTCGTTTCATCATGAAATCATTCCTTTGTCTCCTTTATACCTTGTACACCTGAAAACACATAAATACAATTAATTAGAGCTCATTCTTAGATATTCATACCAAATATTCTACTAAACTAGTCGTATATATAAGTTCAATTAATCACTTATCAAAGACGCCCAAACTCACGCCCCGAGCAAAAGTGTATTCTACTAAGTGCGCTTACTACTACTATTGAAGTCCATACTCATTTTACATCATTCATGGACTATCCTTTAAATCAAATAAGTTTGAGTTCCTAATTTACTTAAGAGTTTTTTCCTTGCAAAAACTAAAATTTTCAAAACATGTAGCTTTAACAACATATATAATTCACTTTAGAAACTCAAAATTAGTTCACCACCAAAACCATCATTAATCATAATTTTATTTTACCTCAACACTGAAGTAGCAAGTGTACAATCTCATGATTTCTCATTAAGCTCAAGCATTCACAAATAAGCTAGATCATACTAGTTTTGTAGACTTTAGCACTTCAAGAGTCCATAGGAGTTAATATAGTTGGAAAGAAATCTTAACTTGACTAAGTTACATATACTCTAGCTAAATCTTTACATTTGAAGAGTTTTAATATAACCTCCGCCTTTCCTTCATAATATATATCTATATATTTTTCTTTTCTTTTCTCCTCATGTTTTTTAACTTCCAACCATCAAGTTCTTTTTTCCTTTTATTGTAGAACTAGCAGGACTCTCTAATTTGTATATTTAAAACTTTTGTTACCACTTCTCACTTTCACTTTATCAAGCAAGTTTTAACTCGAACTTCTCATTAAACATCATGTCTATATCTTCCCCTTTTAGTACTAAGTGTTTATTTACTTTATACTCAAGTAAGATTCATACTTATTATAGAATTCCTTAGAGATCTAACTTTTTCAACAAGAAGTGTTCTAGTATTCTTCTTCCTTTTGTTTCAAGTTCTTGGTCTTCCCTAACTCTAGGTTTCTAATCGTGAAATTGTACCGTTGTTTGCTACATTTCTTAATTTCTCCAAAAAATCGAAAACACTCTTGAGTTTCACGACACTGAGCCATATCCTCTCTAAATTGTTTCCTCATCTCAGTAGTTCATAACCTCTACTATCATGAAGTCAAGTCCTCAAGTGGTGGTACTGGTGCTTTTGGTGGTGGAGGTGGTGGAAACAATTATGTACAATCCAAGTCCTACTCTCCTATAAGTGGGTCTACAAAATTGTGACCCTCTGCAAATAACCTATTGGTGGTCCTCTTTTACGTATCCTTTATTTTGCAACTCTTAGGCCAACTCCACTGCTGGTGTTGTTGTTACGTGATCCTCTTTTTCTTTGGCCAACAACTTGGCCTCAAGTATGTCCCTCATGGCTCTCTCTCTCTTTTATCCTCGGAGTCTTGGTACCCAGTCGATGATTTCAAGGTTAACATAACCTCCTCATCTATTGTTGTTTGGGCCTCAATATCAAATTCCTCATCTTGATTCAATTTCACTCTGGTCGTCATGCACATTTGGGTGATTAGGATTGGAAACAATAATTTATTATCTCTCTTAGTCATTATAGACTTCTTCAAGTTCTTTTAAATGATCTCCCTCATGTTGATCCTCCCGTTCATTATAATCTCATACAAATAAGCTGCTTTAGGCTTGTTGATCTCGCCCTGCTAAGTAGTTGGGTATAGTGAAGCAACTAGAAAGCGTTGCCACATTTTAAAACTTTCCTTACACTTCCTTTCTTAATGTGCTTCGGCACATTCTCAACTCCCATTACCCATCCTTGTTGTCATTGGACAACCCCTGCTCTCTCAATAACTCTAAAAGGATATAGGTTATAAGGTCTGTCTTACAAATCATCCGGGAAGGTTTATGATTCTCCAACCATTCACAAGTGCTCTAACCCATAGATGCTATTTATGTAATGCTCATTAAAGGGGACCAATACGCATCTCACCTTCTCTGGGTCACCTTTCTTTGTAAACTTCACATTGGTATAAAATTAATAAACAAGTTCACTGACTACATTAACATCGTTCTCTCTATATTCTTGAGTGAATTGCTCTAAATCTTGTTGCCTGATGAATTGTTAACTATCTTTTCATACTTAGCCAGTAGGTTTATTCTTTTTTCGGAAATGAAGTCCCTATTCTCAACGACCTCATATCTCTCCTTAACTTCTCTACTAATGTAATACTTAGACTTAAAAGGCTTAGGGCATTCTCATTTGGATCTTTTGAGGATGATGCCTCATTATTATTTGCCCTAACTTCACTAACTTGACTCATTTGACTCTTTGTTCTTGCCATTTTCTCAAAAATTCACATTACACAACAATTCACGACAGGTCTTCAAATCGCCTAAAATCAAAATTTTCATTCATAACGGTCATTCACTTTCCAAATAATGCAAAAAAAAACATAGAGTAATTCACCATAAGCCACATTGATCCGCTAAATCCACACTACTTACAATTCCTATTAAACAACCTCGTTTCCACAATTTATGCAATTTCGTCTAGAATTCAAAATTTCAAAGCATAACTAATGAAATTGTAAATTTTCCTCAAAATCAGATTACTTTTCGGTTTAGATTACTCGTTTGGCCTCTATTAATCAAAGCCCTCTCACTTTGCTCACCAACTAAAAACATATTGCTCTCTTGAATCAAATCTTCAAATCAATGTCCTAGCTCTCCCCCTTGTGCAAATTAGCAATGTACTCTCTTGTTTCACTCTCGACACTAGGAATACTCTTTCTCTCTTAAAATTGCTCAAACTTGGGTTCTAAAGAGATGTATGCTTGGTTGGTGGTGTGTGGACGTTCAAGTGTGAAAATATGGGTTGAAATGGGTTTAAAACCCCCTCCTCGATACTGATGTCATCCCCTATAGGGCACAGCGTCACCACAATGTGGCCACGACTTCAAGACCATTGTGATCTTTTTTTGCTTACAACTCAGTGTCATCCTGGCGTCGTCCCAGTGCACTCTAAACTTCGTGTGTGTATACACACGACGTCAACCAGACTATCTCCATAATTTTGCAAATTTTTCATTAACTCCTTATTGCCGCTCTCTCGACTTTGTGTATTACTACACAAGGCGTTGTGACAACGTGAAATACGCTATAAATGTAAAAATTCCATAAAAACTTACCTGTGACTTGTCAATGTACCCAACCTTTACAACTTTAATTCGTTTGCTCTTTTACAATCTTTATTGAGTTAATCGAGACTTCTCCACTCCAATGAAATGTCACCCGGCAAATGGTCTCTCTTACATATTTAGCACAATGTTCTCTCCTACACATTTAGCACAAAACTTTCAAAAGTTAGAAAATTACTAAAACATTTGTATTATTCTAACTAAACTAAATAAATTACTAATTGAAATTTAAATACTGAAATAAGAAAAACTTAGGCTGCCTCCTAGTAGCGCTTAGTTTAACGTCATTAGCCTGACTCTTTTTCGCTCGTTTAGTCTAAGTCTAAATCGAGATACTCCATTTGTAGGTCAGAAATAACAATATCTCTCCTATTCGGACGTACTTCTTGCCCTTCAACAAAGACAATCTTCTCAACATCATCATCCTCCTCAATACTCATTGTGATATTTTTTCTTCCTCATGTGCAAGACTGCATTGGCAGTGTTCAAGAATGGCTGCCCAAATATCGTAGACAAATCATCATCTATATCATAATCTATTACTTCAAAATCAGTGATAAATGTAAATCTACCGACTTTCACATGCACATTCAAAACTCTCCTTATTGTTCGTATCAAGTTACCATCAACTACTTGCAAATTCATGGTATCAGTAAAATTGATCTTCAAATCCACTTGTAACATGTCCTTTATAGGCATTGCATTGACTGAGGCTCTCATATTACATAAGCTTTTTCTAAATCAGTGCCTATCAAAGTTCAATGGTATGCATATATTTCCAAGATTTCTCCTCTTGATTGGTTGAAGTCTCGGTGTGAACTTAAATTTTTATTCTGGCTTCTTCGGAACAACCTTAATGTTATTACCTTTCGATGCTTGTTCCGAAGGTTCTTCATCTTGTTGTTTAACTCTATATTATTTCTTCCCGTGCTTGTTATTCTTCAAGGCATTGATCATTTGTTTCTTAAATCCTTCAAGTTCATCTTGCTTCACTTCCATTCCTTTCTCATGCATTATTTCATATTTTCTCAAAGCCAAAGTGTAGACTCTTTCTGACTTGTACATCACTTTCTCTTGCATTGGCTCATTCATTTTCATAGTGCTCATCATGTGAATAGCACTAACATTCTCTTTGGGATTTATGATAGTGTTACTCAAAAACTGCCCTTCATTCCTTGAATTCAAAGCAATGGCTAGTTGACCAATATGTCTCTCCAGGTTATTGATAGATTGTGAACTCTCATCATCAATCCTCTTTAGAGCTTGCTTCACATTTTCCATTTTTTCTCATGTTTTTCATGACGTTCCCTATTGTTGGTGTCGATGTCGTGCAAAACTTTCTCAATTGTCTTCAATGAAGTTCTCTCTTTGCTTTGGCCTAGCTTCCCTTATTGGACTTGTTGATCAAAGCCTAGATGTAACTTCAATGCATTATCAGGATTTCCATATCAGAAGTTTAGGTTGTTGTATCCTTGATAAAACCTTTAAGGAGACATTCCTCTCTGCTTGAAGTTGTTTCCAAAGCTTTTGTTGTTTATGAAGTTGACATCTTCAAACTCCATTTCTTGTTACATGTCCATTGGATTTACCACTATTGCTTGGTAATTAACGGGTTATCCTATCGCTTGCACTTGTAGACTTTGTTGTCCCATTTGAAACTTTGCCATTTAACTGCTCAGGTAGGATAGTGGTGCCATTATCGCAGCTTATGAATCAATTGCATATACGCGTACTGGCATTCTCACTGTAGAACGAGTACCGATTATAGAGTTTTGAGACATAAGATCCAGAAGATCTAATGCTCCATCATCATTCATGGTTAAGAGAGAACCACCTGTTGCGACATAGATTAACGTTTTGGTGGTGTGATTCATTCCATAGTAGAAAATCTGTAACTGTTCCCATTTCACATATCCTTGTCGTAGACATCTCCTCAGCATTTCTTTGAATCTTTCCCAAGCCTCATTAAGAGACTCGGCATCCTCCTGCTTGAATTGATTGATATCCTATTTCTTTTCACTCACTTTCACTAGGGGAAACAACTTATCTAGAAATCTTTTATTGATTTTTTCCCATGAAGTCATATTCCCTGCATTCAGTCCTTGGAACCACGATTTGACTTTTCCATCCGATGAGAATGGGAAAAGTCTTATCATGATCACCTATTTTGTAACTCTAGTAATATGCATGATGTCGTACTTGTCCTGAAAGTTTTCTACATGTGTAACAGGATCTCCATTTGCTAGCCTGTTAAATAGGATATTCTACATGTGTAACAGGATCTCCATTGGCTAGAATCTTCATCACTTTTTTTAGTCTTTTAAACTTTTTCCTTAAAGTAGTCACAAAAACTTATCTATCCTCCCACTTTATCTTGCACTACCTGATCACCTTCGCATTTGTTATTCCCTCGACCCTATTGTTGGTTCCAGTTCCCCACTTGGTCCTCCACCATCTTGATTCATTTCAATTAATTTCCCTTGGTGGCTTCTTTTCCTCGGCAATGGCGCCAAAAACTTAATCGTGGCTGCAAGTATAACGACTCAATTGTAGTAATAATGTGATCAACTAATGTTAATCACATATATCATCTTCAAGGAAGGGTGTATTGCACATAGTGCACTTAGTCAAATTTTTTCTATTGCTAAGAAAATCTATTCTTAATTGGTTTAACTAAACTACTCTATTCTAAAAAAACTAAGTAAATTACATTGTACTCTTATATTAAGAAGATCTTAGTTCATAATTTCACTTAGGTAATGAATAACTATGCTTTTCAACTCATTTCCTTTATCTTCATTGTATGTGTGCAATGCTCAATTAGAATAGACAGATTTCCTTTAAATTCACTTCAACCCACTGTCATGGTGGAAAAGATTTTAATGTGCAAACAAAAACTCTATCTATCGGTGTGAATAATGTAAGTTTCACATTGCTGTAAGTTCTAAAATCTTTAGACTCATAACCACTTAAGTTTACTATTCGTGCCTCCTTAATCAATAACTATCTATTGATGCTATATATTTTGCAATTGTATCATCCTTATTTTTCTTAAAAGCTCCAATGGCCATGGTAACTCCTTAAACCTCTAATCAACAAACACATGATCAAGATGTTCATTGCATTATGTATAGAATCGATACAAATTCTAACCATTGCACTTTTTAACTTTATAATCTATTTATAACTACTTTAGCAAAGCATTCATACCATATGATCCATTGGCCCCTAAGATAAACGAACTACTCACTCATCATCGAAATTAACATACACATCATAGTATTCATTGCAACCAAAGATAGAATTAAATAACTTCAATTAAATGAAAAAATAATGTTGAATAACCACACATGGAGTTTCAATGTCTTCTCATCCAAAACTCATCTTAATACTCGATAACAATGTAAACTATTCTAATTTGTGGTATATGGCTTTCTTAATGATAATTGGTGAGCTTGACACATTCTAATACCTATTTATAACCCTAAGAAATTTTAGAAAACAATTAGGAACCCTAATTAATAATTCCAAATGAACTAGAACTCTAAACTTTCTATTTTTTAATGTCCTGACGTTGTTGATAAGTCAATAATTAAACATGTTTTATAATGTAATTTAGGTTGAATTTAAATATAAATGACAATATCACACTATGTATTCATTTGTTTTTGTGATTTCAGGATTTAATTAGGAAAAAGAAGAAATGAAAGAAAAAGATGAAGAATAGAGAAATAGCCAATTGGAGAACAAAGCCAGTGATTAGCCAGTGATATAAGATTACAAAGGAATTGCAAAACAAATCTGCAGCAGAGAATAGCCAGTAAATCATCAACGAATTGGAGTTTACACTAAGAATCGCCAAATGAATCAGTAGCGTGCAGAGAGTCAATTCCTATGATTAACATAGTGATTTGTGAACAAAATGGAATTGCTGACAAGTCGTTGAGGTTGATTACGATTTTCTTAGATAAAAATAAGGAATTTGAGTTTTTTTGAGATTTTTATATCTTAGGAAACTATAAATAGGACCTTAGGGCTTCGAAATTACTCTTTCTCTCTCTCTCTGAACCCTAGAAGCATTCTTTATTAGCTATTAGTTTGGTTTATTAAATTTATGTTTGAAGCCATATATGTGCTTTGTTTATTTCATTAAGAGTTATTTATTTAATTATGTATTTAATTATATTATTGTATTATTCATTTCCAACATGAGTGAGTAGTTTATTAATCTAAATAAACCCTAGACATGTATATACTTTGTATTGCTATATAGTTATAATTAAGGAATCATGTACTTAATACTTTAGACCTAATCATACACAATGATCACGATTTTAATAAGTTTTTTTTGCGTATTACAACTAATGAGGATCAATATTGTATGTGTTGTTGCAAATATGTATTATGATATTTTGATTATGAGTCTATGTCTATAATTATTGACAACAATTATAGAAGTTGTAACTAGGATTAATCTATGGGGTCATATTACCTGAGTGGATGTTCTAGGTGATTGTGTTCTAAGTTATTTAATGATTAGCATAATTTGATTAATATTTTGTTTAGATTAGGCATGATTTTCATTGAGTGTTAATGTTATTGTATTTCTATTTTATTGTCTTTTATCCAATAGCTAGATTTACAATGATAAGGATATGGCTTATTTTTCATTGAATATAGAAAAATCGATGGTTTGGTAAAGGTTATCAACCAGTTATGAATTAGGATTTAATGATTTCAAGATTCAATGTGATATATTTATAACTAGGTTATGAGGTGATGTTATGTTCTAATGTTCGAATGCAATCCAAGTATATTACATTGTTTAGTGGGGGTTTGTTTAGTTGTTTGTTTAGATACTTATATTATATTGAATTTAAATTTTGTTTAATTAAGTTTGCATTGAATTGTTTGAATTAGCTTAGTTAGTTTAGTTAATTATGTTAGTAGTTATAGTTTCTAGTTATTTAGTATTTCAATTCCTGTAACGACCAATTTTATTAACGCCTTTATTTATATCGTAGTTGCAAACATAGACGTCAGCTCAAATCCACATGGACGCCGCGGGTAGGCTGGGACACACGTCGAACTAGGTGCACTAGTTAATTGTGTGTTGGATTGCTTGTTTGTGATGCATTTCATAAATTTATTTGTTAATACATCGCATGTGTGTATGTTGAATGGCGATATCATGCGAGTGTGTGTGATGGGTAGTTGCCTTGAAGTGCATGTTAACGCTAGTATCAAGAGGCGAAGTACGAGTACACTAGGAAGACTCAACAAACTTACATAAATATGACAAAGTTATTAAGTTGAAATGGGTAATGTAATCATAGGCTTACTATATTGAAATTTAAATAATAGACTATGGCCTGCTTTGAAATGCGTTTTGAGACGCGGTGCATCGGATACTGGTTAGTCGAAGGTTACTGGGACCATGAGATGGGTAAATTGGATAAATAAAATACTAACCATATGGTTTTGTAAGGCTTAATGTAATGTGACATCAATTAAATAAGCTAAGCCTATAGTTCACACTAAATAATGAAGACCATGAGATGAATATCTAGATGATCATAATGAGTAGTACTAGGAGATGAGTGTGCTATTGGAGTCATTAAGGAGTGTGTTACACCATGTTTATACACCACAAGATAATCCTCCGGATACATAAGCACACTTGATCTTATTCAAATATATGTATACGGGACATAGTGGAGTTTTTTATCTACTACTCAAATTTTTCTCATGCAATTTGAGAAAACCAGGGAGAGAGAGAGAGATAATTCAAGCTGGGAATTCACACATTAGAGACCAAATCAAGAGCTCAAACCAAGGTAATCATCATCTTCATCTCCTCCACTTCCAATGAACACATTTTTGATTGAATTAAGTGAATTTGAATTTGAAGGTTAAACCTCTGATTTTTTGGTGAAACCTTGATGTATTACATGTTATTAGATCATATTCATAAGGAATTTATCACTGGTTTAATTCGAATTGATGATTTTGATGAAATTGGGAAGTTGTGGTGAATGCGTGAATTTGAAGAATTTTGGTTAAAATTTATGTTCTAGACTATGCTAGATGCTGCTTTGAAGTTAATATTATATATAAAGCATGTGTAAACCAATAAGGTAGCTAATTGAGTGGGTTAAGACAAAATTCTCGACTTGAGAATTATTCCCAAAGCAGAGTAGTGCGCTAGCACGTTAAATAGTTAGCATAGATAATATTATATCATGTTCAATAAGGTTGCTAACTGATGAAGAACAGTAGCGCGCTACATAATTCCCTTAGCGCGCTGCATAGATAACGCGCTACACATGTCCCTTAGCGCGCTAACTGCATATCAAAATGGATTTTTAAGGGTTGTTTTGGTGATTTCTCACCTAATAAATGACTAAACACTAGGACATAACCTGAAACTATACAAATTTGACTTCAAGGACTTGGGGAAACCGTAGCTCGGTATCAGGAGCTGGTTGGGTCGGATACGGGAGTCCGGGGAGGTTTGAGAGCGGTGTGAGGTTTGTAAAAACCCAAGTGAATAGGTCTGAGTATTTGATTATGTTTTATACTTCATTTCCATCATTTTCTTGCTATTTCTACTACTCTATTCCGTTACTTGGACGTGGGTCGAGGTTACTCCCCTGGATTTCCCTGGTTATGTGCTCATGATGCACTGGAGTTTAGCACGTGTGACTCGACTCTCAATGAATGGCAACCTGAGCTTGCTCTTGGTGCACGTGTCGGTGACTCACTGATTTGGTCGGCACTGTGAGGGACAAAGTCTCGGGCCAGTTGGGCGCGACCAGTGGTGGGAACTTAGTGACCCGAAGTACGGTCTATTCCATCTGAGCGAGCACACACATTTGTTAGCTTATTTGTTATATATTCATGCGATGAGCCATTTATAGTTTTTTATTTATATTTCGTATGTTTACTTGACAGTATTTCTTGCTTTTCATTTACTTTATTATGCGAATGCTTAGAGGGGTTCCTTGGAATTTTACTTACTGTACTCGTCATCTATTTTTTGTGATGATTGAGTGCAGATCCTAGTAGGGGTCCTAGACGACTACATCTTACTGCCCGCTGTCGAGGACCTACTCGTACGTGTTTATTTTTGAGGTTTTGTATATTTTGGGTATTGGGAGACTTGAGATGACACCTTACATGTATATATACCTTGTTGGTGGTATTGTTGCTTATATACAGAGTATTTTACAAGGTTTTCCACAGTAGGATTTGCTCTTTTGAATAATGTTTACCATGCGAAATTACTTATACTAATCGTATCAATTGAGACTTCTGCTGATTTATGTTAACTTGTAAGAAATAACCCACTAGTATGGTTAAGCATTAGAATAAGCTACAAATTAAGTAACAGTTGAAATAGTTAAATACCCACAAAGAATAAGTTAAGAAAATAAGGATAATCTACTAATTAATTTGATAATACACAAATGAACACGATCTGCGAGACATGAAGAGGGACTCGATGGATAATAGGTTTTAATGAATGCGAAAATTATATGGAAAGTGTCGATAAGACACGTGTAGTTGGGCCGTAAAATAAGAAAGCTCTACTACTTGCTTGATTTCTAACATTACTTACTCACATCAATTTATAGACAAGGAATTCACGGAGACACATCACCCTGACAAATGGGACACGTCGGGGAGAAATTAATTATCATCTTGATAATAATTAAGTTCGGGACGAAAACAAATACGTCATGGAGATATGGGGACAATTTAAAAGATACCATATCAAGGATGAAATTAGTATCTTCTCGATGTTTTTTAATAAGATTAACTATATTAAGAAAAATAAGAAAAAAAATACTTTCCTTAAAGTTTTCAAAACTCCATTGGATACTATATCTCATTTACCACTACTACGAATAATAGAAAAATAGGGAGAAACTATTGTGCACAATCGATACGTGTCTAATGGAGCTATTAAATTTTGGCTTATACTTGGAGTGGAGGTCAAGTCGCTTTTTTTGACATCCGTAAAAGATGCATTTGAAGGGGTAGTAAGAAATTCTCGTGACAAAAAGTCTGGAAGAGAATTTGAAGTTCCTGGTATATATGTAATATCAAAATCAAATATACTTAAAATTCTTGGCGCCATTACTTGAAAAAGATGCATTTTTTTTTAGAGAGTACAAGTCCCTTTTGAATTAAATATTGGAATGTGTGTAAATGATTTTGTAACTAATTTCTTTCGATTTTAGTTGTTGTATGGTCTACACAGAGAGTGAATTGTGGTTTGTTTAGTAGATTTTTTGTTGTTTACAATTTCCATAAGATTGGAGAAGTTAAGATGGGAATCATCAATGGATAATTGCTCATTAAATTTTTGTTGTCGTTTTTAGGAGAGAATGCTTGTTTAATTGGTGGAGAAGAAGAAGAAGCTTCATCCTGTTTAACAACTTTTGTGAAATATTGGTATTTTAAATCAGGATCAGAAATGTGATCACCAATGGCAAGAAGAAGATCTTCATAAGCAGTGAGAACATGGATTTCTGGTTCGGAAGAGGAAGATGATGATGAAGTATGAGGAAGATTGGATACACAGTGACATTTCTCTTCATCCGAAGCAGAAAGGGCAACATGTCCAATGTTCATTGGAGCACTTCGACATTTATTAGCATAATGACCAGGTCGTCCACATTTATAACAAAGATTTTGTTTAGTATGTGGATCAATAGATCGTTTTCGTACAGCATACGATGGTCGTTGTTGTTTGGAATAACGAACTTTGGAAGTTGATTTGTGATAGTAGGGAGGTTTATAGAGATAGGTATTTGGCTTAGGACGCTGGGTATGCTTTGTCCTATGTTTAGGTGTGGTATATTTAGAAACGTCAATTTCTTGGCGAAATCAAAAGTAAATTTCCTAAATCATGTTTTAGGGTTGATTTCTCTTTTTGAATTTGGCGATTGAGTTTCATATCATTGCAAATGGATAGCGCACAAGTTTGCACAAACTTGTGTGATATCACCATAGGAAAGTTCAAAGCAAGAGTATTGTCATAATGCTCATTGATGAAATCTTTAATTTTGGAGGCAAAGTATGGTGGTAAACTCCGCAATAAAACGTTCTTTCGAACATTGCATCATGTTTTTCTAAGTTAAAGAATACAATTTGGTAAAGAAAGTATCTTTATACCAGCGATAATCATTAAGAGTACGACATCTAAGACTATGGAGTTGATCCCTAATCTTAGCATTAACAGATTTAACATGACCAACAAATTGCCAAATTAATTCAAGAATGAGTTGATTCATTAGAATCATAGACCCATTCACCATTGGGTCCCATAATAGGATTGTCTAATGCATCAGTTTTAGATGATTAAGAATTGATTCTCTTTCATCATCATCCATGGTATAATGCCACCAACCATAAAGTTGGCGGTGAAGCCACAAACTATGGCTTTGGTCGTATCGTGTTCGATATGGTTTTGGAGGATGCTAGCTTTTGCATAAATATGCATTTTGAGGACAACTTCAATGATTTGATATTCAGAAAGTCCATCAATACTCCAATCATATATGGCGTTCCGTCATATTTCGATTACGTTTTATCTTTTCTTCAAGAATAAGGTCCGATGGGGATGGTCTTGAATAATATTGTTTTGATAATGGATATCTATTTTGGCGAAATTGTGGATTATGTCGACGTCTTGAATGTCGTCGACGGAAAATCTTGTAAATTTCAGGAAGATTGGAATCTGAATGAGATTCAGATTTCATGGAGTTCGAAGTTGAGGTGTCGACCACTGATTCTTTATCTGACTCAGTTGCGGAGGAGGATAAACTCTGAATCGTAGGAGCGGTAGTTAAAACGTTAACGACCGGCCTTTGTCTTTTGATCGAGAACGAGTAGATGAGTAACTTACGGTAGAAGGAAGTGGGGGAACAAAGATGGTTTGGAGATGAGGTAGTCGGGTTACCGATTGATATTGGCTAAGTTTTGATGTCGGCACATCAAAAATTCGTAAGAAAGAGGAGTTTTATAAGAAGGCATAGATGGAGAGGCCGATGGTGGAAAGAAAGGTTTAGTAACCTTTGGTGGTTTTTGTGGGACATTTGGTTTAGTAGAAGATGTCGGAGGCGAGAAGTCTTGATTGTAGAGAGATATAAATTAGTATAATTGTTTTGTTCAATTATATTATTAATATCTCTTTTGGTAATTGGTCCTTCTAAATCAGTAATAGCTTTTAAAGGAGCGGCTTTAAAATCTTTATGTTTTATAGTTGCTAATGGGGGATTTTGTTGATCAAATTTTTGGCCGGTTGTAGTTTCCCAAATAACATTAATTTGAGCAGATGTCTTGGGACTTTGAAGGGCTAACTAATCAAAGAAAGAAATGTTTTGCTTATGTAAATGAATGTAAGCAAAATATTTTTCTCTAAAGATTGATTGATGTTTAAAAGGAACCACATTTTACAAAAAGAGGTTTTAATGGATGGGTTAAGAATTGTTGTTTAAGCAATTCATAATCCATGACGAAATTGTCAACATGATCTTCAATGGTTACAACATTAATATGATAATCAAGCGAAACCGAAAAAGTCGACATTATCATTATCAAACTTCTTAATAGTTTGCCTTCTTTTTGTTTTCACCGAAGATTTCTTATTGGTATTTCTTTTTACTAATCGTTTTCCTTGTCGGTTCTATAGGATCTTTACATCCGTTTGATCCTGAAATATATAGAACTTTTAATTGATGTTTAAGACAACAATAATTTATGAAAAATTTAGCTAATAGGATGGAGGATGGCAACAATAATAATAATGACGATGTCATTAAAAATAAAAATAATAATAATGATATTAGAGATATCAATAATAATAACAATAAAAATAGAGAACTCACTTTTAGACAAGAAAATTAAAATTTTACAGCATATAAGCCTATGTGCATAGCATACCCCGATGGATTTCCTAAATTTGAACTTAGATCTGAATTTATTAGTGCCTTACCTAAATTCTATGGTAAAGATGATGAAGCCCCACAAAAATTCATAACTGAGTATCGACATAAAGTTAACTGGATGAAACCGAAAGAAGGTACCCTAGAACAAGTCAAACTCAAAGTTTTTATTTTTGTATTGAAATATCATGCACAAGATTGGTTGTTCTATCGTCCCCAAAATTCAATAACTACACGAACTCAAATATTTGAAGCTTTCCTAAATGAATATATGCCTGCTAGAAAAAATTAGTTCTTATAGAAAGAAAATCACGGTTGCAAAGATGAAAGATGATAAAAATTTTAACGAATTGTAGGATAGATTCTAAAGATTAATTTCTTCTTGTCCACAAAATGAATATACTCAAAGAGCTTTATTAGAATATTTTTATGAAGGACTCAATCACTTTAAACAAAGGTTATTAGACACACTATGTGTTGATTCTTATTTGAAACAAAACCTACTTTAGCTAAGGAAGAAATTAATAAAATGGCTAAACAATCTAAGCAATATAGTGAAAAGATTGAATCCTGAAGGAAAAAAACTTTATGAAGTTGATAATAGAAGAAATAATACATCTAATAATAAAATTGATGAATTATCTAATATGGTTAAGCTGTTAATTAAAAATAGATCTAATCAAGTTCAGCTTGTGGATTTTGTAATGAGGTTACACATCTTACGGATGCATGTCCTACTCTACATGAAGAGAATACAGAAAAGGTTAATGCAATGATGAACCAATTTTTTCGTCCTCCAAGAAATCAATAAATAGCGATACTTATTATCTTAGAAGACAACACCTAAATCTTAGTCATAGTCCTTAAAATAAAAATTATAGTACTTATAGACCAAGAGCTCAAATGCAATATGAACCTAATCAGTAACCTTAACAAAATGCTCAATCTCCAAATCTAAATTTAAAGCAAGTCTTGCATAATTTTATGAACCAAAGTCTTTAAAACTTTATACAGATTTCTCAAAATAAGATTAAAACTGATACCACTATTAATGAACTGATAAATTAGTTAAGTCAAATGAATTTACAAATAAATAGGTTAAGTACTCAACAGAGTCATCAAGCTAAAGTACCTACTTAAGGTGTTGTTGCTCCTACTAATCAAGCATAAGTCAATGCTTTATTCAGTGATGAGAAAAACACACCTATAACTGGAAAGATACTTAAACAAGGTAATAAAAAGAAAACACATAAAACCATTAAAGAAGAAAAAGAAGAAGAAATGATGGCTAATGTCATTCCTACTAGAGAATAGATAGCTAAACAATTGAAATATACACCTTTTTCCGAAAGGCTATACCCATGGCATTTAGCTAGAGTTGAAGCATATGAAAAATCATTACAAAAGTCTGAAATAATTGATAAGGATGAAAATTACAAGATTTTTGATAATTTGAATGAAGATATACATTCATATTCTACCGTTCCACAATGATTAGCTGATGCTAGGAAAGAAGAAAACAATGAAGACATTCTTGAAGCATTTAGGAAAATATAAATTAATAAACCATTGATGGAATCAATTATTAAATTTTCTAATTATGATGAAGTTTTGAAAGAATACTCTGAATATAAGGATAATTTTTTAGAATAATCTAAGGGAAACTTAGGACAAAAGGTGTCTACTTTAATTAAATAGAAAATACCTAATAAATGTTCCGATCAAGGAATATATGAAATTCCTATTACATTAGGAACTTCTTTTATAGATTTTGCTATGTGTGTTCTTGGAGCATCAATTAATGTTATGTCACTTTGACTATATGAGTCATTGAAAATAGGTTCATTGACTAATACACCTATTAATCTTACCTTAGCTGACAACACAGTTATTAAACATTATGGTTTACTAGAAGATATTTTAGTAAAAGTAAATGACTTAGTATTTCTAGCTGACTTCTATGTCATGAAAATGGGAGACTTGATATCATCTAAATCCCCACCTATACTTTTAAGAATACCATTTCTTATTATAGTTAAAACAAAGTTAGATATCTTTGATGGAACAATGGCTATGGAATTTGAAAACAAAATTGTCACTTTTCATTTCATAGATGAAGATGTCTATGATAATTCTAATGAATCTAATAATGAGAAAACTAATGATAATGAATCTTTGGAATTAAATTATAACTTAAAAGCTAAAGTATACGCTATTATGCAATAATAATGGAAGACGGAAATGTTATGACAAAGAATGAGCAAGTTGAAGATACTTCAAATAAAAAGATAATAACTCTAGAATGAAGAGTTAAGAAATCGAACAATATTGAGAATGATTTTAAAATGGGTTAGTTTAAAGATACAAAGAAAAAGAAAAAGAAGAATCTAGCAATTGTCAAACTCAATGATCTAGGAGATATATACATAAACATAAAAGTCAAACGGGCTTGTTTTTTTAAAGCTATTTGTGATACAGAATCTAAAGCAAACTTCATGCCTATTCACTTATTTCTTCATACTCAACTGTATTTTGATGTACTTGCTTCTGAAAAAGTTACTCTACCAAACGCATATTCAATAAATCCAATAGGAGTGGTTACTAATGTACCAGTTCAAGTTTACAAGTACATTATACCATAGACTTTTAGGTAATGCCACACTTCATCAATGAAGATCCTCCATTAATCTTAGGATGACCTTTCTTAGCCACTTCACAAGCTGTCATGGATGCTCTAAATAAGACAATCACTTTTAGGGTGCATGGCCGAGCAATCACTTTCTGGAATGACACTAGAGTAGACAATCCTACATTTAAGTTTATAGAACTAGTTTAGAACTGTGTGGATCAGTCGAGCCAACAACAGCAAACAAAAGCGCTCTATAATAGGCACCCTAAACCATATCTTTACTTTTGCTTTTAGTATTAAGATTTGTTAGTTGTTTTTATATTCTCTCAACTTTTGACTCTTATATAGGGGATATTTTAGGAATTTTATTCCGAACTAATTTCGTGCAAGGAGGTTGATCGAGCCAATTTCTTTTCGTATTATAATGTCTTAGGCATTTGTTTTTTATGTTAATCGATTATATATAGTAATGAAAATATTGTTTAGTACAAATCATAGTCAAATTATGACAATTTTAAATAATTTTACCTTTTTATTGGACATATATGTGATAAATATATAGGAAAATCAATTAAATTGAAGAAACAGTTAAAATAGGCTAGCAATTTTTCAGAGATTCCTGTTTGTACTGGAAGTCGCTGAGAAAGTCAGCAGTCTACAGAAAATTTAATCTAATTTCAGGCAATGATTTGTCACTGATTTACACTTATAATTAAGATTCTCCGAACTAATCGTTGAACCACCAAGGCTCATTTTCACTAATTTAGGCACCAATTTCTCAGTGAATCCACTTAAACCATGAATTGCTAAGAACGAATGCTCATTTTTAAAAACAGCGATCCAAAATCGCACATTTCACACCCATAAACCATTGTAACTTTTCGATCAAGAGACCAAATTTTTTAGGTAGATTCTAGTGTATTTAAGTTATTCTCACCTCAATCTTCACATATTCAACCAAAATTTTGGTGAGTTTTGAGTGTAGAGCCAATTAGGGCTTGAGCAAGGGGAATTCAAAGTTGGAGCTTAGAGGAGTGTTCTAGAGGAGTTTTGAATTTTAAACTTGAAAGATTCACTTTCAAGAAGGTAACCAATGAAAACCCTAGCTCTTTATTGATTATATTTTGAATTTTTCATGGATTTTTGAATTTTTTTAGGTTATAAGCTAAATTTTGTAATTTTTTCTCTAAATTGGTTTTGATGTTGAATTTTTTCAATTATAATACTAGTATAGGTGTGGTGTGATAATTTATTTTTTGATATCGAATTTTCAAACTTTTTTTAGTATATGGTTAATGAATTGAGTTTTATACGCAAACTAATTTGAGATTAAGTTTCAAATGAGTTTGGAGGTTTTTGTGTTTGTCTATTGCATGACTTGAATTACTTGCAAACAATTGTTTTTATCAATGATGTTTCATCGATAAATTTCATATGAATTTCAAACTTTTGATTTATAAATGAATTTTTTCAATGAATTTCTCCTTATTAAATAGATAAGTTGAATTTTACCGAACATTTTTTCGACAATTTGGTTTTAAATGGTTTTGCAGGTTTATTCTTTTAACTATTGAAATGGCCGGAAGTGGAATGGGTAGAAAATCGAGGGAGGAGAAAAGAAAGAGGAAGTTAGTAGAGAAAACTAAGGATAAATCCAAAGTTTCCCTAATTCGACTGACATTAGTCTCTTTCAATACACTTAGGATTAGACCACAACGAGAGCCTACTCCACCTTTATCGTTTAGCTATGATTCTGAGGAATATGAGGAGGAGGAGGAGGAAATAGAACGAGAGATATTGATGGTAATGAAGAATTATGTTCTTAGGAAAGAAGATTTTATCAATGACAAGGCTTTTGATAAATTCAAGAAAGATGTAGAGAGAGGAAGGAAGTTAATCCTGAAGAGGGGATTTAATGTCAAAAATGAGTTAAAATATAGGCCTAGGATATTATATATCATTAATGCGAGAAACTGAGGATTATTGACTAGGGACTATAACCATCTAGACCTTAAGGATGTTCCTAATAAGAAGGGGTGCAATATTTTAGTAAGAGAGTTTTATGTTAATGCTTTTGGAAGTGACAACAAGACAGAGTCACAATTTATAGGAAGAACATTGGATTATTCCGCTACAAGAATAAATCGGTATTTTGGTTTACTGAAAGTTCCTCATAGAGTAGACGATGAGTACCTAAAACCTCAATATGTGATTAAGTACCACTACCCCACTGAGCAAATTTGGGGAGGATTAGAGGCAATCCATGGTGATGGATTCAATTTAGACATGGATGGGTACCCGAAGCACATCACTACCAAATGTTTTAGGAAGATCACAAAAGCATGGTGTTATTTCATCAACGTCAACTTACAATCGATTCAGCAATACTACGAGATCGCGAACTATAAAGCCACCTTGCTTTACCATATTGTGAGGAGATTGGGATATTTGGATGTTGGCAAGATTATTTATGAATCAATTAGGAGTGCCATCACAATGAAGAAGAACGACATATTACCTTTTTCTTTGATGATTACGACTTTTTCCAGAGCAGATCAAGTAAACATGGCAGAACTTAAGATGGATGTTTTACCAGAGAAGACCATCACAGATGATGTACTAAAAAGATATCTTAAAATTGATTGATATGAAAACTTAGAAGATGACGGGGAGAAAGTCGAGAAAGCAAGACGGGAGAAACAGTAAAGAGGGAAAATTAGAGATGGTATGAATAGAGTTTTGGAAGAAATTTATAGAGCTAGAAATGATCCGAATGTGGAGCAACCTGCTATGGACTATGATGGACTTTATATGGAGAGCATTCACAAGATGGAGAGGTCGATGCCTAGAAGACATAGAAGACAATGATGTGCAGAGGTTCTTGTGCCATCTACATAGATGCGTTTACAGCCTAATCATGATTTTGATGTTCAACTACTGCAAGGTCAGGACTACACCTTTTATGATCCCATTGCGAGTAACCAGTCCAAGAGGATTGATGCAGTGGCGGATGATGATGATGATGATTCGACTTCCGAATGATGTCATTGATTTCTTTAATCTACTTTATCTTTATTCTCTCTAAGTGATAATGTGTGAGGTCTTGCATGTAAATCTCTAGTGATATACTACATGTGATCTGTGGTGGGGATATGCTATATGTGATATGTGCTTAATGGTTTGATACATTTGATATGCTAATATTGTATTACATTTGATGATAACGTTATGTTTAATACATTGGTGATGATTTATTCAAATTTTTATGCACTCTGTTTGATGAAATTTATATATCGAGTTTATTTTTATATTTATTATCCAATTTATGATTATATCAATTCGTTTATACTTCATGAGGTATTTTTTTGGAAACCCGACTTGGTTTTCAAACCTTGAGGAAAAGGGTTAGAATTAGTTTGTGGGTATTTTAGGTGAAGTATAGCAATGATAGAAAAGAAAGAAAAGAAAGGTAGAAGATAAGTCAGGAATTGATCCAACAAGTTCAAACTTTTGAACCAATATTCAAATGAGTCGATGAAATTTTTTAAATTTCTTCCGAATTTAAGTAAGTATGAATTTCATTTTATTTTATTTTTTAATTAGGAATATAATATAATAGAATATATATATCTATATATAATAGATTTTCGAATGAAAGTGATATTTTTATTACCCAAGTGAATTTTATGATAGAATGAATGAATTTTGATACCTTTTTTATTAACTTTACTAGTCAATGTATACACTTGATTGATAGTCATAAGATGGGTAGGAGATCGAAACAATAGTGCAAGATGAGCAAGACAAATTTCTAGGAATCTTCCGATACAAAAGTTATTGATTAAATATTTTTATACTATATATATAGAAAATTATTATGCTACAATTGAAAGAAGAAATGGATAAGAAACCAATGAATTCTATAAGTTAGAAAGAATATTTTCTTCAACTTTAGTAGACAGTGAGAAGTGCTTACAAGAGTTTAAAAATATATAGAGAGTCTTATATATTTTATAGGAAATGGAGCAAATCTGTAGTGGGAAAGATGTGAGAATATCCAAAGGAAATGGAGTAGGGACTCAAAAGTCATATGAAAAAATATAAATAATAAATAAATAATAGTTAAGATGAAATGAAAAAATTAGAGATGGAAAGAAGGATGTTCTTAAACTCTTGAAAGACAAGATTTAGCTCCAAGTGCTTGAAACTAGGCTGAGTGAAGCATTTTTTAATCTAACACGTTTTAAATGATATATTCATTGGTATCTTGGCAAAATTCCTATTGATTTTGATTGTGGTATTTATAAAGTATTTTCTAAAGTTAAGATTAATCTAGTCGTTTTTGTGAGATTTTATACTTTTCATTGTAACCTTGATGTTTGTTAGTGGAGATTGAGAAAACTTATATTATTTACTGGCCTTGGTATTAAACTTTAAGTTCAAAGGGGTGTTGTATTGGGTGGTTGAGTTGCATTGGGTGGTTGAGTTATTATTAAGTGATGATTCATTTTGTCTAAATCATTCTATTCTATCATAACTTTTATTTACTTGCGGGTAATATGTTTCAATTTGAAGATCACATCTTCTTAAAACTTCTATTATTTAAAGTTAAGATGATTGAGAGTATTCATTTGCTCGGGACAGTAAAGGGCTGAATTTGGAGATATTTGACAAGTTAATAATTAGACATTTTTATAGTGTAATTTAGGTTGATTTTAGATATAATGATTATATTACACTAGGTATTCTCTTGTTTTGCGATTTCAAGATTTAATTAGAAAAAATCAAGAAATGGAAGAAAAAAAAGGAATAAAAGCAAAACATACAGCTAGAGAATAAAACCAGCAATTAGCCAGCGATATGAGATTACAAAGAAATTGCTGAGAAAATCGACAACAGAAAATAGCCAGTGAATCTTCTGCGAATTGGAGTTTACACTAGGAATCGCTAGATGAATCAATGGAGCACATAGAGTAAATTTTAGCGATTAAGTTAGCGATTTGTCAGTTTCGTGAATAAAATGGAATCACTGACAAATCGCTAAGGTTGATTACGAATTTTTTAGATAAGAACAAGGAATTTGAGTTAATCTAAGATTTGTATATCTTAGGTAACTATAAATAGGATCTTAGGGCTTCGAAATTACTGTCTTTTTGAACGTTGGAAGCATTCTTTACTAGTTATTATTTAGTTTTCATTAAGTTTATGTTTGAAGCCACATTAGAGCTTTGTTTATTTCACTAAGAGGTATTTATTAAATTATGTCTTTCAATCATATTATTGTGTTACTTATTTCCAACATGAGTTAGTATTTTATTAATCTAAACAAATCCTAGACTTGTATATACTTTAGATTGCTAAATAGTTATAATTAAGGAACCATGTACTTAATGTTTTAAATCTAATCATGAACACTAATCACGATTTTAATAAGTTCTTTTTGTATATTACAACTAATGAGGATTTATATATTATTTATAGTTAAAATAGGTATTATAATATGTTGAATCTGAGTCTATGTCTATGATTATTGACAACAATTATAGAAGTAGTAACTAGGATTAATCCATAGGGCCATAGTAACCGAGTGGATGTTCTAGGTGATTGTGTTCTAAGTTATTTATTGATTAGCATATTCTAATTAATATTTGGTTTAGATTAGGCATGATTTTCATTGAGTGTTAATGCTATTGTATTTCTATTTTATTGCGTTTTATCCAAGAGGTAGATTTACAATGATAAGGATATGGCTTATTTTCCATTGAATATAGGAAAATCGATGGTTTGCTAAACGCTATCAACCTATTATGAATTAGGATTTAATGATTTTAAGATTCCATGTGATATAATTATAACTAGGTTATGAGGTGATATTATGTTCTAGTGTTTGAATGTAATCTAAGTATATTACATTGTTTAGTGGGGGTTTGTTTAGATATTTATATTATATTGAATTTGAATTTTGTTTGATTAAGTTTGCTTTGAATTGTTTGAATTAGTTTAGTTATTTTGGTTAGTTAAGTTAGTAGTTATAGTTTTTAGTTATCTAGTATTTCAATTCTCGTTTAATTAGATTAACTAAATTAAGAAAAACAAGAAAAAAATACTTTCCTTAGAAGTTTGCAAAATCTCTGTGGAGACGACATTCCATTTACCACTACTACAAATAATAGGAAAATACGGGAAACTATTGTGCATGCTCGACATGTGTCAATTGTCAATAAGTGATCCCACGATGTGTGTGTAAAGCCACGGTGCCGCCATTGCACCAAGTGCCCTGCACCTATTTTCTTCTACTCACGCTTTTTCCACACCTTGCCCATGTTGTGTGGTCATTTCCCATGACATAAAATATGGTTTTATGCATTTTATCCTCATTTCATCATGAAATTATTCCTTTGTCTCCTTTATACCTTGTATACCTGAAAAAAAATATATACCATCAATTAGAGCTTATTTCGGTATATTTATACCAAATATACTACTAAACTAGTTCTATATATAAGTCTAATTAATCACTTATCAGCAGCCATATGCAACAACATGGTATTTAAGTTTTTAAATTATAATACAAATGAACCCTACTATGAGTTGTTTCAATAGTTCCATTAGTTTCTAATCTCAAATTTTTTGATATTTCAGGTGCGACCTTTGCTTAGATGCATCAATCAAAGCGCTCAGTTGACAAGCTGGGATTTGTAGAAGTGTCACTGAGACGCAGATGAGCTTCATAAGATCATTTAGGCGTTTGGGATGAGTGCACTCACCAAGTACTTATATGGAAAGGCATAGAAGACACTCATATCTGCCTTTATAGAGAGATGGCAGTCGGAGACCGACACTTTTCACCTTCCCTTCGGTGAAATGTCAATCAAACTGGAGGATGTTAGCAGACTATTGCTTATTCCTGTGATGGGAAAGGAGGTTGTTTGTGATGCCATTTCCACAGGCGAGGCAATCAAGTTGGTGTATAGGGCTCTTGGTGTGCCAGAATCTTAAGTAGAGAAACAGCTGAACAAGGATTTGAAAGTGAACAAATCATGGCTGAACGCATGATGAGGTTCAAAAGAAAAGCCATCCAAAAAAAAGGCAATGAGAAGAAACAATTTTTCCCCCAATTGAGTGCACAGCCCGAGCCTACTTTTGGTACATCCTGGAGTGGACCTTGTTTGTTGACAAGTCGGCAACAAAACTGTCAGTTCACCTTCTACATTTACTAAAATATTTAGACCTGATCAAAATGTATGCATAGAATGCTACAGCTCTAGCCTACTTGTACCGACAACTTAAGGCGGCTATTCAGGTGGATATTTGTCAAATTGTGGGATATCTAATGTTGTTTGAAGTATATTTGTTATTCCTTTGCATGGATGAGTGTACGACCATTTTGATCTTCATGAGCACACAGGAACATAAGGTATGTTGACACCCTCTCACATGACAATAGGTTTATCATAAATTAAGAGCAAGGTCTTAATATAGACCATCTCCCAAGGCTCCGCAAAACACTTGACAATGCCTGATCTAATAAGGTGTGTGCGGTCTCTTGAATTGTTAAAAGTCTTCGTGACTTTGTTAACTTCTAAATGAGTTTTTTATGTCGCATTTTGCTAGGTTACATGGGACCCCTACTCGAGTATCCGGACGGACGAGGATATTGCAGAGCTCACTTTCTACAAGGGAACCATCAAGTATATAGGGATTGTTGAGGAAAGTTGGCTGCTACTTTCGTCGTCAAGTAAAATTTTTAGACCGAGATACGTCGTCATCGTCAAGATCATGTATTGTCTACTAGGTCAGGAGGACAGTGTGCTTTAGTTCCATGGGCAGCGACCGAGGATTACATCGGGTGGTTCAATGACTTGTCGCATCCAATCATTGAAAATCTAGCGGGAATCACTATTGGTAATGAGCAAGAGGATGACATCTACGATGAGAGTTGTCTATTGGTTTTTCGTGTTTTATACTTGTATTTTCTTATGAATTAGAACTTAACATCATAATAATAACTTTGGACTGATTCATGTTCTATTGTTTGTGTAGCGAGTACAACATGCAGATGTCTTGACGACATGGAAGGCTTTGCCGCCGGGTCAAGAAGATAGGGCATCCGCATAGTGAAAACGATAGACGCAGTGCTAAAGCACCTCATGATCATTGGTGCTCCTACTCGATTGCGCGCCACCACATCTGGTGCTACCATGTCCCTACGTGTAAGCAAACTAGCATAAAGTGGTTCGTCAAAGCGCAAGGGAAAGGAGTTAGCAATTTCCCAACGCTCGGGCAAGAAGACCAAGAATTGAATTATATTATGAATTGGGGATTGGATTCTGTTTGATGAATGATTACTTTTGTTTAATTTTAATGACGTAATTTCTTGAATCGTCAACAATTGATTCAATGGTGTGTTAATTGAATTTGATTAATGCTTTGGATCATTTTTCTTGTATTTATGTTGCGCATTGGATCAATAAGGTATGGAATAACTGGATCAATGAATTTGGTCGAGTGTTGTATGTTACTAATTTAGAGTTTACCAAATTTGGGTCAAATATTGGAAAACTAGATCGGTCGGTCGTGCTAGACCGATATAACGCCGACTATACGGTCATGCATGATAGAGCAGTTTTAAAGATGTTATACACAACTAAACAAAATTGTAACTAATATAAATAGTTATATTGATTCATTATTATTGCACTCTTTCATAGGTGTTTTGCTATGAGAATCAAGTCCAAAGTCATGTTTTATGGCTTTATATGTTTACTTTGGAGATTTATAGGGTATTGTTTGTGCATGAATTAGACAACTTCGACAAGGTTCTTATTTCCTGAGCTTTCCTATTCTTGTACCCAGGCTCACCTATATAAAGGAGGAACCTCTATGGATGAGAACACATTATATTCAGGTTGATTTAGGAATAAAGAAAGGTAGAGTAGCCATGTCCGACAAGGTTCTTTAATACCTAGGTTAGAGATGAAGCTCTCTAGCCATTAGTTAGTTGTTTTCTATGTATTGTTGAGACTTTCTATTATAATAGTGTTTTGATTCAGTTCTTTATCTTTATGTTATTGTTTTTCACGATGTCTTAATAGTATTTTAGAGTTTGTATATTCATTTAAAATTTCTAGGCGTAAACCCATTGACATGCTATCAATCGAGTTCAGTCTGTGATACCAATTGAGTCGAGAAGTGGTGATCACTCAAAGCAAGAGACAAGACACACCTATTGTTCTAAGTGAGTAACATCGAGAACTAGCTTAAATCTTGAGACTTGTTTCCAAAGGTTATCTAGGGGTCGATGTTCCCAAAGAGCACTAAATGTTGCTCGCATGTTAAATCTTGAGAGCGGTTGCCCAAGGTTGTACGGTGGAGTAAGGGAAGTATTTAGAGAGCGGTTTCCATATATATCAAGAATAGTGAAACTAGGGTGTTAGTGACTCCAACACCTATAGCCGATCTAGGGAAGCGGTTTAAAACCCATATTTCTAAAATCGATGATACAAGACATGGAAACAACATAGGGCTCGATTATGAATTCCTAAACTTGGGTATATATCTATTCTCTAATTTAAAACTTATTTAATATCTTTTTTAGTAGACCTTTATGATAAAAATCTTTGAAAAAACCCCTAGGTTTGCTTTTTGTTCGTTAGACTTAGTTAGACTGAATCCTGTCGATTTGACCCCGTGCTTGCCCATATGAGTCTTTATTTATGCGCTTTTATATACAAAATTTATTATGGAAATTGGATCTAAACCTTTCTTTTATGGTCTTAAACACTTAATTTTGAGTTTTATAGGTAATTTAAAGGAGTAAGAGTGTTTCGGACAATTTCAGGAGCAAAGTCAAGCTTAAATCAAAAAGTCAGTTGAAGAAGTGTAGGAAAATACACACACGGCGTCAAAAATACACAGAGGGCACCAGATTTTGTACCGATGGCGTCACCCACGTCCCCAGATCTGAATTTTAGCAACTTGCTCCACCGACTTGCTATTTTCATCCCACGTCGTCCCTTAGTAACCACAACACCAGATTCGTAGAACAGAAGTTTTAAGACTTTTCATAAGGTTTTTATTCTCGAGAGTTGCTATTTTTGTACCCAAGCACACCTATATAAAAGATTCACCTCAATGGACGAAAACACTTTCTAATCCATAATGATTTAGGAATAGTTCTTTAATACCTAGGTCAGAGATGAAGCTCTCTAGCCAATAGTAGGTTGTTTTCAATGTCTTGTTGAGATTTTTTTATAATAATAGTGTTTTGTTTCATCTCACTATCTTTGTTTTGTTTTTTTTAACGATGTCTCAATGGTAGTTTAGAGTTTTTATATTTATTGCAAATCTCTAGGCGCAAACCCATTAACCTGCTATCAATCAGGTTGAGTCTGTGATACCAACCAGGTTGAGAAGTGGCAATCACCTAAAGCAAGAAACCTGACACACTTGTTGTTCTAGGTGAGTAACATTAAGAACTAGGTTAAATCTTGAGAGTAGTTGGTGATTGTGGTCGTTAATATGACTGCTCGATTGTAGTAATAATGTGATCAACTAATGTCGATTACAAATATCGTCCTCAGGGAAAAGCGTATTGCACAATACTTACTTAGTCGAATTTACTCTATTGCTAAGAAAATATCTTTTTAATTGGTATTTAACTAAACTATTCTATTCTAACAAAACAATGTAAATACTTGTACTCTTATATTAAGAAGATCTTAGTTCACAACTTCACCTAAGTAATGAATTACTATGCTTTCAACTTACTCCCTTCATTTTCATTATGTGTGTGCAATGCTTAATTAAAATAGACAAATTTACATCAAATCCACTTCAACCCACTGTCGTGACGGAAAAGATTCTAATGTGCAAACTAGAACTTCACCTATCAATGTGAATAACGTAAGTTCCTCATTGCTTTAAGTTCTAAATCTTTAGATTAATAACCACTTAAGTTTACTATCCGTGCCTTTCTAATCAATAACTATCTATTGATGTTATATATTTTACAGCTGTATCGTCCATATTCAACTTAAAAGCTCCAATGGCCAAGTAACTCCTAAAACCTCTAATTAACAAACACGTAATCAAGATGTCATAGCATAAATATAGAATCAATAAAAATTCTAACCATTGCACTTTTTAACTTTGTAATCCATTTATAACTACTTTCGTATAGCATTCATACCATAGGTTCCATTGATCCCTAAGATTAATGAACTACTCACACATTATTGAAATAAACATAAACATCATGGTATTCATTACAATCAATGATTAAACGAACTAACTTCAATTAAGTCAAGAAAATAATATCGAATAACCACACGTGGAGTCTTCAATGTCTTCTCCTCCAAAACTTTTCTTAACACTCAAGAACAAAGTGAAACTATGCTAAACTATGTTAATTGGTTACTCTTGATGATAATTGGTAAATTGATGAGTTTGTCACATTCTGATACTTATTTATACCCTTAAGATATTTTAGAATACAATTAGAAATCCTAATAAAATATTTCAAACAAACTAGAACACTAGAATTTCTATTTTCTACGTCTCGGCGCTATCCATAATACTGTGGCATTGTCTTTGTATAGCCACGACAATGCCACAGCTTGAGCCTCTTTGTGTATTAACTCTTCTCAGTAGGCTCAATGCCCTACTTAAACCATCCTAGCGCCGTGTGTACAACACCATGCCACCGCCACTGCGCCACCATTACTGACCCACTTTTCTTCTCATTACTCCTTGCCCACGTTGTGCACACTCTTCCCACTGCGTCAAGCCTACTAGCCATGACGTCAAACATACTTTTGTGCATTTTATCCTCGTTTTTCATGAAATCACTTCTTTATCTCCTTTATACCTTGTATACCTAAAAATACATAAATACCCTCAATTTGAGCTTATTTTGAGATATTTACACCAAATATACTACTAAACCAATCTTATATATAAGTCTAAATAATCACTTATCAAATACCTTGAAACTTAAGATTTTTCCACTCCAGAATTTTTCTTTGCAAAAACTTTTACTTTCAAAAATATGTAGCTTCAACAACAATTACATTACAACTCTCGAAACTCAAAAGTAGTTCACAATCAAAACTATCGCTACTCATAAGTTTATTTCACATCGACACTCAAGTAGCAAGTGTACGGTCTCATGATTTCTCATTAAGCTCAAGAGTTCACAAATAAGCATAGATCATACTAGTTTTGTAGACTTTAGCACTTCAAGAGTCCATATGACTTAATATAGTTGGAAAGAAAATTTAACTCAATTAAGTTACTTGTACTCGAGCTGAATCTTTTATTTGAAGATTTTTAATCTAACTTCTGCCATCCTTTCATTATATATATATATATATATATATATATTTTTTATTTTTCCTTTCTCCTCATATTTTCTAGTTGCACGGTCCCTGCTCATTTTCCTATGGATTCCGTTTTTCTCTCTTTTTCCAACCATTAAGTTCTCTGCTCCTTTTCCTACAGAACTTGTGGGACTCTCTATTTTTATATTTAAAACTCTTGTTAGCACTTCTCACTTTCATTTTATCAAGCATGTTTTAACTCCAATTTTTTCATAAAATATCATGCATATCTCTACCACTCTTAATACTAAGTGTTTATTTGCTTTATACTCAAATAAGATTCATACTTATTATAGAATTCCTTAGAGATCTCACTTTTTCTACAAGAAGTGTTCTAGTATTCTCCTTGCTTTTGTTCCAAGTTCATGTCCTTACCTAACATTAGGTTTCTAATCATGAAATCATATTGTTGTTAGATACATATCTTATTTTCTTCAAAAATTTGATAACACTCTCTTGAGTTTCATATAAAAAGACACTTGTCTTACTACTCATCCTCAATTAAAGGCGTGAACTTTGCAAATGAAATATCTATTCATTACATATTACAATATATAACCTAATCTATACTACCTAAACACGTTCAAATAATAATCAAATGAAAAAGAATACACTACCATGTTTTTCTATTCAACTGCTTCAAAAACAAAATTGTACGATCATACCTACAGTGTTTATTCTTATTTCATCCTTTGTTAGCACTTCCTATAGTGTAGAATTGATGCCCCCAAACTTAAACCAAACTTTGTTCTCAATGTTTAAAAATAAGACTGAAAACATTTAAAACACTAAACACACAAACATAATAATAAAAAAACATAATAATGCATAAACATAAAATTTAAAAAGCTAATAACGTGACAAAATATCCCAAATGTAAAAGATAATCACTATAAATGTATCGCTCATCTGCCCAAGGTCTAAACAAAACCTAAGACTCATACTCTAGGACTATGCATCATCATCACCTCTGACAAAAGATGGTGTGAAAGGGTTCTCCACTCTTCTACTATTCACCATATAAGGATCAAACATGCAGTTCAGTGCTTCTGGAAAGCCAATAGTCCTGATAGTAGGTTTCATTCGTATGCTCCTTTCATATCTAGTTATGTCCCTTTGATGATCAGCAAATAACATGAAGTTACGTTGTCCATTAGTCAATCTTGTTCATATCTCATCAAGGCTTCACAATACTGAGCCATGTCCTCTTTGTACTATCTCATCATCTTAGCAATCCACAGCTTCTTCTGTCATGGAGTCAAGTCCTCAGGTGGTGGTAGTGGTGCATGTGGTGGTAGAGGTTGTGAAAAAGCCTCAAGACCAGCTAAATCCTGCTCTCCTATCAATGGGTCTACAAACTTGTAGCCCTCAGCCAATCCCTGCTGGTGATCCTCCTATTCTCCATATCCTTCGTTCTGCAACTCTTGGGTGAACTCCACTGCTGTTGATGTGTTGAGTGATCCTCTTGCTCCTTGGGCAACAACTCGGCCTCAAGTCTGTCCCTCTCGGCTCTCTTTCTCTATTTCATCCTCAGAGTCTTGGTATCCAGCTTGTGATTTCAAATTGAGCATAAACTCATCATCTATTGTTGTTTGGGCCTCAATATCAAATTCCTCATCCAGAATCAATTTCACTCTAATCTTGAAGCACATCTGGGTGATTAGGATTGGCAACAACAATTTGTTGTCTCTCTCAGACATAATAGACTTCCTTAAGTTCTTGTCGATAATCTCCCCCGCGTTGATTCTCCCGTTCTTTATAATCTCATGCAAATAAGTCGCCTTGCGCTTATTAATCTCGCCCTGCTGAGTAGTAAGGTATAATGAAGCAACTAGAAAGTGTTGCCACATTCTAAAGACTTTCCTCACGCTTCATTTCTTAATGTGCTTCAGCACATTCTAATGCTCTCTCAATAACTCCAAAAAAGGTATAGGTTATAGGGTCTCTCATACAAATCATCCGAGAATGTTTGTGATTTTCCAATCATACACAAGTGCTCTAACATATAGATGTCATTTATATAACGCTCATATAAGGGCACCAATACCCCTCTCACCTTCACTGGGTTACCTTTCTTGGTAAACTTTGCATTGGCGTAAAATTTATAAACAATTTCACTCACTCCATTAACGTTGTTCTCTATAGTCTTGAGTCAATTGCTCCCAACCTATTGCCTAATAAAATTGTTTACTCTTTATTCATACTTAGCATGTAGGTTAATTCCTCTATCGTAAATGAATTCCCTAGGTTTAATGACCTCATATTTTTCCTTAACCTCTTTACTAATGTAATACTTGGACTTAAAAGGTCTTGGTTCATCCTCATTAGGATCTCTTAAGGATGATGCCTCATAATCATTTTCTATAACTTTACTAATCTCACTTGCTTCCCTCCTTGTTCTTGGAATTTTCTCAGTAATTCACACAACACAACAAATCAAAACATGGGCCTTCAAATCACCTAAAATCACAAGTTTCATTCACAAGGGTCATTCACATGCCAAATAAAGCAAAAGACATAAACTAATTTACCATAAGACACATTGACACTCTAAATCCGCACAACTTAAAATTCCTATCCAACAACATCATATCCACAATTCAAGCAATTTCATCAAGAATTTTCAAAAATTTCAAAGGATAACTAATGAAATTGTAAATTTACCTCAATGTCGGACTAGTTTCTGGTGTAGATTGCTTCTCCAAGCCTCTATTGATCAAAGCCCTCTCACTTTGCTCACAAACTAAAACCCTAGTGCTCACTTGAATCTCTTCTCCAAATCAATGCCCTAGCTCTCGTCCTTGTGCAAATCCACAATGCACTATCTTTTTTCACTCTAAATCACTAGAAAAACTTTTCTTTATTAAAATTGCTCAAACTTAGGTTCTAGATGAATGTATGATTGGTTGGTGGTGATGGAATAGGTTTCAAGTGTGGAAGTCTACCTTCCGACCAACAGAGTTCCTCATTTCGACCGTGAAGAGGGGCGTGGATTTCCTTGCCTTCAGGGCCTTCTCAGTTTAGTATTTACGTGCCAAGGCTCGACAGGTATACACCACACTCGCGTTCCATATTCTTGATTATCTCACGACTTATATTCCTGCTTTACATTTCAGTTTATTTACTTTATCTACTTGAATTGTAGTCGTTTTAAAGGATTTCTTATGAATACTAGCTGAATTTCTCTGGGATTTACTTACTGGAACTTGTCATTATTTTTTGTGGCAAGTTGCTAGACTATACGATGATCTGGATCTAAAGAGCCACAATAGCTTAACTTGTAGGTACTTGTATTTATATATGTAATACTTTTTTTGGATCATTTTGGGAGACTTATTGCCTAATACATGTATATTGAAACTTATCATACATTTTCATCGCCTTTATTGACATACAAGGTATCTTTTTACCTGGTTTCCACCCCATATGTTTGTTAATCAATGCATAATTTATTTACATTACTTACCTGCATATTATTAAGACTTCCGCTACTAAAATAACTTAAATAAATCAAAACAAGTAAATTAAGTTGTAAAACTTTATAACTTAGTATATTTTGCTAAAATAATCATTTAAACATCGAAATCTACTAAATTGGAGTATTAGATGGTAAGTTCGCGAGCCGTCATGGACAGGTGTACCGGTGATGTGGCATGATCTGGTGACGTGTTTGGCGACGTGGCGGTGCCTAGTTTGCCTCGAAATTTGAGGTCGTCACTGTTGGTATCAGAGCCTAGGTTTCGATGAACCTAGGGAAAGTTTAAATATAACCGAATAAAATTTAACAAACAAACATTAGATGTGGAAACCCGAAGATCCTGACTTAGAACCTTTAGTTGGGAAGTGTAATGTCGAGGTTTGTATACGCGTTATGTCTAGATTGTATTGTATATAAACACATATTACGAATCAGACCCGACAGGCGATTACAGTTACATACATTAATGGACGACAACCGATTGCAATTGGATTGGTGGCATGATGAGCGATATAATATGCCGCAGTTATTCTTTTTTTTACTCTTCGTGAGATTGTTGTTACTGATGATCAACAATTGGTAGAAAAATGCACACTCCTCATGGCTCAGACGATTATTTGGTGCGACTAGAGATGCATATAGTGATTGAGGCAAATGCGATAGAGGAGAGGGCTAGTACAACGATACCTTACCTCGCCATATACACTACCTACCGAGTGGAGTACTAAGGCAATAAATATGGGTAAGTGGAAACGCGACTGAAGATTTAAGGATAGTTAGTTAGCGTCAGGATAAATACTCAGTAGTTTCTAGTGCGGCCATAAGGAACAAAAAGAGATTGTAGTATAAGCCAAAGACTTTGACATCATCACTACCATTGAGTAGTCAGACGACATCACTAAAGGAGAAACAATAAATCAGTTACTTCGGGTGCGGATAACTGAGATGTTACAAGAATAAATGTCCGTAGAAACTCAATTATGTCAGTTACAACAATATCGATACTAGCACAGTCTTTATATACTAAAGCCCCCAGTTCGGGTGGTGTCTGAATAGTAAATTAAATGCCAATTTAATTATCAGTTCAATTCATAAATGTCTAGAGATGGTGACGTTATATCATTTTATACCTAGACACATGATAGGTGAGTTAGGACTCAACCATATTTTGAGTCAACACATACGTTATTCTCGGCGCAGCAGCTGAAAGTAAGATGTTATCATAACCAAATTGGTATAGGATGCCTATTTTAGGTTGGCAGACAATAATTGTCGAGAATGTTTCCATAAGCCATGACTTTCTAGCTCAGTGCGCCACCAGTTTGGTTACTGCAATAAGTAAGGAAGGGTCTAAAGCGAAGTTTAAAGTATTAATAGAAACAAATATTATCGTACTTCGGGATCTTGTCGAGACTAAGATTTTGACGATTATTTCATGCATACCACAGGTTGTGAGTCAAGAAATCTTATTGGTTTGAACACTTTAGGGAAATGACATATGCAAGATAGGAATGACCTATTTCTTAGCTGACACATACAGGGTGTGTAGTACGATAGCTGACATTTGTGAGTGAGGTATATCTTATAGAAAATCATTCATGATAGCAAAAAGAAAAAATGTCTAGCTTACGCTACACGGTAAACTATAGTGATCGTCAGATCAACGATTAGGAACATGTTTAAGACGTGAGACGAATAGGTTTTTAATAGACTCTATGAAAGTAGATAGTGTTGAGATGACTCAAAACTGCATGAAAGCAAGTACGAACTCCTTTAGCTTTGGCCAGAGCACTGGAGTTATCTTGCAGAAATAGCAGTCCGAGTAACTCCACTATTGTGCCATGATTTGTTCGCGGTTCGTAAGGTCAGTGGGGCCACACTGCCACTTATTGGACTGGGAACAAATCAGGAATGCAAGCCGAGATAGAGTTTGCAAATATATTTAAGGACGATGACCTCAAGCCAACCTAAGGAAAGGGTTGTTCCGAATTTCTCACGAATCTAGATTTGACTCAATTGCAATAGATTTTGCACTTGTGATCATTCCAACCCAAAGAATAAAAAACTCGTAGAACGTTTAGGATAATGCCTTAAAGGGACATGGAAAGCCTTAAAAGCTCAGAGATTAAAATTGAACTAAGCGCGTGCGAGTCATTAGTTTCGAGGATCAAAAAAGTTTAAGTTGTGTGGCGAAACAGGAAAGATTTAAGTGATGTATTATGACTAGGGTCTTAAGCAGTTAGTTTAGACTCGCCACGACAAGAAAAAAAAAATTTATATGATTCTTTAAGCTTTTAGTCGGTCAAGTTTTTCAACTAGTCCACATGTGATGCTTGGAAGATCTGAGCAAGATCCATCAAGTCACCTAATTGGACTTCGTTAAGTCCAATAGAAAAAAGGGATGCCCACACCAGGAGAATAATGCAAAATTTTAACTCCAATAAAAAAAGGAAATAAATTTTATCGCGGTTTAAAATAAAGATTCAATCATTTTGTCGATAAGCTGAAGACTCTAGGAAAGCGTTAAGGATGGAGAGTTGAGTTTTAACTCAGGAAGTCCAAGAGAAGACGTTAAGAGATGAAATTGGAGTTAATAAGTTAACTATTGCTACAAGTATTAGCTCCGACATCCTGGTAGGAAACAGAAGAGGCGGGTTGTCTATAGATCTAGAATCTATATATGCATGAATCTTTCGACAATCAAGAGAAGCAAGTGTCAACCTTATCATTTGAGTTATTGCACTCTTTAGGTCCTTGTACACGCGAGGTACGACCTAGTTAGGTATACGCTACATAGAGACACGAAAAAAAAAAACTGTGAGTTATACATAAGAGTATGTTACTTATGACAGATGTAGTCGCATACTTGTTAGGATATTGTTGTTGCCTACAGATACACGTGTGCCTAAGGAATAACAAAGTTCTATTTTTTTAACTGATGCATAAGTTGGAGTTGACGACAACTGTTCGATAGCGATGCAGCTAGTCGACTCAAAGTTCGTATCAACAGGGTTTAAGTATCCAAACAGGTTTGATTCGGTGTCGATTACTAATCTCGTTGGAGATTATGTATGCGATGAAACATTTTCAAGAACAACATGATAATATTGTGATACACACTCAGACATAAGTTTTAGAAGTACGACTAAAGGGTCGACGCTACAACTAAGGCATAAGGACGCACATTTCAACTACATTCGAGAATCTAAAACATGGCTTCATATAAAGTTAAATATATTAAGTTTTGAGCGTAGTTCAATAGTAAATTGTGCTTGTTTAGCATTGTAGAAGAGCTTTGAATACCTTAAATGTGATAATAAAGTAAAATGACGAAGAAGTGTCTGAAAAGATTTTCACTACGATCGAGTAACTTGACAGGTTTTTGGGTAGGACATAATCTGATATGGTAGGTTGCAGGGTTGCCAACAGAAATGACAAAAGAGTGAAGGTATCATCAAGGAAGTTTTATTTCCACGTCAGATTAGCCAGCACATTTATCTTGATAAAACACGATAACTTCCAGATTTGGATACAAAGGTTAGTGTATATGTCAAGAGCGCCCAATTGTAGTCAAGCGACATGTGAAAAGAATATGATTTGTTTGAGCGCTTAAAATGATATTTACCAATCGCTGATTGGTCAAAAAAAATTAAGGCTTTGAAGTAAAGACCAGATTGAGGTCTTATACGATATTAGATAATACCGACAAGTTGAGTCGTGATGGTGCCTCGAGATGTGCGGGGTCATACAAGTGGATCATACACATACGGCGACATTTTAGACTGCTAAGCAAGCAGGAAAGAAATACATGAATAAGTATCGTGATGGCGTGAGTTATGAGGTAGACCACTGTTCTACTTGAGGTTTCTCTCTTGAAGGGTCACAAGAGATTTAAGATCAAGGGAAAACATGCACTGAGATTCATCGGGCCATTTCAGATAGTCCAACGAGTTGGGAATGTCGCCTATTAGTTAAGATTGTCGATGCCAGTTAGCAGGAGTTTATTATGTTTTCAACATTTTTATGTTAATGTTTGTCGGATTAGTGCCAAGATTGATAATTGATTAGACCGGTATCGAGGTCATACATGATGTAACGTCGAAAAGCGATATCCCTAGCTATTCTAAGGTAAAGGTTTAACTTAAGTTTGAATTTCGGGACGAAATTCTTTATAGTTGGGAAGATTGTAACGGCCCGCTCTAATTAATCATAATTGATTAAGTAATTACAAATCACGACCCTAACTTGGACCCACGTAGACGTCGCCGACAAGTTGAGAACACGTGTGACCGAAAAATACTCTCGTAAAACATGTCAAGTCTGGCGGAGAATGTAAGAGAGAGTCAAGCAAGTTAGAGTGATTAGCTATATAAGTTGGGTTACTTTAAAATGGTTAGTTGTAGTTTAAAAGTTTGCATAAAAAAGAGTCAAATAAAATCAAACAACACTCAACCTCTACAATGTAGACACCTTATCATATTGATGACATCACACACTCACATTTTCTCTCTCCTAATGAAAAATCACATCCTTTTTTCTCTCTCACTCAACGATTTCACTATCCCTCTCTCTTGCTTTTCTTCTCTCTCTCTCTCTCTCTTACCTTCCCTATCTCTCTACAAGCAAACCAAAAAAAGAAAAAGAAAATGAGAGAGATTTTCTCTCTCCTCTAGAGAGCAAACTCTCCCTCTCCCAAAAGTCTCACCTCCCCCCATTTCTACTACCTCTTGGCCTCCCATGGCTTCTTTCTCTCTCTTATCGCATTTGACCTCACATCTTCCTAACTTCTAGACCTCTCTTGGTCTATTATCTCTCGATTCCCTCACCTCCCCTCACTCTCAGTCTTCTTTCTCCTCAGCCTCGACCTTGGCCCCACTTTCGGTCGGCTCTCTCCTTGCTCAGGACTTCACATTACTTGGCCTCCTTCATCATTGTCGAGGTATGTGATTTTAGTTTTGTAAGATGTGGGTTTGTTGAAGAAGAAGAGGTTTATATAGTGGTTTTTTAGTTGATTTAGTGTATATGGTGTGTGTAGAGATCTCGGGGTGAGCTTATGGTATCAGGTGTATGTCGCCTTGGGATTTGTATTGTAAGGTGATTTGAGACTATTTTAAGGATGCCTCGAAATTTGTTTTCATGTGTGAGGCGTAAATGATGCATTGGGATGCGTGTTGAAGTCACACGCATCTCAAGGCAATCTTGAGATGCATACTAATTTTTAATAATATTAAATGAATTTGAGATTCACGCCATGATGTTGATGCTTTGATGGTCGGCTTGAGATTCATGTTGATTTTGGAGCGTATATCATCGCCTCAATATGCGCACCAAAATCACAAATATCACGAGATTTTTCTCGAGATGTGTGCTAATTTTAAATAAATAAATAAACTATAAGAAAATTATAACAAACAATAATAATCTCGATATTTTTTGGTCAAATTTTTATATAAAAATAACTAAATAAAAATCGCATCGAGATGCGCATTAGTCGTTACACGCATCTCGAGTTTCTTCGAGATGCGTATTAATGAAAGAATAGTAAATAAATAAAAATATAAAAAATAAATATAAAAAGATGGTCTCGAGGTGCGTGTAGATCAACAGTGTCTCTATGTATCCTCAAAATTGGTATAAAGACTTAAAATACAATGATTACCCAAATGGGATTCGTCTCGATAAATGTGCAATGACCCAAAAATATTTTAAAAACAACTCAAGTCGAGGTTTACCTCATTATGCGTGTGATTCTAATGAAAAAAACGAATAATTCCAAAATGATATTAATTAAAGATAATTGATTGATTTAGGATATTTGGACACGTCGATTACAGAAAGGGAGCAAGGACCGGTATTCGGATAAGGTATCGACAAGATTGAAGTAAGTAAACCCACGAGAAAGTCAACTTAGAATTTACTTATTTCTTTTGAAATTTACTTATTTTACCATCACTTTTCACCAGTTCGCTTTGTATATTTACTTTATTCCCGCGTGTGTGTCTGTGTATGGTCAAAGGGACGGTATGACCCTTTTTCGGCTCTCTCGTTGATGCGATCTGATTGTTGCTACGGTGTTGGTCATACCTTAAACTACAAGTGAGATTTCTCTCCGCGAGTCGATGATCTCGAAAGTGAGATGACATGAGGTTTGCCTCCGTCACAGAGTTCCTCTCTTTTGAGGCATTGGTCGGAAGTCTACCTTCCGACCAACAGAGTTCCTCATTTCGACCATAAATAGGGGCGTGGATTTCCTCGCCTCCAGGGCCTTCTCGGTTTAGTATTTACGTCCCAGAGCTCGACAGCTATACACGACACTCGCGTTCCATATTCTTGATTATCTCACGACTTATATTCATGCTTTACATTTCCGTTTATTTACTTTATCTGCATGAATTATAGCTGTTTTATTGGATTTTTTGTGAATACTAACTGGATTTCTCTGGGATTTACTCACTGGAACTTGTCATTGTTTTTTGTGGCAAGTTGCAGACTATACGACGATCCGAATCTAAGGAGTCGCAATAGCTTAACTTGTAGGTATCTGTATTTATATATGTAATACTTTTGGGATCATTTTGGGAGACTTATTACATGATACATGTATATTGACACTTATTATACATTTTCATCGCCATTATTGACATACATTGTATCTTTTTACTGGGTTTCCACCCCATAGGTTTGTTATTCAATGCATAATTTATTTACATTACTTACTTGCATATTATTAACACTTCCGCTACTAAAATAACTTAAATAAATCAAAAAAAAAAATTTAAGTCGTAAAACTTTATAACTTAGTATATTTCGCTAAAATAATCATTTAAACATTGAAATTTACTAAGTTGGAGTATTAAATGTTAAGTTCGCGGGCCGTCATGGACAGGTGTGCCAGTGACGTGGCATGATCTGGTGATGTGTCTGGCGACATGGCGGTGCCCGATTTGCCTCAGAATTTTGGGTCGTCACATTAAAATCAAAAATTTGATTTCCTCCCCTTCCACCGTCCTTCAATAGCGCCAACACATAGTCCCAGCTCTTAATTCCATCCAAGCTCAAAACAGTAGAGCAGAAGGATTTGAATGAGAGAAACGATAGAGAGAGGGAAATAGGAAAAACAAGAAACAAAAGAGGAAATGAGATGGTGGCAGTGATGGATGACAATGAAGACCAGTGAAGAAGAATATGCAACGAAGATGAAGGCCCATCTATTCATTTCGTTTTGGTTAGAAGGGTTGCCAAAAGACCAAATTGCCCTTCAATTTTTATCCTCTCATCTACAACAGCAATGCCATTATAGGTAATTTGACATTTTTCAATTATATTCATGTTAATCTTCTCATTTTTTGTCCAAATTAAACACTAAAAAAAATACTCCAATTTGATCAAAAATTGGAGAACTTACCAATACGCTTTGAAACTGATGGACAACTTGTCTCGCATGTAATTCGATATGTGGCACCCACATTAGCTTGTTAAATTGAATTAACATTAAAAATTTGTATTTTTAAACTTATGTACAATTGTTTTTCGTGATATTCAAAACAAATGTTCGAGTCAACATTTCATTTTCTTGGGACCCATTTCTACATGTATCTCGAGATAAGATCTCGTGAATTTTGAATTTACTCAGTCAACTAGAATTTCGCAGAATAAGATAATATAATAGTACACAACACTAGGCACATATCACAGAATAATAAAATTACCTATAAATCTCATTTTACCAGTCATTCGCTCCTGATTCATGGCCTATACCATAATTAGGATTAAAAATCATTAAATTAAAAATTTTGGGATTAGACAATCTTCCTAACAAATCAAAATTTCTTCCTCGAAATTAAATTTGAAACCAATTATACTTGGACTAAAAGAGATCCAGCAAATGCTCTCTTATATACGCTTCTCGTTCCCAAGTCAGCTCCGATTCACCATGAAATTTCCACTTAAACAAGATGAGAGGAATTTCTTTACCTCGAAACTTTTGAATCTTCATATCCACAGTTAATATAGGTTGTTCTTCATATGAGACATCACCCTGCAAATAAAACTGATTCCATTCTACCATGTGATGTGAATCAAGATCCTTTCACCTGAGCATAGATACGTGAAACACATCATGAAATCTAGCTAAGTAAGGCGGTAATGCAAGTGTGAAGGCCCCAGCCCTACAAATTGGGCATCGCCTGGCACTAGGCCTCCATTAACCCCCGGTAAACCAGTTCGGAGTTAATAAAGGCCTAGTCAGCCTCACAAACCAGTCTTCAGTACCTGATAGTCCACACAACAGAGTATATATATATATATATATATATATATGAAATCATATGCAACGGAATTTAAATGCGATGAAAACGTGATTACAAATAAATTAAACACGCAACGAGTTCTAGGTGTGGAAGCTAGTATGTGGAAACCTCGTACAACATATACAATGTATAAATCATAGTGACGAGGGGAGCTACACGTATCTCTCAACCCAAATACCCATTTATAAAATAATGTACATGGGATATAGATACAGGGAATAACCTACGTACGCCGCATATCAATGTTCTCGAACTCGGAGATTATGCCTGCAATTGTCACCAAAAGCGGAGACAATTCCAGTGAGTAAACCCAGAAAAAGTTCAACAGTAATTCAGATAAACAATAAATTAGTCTATAAATCATGCAAGAAAGAGATTCAGCTGAAAAGAACAATAATGTGCATGATAAACGTACTACTATGAGCAACGATAGAGACCAAGTGACCCGGAAGCAAAGGGTAGGAGCCTAAGTGGTCTTGACACTCTACACGTGGGCTTAAAGCTACTTAAAACATGTCAATGTCCGATACTGGTACGTTAGGACCAAGTCCGCTTCAACTGTACCAAATCCATTCGGCACTGTCGGCTCACTTAAGCCGCAGCCCGAGAAAACATTCGAAATGTGAGCCACAGTCACAGTCGGATGCCCAATCGCAATGGAATCCTTGAAGTCCTGTGAGGAGCCACGACACTTGGCGGATGCTCACTCAAACGATTCAATCTCGGCTAGGAGCCACGAACGCGACTCGGATGCTCAACTCACGAGTAAACAATTACTCAACTTGACCACTTACACCCTAGGTCACTCGGTAGGGAAGTAGAGTTCAACAATAGGTATCATTTTCATAAAAATATGCAAGGAAAGGAAAAGAGTTAATATTGAATTCCTTACTAGTTTACTTACAATACATCCGCATGAATTGCCACGTCAATTCGTTGATTCGAATAGCCTAGTTGAGTCCTTCGTGCGTATCTACAATTATACATAGGTACAACAAAGTCGTTTATACTATATTTACTAGTTTAAGAACCACTTGCTAAATCAAAGCATTATTCATATTTTATGCTTTCCATAGTTCATGAATCTATTAATTTTAACTTCCAAGTAGCATAACTTACTTTCATGTATTAGTAAAATGATTTATAGTAGTTCACGTAGGCATCTAAGTAACAAACTCTTCTAAGTTTATTTGACTCAAATAAATGATTTTCAAAGGGCTCGACACTACTAATCCACTACTCCTTACTTCCAATTTAGCTCGCTCACGATTCTAAAATCAATGTCTAATACTTCAAACCAAAATCAATGATTCGATGAAAATAAGAATGCGGTGAAATAAAACAAGTTTAGAACCATAAAACATAGTTTTATTCCAATTTAAATAGATTCAAGTCAACTAATCTCGACCAAAAGATATCTAAATCGCCACATAAAGGTCAAGTTTGACTTAAAACCCTCAATTCACCAATTGTGGTTTGAAATTCATAACTTGAGCAAGTTAAGTTCATTATGAGAAATTGAGTTTGAATCTCTTTAATTTCTTGACTTAGATCAAGAACAATCCAAATCAATTAGTTTTCCTTCATATTTCATAAATAGATATTAAGTCTGTTTTAAAGAGTTCATAACCCAAGTATTTTTATTTGAACCAACACTACTTAAAAGAAAACACTTTGACAAAAAAGTCATGAAAACAACTTAAAATCATGGAATTCCACTTCACTGTGTTCTAAGGACAAAAGTAGGACAAAATGATTTGAAATGCTTATTTAAACAAGTCACGCTCATTTTTGAATGTTTCCTAAAACATTTGGAGTTCATCTCCCATTAAAACTCATTTGCAAAACTTGAAGTTCTTGGAAAATAAGTTCAAATAATTAATAATGATCAAATCTTTTGCGTGAGTTCAAATCAAAACACAGCAATATGCCAACGAATTTGCCATATTCATTCTATCAAAAAGTTCACCAATGCAAAACCCCTTTTTCAAATTAAATTAAAACAAGCATGTTTAAAACAACATTATAGTTTATGAGACTTTCTTTGAATCATACACTCATTCCTTAGCCAAAGAATCCATAAAAATTTATTAGAAATCAAAGTCTACTATTAAAATCAAAATTCTTGTTTCAAAATTTTATTTATAATGGGTAGAGACTCTCTTTTGCATTTTCACAAACACTTGGTGTGCAATGATAAATATTTTCCCTAACTTTACCTAAATTTGTTTCAAGTTAAACAAGTGAGTTGTTCATAAACCATTTCCAAAGAAATATGAACCACACATTCTAAATGACCCACACAAAATCATTAATAACTTGTATTTGAATTTAAAGAGGGTTTATAATCTCCCCATGCCTTCAATGGAGTCCTCAACTCCAATTTTTAGATCACAATCTAATAAGAAATCTCTATTTCTCTTTTTCATTTCTTCTTTTCCTCCTCATTGCAAGCAACCGACGTCGCGTCGTTGCCCCATTCCGTTCACCACACCGCTACTGCTGTCGTACTGGTTGTACGCGTCGGAGGCTCCCGGGAGTCGCTGCTGTCAGCCGATGTCGCGTCCTGCTAGTCGCCCACATTGCTGCCTGGTGTCGCGCTGGCCACTACGTCGCCGTCTCGGAGGCACGCCTGACCCTCGCTGCCTTGCTGGTCCGCGTCCTCCCTGGAGCCGCTGCTCCTCACCGCCATCTCTGCCATCTCTTCTTCTTATTCTTCTTAGCGGCTCCTCTCTCTCTATATGTGTGTGTTAGGTTATAGCTAGGTTTTGTTTTTTTTGTAACCTAGAAATTTGGTTTTTTTCCATTTTTTTTCATTTAGTTGAGTGAGAAGTTTGGGTTAGGACTCAATTTATATGGGTTCCCTTTGCCCTACAAACCTCTAACACTCCAAACTTGACATGTCTTGTGCACAAACCCTAGCCTTGTCCTCACTTAGCCAATTTAAATAAATTGATGGTTTATAGTCATGTCGTCGCATGCGTACTTAGTTTAAATTAAGTCACGCCAATTCGCGGTATCATATAGTACTCGCGATATTATGCCAAATAAAAATTAAAATCATTTTTATTTATTTTCTTTTATAAATTTTTGAACACTTTGACTTACCCCTTGATTGGGTATTGGACTACTAATAATTTGTGATTAGTGATTAATTAACAACTTAAAAATATGGGTCGTTACAACAAGTATATATATAAGCAACCTTCCCAATCTGTTTCACAATCTCAAACGGTCCTATAAACCTGGGAGAGAGCTTTTCTTTCAGTCCAAACCTGTAATGGCCTTTGCGAATGGAGACTTACAAATAAACTCTATCTGCTTCACTATATTCCACAACCCAGTGTTAGAGATCATAATAATTTTATGCCTTTCCTGAGCCGCTTTCGATCTTAAACGAATCTGCTAAACAACCTCAGTGTGATCTCGAACCATCTGTGGTCCCAACTCTGCCAAATCCTCTGGTTTAGCCCAACAGGCTAAAAAACGGTAAGGTCTCCTATACAAAGCCTCAAACGGAGCCATCCTGATACTCAATTGAAAAATTGTTATTGTAAGAGAACTCACACATACGTATGTATTTTTCCTATTTACCTTCAAATTCCAGTACAAAAACCCTAAGCATGTCTTCCAACACATAGATCAACCTTTTCAGACTGACCATCCACCTATAAATGATATGCAATACTAAAATGTAACTGAGTGTCGAATTGTTTCTCTATGTTTTGCCACAACCTCAGTGTTTACCGAGCATCTTGATTAGAAATTTTTGGTAATGGCACTCCAAACAAGCGAATCACCTCCCACTCACACAACAAGCTCAACTGTGTAAAGGTATCAAAAAATGACATGGGAAGAAAATGAGCAGACTTCGTCAATCTACATACAATAATCCACAGCACATCACGTTTCCTTCGAGAAGTAGGCAGATGAATAATGAAATCCATCGCAATATGTTCCCATTTCCATTGCGGTATGGGAAGTGGCTGTAATATACCCCCAGTTTTCGACGTTCGGCCTTTACATGTTGGCCAATCTCACATTTCCTCACATAGTCATTCATATCAGCTTTTGTCCCTGGTCACTAATACAATCGCTTCATAACATGTACATTTTGGTCCTGCCAGGATGAATGCTATATCTGGACCAATGAGATTCTCTCAATGCCACTGATGGAATTTTATATACTGCCTATAAGCCTTAAACTCTAATCTGCAAACTCAGCCCAATCTAGATTATTAATGTCATCAGTAAACCTCTTAAATTTCTCATAATTCACATGACTTTGCTAACACTCTATCACTTTCTGAATTGAGACAATTTGTACTCTAAACTGAGCACAAATCGGTTCATCATTAGCCTTAAGAATCTCTAACAAAGTCATAACGATGACTTTTTCGAGCAAGTCATACTCGTAAGTCAACCGACTAGATGCCTACAATGTTTTAACCATTCCTCATACTCATTACGTCAGTGACAAAGTTTACTTTAATAGGATGATATTCAAGACTAAAATCAAAGTCTTTCAAGTGTTCTAACCATCATCGTCGTCTCATATTCAAATCTTTCTGAGAACACAAATACTTCAGACTTTTATAGTGCAAAAATAGTGTGAAGCTTAACCCATACAAATAGTATCTCCACAGCATCAAAGCAAACACAATTGCCGCTAACTCTAAATCATAAAATGGATAATTCTTCACGTTAGTCTTTGATTGTCGATAAGCATAAGCAATCATCCTACAATTGTGCATTAACAAATAACCCAAACCCTTGTTTGATGCATCAGTATAAACTATAAATCATTTCCCAGTTTCAGGCAATACAAGAACTGGTACTGAAATCAAACATTTATTTAATTCCCAAAATGCAGCATTGTATTCATTTGACCAAATAAATGGAACATTATTCTGATTTAATTTAGTAATTGGCACAGCTATCTTAGAAAAATCTCTCACAAATATAGAATAATAGCCAGCCAAACCCAGAAGAGTTTGTATCTCCATCACCATGGTAGGTTTCGGCCAACCAATTATAGCCTCAATTTTTGCAGATCCATAGAAATTCCTTCCGTACTAACCACATGACCCAAAAACTTCACCTCAAATAACCAAAACTCATATTTGCTAAATTTGGCGTAGAGCCTTGAAATTTGAAGAATAACTCTAAGATGTTGTTCATGATCCTCACGAGTCTTAGAGTATATCAAGATATCAATAATGAAATCTATCATAAAGTGATCCAGATACGGATTCAACTCTCTGCATCAAATCCATAAACATCGTCAGAGCATCAGTCAACCCAAATGACATAATAAACTCAAAATGACCATATATGGTACTAAACAAAGTTTTCTACACATCATCTTCCCAAATTCACAATTGATGATAACCATAACGAAAATCAATCTTTGAAAAGAATTTGGTCATATTCGGTTGATCAAATAAATCATCAATTCGAGGCAGAAGATATTTATTTTGAACAGTGACCTTATTCAACTTTTTATAATCAATGCAAAGCCTCGAACTACTGTCTTTTTTATTACAAAAAGGATAGGTACACCCCACAGCAACATACTCTGATGAATCAACCCTTTATCAAGCAACTCCTCCAACTTAATTTCAGGTCTTGCCTTTATACTAATAGTTCCAACAAGAGTTTCCATTTCTCCCCCAATGGCTAGCTTACCTCTAGTCAAAGGAAACTTAGACGATGTTCTAGTGTATGTAGATACCGAGCAATTAAGAATATAAAATAACACAGTTTTATGGAAACAATCCAAATGTGCGTGATAAGCCGCTACGCAATCCATTCTCGACAACACATCAAACTCCAGTAACTCCGACACATGGAGATCAATGGCCATCTCGTGTCTGGAGATCTCAACAACATATTTCTTACACATAAAGTGAGGATCCACTTTATTGTCAGGCCCCTCGTCATTAAGACGACTGACTGGCCTAGATTATTATAATCCTTTGATAATCTAGTTAGTCTTATCTGTTCTTTCAACTTTAACCTTAAAATGATAATTACTTCAATCCTTAATAATGCTCCAAAACTAAATTATATCCTCAATAAAACTCAATTCATGATTTGTTCAATTAGAGCAAATTAGGAAATCATACGAATTACTCTTCGTATTTTGTGAAAATCTCGGCGGCACCTCCCCTAAAGTGACCTACCAAAAATTCATATAATAGACATCAGAAATGGGAAGAGGCCTAGAAAGACTCACAACTCCCCGCAGTTTACAATTTATATCAAGTTTAAATTATCGAACTAACTTAGAGTCTCTGAAAGCTTAATTACAATTATTTAATCTCAAATAGACCAAAATTGAAATATAAACATCTCAATGCTTTTTAAACTAACTTAAGAGACTCTCTTAACCATTCTACCAAGTTTCACTAACCTACACTTACCCCAAGAATCCAAAAACAATATATATATATATATATATATATATATATATATATATATATATATATATATATATAAATTTACAACAAGAAATTTTTTTAAATTTTGAAAACAATTACCACAATCTTCGAGTCTTGTCTATTTTTCCCTTATCTTCATATAAACTCTGACACAATCAAAAACAACTCGAAGATGTCAGGCAAGTAAATTCCTACATTGATCTCTTCTTTTGCAATTGTTAGCCTAATAAATGGGAACATGTAATTGCATTTCCAAATAAATAATAAGATATATAAGTCTACATGACATGCAATCCACTATGTCGCTGTCTCCTAACTATAATCAGATGTCGACTTCAAAAAATAGTACAGAGACATTAAGAGAACAAGAAACTTGTCGGCGTTAGACTTTGATAGTCTCACTAAATGGTGTAGAAGCAAGACTGAAACCTAGTTTCAATCAAACCACACTCCAAAACAATCTTATCCCCCTCACTCTCTTTATGTATGCAGGACTAAGAATGATAAAATGCAATGCAAACTATAATATAATTACAGGTATAAAAAATATTTATTCAATAGTAAAGATCACTGAAAGGTTTACTTACAGTCCAACCAACTCAAAGTTGGTCACGAAGCCTCACACAACGCTTCTTGACTTTCATGTACTTTCGTAAGTCCTATTAAATCATAAAATTCCATTTTAGAGTTAAGAATCTATTTCAATACTTAAAGTTTATATTTCAAGTCACAACGACATTTGGATTCCTTAACAAGCTTTAATAACTACATAAAATCTCCAAAAAATCCTAAAAATCGCATTGCAATGTTTATATGATTCTCTCATTCATATTTCAAGCCAAAACTACCCCAAAATAAGCCTTCAACATTTAGTCAAATTATAGGTAGTGCAGATTTCTCAATAGTGAGACCATATGTTCAACGTTAAATTTCAACCTATAAATCAATGAATTTCACTACAAACCATATTGACCATTGAAAAAGGATGTACCAAGATTCAAACGAATCTATTCACAAGTATTTTGGACATCCATAAGGCCTTTGAATCATTCGTCAAACATGGCTACTCGTAATTGTTAAAATTGTTTACAATTTTGACAATGGCTTGCAAGCTATCTTTGCACCATTTTTTCAATACCAAAACAAATGATTCTAAGTTTGTACATTTCCATTATATAAAATATGATAGACACGGGTTAAAATAAGCTTAACCCCATGTAATTTGGATATCATTTGGTACCTCAACTAATCGACCCAACTTGCTTGCTTGCAAGCAGTTATTTATACTTTGCCAAATTTTGAACTTTTGAGCAATTAAAAACTAAGATCGTTACCTTTGTTTGTGCCTTAGAAAATCCCACCAAACTATAAAAAACCCAAAAGTAAAATATTAAGGTAAGAATAGGATATATTAACTTTAAAACCCTCGGTTTTGATATCAAAATATAGAGAAACGAATAAACTAACCATGACTTTTCCTATCTTGATATAGTTGAAAAATTAAGTTTCATTGATTTAATTCATCAAAACTCATTTCAATGAATTGTAAACTAATCTTAACTAAATCTAAACTAGTCAAAGACCACTTATATCAATGAAACACATCAAAATTATCCAGAACCCTTTTATTCTAGCCCTTAATTTGAACAATGAAAAATTCTCAATTTATGGTTGTTTTTCAAAAACACTATCAAATTTAATTAAAATGATTCTAAAATGACCCATATTGACTTAAAACACTATAACACCATGAAATCTATCAAATTCAATCAATCTCTATCAATTTTCATAAAGAATTCATTGAAAATCATGGTTTAACACCTACCTCAACATCACACCAACTGCACCAACAATGAAACCCTACACAATTAATCACGAATTTCATTAATAAACATGTAATTCAAATTCAAAAACTCATCTTAACAGTTGGTTAATTTCCACTACTCTCCTTCAACACCAACAATCATTCCTTCCCTTGAAGACCGAGACAAAGAAAGGGAGGAAGAGAATACGAAATCAAAAGAGAGAGAGAGAGAGAGAAACAGAGAGAGATACGAGAGATGTGAGGGTTAAGAGGTAAGATCGAGAGATGGGAGGAGAATATGACAGAGTTCGATAAAAAGGGAAAGAAATTGAGGAGGAAGTAATCGAAGCCTCCACTCAATTTTAAACTCAACCGAGTTATTTTGGTCAAAATACCAAAATGCCCTCAAACTTATCCATTGCCATTTGTATACTAACTGCCCTTTTTTGGTCATTTCTCTTTTTTCTTTATTTTTTCATATTTATCTCTTATTTTTAGACCCAAATTAAACTCCAAAAAATACCTCAATTATCCGTCGAAAATTGAGAAAATTCCCAATGTGCTCCGACACTCGCGGACACGGCATCTACACATTCACTTGACACTATTTCGGGAAGATTAGAGTATAATACATTCACTTGGCACACAACACACAAAAAAATTATGTTACTTATGATCTCCAATCCAAAATACGTGGGTCCCACTTTGTATACCAAAATTACAATTAAATCAAAAAACCTTAATTAGACTCCTAATCAAGTTAAAGAAATTCTTGGATTTCACAATTTTTCCCAACTAATTAAATATTTTGTCCTCAAAATTTAAGCTTAAAATCTTATGGAACTCAAAGTGATATGAGAAAATGATTCTTCATATACAACTTTTTTAAACCAAACCTGGTTAAACTGTTTCCAAGGTGAAACCATTAAGTGGACCCAATCACTTTTATTGTAATCAACAGCTCAGTGGTAAATATCATAAACATTTCAACTTTTCATGTCCAGATTCTTGGTTCAATGAAAAGTTATAACCGTTACTTTGCCAATCCAGGCAATTTGTGAATTTTTGACTAGTTCAATGATCAACTTTACGAAATATCAAATAACCTTAATACACTTCATATTCATACCTTGAATCTCATTCAAGCATCAATACGTTACAAGATCTAGTTAATCTTGCTTTTCAATAAAACCATTTTCATTCTAACTGATAACAATTCCATAAACCATTGATAATTCTTTCTTAATTCACTAAACTCTTGTACACATCCCTATTTACTTTCTCGTCACTGATTATTCTTAATTTGAATCGTCAGCTGATCAATTCTTAGACTATCATCAATCTAAACATTTATATAATGATGCAAATAATAATTGAGCACAACATTAGATGCTAAGTAGAGTCACGTGTCTATCTGATCCATTATTGTTCCAGTGTTTCTCAACAAGAACCTAGAATTACACAAGTCATCCCATGACTATAGATCTTAGATTACATCTATTATCCCATGAAAATAGATATCGAATTTCAATCTGATCAGTAAAGAAAACTTGACACATCGTGCTACTCTGACTCATTTTCTACATGTCTACTCAAAATATTATTTATTTCATGGACTAGAAAGCAATTATCAATTCCAACTTGTCAGCTAATTCACTTAACTTTTCCTTTAACTAGTTAGAAAATTAAGGAATTTTCTAACTTAGTCAAATCATTTTCTATTCATGAGTTAACCAAGAACCTCATTTTATTCACTTAGCCACCAATCTCCTTCAGATTACATTTATCACTAATATGGTTTCCACATTCTCATTTATGTCTTCACAATCCATACATGCATCTTACATCAACTCTAATTTAACATCACTTAGTGCTTCAAAATTCACCATTGACTAATCTCGTGGTGTAGCACAACATTTGAACCAATATACAACATATTCACTAATATTAGTTGTATACTACTTTGATTCAAAACTTTCAACATTTGGAGCTTAATTCCTTGTAAGATCCTTCCGAAAATATATTAATTTACATCAAACTTATAGTTTGACATCCTAATCTGATCGGGACTCTTTGACCTGAAATTCCTTTTTTATGTGTATGTGAGAATGTCTTGACCATTTAGTTGCACATACTTCAGCTTCCAATTGACTATGACGAGACTTCATAGACTTTTTTATTTCGACTATCATCAATTCATTTGATTATTCAAAGATGGTGGACATCGCACCAATCTTCTACGCTGTGAATGAATCATGATCATGAAACAAGGTTACTTAGACTTTTGGTTATGCACAACTACTCCAGTGCCTTACCTTGACTAAAGGAGTTTGTTCATGTCACTTCCATCAATCACAAGTTATCTCTATGTCTCATTTTATTTTATACACATAGTCTATTCCATTTAGTTTTTTGTCAATCTTAGCTATTCTCACATTGATCTCAATCTTTGTCCCTTTATAAAGTTACCACGACTTTCGCTCAACACCTAGGCCATTACAGCTCCTTAATCTTAACTTAGAAAGGCAATTTATATCTCTTCTCTCTTTCCAAAATATAGCTAAAGACAATGCGACTTCTTATGATCATTCAATCAATTGAAATCTTCTTTAGCTATCCTTTATTCGAAATAAAGATATTTTGCGACTCAAGTAGTTAAATTGTTTATTGTTGCCTTTATTTGTTTCCATTAGTCTCAGATTTCTCGAAAAGGAATCGGTATTTTTCAAGAGACTATGCGAGATAAGTACGATGTGATTTTTTTTTCTCAAAAAGAAAATTGGTACTTTTCGAGAGACTATGTAAGATAACTAAATATCTTACTAATCATCAATACATTTTTTGATGATTTCATTTGTTCGTTGTGTTTAATTGAAGAGATAGAAGAATTTGAATTTCCAATACCTTGATTAACTTAACAACTAATCAAACTCTTAAAGGATGTTGTTTCAATCCTTTAAGTTTTATAAATGGAAATTCTTGCAATATAGTAGCTCATACTGACGTCCTATGCATATCACTTACTGATTCTTAAGCAGTACATCTATCTCTTCTTTAATTATATTTAGGTTGTAGTGATAAGCATCATTACTTAATGTCGTTAGATGTGATTATTGGGTCCTTTAAATATTAAAACACAATCGCTTGTGTTAATGTTTAATACCTAATCCAAGCTATTATTAGACCACTTCTCCAATACCTTAACTTCTACCGCGTTGATCTTACCACTACGTTTTTCATTTTAAAGTTAGAAATTTTACTTATCTTTGTTTCATAACAACAACTAATCTAGTGTTAACATAGATTGTTTCTAACTCATATATTTCAATTTGTTTTATCATTTATTTATTCGACTCATAGAACCACTATATTCAATGTCGCTTACGGATAAGTAATTTGAGTAATAAACAATGAAAAGTTTTAGTACTTCGTTTTAGAAGTCATTTGATTATTTTAAACCAAGGTTTTATTCCATATTTCACTTGATGTTTTATTTCGGAAAGGAGACTAAACTTTGCTTCAAAGTATTTATTTTCGTAGAAACCGACTTAAACAACTTGTCTCATTGTGATTTTTTCAGTCTAGTTCAGTTTGTCTGATCAATTTCTACTTTCAAAACCACGTGTCTCCATTTTCCTTGTTGAAACTATTTTAATATTATCCTGAGTGTTTTATAATAGTAATAGTTGAATACTTTCAATTTTCAAGAAATCTATGTTTAGTACTTACGTTTTTGAATCATTTGGACTTCCTTTTCAACTAATTTCCTATTGGTTTCATAACTGATATTTTCATCAGTTATATTAGTACTGAACTACTTACAATATCTTTATGAATTCAGACTTCACAAGTTCATTTCAAATCCAATCACGCTCAGTTTTATTTCATAAGTCTATTCTATCTTGTAATTACATGTTTCTAATCTTACTCATCGTATCTTACGAGTTAAGTGTCAAACGGACAAGGATAATAAACTTCCTATCGCATATCTTGCGATAATACATATTAATTCAAATACCCCAACTAATCGCGTTCAATCACTCTTTGGTTTCCAATAAAAGTTTATCCTCAAATTGAGCCAACCCTAGGTTTTGACAATAACTTTGTCAGCCACCTCGTCATTAAGACGATTGACTAGCCTAGATTATCTTAATCCTCTGATAATTTAGTTAGCGTAATTCGATCTTTCAACTTTGACCTCAAAATAATAATTACTTCAATCCTTAATAAAGCTCCAAAATTAAATTATATCCTCAATGAAACTCAATTCATGAATTGTTGAATTGGAGCAAATTAGGAAATCATACAGATTACTCTCCATATTTTGTAAAAATTTCGGCGACACCTCCCTTAAAATTGGCCTGCCAAAAAATTCACCTATTAGATAGCAGAATTGGAAGAGGCTTAGAAGGACTCACAGCTCCCCGTAGTTCATAATTTATATCAAGTTCAAATTATTGAACTAACTTAGAGTCTTTGAAAGCTTAATTACAATTATATAATTCCAAATAGACCAAAATTGAAATATAAACCTTTTAACTCATTTTAAACTAACTTAGGAGACTTTTTTAACCATTAAATGAAGTTTCACATCCTACACTTACCCTAAGAACCCCAAAACGGTATATATATATATATAACAAATTACAACAAGAAATTGTTCTAACTTTTGAAGACAATTACTACAATATTTGAATCTTGTCCATTCTTCCATTTTCTTTATAAAGAATCTGACACCATCAAAAACAACTCGAAGATGTCAGACAAGCAAATTCCAACATTGATTTGTACTTCTGTAATTTTTAGTCTGATACATGGAGACATGTAATTGCATTACGAAATAAACAATAAGATATATGCGTCAACATGACATGCAAGCCACTCTGCCGCTATCTCCTAACTATAATCAAATGTGGACTTCCAAAAATAGTATAGAGACATTATTAAGAGATCATGAAATGCAGAGATAACTTGTCGGCGTTAGACTTTGCTTGTCTTACTAGACGACGTAGAGGCAGGACCGAAACCTAGTTTCAATCAAACCAAACTTTGAAACAATCTTATCCCCCTCACTTTCTCTATGTATGCATGACCAAGAATGATAAAATGCAATGTGGACTATGATACGATTATATGTACGAAAATATTCATTCAATAGTAAAGATCACTGTAAGGTTTACTTATAGTCTAAAAAACTCAAAACTACCTATTAAATCATAAAATGTTTCCCGACTTTCACGTACTTCTGTAACTCCTATTAAATCATAAAATTCCATTTTAGAGTTAAAACTCTATTTTAATACATTAAGTTTATATTTTAAGTTACAACGACATTCGGATTCCTAACAAGCTTTAGTGACTATATTAAATCTCTGGAAACACTTAAAATGAGTCTCTCATTCATATTCCAAAACAAAACTACCACGAAATAAGCCTTCACACTTAGTCAAATTATAGGTAGTGCAGATTTTTCAATAGCGAGACCATATGTTCAACGTTAAATTTCAACCTATAAATCAATGAATTTCACTACAAACCATATTGACCATTGAAATAGGATATACCAAGATTCAAAAGAATTTATCCATAAGTATTTTGGACATCCATAAGGCCTTTGAGTCATTCGTCAAATATGGCTACTCGCAACTGTCAAAATTGTTTACGATTTTGACAGTGGCTTGCATGCAAAATCTAATGTGATATTTTGCATTTGATTAACTAGTTTCGAGGAACTAATCATTTTTATTTCACTTGTTCCTTTCTAACACACATTTACAACCTCGATTATGAAAAATTAAGGATACATCTCTATACACCCTGACTTTACGACTAAATAACGTATATTACATCCACTAGGTATGCAACACCCAAAAATAATATTTAAACTTATGATTTCCGGTTCATAACGCGTAAGTCCCACCTCGGATACTTAATTTCTAATTAAAATTTGAAAATACTTAATTAGTCCACTAGTCAAGTTTATGAAATTCTCAGATTTTACAATCTTCCTTATCCACCAAAACTATGGGAAAACCCAAAATCGTAATATTGTTGTAAAAATAGGATATCTTAATTTTAAAACTCCCGATTTTCATATCATAATATTGAGAAATGAAGAAATTAACCTTGCCCGACTTTTCCTATCTCGATATTGTTGAAAATTTGAGTTTCATTGATTTAATTCATCAAAACTCATTCCAATGAATCGTAAGCTAATCTTCACTAAATCTAAACTGGTCAGAGACCATTTATATCAATCAAACGCATCAAATTAACCCAAAACCCTTCGATTCTACCCCTCAATCTGAACATTGAAAAATTCTCAATTCATAGTTGTTTTTCTAAAACACTATCAAATCTAATTAAACTAATTCTTAAATGACCCAAAATGACTAAAAACAGTAGAACACAATGAAATCTATCAAATCCAATCAATTTCCATCAATTTTATAAAAAAAAAATTATTAAAATACATGATTTAACACCTACCTCAACATCACACCAACTGCACCAACAATGAAAAAGCCCATTGAATTAATCACAAATGTCATTAATAAACATGAAATTTGAATTCAAAAACATACCTTAATAGTTTGCGGATTTCCACTGCTCTCCTTCAACACTAAGAGTCCTTCCTTCCTTTGAAGACCGAGACAGAGAGGGAGGAAGAGCGCGAAATCAAGAGAGAAATAGTGAGAGAGTTCGAAAGAGAGACAAGAGATGTGAGAGTTGGGAGGTGCGATCAAGATATAGGAGGAGAATATGACCGAGTTCGATTAAGAGGGAAAGAAATTAGGGATGAAGTAATTGAATCCTCCTCTCAATTTCAAACTCAACCGAGTTATTTTGGTCAAAAGACCAAAATGACCTCAAACTTATCCATTGCCTTTTGTATACTAACTGCCATTTTTGGTCATTTTTCATTTTATTTTTATTTTTTTTCATATTTATCTCTTGTTTTATACTCAAATTAAACTCCAAATATTCCTCAATTTCATCAAAAATTGAGAAAATTCCCAACGCACTCTGACAGTCGCGGACACCGCGTTTACACATCCACTTTACCCAATTTCGCAAAAAATAGAGTATAATATATTAACTTGGCACACGGCACGCAAAAATATTATTTTACTTATGATCTCAAATCCGAAATATGTGGGTCCCACCTTCGATACCAAAATTACAATTAAATCCAAAAATCCTTAATTGGACTCCTAATCAAGTTTACGAAATTCTTGGATTCCACACTTATCACCAATTATTGTGTTGAGTACAAGGTGAATAGGGATTCACACGAAAGTTAACACTAACTCAATCACAACACGACAACAAATTAAAATTGTACCTTTGATAAGATTACGATTTGCATTTAAGTCTTGTTCAGTCACCACCTAAACACATTCCTTGATATGTTGAGGTTGTGACATACAAGAGGAGGCTCCTAAAAGTCTTGAACATGCAATATTGTAATATTCTTTCTTTGTTTCCCACACCCAAAACATGTAACTGTAGGTTTACTACCTGCAAAAGATTCCTAACTAGTTATCAATTACTAACTCGAGGCCTTCGAGGCCTGTCCCTGAGATCCTCGATCCTTACCACCACTCCTCTATGACTAAGGTATACCTCTCTGACCTGAAGGTTGAAAAGACTATGATCGAATCCATATTGATTGCTTTTGAAATAGGGATTGTCGAAAAGAGACATCTAAAGATATTATGCCATGTTGACATTTTTGTGTTAGATGGGCACGACAAGGCAAAACCTTTTCTGTTAAAAATCTCGGAAGAGCTCGAAACCACGAAGAGATATCAACCCTTGGTGTTGGTAAAACCACCTGTCTCGACACGAATATTGGTTGAGTTTGAAATAGGGATGATGGAGAAAGGGTATTTGAAGATCTTATGCGTTATTGACACTTTTATGTTAGATGGTCATGACGAAGTACCGTTCATAATAGAGGTAGCAGATGAGTCAAAAGCCATAAAAAAGGCATGCATGTCTCATTACCCAAGATAGCGAGGAAGCCATTTGTTCACGACTTCTCCAAATTAGTGGGTGTCATGTGACCTATCATGCCAAGTCAGGCCATCGACTTTAAACACCAGCTCTACTAGAAGGCAGCCCAGATTTTAATTTCATTTTTGTCTTTTTAGTTTTATAGTTTTGTTAGTTTAATAATCCTATCTCTCATGCATGTCTTAATGTGTTAATATATCCATCTATTTCCACCTTTTCTTCTATGTTTTGGTATGCCCAAGCTTAATTTTAAACCTTGAGGACAAGGTTTGGAATAAGATTGGGGATGTTTAGGAAAGTGGACTGTTAGACGAAATTTTTGGTTGAAGACTCGCAAGTTTGATCTTAAAAATTTTCAAATTTTTGCGACTTCAGTGGTTCATGGTTATAATTCTTTGTATACTTCTTCCACTTGATTAATTCCTTCATAATTTTTATTTTTTCATTCATTTCTTCATATTCTTCATTTATTACCTGAAATATCAAAAATAAGAGAAAGCCCCATGTAATATAGTGTTTTACATTTAAAATCATTATAAAATGAATAATAAAACACGTCTTATTATTGACTTATCAAATACCCCTAAACTCAGCACTTTGTCGTCCCGAGCAAGGGAATACTCTCAATCATATTCTTTTTCTTCCCTCATTATGATTTCATAAATATATAATCTTATTCTTAAACATAAATTATCTTAAAATATAAAAAAATATATTGCCTTCGTAAAAATAAGAAACATGATAGAATAGAAAGAACTAAAGAACAACTCATGTATTTGACAACTCAATCTCCTAATTGTGCAATACAACTTAGAATTCAAAGTTAAACCGATCATCAATGTCAAGGAACTACATAGGTTTTCTCAATCTAAACTAACTAGCATCAAGCTTACGATAACTAATATAGAATCTCAAGATACAAAAATCACTAAATCAATCTCGTTTTCAAACAATATTTAAAATATCACGACAATCAAAGTCAATATGAACTTTTATTCACCAATAATTATCATTTCATTTTCATTTGTTAGAATAAAAAGGTATACTTCACTTAACTTAGCTATAAGCACTTGAGCTAAATCTTTTATTTGAAGAGTTTTCTCATAAATTTCCTCCCATTTTCTTATATCTCTCTTTTTTTTTCTTTTTCATTTATATATTCATTTTCTTCTTATATTTTATTCCTACCGTTCTCTACTTCATTTCCTTTGGAATCCGTTATTCTTTTTATAGGAATTATTCCTCTTATTTCTCCCACCACTAGATTCCCTGCTCTATTTCTTTTGGAATTTGTAGGTCTCTCTATTTAAAAAAAAAAAAAAAAACACTCTTGTTAGCTCTTCTCATTTTCACTATAGTTAAGGAGTAACTCTTTCCAACTTAATAAAGTTTATTGGCTAAGTTCCTATTTTTCTCCTCAATTGTGGCATAAGCTCTTTTTAATACATATATATATAAACTTGATCAATAATCTTTTGTATAACAAGATTCTTAGAAATTTTGTTGTTCATCATGTATTATCATTTCGCTCTTCTACCCATTACAATGTCTAACACAAAGTAATCAATTCCCTTATAACTCCTCTACAGGTGGCTCTATGCTCTAGTTTGTTTGCTCATTGTATGAAGTAGTCTGAGTTTCCTCTAAGTTTCTTTGGTTATATGCCCGTACTCTCCTTCTCTTTATGGTCTCTCTCTTTTATGTGGTGTTTCTCTTTCGTTCATCCTCTAAGTCAACGTACCTCCGTACCTTCTTGCTTTTCTCAATGACATCATTAGTGATGGTCTTGTCCAGAAATACATCGAATTCAACTCCTCTCATCGAAACTCGGTCTTTCTCGTAGAACTTAGTAATCATCGAAAGAAAAGGAAATCCTTTATTTTTCTTAGTGGTCACGACATTCATAATCGATTCATAGATTATTTGATCAACGTCAATGTACCCGATCCCTAAGACTGCGTAGTATAAAAAAGGAACCCTATAGTTCACTATGTTGTAATGTTATAAACTAGGTTGTAGGCTCACGTTCAAGTAAAAGCTCCGAGCTTTGATTGTTTTCCTAAAAATTTTGGCTTGTACGTATTTTGGGTACCTATCTGAGTCAAAATGGAAACCATCCCCCAGAATAGCTTCTAAATCGTTCCTCCTGGTCTCATGGGGAGATCCGTTTCTATACATGTATTCAGGTTTAGGGTACTCGTTATTTTTCTTTAAATGAGCTTTCGGTAAACAATAATACGAGTTTATTCTCTCGAGTTAGTAGTCCAATGGTCTTCCTCGGACTATGGCTAATTATTTATTTTCATTTTTGTGCCCATTAGCATAGAATTCTTTCACTAGTTTTGCACATTCATTTTCAACCGAGGATCTCGCGTTGTTATCAATGTAGTAATCCCTAGTTCCTTTTACCCTTACTATGTTTAGGATCGTAGGCCCATACGTAACTTCATTTTTTTGTTGAAACTCTTCTTCTGTATAATCTTTCTATTTTTCATTATGTTGTTCTTCTTTCTTGCAATAGCTTTAGCAATTATAAGGTTATGGGCATGGAAAAAATGGTGGGTGTCTCCTTAATCTCATCCTCTACCTCCGAATCATATTCAAGACTTAAGGGTAGAGAAAGCTTTCTAGGTGATCTACTTTGGTGATTATTCAATGAAATCCCCGTTGGCCTTACTGGTTTGGGTGGAGCTTTAGATTTTTGTTTGGGTTTCTCTACAAGTTGTGCCTTTCCCTTATCCTCTCGAGAACTTCTATATTTTCCTCCACCGGCCATTGTTTCTGATTTCAAAAAGCACAAGTTCAAAATTTTAAGAAACTTGTAAATAATAGAAACAATGTTGTCAAAAATAGTTTGGTAAAATTCAAGACTTTAAAAGGTAGAAATCTATTTGGAAAGCTAGTTTGAAATTCGTTGTCAATGTAAAATAAAATTGGACACTATGTTATCACTTTGATGCCAATTTGTGAGTCTTTTAGAAATCATAGAAAACTTAAATTGAAATAATACCATAACCAAACTCCCAAACATTTTTCAAACTAGCATTTGTAAACCATTTGCAAAAAATTGTAAATATAGCAAAAATTTTGAAATTGTTGAATTTTAAATCAATGATCAATATGATCACTATTCTTAATTTATTGGAATCAATAAATCCATTTATGTAAGACATTTGAATAAATTCCAACAAATCGATTTTCGAAGAGTATTGAAAAATTTGCAAAAATCTTCGAATCAAAAATTTGTTAAAGTAAAGAGCTAGAGTTGATGTAATTAACTTCTTGAGAGTGAATCTCTCAACATTGAAGCTCTTGAACTTCTCTAGACATTCCCTTTAAGCTATAAGTTGAAATTTTGTAAAACTCTAGTTTGGCTCAACACCACCAAAATCGAGATTTTCGGTTTGAATGAGACTAGGTTGAGGTGTGAATAATTTAAATATTATGAGATTGAGCTTATAATGGATTAATCTAGACTAAATATTCGAGTTTTTCTAAAGAGGTGCAGTAAATTGCAAGTGTGAAAGGTGTAGAGTGTATGGGAATTTGAGGTTTTTGGTTTTAAAAACCAAAATTCGTGCCCAACGATTCCTGTGTAAGTGGTATCGCAGGGATTCGCCAGACTCCTAATTTGCACTTATTTTTTTATGTGCTGCCACCGATTTAGCCAGCGATTCCAAGTGTTAATCTGAATCAATGGGAATCGTTAGACCTATTTTACTGTATTTTGCAATTTATTTTATAATTAACTTATTCATCATTCATAAAAACTCATATTGAGGTAAAATTTACTAAAATTTGAAAGTTTGAGTGGGATATATAACTAACTAAATACTTTTATTAATTCAAATAACTAAATAAACATATTAGCAAGTAAATAAAGCGACTTGCATAATGTCTATATAAGAAAAAATGACTCGATCACTCCCCCTCAATTGAAATCACTTCGAGTTTAAAATCAAGAAAATATTTCCAATATAAGAGTCAAAAAGTGAGAGAATAGAAACATACTAAACTAAACTAAACTAAACTAAATTCCTAATAAAATTAAATAAACATAAAATAAACATAGAATATAAGGCACCTCCCATAAAGTGTTTTTGTTTATCGTCGTTTGCTCGACTTAACGCTTTCAGAATTAGTTTGGATCTCTAAATTTGAATTTACGGTTTTCCACTCTGGTGTCATTCCAGAAAGTGAGTTCTCGACATTAATCGTTAGAAAAATTATTTTAATCAGAATATCCATAATAGCATGAGTAATAGCTAAAAAAGGTCATCCTAATATTAAAGGAAGATCTTCATTAATAAAGTATGGCAATACCAAGAAGTTTGTGGGTACGATGTTGTTGTTTACTTGAACTGGCACATCTGTTATCACTCCTTTTGGTTGAATTGAAGTCTCATCCGGTAAAGAGAATCATTTAGAAGCAAGTGAATTAAACTCCAATTGAGTATGTAGAAAGAAATGTATTGGCATGAGATTTGCATTAGAGCTTGTATCACACTGAGCTCTATAGTACTAAGCCCATTTGATTTTAATGTGCAAGTGTATGCCTCCATTATCATTAAGCTTTATAGGATTCAAGTCCAGCTTTTTCTTTCTATTATTGTATTTTGATCTAGAAACTTTCGTCTTGTTAATGATTTTTCCATCTCCCGATTGCATAACTCTCCATTCTTGAGTTACTTTATTTTCTTTTGAAGTGTGTTCAAATGTGTCTTTCTTTTGAATCCTTTTATCAGTTTTCATTGTTACTGCATTGATTGCATAAAATTTAGAGTTAAAATTATCATAATAATTTAAGTTTAAAAATTCATTATCATCTATTTCATTATCAAATAATTCATCATATTCTTCATAAGTGTCATAGTTATGTCTATTATTAATCTTGAATTTGACAATCTTATCTTCGAATTCCATGGATATTGTTCCTTCAGAAATATCTAACTTATTCTTAGTTGTCTTAAGAAAAGGTCTACCACATGGTATAGGCAAAGGATTAGGTGATGTTGAATCTCTCATTTCCATGAACATAAAAATTAGCCGAAAATACTAAATCGTGTACTTGTACTAGGATGTCTTTCAATAATTTATATGATTTAATAATGGTGTTATCTGCTAAAGTGAGATTAATAGGCGTATTGGTTAAAGATCCCATTTTCAATCATTCATAAAGTTTAAGTGGCATCACATTAATTGATACTCCAAGATCACACATAGCAAATTCAATAGAAGCATTGCCTATTTATGGTTGGTATGACAAACATTCATAGGTCGGAACATTTCTCGAGCATTCTCGTTAAAGATGAAATCTTTTGTTTTATGTTTTCGTTAATCTCTAATTTCCTAAATGGTTCAGATATGTCTTATTTAGGTTTTTCATCCCTAGCATTTGCTAATCATTGTGGAATGGTAGAATTGGAATGCATTTCTTCATTTAACTTATAAATACCGTTTACTTTTTCTTGTTTAACAAATTCAAGATTTTGTAAAGATTTTTCATAGGCTTCAACTTTGGCTAAATACCATGAATATAATATTTAGAGAAAAGGTGTGTATTTCAATTGCTCGGCCATCCATTCCCTAGTGGGATGACATTTGTCATCATCTCCTCTTCTTCTTGTTCTATTATCTTAGGTACTTTTGTTTTCTTTTTGCCTCTTTTTGTGTCTTTTGTTGCATTTTCCTTTCATTTTCTTTTTCACAAAATAAAGCGTTAACTTGTGTGTGATTAGTAGTGTTCGTTGGTTGAGTAGTTGCTTTAATTTGATTGCTTAACTTGTTAATTTTTAGAGTCATTTGACTTAATTTATTTTTCAGCTTGCTAAAAAACATCAGTTTTAATTTGGTTTTGAGAAATTTTCATTAAGTCTCGATGACTTTGGGTCATAAAGTTGTGTAATATTTGTTCTAAATTTTGTTGCGTAGGTTCAATAGTTTGGTGAGTTTATTGCATTGTTGTAGGTTGTGTAGGTGCTCTCGGTCTATAAGTGGTATAATTTTGGTTTTGTAGATCGCGGCTAAGATTTGAATTTCATTTTTTAGTGAAATAAATTTTTTTATTGAATTGGTTTCTATGCGGACCAGAATAATTGTCCATAACCGCGTTGACTTCTTCATTGTTTTCTTCTTGTAAAGTATGACACGCATCCGTAGGATGTGTAACTTCATTACAAAATTCACGTGGTTTAACTTAATTTGATATATCTTTTAATAATAGCTTAACCATGTTAGATAATTCTTCAACTTTTTCATCGAATTTACTACTTGTTTTATTATTAACCTCATGAACTTTCTTTCTTGATGTGTCAGTCTACTCACCATATTATTTAGTTTAGTTTATTTAGTCATCTCGTTGATAGCTTCTTTTGTTAAAATTGGTGTAACATCGAATAATGATCGCCACGTATGGTATCTAATAGTCTTTGTTTAAAATGATTTAGTCGTTCATAGAAGTATTCTAATAAAGCTTTTTGAGTGTATCCATGTTGTAGACAAAATGGAATTAATCTTTGAAATCTATCCCAAAATTCATTAAAGTTTTCATCATCTTTCATTTTTACAACTGTGATTTGTCTTCTATAAGTACTAATTTTTCTTGTAGGTATATATTGATCTAAGAAAACTTCTAACATTTAAGCCCATGTGGTTATCGAATCTTGAGGAAGGTAAAACAACCAACTTTGTGTTTGATCTTTCAATACAAAAGGAAAAGCTTTCAGTTTGACTTGTTCTAATGTGCAGTCTTTAGGTTTCATCTCATTGATTTTGCGTTGATATTCTCTTATAAATTTTGATGGGTTTCATTGTCCTTATCAAAGAAGTTAGGTATAGCACTAATGAATCCATATCTAAGTTCAAATTCAGGAAATCCGTCTGGATAGGCAATACACATTGGTTCATAAGTAGTGTCATTTTGATTTGTTTGCTTAAAAGTAAATTGTCTAATATCATTATTATTATTATTAAAATTAAAGTTATTATTGGCTTCCATTATAGTAGGTTGGTGTCCTCTACGTTATTGTTATCTTAAATTATGATTGAATGTCCTATCTACCTCAGGATCAAACAGATGTAAGGATCCTTTGGAATTAGAACAACGAAGTTGATAGACCATGCAACGTCTAAAACTTCGAAGAAATTCTGTTTAAATCCCCAGCAATAGCGCCAAAAATTGACACTTGCTGGGCATGTACAATAATTTCTCCTTTTATATTATACTTAAATTATTTTGTAGTAGTGATAATTGAGAATCGTCTCCATAGGGATTCATCAAACTTCTCTAGGAAAAATGACTATTAAAGATTTTTATTATTTTTATTTTATTTTTATTTAATAATAGTTATTAAACTAACTAATTCACTCTATAATATAATAATAATTAACTAACTACATTAACTTAACTAACACAATTCAAATTCACAATCAATCAAATAGATTAATTTTAATAATAAATGAATATGTAAACAAACATCTAGAACAATAAAACATAAACCCGTTTTGCATTACAAACATGTAAATCCAAACCATATAGTTATGAGCATACTTAAATAAAGTAAGATAAATCATTCAACTTTAATCATAAGTAAGTAAACAGCATTTAGCCAACCATTTATTCTCCTTATACCGATGGAAAAAGTCACGTTCTAATTCTATTGAGCTAACCCTTTTATTCACACAAAGACATTAACTTCATGCAATATAATCGCATTAAAATTTATGAGAACTTCAAACTACTACATCTAACATCTTCGGAAGGCCACTTCAACACTAAATTTAGATCTCAAATTCACATAGGACATCTAAACGGTGTTAGGCTTTCAAACAATCATAGTTACTACTTCAAATAGATAATAAAACCATATATCACAAAACACATTCTAGACTATGCATGCAATAAAAAGATCATGATTAAAATCAATAGATAATGACCTTATAAATTAGTGAATCAAATAATATAATTAAGTTTAACGCATTAAGCGCATATTTATCTCATCATACCTACATTGTAAAACGGATCTAGTTCACATTCGGACTTTGTTTAGATAAAATAACTACTCACTCATAATCATAAATAACATTGCAATAATATAAATAAAAGACATAATTGAAAATACATCTGAATTAAACTACTTGAATTTTCAAGATCTTCTCCAAAAGCAATAAAATATGAAAATAATAGACAACGGCTCTAAGAGCAATGAAATTTTGATCTACATACTCAAGGGCAACTAATTTAGAAACCCTAATGTTATATTTATAGTATTCTAAGTAGTAAACATTCCAAACCAACTCAAACAACTCGTAGTTATCTTAAATTCAGGAAATCGTGTCCAGTAATTCCTAGTTATTTGTGTGAGTAAGGAATTATTAGGAAAATCTAGAAAATCAGGCTAGTGTCCACCAATTTGGTTAGCCATTCAAGTGTATCTAGGAATCGCTGAGAATCACTGGTACAAAAGTCTAGTTCTTTTTTGCTTCCTTGGTGATAATTCTTTGTATATTTCTTCCACTTGATTAATTCAATCATAATCTTCCTTTTTTCGTTGATTTCTTCATATTCTCCAAATATTATGTGAAATATCAAAAACAAGAGAAAACCCGATGTAATATAGTCTTTATATTTAAAATCATCCTAAAATGAACTATAAAACATGTCTAATTATTGGCTTGTCACCTACAACGACACAGTATCCATAATTTCCATCTTCCCTGACATCATCAACCCTCTCAATGTGATAAAATATGTCTTTAGGGGCTACACCGTAATAACCATCCATACATACACCATGCATTAATATACGCATTCTATGACTCTTGTGTGGCACTTGATAAGTAGCCTTCTTTATAATCATCTCTAGATGAAGGACATGCTCGAAGTGAGATGGATTTCTCTTCGTGGATGCCTTATCCTTCTCGGCCTCCTTCTCGACCTTATTTGCCTTCCTCTTCTTTCCCTTCCTCGCTTGTGATGGCTTTCCCTTTGCCTTAAATTTCTCCCTCTGAATAATTAAGGTCACAGATGAGGGATAACTAATCTCTCAAAGTTGTTGTACAATCCTTACGCGCATATCCTCAGTTTCGACACTTTGAAACCTCTTAATCACCTTTTAATTTTTGCTTTAAAATTGTACTCTGTTCGTTTCACTGCTTGCTTGGGATTCATGCTGAACTTTTGCCATTGGATGCGGATATCGTCAAGTGGTATTGGTGAGCTCGCCAATTGATGAGTTGCAAGTTCATAAACATAAGGAACTCCAAAGGTCTAGCGCAAAATATAACAACATCTCGTTGGATCAGTCCCATCATCTTATGTGATTTCCAATTCTTTCCGGATTCTATCCAAAGTCGCTTGTTAAACAAATCCTCGCAATATACGGAACAAGGTATCACCAAATCCGTGTTGCATGACATTCAAATTCGTCTCAAAAGACGCCTGGATCTTTGTATGTTGGCTAACAATTACACTATAAATTACCCAATCCTTGACATTCCTTGCGAATGTCTAAGATGCTTTTTCAGGTCACTATGTGCACTTTCAACTCTGTCAGTCGTAGTCTGACCATGATCTAACAAAGTGTTCTTTGTAATTCCTAACCTATGTACCCATTAAATAATCAAGCAATACATGTACACAAGCATAACTGGTGGCCAAACTCGACATCCTTGTGTTGAACACACCTTCAGAAGTGGCACTTATCAAAGCATTCCACTTTTGAAAAAGGTTGAAGCCTTCGTTTCGTACAAAAAATCTATTTGTGTTCGCAACCACACCTCAATTAATGTGCTAAATGCAAATAAGGTAAGTCGTCATAGGATAAATCGACTCAATTGCTTTCATCAATCCCAACTCCCTATCAGTTACAATCACATGTGGTTTAGCCCACCCATCCATGAGGTTATTAAGATTCTCCAACGACCAAATGTAGTTGTCTTTCGTTTCTCTTTATATAAATGCAAACCCGATAGTGAATGTGAGCTCGGTTGGTGTCACATCGATGATTTCAAACAATGTCATGCAATACCTATTGGTCTTGTACGTGTAATTCATAATCAAAACCAAAGGGAAACATCGTAGTGAATTGATGGAGTCGGGATGAGCCCAAAACAAGTTTGTTACAATGTCAGTTTTCGCGTGTTTCCTATACCACAATAGATTACCATGTGTGTCCACCAAATGCGTGAGCTGTTGCATTTTTGATCTCCCTCCAACCTTGGCCAACCTTTATTTTTGCCTTGCATTATATTTTGTGCGCAAAGTTGATGAATTATCTTCATCCTTTTTCTTTAACGTGTCCAAAATTTCTTAGGGCTTGATGTTTCCTTGCATCATTTATACCACCATAACATGTTTTTTTGGAACTAACCGACGGGCGTATGAGTGTCCCTTCTTATAACACCCAATTTTGTGGCTATGTCGTCCTCACACCACTATCATATGTCATAAATGGTCTTCATGTTCCTTTATGTTTATTGCAAATGGACAACTAAGTTTTTTGGTGCCAGATTTTCTCCTTGATGTCCCTTTCAAAACCTCCTTTTTGTCATCAATCACAATTTTTCTTTTAACAATTATCTTTTCCTTACTGGCTTTCATTTTTTCAACACTTTTGGCGTCACCCCTATAACTACCAAACCTTTTGCATGCCATGTTTACCCTCCTCCTCCAACGATTATCACCCATGTGTCAGAATTCTTCGTGACTAGTGAAATATGTATTGGATCCCCAACTTTGAACTCATTTGACCGAATCATCCCTACTTATAAATGGCACATTGGGGATGAAGTCATTAGTGTAGTCAACAAAGTCAGAACAAGACAACATTCCTTACAAAATGTTAAATCACATCATCACAATCGAACTACAATCAATAATCACAAAAAAAAATTAAATGGTATGGTTCGATCACATCCGACTGAACAAAATCATTTTGTTTGGTCACGTGTCACCGAGTGACACCCATCTAGTTGGTCAGTCGAGGACAAACAAAATGATTTTGTTCGGTCCTACGTGACCAAACTAGAGGGCGGACAACACGAAAAAAATACAAAAAATGACTAAAATGAAGAAAAAATCAAGAGATATTTCTCTGTCTTGCACATTCACACCACCTTGACGTTCATCCTCCATTTTGTAAGGTCAAGAGACATCAAACAACAAAAATGAACAATGCAATATAACACAAAAAAAAAATTGTACAAACTCCATTAAAACACACCAAAAACAGTTTAAAACCATCAAGTTCCCTCAAAATGCATGAAGAAATTGACTCTTACGATAATAGTGGCCTCCAAATTGCAAGTTTGTATCGTCGATAGTCGTCACTGGTCGGAGGGGGTCTTCAGAGATGAAGGTTGGTTTCTTGTGGGGGTGCACAAACGTTGGAAAGATAGAGGGGCATGTGAGTGATTTTAGGAAATGAGATGAGTAAATAGATCATTTCATTTGGGGGCAAATCTTGAAAAAGGGTGCAAAAATTTCAATGGCTTGCCCTTATTGTTTTGTGGGGTGCACATAGCCTAGCCCATAAAAATAACCTAGGCCAAAGGTAATTTCTAACTCAGTCGTAGTTAATTAATCATCAATCATGAAAGATAAGTTCAAACGATTCAATAAGTAAGTAGATAGCCCTTGGCAAGCCATGAGTTCCCTTATACCGATGGAAAAGCCACGTTCTAATTTTATTGAATTAACCATTTGAATACTTAAAGAAATTAACTTTAGGCAATAAAACCACATTACGTTCCATGAAGACTTAACTACTAAATCTAATACCTTCGGAAAGCCACTTCAATATAAAAATTTGATCTCGATTCACCTAGGACATTAAATAGTAATAGACATATTAAACACTCCTAGTTACTACTTTAAATTAGATATCGAATCAAAATACTACAATACATATTTGCAACTATGCATGCGATACCAAGTTCAAGATTATAATCCGCAAATAATAATCTTTTAAATCCATGAATTAAAGAATATTGAATAATTTAAGAACTATTAGAATAAAGATCTCATAAAATAAAGATCATGACTTGGAATGTTAGGGGACTTGGTGCTGCAGAGAAGAGAAGGGTTGTTAAAAAACAATTGAAAAACACCAGCCACATATTGTAGTTATACATGAAACAAAATTACAGTAGATAGACAGATTTGTGGTGGCATCGATATGGGGTAGTCATTTTAAAGTGTGGGTGGCTTTGCTAGTAAGGGGAAGCCAAGGGAGAGTAGTAGTAATTTGGGATGTTAGAAGGACAAGCGCGACGAGTAGCCTGGTGGGAAACTACTCAGTATCTATTCAAATTGAGGAAGGGCAGGGATCAGAATGGTGGGTTACGAGGGTTTATAGACCCAGTAACACAGTAGGGAGACAAATCTCTGGGGTGAACTAGGTGATTTATATGGCTTATGTGCCCCAAACTGATGTGTACTTGGTGATTTTAATGTAATCAAATTTGTAAGTGAGAAAACATAGTGTACAAGAGTAAGCACTTGTATGAGATTATTCGATGAAATGATCACAGAGATGCAGCTTGTAGATCCTCCACTACTGTAGGGCACTTGTACATAGTCTAACTTTCGAGATAATCCCATATATGCAAAACTGGATAGGGTGATGTTCACATAACAATGAGGGGATTACTTCAAGGGTGGGAGACAGTATGTGGCGAGAGATTAAAATCAGATCATACACCTGTTTTGATGGAGACGAGAATGGTCCGATGCTTTTCCATTTTGAAAATGTTTAGATGCAGGCCCCTGGGTCCAAGTTTAAGTTTATTGAATGGTGGAGAAATACTGCGAATGATGAAGGCACGGGGCATTCTTTCATGATGCGATTGAAGGGAATTATAAAGATGATACAAGCATGGAACCATAATGATTTTGGTCAGTTACATATTAGAAGGACCAATATCATAATTTGCATCATAGAACTTGATCACGATGAAGCTAATGGTACCTGGAATAGGGAGAAATGGGAGAGAAGGTGAATATTGAATAATGAACTTGATCATGTGTTGAAGCTCGCATGAATCATCAAAAGATGAAAATTGCCTTGTGCAAAAAAGGTAACGCTAATACAAAGCTATTTTATCGGATGGTTAGTGCAAGGAAATGGAAAATCTGCATAGACATATTGCAAATCAGGCTAAATGAATTTACAGATGATTAAATAGTGATAGAACAGATGATTGTGGAGTTTTTCACCAATTTATATAAGAACGACAAAACTGAAAAACTGGGAAGTTCAGGGAATGGAGTGGAGTCCCATTTCAAGGGGCAGAGTAGAGGTACTAAAGCATAAATTCACTGAAACAGAAGCGCGTGCTACCATTAATAGTTATGCAAATGAAAAATCTCCGGGGCCAGATGGATATACTTTGACTATCTATAAGGAATGTTGGGGTGATATAGGAGGACAATATGAAATTTGTGAAGGATTTCTATAGGAATGGAGTAGTAAGCTCTTTAGTGAATGAGACATATCGTATCTGATTCCTAAAGGAAAAGAATCAGGGGAGCATGGCTGATTACATACCTATCAGTTTAATCACATCACTATATAAAATTATGTCAAAAGTCTTAGCTACAAGACTAAAGGAAGTATTGCATCTAATAGTATCAAGGGAGAAGAATGCCTTCATTCTGGGGAGACAACTACTTGACTCTGTGCTAATTGCTAATGAAGTGGTGAGTTCACAAAAGTTAAGAAGAAGAAAAGGCTTGTGATTAAACTAGATTTTGCAAAAGCATATGATTGCATTGATTGGAAATTTCTTGATCATTTTCTTTATATGAAAGGCTTCAGATTGAGATGCAGAAAGTGGATGAAAAGGAAACAATAGGTAAGTTTTATGCTCAGAGGGGACTCAAACGTAGGGACCTAATCTCTCCATCATTGTTTATACTTGTAGGTGAAGTCCTAAGTCTAATGATTACCACAGCCAGGGATAACAATATAGTTTAAGGGCTTGTGGTGGGAAGGGAGAATGTTCATATTTCACACCTCCAATTTGCAAATGACTCATCGTTGTTTGTGGAAAGTAGAAAAGAAGCAACTGAAAATATGATGAAGATAGTTCATGCTTTTTGCGATACCTCAGGAAATGATTTGAACTTACATAAATCATCTGTTACTGGAATCAACATGGAAAACACGAAGTGGAAGAGATTGCATACAGCCTGGGATGTGTAACTGGACAATGTCCCATCAAATACTTGGGGATGCCATTAGGAGGTGTTGAGATTCATAGCATTTTAGGAACCTGTCATAGAAAAAATAAATAAGAGATTAGCTGGATTGAAATGAGGCTACCTGTCAGCCCCTCAATAGCATGACCCGAGTAGGCAGGGCTGGGCAGCGAGAAACTTAGCAAATAGCCGAGTCCCGGAGGACTCAGATGGTTCCTTGAGGTTTGGTTGCAAGATAGCATGCGGAACGGATGAGGCAGCGCGCAGGCGTGGATGAGGTCTCACCTTGGCACGCGCCTAGGCACGGTTCCTAGGCGCAGATGAGGTTGCGCCTTGGCACGTGCCTTGGCGCATCCCTTGGCACGGGCATGGGCAAGCCTTGGCAGATTCCTTTGGCACGAGCAAGGCTGCGCCTTGGAACGAGCAAGGTCGCGCCTTGGAAGGTTCCTTTGGCATGAGCAAGGTCGCGCCTTAGCAGATTCCTTTGGCACGAACAAGGCCGCGCCTTGGCTCGAGCAAGGCCGCGCCTTGGCAGGTTCCTCGGGCACGAGCAAGGCAACACTTTAGCAGATTCCTTTGGCACGAGCAAGGTCGCACCTTGGCATGAGCAAAGCTGCGCCTTGGTACGGGCAAGGCATACCTTGGCAAGGGTTGACAAAGCTTGACTTGGGCATTGACTAAGTCAAAGTACGATTGGTCTCATTTCTTGATGTTTCCTATTGAAGTTAGGGGAACGGCTTAACATCTACTATAAGGAGGGGTGTGTCCTCTCTTAGGGGTGGCATGGGCATAGAAGCAAGGAAGACCCTCGAGCATGCCTTGGGCTACCATACCAAGGCAAGTCCAACGGACCCATGGTCCGAGCCGGTGGGACTCAACCGAGCCCCGGCTAACACCCAGGGTGCCTAGGCTTAGCTAGGCACCACCGAGCAGTCTGTGTCCCTTAGCGAAACATGGACCAAGTCATCTTGAGGCACGGATGGACCAAGTCAAGGTGGTTCCAGGCGGTTGGGTAACTACCTTGGTCATGGCCCCTGGCATAACCAAGGCACGTCCGAAAATGTCCCGAACACGTAGAGCATGAGGAACCAGGTGGCAGCAAGGGAACAAGGCAGTTGGGTAACTGCCTTGACCACAAGGAGTGGGGTTTGACTTAGTCTACGAATCAATGTAATCAGGACATGTGTCCTTGACGGTTATGTAACTACTTGTTGGCTGATCTATAAAGCCATAGGCTCTAGGCTTGGGGAAGCATAGAGTACCTGTGTTGTATTCCCATTGAGAACTTAGTAAAACGTTTCCTTGGTGCCATTGCTTGTTGTTCATTTACTTTGAGTATTGGTAGTGCTGAACTAAGGTGGCCCTTAGGCACCACGGGTTGGGTTGAGCGAGAAAATTTTCCTTAGGGTAAACTCCTCACTTAATCGCCCCGTGACAATCGGTATCAGAGCCCCGTTTCGGAGACGATGGCAACCCGAGCAATAAGTGATCTAAGTGAGAGGGTAGCTCACTTAGAACACATGATGGCAACAATGACTGTCCCGGCAGAGTCGGTGGAGTCTTCAATGTCGGCACAGCGCATTGAAGGCTTGGAGATGTTGGTGGCTTCCTTGGTGACTAGAGGAGAGTCACAAGAGGCCATGATAGCTATGTGGGAATCTAGATTTGAGGATCTTGTAGCGGATGTACGTTCTGTGGGTGAACTCACCACCGAAATAGCTACGACAATGGCTTTGGAGGTGAGTTTGCTCAAGCCATCCGTGGGTGGATCCTCGGAGGTTGCGGGTGTGGTAAAGCCTAGAACCAAGGTGCCGGAGGCAAAGAAATTCTCAGGCAAGCGGAGCGCAAAGGAGCTTGAGATTTTTCTTTGGGACATGGAGCAATACTTTGCTACTGTCCGGACGGAGGAGAACCAAAAGGTCATCTTGACCTCTATATACCTAGAAAGTGATGCTAAACTCTGGTGGAGAACCAGGGTAGACGATGATGCAGCTGCGGGTAGACCCAAGATCGTGGATTGGGAGGTGCTAAAGAGGGAGTCGAAGGATCAATTCCTTCCTACCAATGTTGCTTGGCAAGCGCACGAAGCCTTGCGCAAGCTCGAACAAACGGGGTCGATTCAGGACTACGTTAAGGAGTTTTCCTCTCTCTTGTTGAACATCAAAAACATGTCAGAGGAGGATAAACTCTATAACTTCACTATTGGATTGCAGTCATGGGCGCAATCCGAGCTAAGAAGGCAAGGGGTGAAGGACTTGCCCGGAGCAATTGTTGCGACTGATAGTCTTGTGGACTTCAAGACTAGTTCTTCCACGAGCGAAGGGAAGAACAAGGAGAATGAGCCATTCAAGGACCACCAAAAGAACGGCGAGAAGAAGCCCTTCCCTCCTGAGCAAGGGGGCTCGAAGCCAGCCCCGAAAACTGACACAAAGCCCTCAACAAGTTCCTTGCACTAGGGTTGCTTCATTTGTAACGGCCTTCACAGGGCACGGGACTGCTCAAAGAAAGAGAAAATTTAGGCCTTGATCGCGGAAGATGATGGCCAGCCCCGGATGAACCCAGTGTAATTGTTGAATGCCATTCAACAAGCCAAGAAAAGCCCTTCGGAGGGGCTGATGTACGTTGATGCGGAGGTGAATCAGAAACGAGTCTTAGCAATAGTGGATTCGGGCGCAACACATTCGTTCATGGCGGAACATATGGTGGAAAAGTTGGGACTCGCCCTTGTTGAGAATTCCAGCCGAATGAATGCTGTAAATTCCGAAGCAAAACGATTTCAAGGTATGACATATAATGTGAGTCTTAAGGTTGGGTCTTGGGAAGGGAAGATCAATCTTATGGCAGTTCCCTTTGATGACTTTGATGTCATCCTAGGAAATGACTTTCTACATTTGGGGAGCATTGCCTTGATGTCATTCTTGAGGGGATTGTTTGTGATGAACAAGTCTCATCCTTGCTTTGTTCCTATGGCTAACATGATTTCAGGGAAATAGAGTCCAAAGTTGTCTCACCTTTCAGCTATTCAAGTGAAAGATGGACTACGGAAGGGTGAACTAACATACCTGACGGCCTTGGTGGAGACTAAGGTAGGCACGACAGCAAGAGTCCCTGATGTAGTTGTTGAGGTATTAGAGGACTTTAGTGACGTGATGCCTTCGGAGTTGCTGTAGCAGTTACCTCCACAAAGGGTGATTGACCATAAGATTGAGCTGATCCCAGGCTCAAAGCCCCCAGCACAGGCCCCTTACAGAATGGCTCCAAAGGAGTTGGAGGAGTTGAGGAAGCAGTTGCAAGAGTTGTTGGATGTTGTCACGGCCCAAATCTCTAACCCCGTTTTAATTCCTTAATCAGGATCACAGACCCTTGACGTGGGACCTACACTGTGATACGTGCACCGACCGAGGCACGTGGCCGAGGTGTATCATATTTTTGTATTGATGTGTGCCTAGTGTTATGTATTGTGTAGACTTACTAAGTCGGTATGTACAATTGTAGGCGTCGAGACGAGAGCGGGGACATGCCTCGAGTAGCGTGCGAGCCGGGGAACCGGGTAGTTAGCATTTTGGTAAGTTTTATTTAATACTAATATGAAATAAGGAATTACTTATAAGCCTATGGTTGTGTTTGTTAATGTAAATCAAATTAAAGGCCTATAGTTGAGTAAAAATGGAATAGGTATTGGGTGGCTAACGACCCGGCGGTACGCGTATATCACAGTTCGGACGCGAAACCGGGCGTCGAAACGCCCGAAAACACGGCGAGTGTCTTAGCTGTGTCACAATTAGGTGTTAAGACACCTAACATCACACTTGTCCAAACTACACCACATTTGTCCAAACAAACACCACGTGTTCACCACCCCACTTACACTTACACCATACACACACACACAAAGAGACACACAGACCATAATAGAGAGGGCCGAGAGAGAGGAAGAAGAAGAAAATGAGAGGAGGAGGAGAAGAAGGAACGCGCCGGGAAGGAGAGGAGGAGGTGGAGACGTCACGGTCGAGGTGAGTCATCGTCGGTTGTGGGTTCCAGTGGTTGGCGGTGGGGTAGCCGAGAGTGGGGTTCGACCACCATGGCCGAACCCCATAGCCGAACTGGGCCGAGGTGGAGATGGTAGGGGTGTCTCCCCTGCCATCGATTCCACCGGGGTTGGGGTGGAAAGCAACCCCAACCCATCACCGGAAGAACAAAAGAAAAAAAAAAAAAAATTCCTCCCGATCGAACCTAGAAGATCCCCCCAGTGGGCCGGGCCCAGAACGGGCCAAGCTTGGCCCATGGGCCGAGCTGAACCTGTTCTGGTCCTGGGCCGGGTCGGGTCCGACCCAGTTGGGTCGACCCGACCCAAACAAAATTAAAAAAAAATGAGAAGAAAAATAACGAAAAAATTTGGAAAAATTGGGAAAAAATTATATTTCGATATTTTGACCATTTCATGCCTAAAAACTGCTTTAAAGTGTAGGACTGAAATTAAAACTTAATTTAGTCTTTAGGGGTTGATTTAGGAAGATTGATTTAAAATCTATTGAACCAATTTGAATACACAATAAACACCACTAAATTGAGCTTAACCCACTATACTTGAACTAATGAGACACCAAACTCAGGAACCTAGGAAAAGAGTACGAGAGAGCGAATACAAGATTTGGAGTATCGGGAGACCAGTAAAGCTAGGACTTTACTTTGTTGTTGTGAGTATACCTAATGACAACTTTACTTGGCATTTCATTTCTATTAATTGTTTTCCTTGCATAGTCCTTTTGACTATTTTTCCTTTGTATTCTTATATCATGTGTTCTTTGTGTCTATGCTCACATGATGAGTCCAGTTTGCATGATATCCATTCATTTGATTTGATTCATTGATTATATCCCTTGCTATGTTTATTCTTGTTGTTTCAAATGTGAATTGAATGATAAATAGCATGCTATTAGGCTAGTGAATATCTTATAAATGTTTAAGAGGACTTGTATTCCTTATTTGTTTAGGTGTGTAGATGTGCCTATGCCTTGACAAATCCATACTTGGTATTTCTTGATATTTAAAAGTAGTTTTTACATTTAGGTCCCGTACTTGATCGAGGTGTGCGCGACTCACCGGGTTAGAGTCCCTAGGGATGTTGGCACATGTTACTTAACACTGTATGACACTCGGGGTTAGAGTCCCTGAGGTGGTCTGCACATCGGGGTTAGAGTCCCTTGTGATATATGATTATTGAGTCGGAGTGACACGTTTCACTACCGACCGGACCTAAATCACCACTACTTAGCCTAGTGTCAGTATCACTTGTTTAACTCTGGTATTTACTCGCGTATGGTTTATTTTTCAGTTTTCCCATTTATATGCTTTTAAATACCATTTGAATATTTGGAAATGCAAATTAAACTTGTCATCGGGGATTACTGTTTTATTCTTGTACTCACCTTCCTTTTTATGACGGTGGGTGCAGAGCCGTCTACCAGCAGGGCAAAGAGAAGATCGGCGATTATCCCTGAGCCCGCGGCGCGTCTCTGCATCGATTGTAGGTCTTCTTTTGATATTTTGATTGTATATGTTATATACGTCTTTCAGATACTATTTTGGGTTGTATATTGGGTTGAGCGTTAGTTCCCCGACTTGACTTAGACTATTTTACTGTTTTCAATGCATTTTGAGGACTTTATATATGTGATGTCATTTCCTGGTTTTCCACACTTAGGGTTTTATAAATGGCTTCCGCATAAGTTACTAATTGCTTCCGCATAATCAATAAGACTTTCGCTAATTAATTAATTTAATAAAAAGATTTAATTAACTTTAAATTTTATAAACTGGTAGGACTAGTGTATTACTTATCATGAACACGAGAAACGAGGCGTCTAGGTTGTAAAGGCTGACTAATACGTAGTTAAGTCCTGCGTGGATATGATTAGGGCTTAATTATGGGATTAGGCCGGGCGGTGCCCTAGATTAGGAGAGGAGCCGTCACAGATGGTGGATTTATTCAGCCATCCAAGGCACCCTATGGAGCACCGGTTCTATTCCAGCGGAAGCACGATGGATCCCTTTGGATGTGCGTGGACTACAGGGCACTGAATAAGCTGGCAGTGAAGAATAAGTATCGAATCCCTTTGATGGCAGACTTGTTCGATCAGCTATCCAGTGCAGCCTATTTCACGAAGTTGGACTTGAGGTCGGGGTACTATCAAGTTCGAATTGCAGCTGGAGATGTCCCTAAGACGGCCATGGTAACTAGGTATGGATCATTTGAATACTTAGTCATGCCATTTGGCTTGACAAATGCCCCTGCTACATTATGTAATATGATGAACGATATGCTAAGGGAGTTCATCGATCGGTTTGTTGTTGTTTATCTTGATGATATTGTGATTTACAGCCAAAACCTCCAAAATCATGTGGATCACTTACGAATGGTTTTGACTACTTTGAGGGCTAACCATTTGTATGTAAAGAGGGAAAAATATGAGTTTGCTGCGCAAACGATCATTTTCCTTGGTTATGTTGTAGGCCAGGGTAAATTACAGATGGACCCAAAGAAGGTGCGGGCAATCATGGAGTGGCCAAACCCCACGAAGGTCCAGGAGTTGCGGTCATTTATGGGTTTGGCTAACTACTACCGCCGGTTCGTGGAAGGCTACTCAAGGAGAGTGGCACCATTGATAGACCTATTGAAGAAGGATCGGGCTTGGGCATGGACGGATCGATGCGACCAAGCCATGGCAGAACTAAGGCAGATCATTGCATCTGAACCAGTATTGGGACTGCCTAATTTTGACATACCTTTCGAAGTGCATACCGACGCAATAGATCGAGCATTGGGGGCGGTACTTGTCCAAGAGGGACACCTTATTGCCTTCGAAAGTAGGAAACTGAAGGAAGCATAGCACAGGTACCCGACTCATGAGAAAGAAATGTTGGGTGTGATTCATGTTCTCCATCTTTGGAGGCATTACCTGTTGGGAATGAGCTTTGTGGTGCATACAGACAATGCTGCTATCACTTACTTCATGAGTCAGAAGAAGCTCAATCAGAAGCAGGCAAGGTGGTTGATTTCATAGCAGAGTTCGATGTTCAGTTCGAACATAAGCCTGGAAGGCTTAACTCAGTCCCGGACGCTCTTAGTTGCAAAATGGTGGCTGAGATGGTGTCAGCAGCAGTGAGGCTGGAAAGTGAGTTCCTGCCTCGCATCAAGGAGGAGACAAGCACATACCATGTTTGTTCAAAGATGTTAAAGCTAGTGGCTGAGGGAGTCACTTGGAGGTTTTGGTGTAAAGATTGGGTCCTCTATGCCAAACGAGGATGTCCATATGTCCCTAATATTAGCGGATAAAGGCAACAACTTCTGAGGGAGACACACGATGCTCGGTGGGATGGGCATCCGGGCATAGAGCGCACTTATGCCCTCTTATCACGTTCGTTCTTCCGGCCTAAGATGGAGAAGGACGTAGATCAATATGTGCGGACTTGTCTTGTGTGCCAGCAAGACAAGACAGAGAGGAGGAAGGCACCAGGGTTGCTGGAGCCTTTGCATGTACCAGATAGCCCTTTCAGAGTATATCTATGGATTTCATTACCGGTCTTCCTAAAGTGCAGGGAATGAGCAACGTGCTGGTGGTGGCGGACCGATTCTTGAAGTATGCTACGTTCATAGTTGCTCCGAAGAATTGCGATGCAGACATGACTGCAGAGTTGTTCCTGAAACATGTGGCAAAATATTGGGGGATACCGGAGGACATTATCAGTGATCAAGACGCTCGGTTCACTGGAAGGTTTGGATTGCTCTATTCAATCTGTTGGGCTCGGAGTTGAAGTTTTCCACAACAAACCATCATCAAACGAATGGGCAGACGGGGAAGATCAATGCATTGTTGGAGGACTACCTCAGACACTATGTGAATGCAAGTTAGTACAACTGGGTGGATTTACTTGATACAGCCCAATTCTGCTACAATCTTCACAAAAGCTCGGCTACGGAGCCGAGTCCATTCGAGGTCGCGACGAGACAACAGCCGGCTACTCCACATGAGGTAGCTAAATCAAATTCGATGGGATCGAGCCCAGCGGCTTATCGCTTTACGAGGAGCAAACATGAGCTTAGGGAGGCAGCTCAAGATAGTTTGGCTAAAGCTGTCCGGAGGATGAAAAAGTATGCTGACCAGAATAGAAGACCCTTGGAGTTCTAGGAAAGATACTTAGTCTTGTTGAAGCTCACTCCTCATATTTTGAAGAAGTTCAACAAGAAGGAGACGCACAAGGGCCTGGTTCAGTGATACGAATGACCCATTTGAGGTGGTCAAGCGAGTTGGGAGGGTGGCTTATCGCCTTAAGCTACCAGAAAGGTTGAAGATACATCCTACATTCCACGTCATCTACTTTAAACCTTTCCATTCTGATGAGGCAGATCCAGGGAGGAGCACAGCAAGATGGGCTCCACCCTTAGTATGAAGGAAGTTTGTGGGAGAAATTGAGCAGATTCTAAGCCACGAGACGCGTGGCCAGAAAAATAGGCGAACTTTTTACTTGATCAAGTGGGTTGATGTTGATGAACCTACTTTGGAACGAGATACTACTATATGGAAGTTTGATAAGGCGATAGCAGACTACCATAAACGGCATCAACCGAGCAGTTCGATGAGGGCATCGAACATTTCGGTGGGGGGATGTTTGTCAGCCCCTCAATAGTTCCGAAGGACTCGGATAGTTACGTGAGGTTTGGTTGTCGGATAGCATGCGGGACAGATGAGGCAGCGCACAGAAGTGGACGAGGTCGCGCTTATGCGCGCGCCAAGGCACGCTGCCTGGGCGCAGACGAGGTTGCGCCTTGGCGCATCCCTTGGCACAGGCATGGGCAAGCCTTGGCAGTTTCCCTTGGCACAAGCAAAGCTGCGCCTTGGCACGAGCAATGTCGCGCCTTGGCAGGTTCCTTTGGCATAAGCAAGGTCGCGCCTTGGCAGATTCCTTTGGCACGAACAAGGTCGCGCCTTGGCTCGAGCAAGGCCGTGCCTTAGCAGGTTCCTTAGGCACGAGCAAGGAAACACTTTGGTAGATTCCTTTGGCACGAGCAAGGCCGCGCCTTGGCATGATTGGCACGGGCAAGGCTGCGCCTTGGCACGGGCAAGGCATACCTTGGCAAGGGTTGACAAAGCTTGACTTGGGCGTTGACCAAGTCAAAGTACGATTGGTCTCATTTTTTGATGTTTCCTATTGGAGTTCGGGGAACGGCTTAACATCTACTATAAGGAGGGGTGTGTCCTCTCCTAGGGGCGGCATGGGCATATAAGCAAGGAAGACCCTCGAGCATGCCTTGGGCAACCATACCAAGGCAAGTCCCACGGACCCATGGTCCGAGCCACCCCGAGCCGGTGGGACTCGACCAAGCCCCGGTTAACACCCAAGGTGCCTAGGCTCAGCTAGGCACCACCGAGCAGTCCCTGTGCCTAAGCGAAACATGGACCAAGTCACCTTCAGGCACGGATGGACCAAGTCAAGGTGGTTTCAGGTGGTTGGGTAACTACCTCGGTCATGGCCCATGGCATGACTAAGGCACGTCCGAAAATGTCCTGAACACATGGAGCATGTGGTAATTAACCAAGCAGTTGTGGCGGTTGTGGAGCCAAGTGGCAACAAGGGAACAAGGCAGTTGGGTAACTGCCTTGACCACAAGGAGTGGGGTTTTACTTAGTCTACGAATCAATGTAATCAAGACATGTGTCCTTGACGGTTATGTAACTACTTGTTGGCTGATCTAAAAAACCATAGGCTCTAGGCTTGGGGAAGCATAGAGTACCAGTGTAGTATTCCCATTGAGAGCTTAGTAAAACGTTTCCTTGGTGCCATTGTTTGTTGTTCATTTACTTTGAGTATTGGTAGTGCTGAACTAAGGTGGCCCTTAGGCACCACGGGTTGGGTTGAGCGAGAAAAATTTCCTTAGGGTAAACCCCTCACTTAATAGCCCCGTGACATTACCTATCCAAGGGTGGTAGGTGACTCTGATTAACTCAATATTGAATTCAATTCCTACTACTTTTACATGTCATTGTAAAAGATGCCAAGGGGGGTTGCACAGGAATATGAGTAACTGATGAGACATTTCCTATGGAAAAGATGGGATCCGATGATATCAACCCTCTAATTATGTGGGATCAAATTACTAAACCGAAGAAGTATGGAGGTCTGGGGTTGGGGGACGGACTTAATCAAAACAAGGCTCTTTTGGGGAAATGGTTATGGTGATTTACAAATGAGATGGAGTCTTTGTGGCCACAAGTAAGACAAAGCTTATATGGCTCGAATAAGAATGAATGGAACCCAAGAGAATGCATCAACTAGTAGACCACCATGGAAAGCGATCTCAGAATGCAGGGAGGAGTTTACTAGGGTCTTTGTCACAAATTGGGGAATAGGGCATACATCAGGTTCCGGGAAGATTGATGATTGGGGCATATGATTTTTAAAGGAAAACTTTCCTGCTCTGTATGATATCAATAGGAAAAGGGGCCTTTGTATCAGAATTTGTGCAACATGGTGAAAGAAGAATGGAATTTACATACCAAAAGAAGAATGACTGCGATAAAGGCAACAAAGTATGGAATGCTGATACGAAGCTGGGAGGATGTCCATATCACCGAGAACATGATTGACGAAAGAATATGGAGATAGGATGAGTCGGAAGCCTACTCGGTAAAGTTTGCATATGATGCAATCATTTCTATTGGTGTGGATGAAATGCAAGAGGAATTTCAAGTGTTGTAGAAGAGTAATGCTCCAATGAAGTTCAAATTCCTTAGGTGGATGGTTTGGAAAGGTAAGGTGAATGTCAATGAAATGATGCAACGAAGGTATTCGGAACTGTTACTATAACCATCACAATGTTGTCTATGCAAGGTAGGCCAAAGACATTGAATCACCTATTCTTACATTGTAAGTATACACAAAGGTATGGAATTCCCTTATTGAAGCACTGTCATTATTTTGGGTTTTCCCTAACAATACAGGATGTGTTTGCACAAACTCTCCCGAGGAGAGTGGGAGTAAAAAGAGAAATTATGTAGCAAAAGCCATCCAGACGCTTGTATAGTGGTTATGGGCAGAAAAGAATGGTAGAGTTTTTGAAAGGAAAATAATGCCATGGGAAGAAATCTGGGAAGTTGTTAGGAGAACTGTAGCGAGTGTGCTTGTGGGCACAAAGGAGTTTAAGGAGTGGAGTAGGAGTAGGTTGTGTGATGATTAGAGAAGATTGTTGTAATTTTTTGTCACACTTTTGTAATGCCCACCATTCAAACATTGGTCCAACCTAGTTGATTCGGTGTCGAATTGGTACCATTTTGGAATGTGTTCAACCTAGTTGATTCGATTCCAACATGGGGAGGATGAATTTTTGGTTTGTATATAGGAACGACGTGTTTTTTTACCCTACTACACTGATAGAGGTTTTTTCGACTTTATTTTAGGGAAACACATTGTTTCTCGCCTTGCAAATTTTTTTGTAAAAATCCCATCTATATATTTACTGACTATATGAAATAAAATCTCGTTCTTATAAAAAAAAAATAAAGATCTCATAAAAGACATACAATCTTAGTAACAAATCCCTCGGTCTAGAAATAAACTTAACTAATAACTTTGAAAAAGGCCATCAAAACTAAAAAGAAAATAAAAAGAAAAGAAAAGATAAGGGAAGATACAGAGAGAGTTAATTAGGAGGCCTATGGTCTTATTTATACCATTTTTCTAATTTTTGTACTAGGCTTTAGAGTGGTTTAGATAGGGTGTATAACATGTTATATAAGGGTTGGTTAGGTCCGGACGAGTTTAAGGGTCGCTAACACAAAGGGACAAAATAATTGTTTTGAGGTCCCCTGCGGTTAGCGCGCTAATGATTTCATTAGCGCGCTAAGTGCGAGTTAGCGCGCTAGGTCTCGGCATTAGCGCGCTAATTGCATATCTCGATGACTTTTTTTTTTACATGGTGGAAAACACACTTTAATTTGAATTCTTGATCTATTTTGGACCCTTGGATCCCTAGAACGGTCATAAAGCTGTCAAGATGGAATACCTAACACTATAAAACCACCAAGAACATGGTTTTGTCAAGAGAAGGAAGAAACACACTCAAAAACTCAAAATCTACAAAGAGAAGAACTTTGATTTTTGTGAAGAAGCAAAAGGAGATCTTTGTGGTACGTTTCTTTAGTTCTCTAATCCGGCACTTTTGAGGCTTTAAAAGGAGTACAAGAATCTCTTCAAAGTGATCTCTTTTGTCATTCTCTTGTCAATAATAAGCTAGATACTTCATATATTAATAGATCCAAACTTTGTGTCAATCACTTTTTATTTGGTTGAATTCGGTTTTGTTACTTTATCAAAGTCTTCAATTCCGCTTGAAACTCGGTTAGCTCAGTTGGTTAGGCGCTAGTGCGTATGTGTGACCTTGGTTCCATTCTTCCTAATCGCCCCCTTTTATTTCTCCTTTATTTATCCTGATTTCCTGTTCTTCATCAACCCGCTACGTACGTATCGCGAGGAAGATCGGACAGCTCTGAACCACAACAAATGGACGTCGAATTTGTACACAAACAAAACCTAGGTTTTCTTTAAGTTTGATTCTGAAAAACAGAGAAGAATTGTCCATGGCGTTTCGTTCCGTTTTTGATTTGGAAGCCATCAAGAGCGAATTCGAGAACGCTGGAATCAGCACAAACTTCATCCCCCTCATATGGAAGTATGCTCGTCTCTCTCTCTCTCTCTCTCTCTCTCAAGACAAGATTTTGCTGCTTAAACGGTTTTGCTTAATTAACGGTGCAGGCATGTTCTTCGGAACCCTAATTGTGAATTGGACCAAGTACCTTCATTGCCATCTGCTGCTTATCCACTGCTTGTGTCCAAGTTCAAATCCTCCACGTCGACTCTACATTCTGTTGTTGAATCCATCGACAATGTGACTACTAAGCTTCTCGTCAAATTACAAGTACTTCTCTACTCTGACTTGCATTCATATAGTTTTGGGATCAATTGTTTCTGCTGAATTGTATCGGAGGATGTTCTGTTTGGCACCTATGGCATGATTGATAGTGATAGCGGAGTCAAAGCGAATAATTATGGGGGCTAAGTCTGTACTTACATAGAAAACCAACTCAAGAACGAATAGTTCAGTTTGACAGTTGACGTAAGAAGAGATTACTAGATTAGGTGGCTGGCAACATGAATGCTAGCATTTGTACTATAGTGCGCAATCATCGTCCTACAAGAAGTGAATCTAGAGCATCATAGTGCGGAGCAAGGACAGACATCAGATGATTGCTACTAGGGCAAGAGGAACTATTTCAATTCACTACCATAGCAGAGGAAGGCATACCAGGAAGCATCTTGAATTTTTTGGAAACTCCTTCTATCCTTCATATGATCTAGGTTCCTAGTGTAGAGGTGATATGATCTGATGGTGACTTTCTTGGAAGACACTTTTTTTGGTTAATGATGCTTTGTTCATGTGAGTTTCTGACTCCTTTGTATTTGATAAAATCGATGCGTCAAAAAAGTAATGTGAAATATTAAACTTAACAAAACAAACCACGACACAAAGATTGTTTACGCAGTTCGGACCTCCTGTCCTACATCTGCGGAGCCACGCCCAGGTGTAAGCTTCATTAAGAGAGCAAGCAACTCACTGAGCCTTGACACACTCATCCTCACTTCCCTTACAATGAACCTACACTATTACGTAAGATCCCCTTGCCGATTTGTCAAGTCCCCTTGACTTGATTACCCAAGATCTCCTTAGTAGATAAGATCTTAAAAAAACAAATGAACCGTAGTCCATTAACATCAAATCGAATGATTCAAGACATGAATACATTCATATTTTACAAAGAACACGTAAAGAAAAACACACTTTTAATCCCACGTTCTTCACAAATGACTTGTGTGTCTTCAACATTAAATAGTAAGCAACATCCCACATTCATCGTATCTATTCCAGAATGATTGGTCAATGCTTTGTTGAAATATCTCAATGTATCATCGTTGAGATGAAAATAATTCAAACTCCAACCAATATCATCAACCTTCAAAAAGAGCAACATTCCTTATTCTTCAATAAATCTTTTCGCATAAGGGAGGATATATCTAAGAGAATATATCTTGTGGGTTGGCGTTGAATATTCTCGATGGGCTGCAATTAGGGGTGGGCAGCGGCCTTCGCAAAACCGTCCAAATCGTTCAAACCGCCTGGTTTGGTCTGGTTTCATAAACTCGCGATTTGGGGGTAGTTTAAAAAACTTGAAAACCGCAGAGTTGCGGTTCACCAAACCGTGGTTGTTTTCATTTCTAGAAAATCGAGGTTCACCAAACCGAAGGACATTTTAGAAGTTTCCATAATTTTACACCCCCAAAACCTTAACCTTCTTACCCAAACGCAATTTGTCAATTCATTTCGTCAAATTGCGCAAACTGAAGGGCATTTTGGTGGATGGTCATGTATGGACAGGTGTTTTGTTGTATTTTTTTGTAGATGGACGTGTATGGACTTTTATGGAATGTAGGACAGATTTTCTTTTTGTTGAAAATGTGTTGCTGGAAAATCGCAAAACAAGATCAACCAAACCGTGCAAACCGCGGTCGGTGCGGTTGTGTTTTAATGGTTCGTGATTTGGTGGTGGTTTGCAAAACTGTCAAATCATGAACCCCCCAGTTTGGTGGCTCTTTGAGGGTTTTCACCACCGAACTGTAGTTTGCCCACCCCTAGTTGCAATGGAAAGCAATTCAAATATGTCCAGCTGTAGATAGTTTCCTCAAGAGAATATTGCTGCATATCTTTCAAATATTTCATTATATCTATCAAATATCTGTGTCTACAAACAATGTCTTGTGGGCACATAATTGAAATACAATTCTACAAATTACCACAAGATATAGGTGATCATACCATATCCTTTTCGTACATTACCAAAGGTGTACAAATAAGAACAACCAAAAAATCTACCTTAACAGTATTCCCATGTCATAACGATCCTTCACTTCTTAGTAGCTGCAATTACTAGTGGGCGTTCTCACCTTAGGCTAGATTTGGCTCACATTATCAATAGAATGTGGTCTTTAGATTAATCAGGGGTAAATGTTCTCTTCCATATCTTGCACTCTCTATCTATGTTGTGGTCCTAACTGTCTTACTCTTCCCATTTCTCACATTCAATGGAAAACAAAATATGACACAAGGTTAAGGTTTTTGGTTGGTCGGTGATTTTAAATTAGGTTTATATTCATATCATGTTTTAGCATAGGAGATCGTGCGTAATGACCATCTCTACACTGTGTTATGACATGTGTTGGAGCAATAATGAGGTTAGAGGTTGCTTATTCTTTCATTGAGTTGTTTGCTTTGGATTTGCAGTTTCCTAATCCAACTATATAGAAATGGGTGCCACCTATCCTAATTAGCATTTGAAAGTTAGTAGCATTTTAGCTCAGAAAAGCTAGGTGTAAGCCTTGAGTGCGAGTAAAATTTAAGCTTAAATTTTCTTTTGTTTTTTCAAAAAATGTGATATAATATTAAAATTCATGTAATAATTCATACTTTCGCAAATGAAGTTATAAAAGAGGAGTATAACATGTTAATAAGTTAATAAAAAATAAAAAATATTTGTGTGTAAGCAGTGCTTGAAAGTTGTTGAGGTGTAACAACCAAGGCATCTTGCCTTAGATGAGCGAGGCATAAGCGTCAATGCAAATTAGGACACAAGAGTTATTTTTTATTTCAAAGATGCTAATATAATAAAATATCTCGTAAACTTTCATATATGACTAAGCTGCAAAATACAACATAAACAACAAAGTCACAATCCCAAATTAGTTGGGGTTGGCTTCATGGATCAAACTCTTCCGTTCCTCTCTATTCAATGCCCTTGATGGCGTGCTTCCAAAATTCTTTAAATCCTTCCTAATGAATGCATTCCAAGCTATCTTAAGCCTACCTCTACAACATTAAATTTCTTTCATTTCTATTCTGTCGAGTTTTCAAACCGATGCATTTGTGGGCCATCTTTGCATGTGTCCAAACCATTGTAGCCACCCTTACCATATGTCGACACCCCATTTAATGTTCTTTTTAGGGGAGCGGCTTGTATGCGGTTCGTATGTATACAATGAGTGCAATCCTTGTATGTGGCGCACTTAAGATTGGACCACTTGTCTAATGGGAGAGAGAAAAAAAGGACCCAACAGCTGTGTACATATCATGTCGATTTTGCCCCTTTAATCGATCATTAACCTTACTGTATCCTCCCAATGTCTTCTCGGCTTCTCCACAAGCAAGGCCATGACTACTTCTTCTTGACAACAACAAATTAGTTGTATTTTGATGAGGCAAAGTGCAAACTGGTAATTAATTGTTTTGTTGTATGAAGAAGAAGCGATTGCACCGACTCCCCCAAATCTTTTATCCCTTTCTTTTCTTCAGTGTTTGAAACACTTATGCAAAGTTTTTTTTTTACTTAGACATGATTAACCGATTGAATTGTTTGGCTAAATCACTATTATTATTTTTTCAGTAACAAAAATAAAATATAATCAGCACTCGTTAAAATGAGAATCTTTCGAAAATCATCAATCTTTTTTGGACAATAATTGAGAATTCGAAAGAGAGAAAGGGCAAAATCGACATGAAAAGCACATAGCTGTTGGGTCCCTTTTTTTCAAGGTTTAAAAAATCGACAAACTTCGGCGAAGTTCGGGCGAAGTTTGTCGATTTTGAGGTGAGTGAAGCAAAGTTCATAGGCAGTAGAAAAATTGCAAAACTTCGACTCAACTTCGGCTAACTTCGACCGAACTTCGAAAACATCGATGAAAGTTAATAAAACATGAAGTAAAATTGTTACGTTTCGTGGAAGTTGAGCAAACTTCGACTGAAACTTCGACTATGCTAGAAATATACTTAAACTTCGGCTAAATTCGAATAAAACATAGTTCTAGCATCTCTACGAAGAAACTTGTGTTTTCTAGCATTTAAAGTGAAATTCCATAAACTTCGTACTCCGGCGAATTTTTGTCAAACTTCCATCGTCGAAGTTGACTTCCTCGAATTAATTCCAAATTTTAAGTGAGCGAAGTCATAGGCGAAGTTGAAGTTTCAAACCTTGCTTTTTTTGTTCTCTCCCATTAGACACGTGGTCCAATCTTAAGTGCGCCACATACATGGATTGCACTCATTGTATACATACGAACCTTATACAAGCTGCTCCCTCTTTTTAGCCCCCATTCATGTTCTACCTACCCCCCTTAATTCTTAATGAACTCCCAGTGTACTCTCCTTTATGTTTGCCCCCCACACTACCGAAAGAAAGCACCCTTCTTTTCATCTATGCAACCCTCACACCCTTGCAGTCATGCCATGCATCTTAGCATCATTTTTTCCCCAATGTTGCCTTCGTTAGGCCAGTAAAGAACACACTCGAAGAGCGTAGCACACTTGAAGAGTGTAACAACAATGCGCCCACATTTGTTTTTAATGGTACTTACCAACACATCCATCTTGCCCTACTCCCCCTCACATAAGGTTCGAAATTTCAGCTTCGCTCACTTAAAATTCGAAAGTGTTGAGATGTGTGGACCGAAATAATAGTCTCGCATAAGATAATTGAAACTTCTTAGTGAAATATATAAGTGGTGATCTCCCCTCAACTAGTACCGAGGCCTTTTGAGATAAAACCCCACAAGTAAAAATTGAAAGGTGGTCAAGTTGGGGACGGTATCGGTACTGGCGGAGATCATAGGCTCGCGGAGAAGTGCCGCGGGCGGGCCGCTCGCGGATAATGTGCCTCAGGCATGAAAAAATCAACAGGAAATAATTCAAGGAAGTTAACTTCGACGAGGGAAGTTTTACAAAAGTTCGCCGGTGTATGGAAGTTTATGGAATATCACTTTAAATGCTTGAAAAATCAAATTTCTCTCTAAAGATTTTAGAAATATATTTAATAAGTTAATCATACAACAATAATGCATAATAATCACAATACAATTGTTTAAAATATTTATTTTGCAATAAACACCCAATTCGCCACACACATGACATTAATATTTGTTTTTATATTGCTTTATATGATAAATTTGACCTTATTTACTACTTGATGTGAAAAGAAGTTAATTTTCAAATTTTATTTTATTTAGATGTAACTTTGATAACTTCCCCAAAAAGTAAAAACTCCGGTAACTTCCCCAAAAACTTCGTTGATTTATTTGAATTCTTGCATTCGTTGTTTCTTTTTTAATGATTTCGATGGAAAACATCAAAGTCGAACGAAGTTTGGCAAAACGTGTCGAAGTTTCCGGCGAGACTTTGCAAGCTTTACATCGCCACATAGTTTCACTTCTCCATTTTCATTATTGACACACTTCCATCGAAGTTTGTCGATTTTTCAAACCTTATCCTCACCTGACCCCACACATATGCATCCACAACCATCACCGCCCCAGAACACATATCCACAACCATCCCGCCTCTTCCCCCGAACATACTATCTTGATCTTGCTGCCTTCCTACCCATGAAATTGTCTTCTATGTGCCACACAAGGCATCGAAAACATTGATAATTTGTTTTCGGCTATGGCAGCGAAAAGTTGTCGAAAGGTCGGTGGGAGATCGTTGGCGGTAAATTGTTGAATGTTGGGAGATGCGATGCTGAGAGTGGCGATGCTGAGAGTGGAAAGTTGAAAGAGAAGGAGATGGGACAAGATTGTTTTGAATAATAATAATGCTATCTATGTAATTTTATCTGGGGTTATATTAGTCTAAAACTAATTAAGTTAGATGGGTGGCTAATATATGGTAGAGGGGGGCTAGTACTTACTCCCTAAATATAAATAAATAAGCCTTCTAGGAGGCTTCTATTCCTAAATAATGCCCCCATTCCCTTTCAACAAACGCTCTTTCTCCGATAACACTCAAACTGTCAATATAGTTGTTAACCTTGGGTTCTTCTTCTGTCTTTCTATTGGGATTCTCATTCTTCCGCCTTTTTCCTATAATTCTCACCACTTGTCTATTTCTTTGTACTTTGAGTCAAAATTCTTTCTCAGAAGCTGAATTTTCCAAGCTCTTTTTTTTACTTTGATTTTGTAAGTTTAGGGGTTTTTTCTGTTTTTAATATCTTTCACATAAATAATAGAATAAACATTCATAATACATATTTTATACGTTTGAGTTAAATGACTCTTTTGTTTTTTGAGGCATAAAGCCTATTATGTGAGTTTTTATATTTTATTAGATTAGAAATAAGAAATAAGACAAATGAAAACAAAATCCTACAATTTACATTTTGAATCGAATCGGGTGCTCGTCAGTTTTATGAAATAATTTTAGATATGACAACTATTGAAGACCATATTTCTTTGTTTTATGCGATAGATTAGTATTTAAATAGTATTTGCATGCCCCCACTCCCTCCTTTTCTTTTCTTTTCTTTTCTTTTTGATTCATTTTATTGTTGTCCTTGTTTTCTTAGACTAGGTCTTTTGTAGAAGCTGTCATTATGAGATATGATACTCGATTAGGAAAATATGCTGGAAAACCACGTCCCGGGGGTCAGAGGGCAACCCTCTGCATATCATCTCAGGTATGTGTTTTCATTGTGTTAGGTGATCAAGTATTGTTCAGTTCAATAATCCAGGTCCATGGTATTTTTATTTTAGTCAACTCGTTTGTTTTTATTATGCATTTACATTTATGCTCTTCTTTTTAATTTTACTTTCTAGGTGGGTTGCAAGATGGGATGCAAGTTCTGTGCTACTGGGAGCATGGGATTTAAAAGCAATTTGTCAGCAGGAGAAATCGTAGAACAATTAATCCATGCCTCTTGCTTTAGTAACATACGTAATGTTGTTTTCATGGTATGTTTGTTTCTCTTTCTTTGTTATTGGCTTCAGATTTTAATTCTTTCGTGCAGTAGTCTCTCCTTCACCATGTCCCATAGTAGTTTTTGGCTGGTGACATGTGCTGACAGCAAAACCATATTTTATCTTAGAAAATATTAAGTTGACCCAAAATGGGCATGTGTGTGTGTACATTGATTTATGCATCGACGTGTGTGCATTTATATGCGCACGGAAATCTATGTTCATCTAATGGGCACACATAGGTGCGTGCCCATTTCGCGTGGCCATTTTGGGTCACCCTAGCATTTCCCTTTTATCATATCAGAAATCTCTTTCCTTCAATGCTTGAGTGTATCTCCTCATCTGCTCTGCTATCCCCATAGTCTAATTAGTTCCTGATGCCTTCCAAAAGTTGCATCATTCCAAGCTTCTGCTGGAAAACTTTAAATGCTCTGAATCTGTTTTCTTGATTGTCATAATAGCTGAGACGATATTATTTCATATAGTTCTGTGGGGCTATGACTATATGAATATTTTCTGTCAAATAATGTACCAACCAGTAGACTCTCATAACGCAGAAATCAACATTATGAAAGTCCTCTCTGATCTGAAGTGGGGGTTCTGATTTTGCTGATGATTTCCATCACTTTTTGCATTGTCTCGTAGTCAAAATAAGCCTATTTTCTGTGTCCAATTATCTGCAGCAATCCTCCTTTCCATCTTGGAATTTTGATTTTTCAAGAGCTCTTGCCAGGATAGAGGAAGAGGACATTGTACGTCTTCTTGCTTGCTTAGAAAGTGTCCATTTATTGTCTTCTCATTCCGGTTTCTTGGAGATTAGAGTCATCAGGCCTATTTTCGTGTCAATACTACTTTCTTTGAGTCTTATTGATAATCCAACTGATCCCATATTTTGACAAGCTGATTTTCTTTGCATAGCAAAGTTTCCATCAAAGATTAAAGTTTTTGGATGGCTTGTGAGTTGTGGCCTTGAAGAAGGGCAATGCCAATGACATGGTGCAGAAAAAGAACCCCTACAAAGCTGTCTTGACAGTACTGTTGTCCAGGTAGATAGAATGAAGGAGTTCATCTATTTTATAGATGGGCTTTTGCAAGGAATATATGGATTCAGTGGTCGTTTATCACAACTAAAAGAATTGAGCTGCTGAATGACTAATATGTTTACTTAACCTCCACAGTCTGGTCATAAAGAAAGGTAGGATATTGATAGACATTTTGGGTCATGTACTCATGAGTTAGTTACCAGATATGTTGTCCTCAATATGTGGTGACATTGTATAATTGATTTATATAATAAATATATTATCATTTATTCTTGAAAAAAAAAGCCTCTTCTACAATTTCTACTCCATCAATAATCTGAATTTACAAATCAATAGATAGTCATGATTACTGCTATCCCCTTGGTTTCTCTGGGTTATAGGGTTGGGGCGCCAGTCCCACGTTATTAGTCGACCCGAAGTAAGAAGGGTCGGAAAACAATTTAGACACCCATGGATATCAAAAAAACTAAATAAAAATCAGTAGACAGTCATGACTGGTTTCTCGCATTCTATTTTTTGTTAATTTTTCGAATATAGATTTATCATGAAAAGACCAAGATGGTTATTCTTAATTGTGAGAATTAGTGGCCAAGGCCAGGTGACAAACTCTTTTTTCGAATGACAGTCCAATGATTCAAAAATAGGATGGTTACATTGCTTAAACACTATCAAACGAGGAAGAAAGTCTTCAGATTATAATAGTAAATGTATCAACCATGTCTTTGACAATTCACTGTATTAAATCTTTCCTTTAACATACGCAAGTGCCTTTTAGCTAGCATCCACCTCCATTTCATTTTTCAAGTTCCAGGCTCCATTCTTTCTGTCATGCCTTGTAACGATTTCCATCTTTGAAATTGGTTGATCTTGCTTTCTTTTCTGTTTGAGCTCAAAATAAGTGTCTTTTTTGTTAAAAATTGAGATTATTCATGTTAATGGAGAAACCCAACACTTGGCATGATTCCTTGTATACCTTTCCTCTATCTTACATAATCTCTCGGTCTAAAACTTTTGTGTCATTTTCTTACGAGCAGGGTATGGGAGAACCATTGAATAACTATGCTTCTATAGTGCAAGCCGTCCAAATAATGACTGGATTTCCATTTAACTTGTCCACAAGGAAAATTACAATATCAACTGTAAGTAACTATGAGTTGACATTACTCCTGCTTTATTATTCTAGTATACCATGTTCAAATTCTTGTTTGTTTCAGTTATTTTGTTTTTTATTTTTTGTTTTTTATTTTTTTTTATTTTGAAGAGACAATGCTTTTTTTGTGTGTTTATGTCCTATTCATTGGGCTGGCCTTGGCCGGGCCTAGGCTGGCTTGTTTTTTTCAAGGCCCCTTTCCATGCCCAACTTTAAATAAGGCAGGCCTAAATGGATTTGGTATGTATATGTATAGGCATGCGTACTACTACCATGGGAACCATAAAAATACCCATGCCATGGGAACATCATTTACAACCTTTGGATTTTAATCTAACCCATTAATCTATGAGTCATAAATGCACATATTAAATGCACAACACATTTTGTGGGGCTCCCATGGCATGGTTATATATTTGGGCTCCATTGTATAATATATATGTATATATGTATATTTTTTTTTCCTTTTTGGATAGGGAAGAGAAAGCTCCAGAAGTTTTATTAATTATCCAAGAGGAATGCAAGCAAGAGGGAATGTCAATACACAATTCGACCAACAAGAACGAAAGGCATAATTACACATACAAGCCTTTACTATGGACAAATTGTTCCCATCAAAAAAGAAAAAGGAGCATCATTCCCGTAGATGCGAAGAAGCTCCTCAAAGCACCTGTCCATACCCGCAAGTGGAAGCCCTTATGTATTATCATCCATGGTTATGATGTTCCACCAATTCCCTTCATATAATTGGTTCTTCAAATCCTTGTTTTGTTTATATTTTTATAAAACTAAATATATTTACAAGAATATAAATAAAATACAACAAAACTTAAATGTAGTGGTTAGAACTTTTCCTAGGTACTAAGAGGTCTTGGGTTCAAACCTCACAAACAACATTAATTTTTAGAAGAATATAAATAAAATACAACAAAACTAAATTCAGGCCGGCCTCGGGTCGGACCTGGGCCAAAAGCACAAACCTAGGCCTGTCCATTAATTAGTCAAGCTTTCGCAGGCCTGGGCCGGGCCTCTATTAGATTCTTAAGACCCAAGTCCGGCCTAATGAACAAGTCTTGAATGGAGCTGCACACAAATGTTGGAGAAATAATTTTCTTACATACTCAAGTTATGTCCGCTACAATACTCTTTAGGATCCAGTTAAACTGTTTAATTAACCACTGTTTTCAGCCAAGCCTTTTCTTCAATCAATCAGCCTTGCAGTATCATTTGTTGCTATACAAATAGAAATCCATTTATCTACTAGTAACTTTGAGGCTTAGCCGAAGTCCAACTTCCCACTTTCCTTCAAAAGTCCATCTATTTTTTTTCATGCCAAATGACCACATAATTGCAAGCTTGGTCATGATACCGCTGCTTTGACTTTGGATGGAACATTCTAATGTACGTGATCCTCTAAAATTGTTTCGAAGGTGAAGCTTTTCTGCATTTATCCATTGAAAACCGACTCTTGGAATCCATTAGACAACACTTGGTGGCTTATGGACCCTCCTTCAAATGTGAGTGACTCTAGAGGAGAATTTGGCAATGACTGTTATCTTGGCTCCTTCTACAACCATTCTTTAATAGGTTGATTCTCGAGGCGAGGTCAATGAGATGCTCTATAGTTAAGCTTCTCTGCTCACAGCACGACCTTTTTCTTTTCTTCTTTTTTTCTTTTTTTTTTTCAATTCCCTTTGAGAAGTCCTCTTTCCGCAGCATAATCCTTATGTGTTGCTTGGCACAGTGCTCTCAATCTCAAAGGTCTTCACGCGGCCTCCCTTTTTGTGTGGGGTATTTCTCTTCTTTCAAATGTACTTGGTGCTTTCGTATGTAGAGAAAGGCAACTTTTAGCTCTTTTCATAACTTTGTTGTTATTGACACATCCGCTGGGAGCCTGGGATTGGAATGTTTTGGCTAAAATTCAGCCAAGTACTCTTTCTGTAGAAGGTAAAATTCCTAATGATATTAGCACAATAAAAGAGTGTAAGAGGTAAGAAACTCTCAAATAAGCATTTGATAGAATTTTTCCCATGCATATTCTAAAATCCGGATGGAGGTGGAGCTCACTAGAATGGAGATGGTCAAGAAAAGCAACTATATCCCTCTCCTCTCATTTGGAACATTGGAAACATTTATTGGAAATTGGAAGTGGCAATTAATTGAAGGGAAACATAGGGAGAGACTGGTTGTGAGAAGCGACAAGGAAAACATTAAAGGGTCGGTTATTGTTTTGAAACGAAAGAGCATTTGTCAAGAGCACCGAAAAAAAAAAACATTAAGGGAGGAGAACACTTTGCCAAAAATCAGCTCTTCAATCTTGATCATTTATCTTCCTAACATCGACTTTTCTACCCATAGCCTACTTTAAAGGGATGTGAAAGGAGACAATCTAGGTAGGGTAGAAAAAATAAATTTACCATGGACTCTTTAAAAGCTAGCTTCAATTGAGATATTACTCGTATGATTGTATGAAAAACATTTTCATGCAATGTTGATACCGGCGATGAGTAGCCATCACGACTTGATTCTCATGAATGAACCACTGTAATTACTTTCGAAGCAAGGTTCTATCGTGGAAACATATATTGCGTATTACCATGTTTGTTGTCAATCTTTTTGGTTGAAGTGATTTTTATATGTTTCCTCTAGTCTCCTTTTTGTTCCCTATGCTTATTTTATAGCCTTCTAATCTCTTGGTGACTATTTGCAAGATAGGATCCCAATTTCTTTTTCATTGGTTTTCCTAGAGATAAACCAATGTACTTCATGCCATTATTCGACCTTTTAAGTGTCTAGGCAGTAGAGTCTGGTATCTCTCTAGGTCTTCTTCTTCGTGGGTTTTTTTTTGCATACTCTATTTCTTGTTGTTAATATTAAGTCCAGAGGTTTCGCTCGTGTGGTTGCTTGAGCTAAGTCTGTGCTTCATCTTTGTAATACAAGTTTTGGGTCTCTCATAAGTGAACAGTTTGCTACCATTAGATAATACTGATACATGTTCTGCAAGTGTTGATGGTCTCAATCCTTTCTTTTGTCTTCTAGGAAGATCATGATTTATGAAACACGTGAGACCTTTTTGTAGAATACTGCTTTGTTTCACATAAAGTTTTTTGTTAGTTTATATTTGGTCATGATTGATGTTTCATGATAAATAAGTAGATGGAAGGATGTTGTTATGTTCTCAATTTTTTTGTCATCCAAGCAATTATTGGTGCGTTCGATTCAAGAGGGTAATTATCCAAGCAATTATTAATGTGATCCCCAAGCCAAGTCGCCTAGATATAGTGATACCCTATGTTATTTGGTTGTGCATGTAAATGGGATTGGATTTGAGATTAAATGATCTTTATTATCCACCATCTTCATCTCTTGATGAACAAACCAACAACATAGCCTCAGTCCCAAATTAATTGGGGTCGGCTAGATGGATCAAACTCTTCCATTGTGCTCAATTAAGTGCAATTGATTGTGAGCTTTCCAAGCCATTCAAATCCCTCATAATTAGTGCATCCCAAGTTAACTTTGGTCTACCCCTAGCTCGTTGAATTTCTTCCATTTCTATTGAGTCAAGTTTTCTAGTAGGGGCATTTGTAGGCCGTCTTTGCATGTGATCAAACCACCACAACCGCCCTTCTCTAATCTTTGCGTCGATTGGTATTACTTCTACTTGTCTTTGAATTTCTATATTTCTTATCCTATCTTTACGAGTTTTACCACACATCCACCTAAGCATCCTCATTTTTGCTACGTTCATTTTATATAATTGTTCTTGCTTTACAATTAAACATTCACTTCCATATAGCATAGCTGACCTAATTGCGATTCTATAAAATTTTCCTTTTAACTTAGTCGGAACATTTCGATCATAAATCACCCCTATTGCACTCTGCCATTTTTTCCATCCAACTTGGATTCTGTGTGACATCATTCTCAATATTCTCATCATTTTGTATGATTGATCTTAGGTATCCAAAGTGGTTCACCTTAGGAACTTCTACTTCCCCTAATTTTACTACTCCATCATTTAGATGTCTACTATTTCTAAACTCACAGTGCATGTATTTGGTCTTCGTCCTACTCAACTTAAAAGCATTTAGATTCTAATGTATTCCTCCAAAGTTCTAATTTCCTATTCACTCCATCTTTGTTTCGTCCATTAAGACAATATCATCTGCAAATAACATACACCATGGTACATCCTTTTGAATATGCCTAGTTAGTTTCGTTGGGTTTTGGGGTTCATACGCAGCGGAAAATTTAAAACAATTTTGAAAAACCCCAACAAGAACGAAAATAAGATCCATTAAACTATATCTAAAAAAGTAAAACCATACCTTAATCCGTGTTTTCTTTCTCTAATTGTTCGATCTCCAAGACGTTTAAGCGCCCGTTCTCTATCAGAAATCCAAACACGAATGGTGACCACAATTTGGAGTGCTAGCCCCAAGAGAGATAGAAAACGTTTTTCTTTCTCTCCCAAAATCCAAAGAACTTGAAAATAGCAAAAACGAAAATCTTATTTCGTTTTAGGGTTTCAACCTTTATTTATATGTGTAGATAAGCTCTCACTTAAAATCTTATTCGTAATGCAACTATTGTATTTAGGCAGTTTAAGCAAATTACGCATGCGCCCTTATTAATAAGCTATCATATAAAAAATTGTAAATGCTTTTATGTCATGAATTTTATCATATAAAAATTATTTACTCTGAACCAATTGAAATTGCACAACCATTCTTTGTGTGCGACCTAATAAGTTCACGCAACGTTGGCAGTGAACCAAAACCATTTTGGTACACAAGTCATAAGCGGTCTCTAGCAAGGCATTATGACCCAAGTAGCATGAATATCAAAATCAATACAACCTAATGAATAACATATATCATTTCCTTTTGTCGTGTGATATCCTTTGATTAAACATAAGGCACGGAAAGTCACCCTTAACGTTCAATCGTACTAGTCTCAATCTTTAGGTGAACTGAAAACATCCAAGTGACATTGATCATATCAATTTACATGCGCTTGGCCATTATTAGTCTATCATATCGAGAGATCCACTGATATCTCTCTCTATACGAGAGTGACAAATTTTATCTTGATTACAGACCTTCACATATTATTCACATGGTAACCAATCACAATCGTTACAATCGTCAGGTTAAAGACAACGTTTGATTGTGTCAAATTACCATGCTCCTAATATTGAAATCTATGGTAATTTCAAGTCGAAGAACTAAATGATATACCTATCATGAGTAACACCTATGACTTAATCCATTTGGTGTTTTCATTGCGGTTCGGTCCAGTACCTTGTTCCTTAACAAGTACTCATGATCTCGATTCGTATCCTTATACGCATGATCATCACATGACCATCAATCAAGATTCACACTAGTCTTAATTCATTATAGTTCCCAATGTGATGACCGACTAGGGGCATTTATGATATTTCAACAAATACCCATGGATCTTACTATTAGGTGAACATGCAATCATTTATAATAAAACAACAAATAAAAAACTCTATTTTATTAACTAAAATTATAAGATTAACAATGTTTATAGATTGACCTAGGGCACATCCCCCAACAAGTTTATCCATAACTAAAGTAAAGAGATATGAGCTTAAAGCCGATCCTTGATGTAGTCCTATCGTAATTGGAAATTCTTTTCTAGTTCCTCAAAATGTCTTTATACTCGTTACTATTCCCTTGTACTTATCCTTAATAGTGTCTATTTATCTAGCATGCACTCCTTTTCTTTTAGAACCCACTAAATAACGTCTCTAGGAACCCTATCATATGCTTTTTCTAAATCTACAAATGCCTTATGAAGATTTTTTTCTAATGATCTTCTTACAAGGAAAATCGCCTCCATAGTTAATCTCCCAAACATGAAGCCAAATTGATTCTTTGATATTATCATTTGTTTTTGAATATTGGTACAACGTGCTTCTTCTCCAATCCATAGACATCCGTTTTGATTTTAAAATCTTGTTGAAAAGTTTTGTTAACCAAGTCAATCCAATTTCCTGTAAGCATTTCCAAACCTCTATGTATATTTCATCTGAGCCACATGCTTTCTCTATTTTCATCATTTTCAATGCCTCTTTAACTTTTGGAATTCTAATATTTCGTGTATAATTTACATCTCTTTCTTGGTGTGGGTTTTCATCTACTATGATATCAACTTGGCCATCATTAAATAAACTATAGTAACTTCTCCATCTCTCCTTAATATCATCTTCGCGCTTTAAAACATTTTGATTTTCGTCCTTTATACATCTTACATGACTAAGGTCTTGTTTATTTTTATCTCTTGATTTGGCTAAGCTATAAATATATTTTTCGCCATCTCTATTACCTTACCATGTATATAGATCTTCCATGAAATTTGCTTTAGCTTTACTAACTACTTTTTAAGCTTGTTTTCTAGCTTCTCTATATTGATCGTATGCATCTTCATCTTGACAATTAGGTATTTTATTATACATCTCTCTTTTAGTCTTAATTGCTCTTTGGACATCCTCATTCCACTGCCTTGTTTCCTTCTTTGGTGGTCTTAAGCCTTTAAATATACCTAACACGTTTGATGCTACTCTCTTTATGCAACTACTCATTTTCAGCCACATTGTATTAGCATCTAAATCAAAATTCCAAACATTTTCTTTTAGTAGTTTTTCTTTAAACTCTACTTGTTTACTATGTGTTAGGTTCCACCACTTTATTCTGAGGTCCTTGTGTCTTTTATTCCTATAAGTCGTCGTTTTACCTTAATATCAAGTACTACTAACTTATGTTAGGTAGTAAGCGCTTCATCAGGTATTACTTTGTAGTCTCTACATATTTTTCTATCTATTTTTCTTGTTAAAAGAAAATCTATTTGACTCTTGTTATGACCACTGCTAATAGTAATCCTGTGCGACTCTCTTTTCTTAAAACTAGTATTTGCTAAGACAAGATCGTATGCTGAAACAAATTTTAAGATTGATCCTCTGTTATGAACCTTGGAATAGGTTCTTCGAATAAGAGTAGTCCGTGACTAAGTCTTCTATAGAAGAGTTTGTGACTGCTTCTCCTTAGACTAATTTTTTTCACGAAGTAATAGCTTGCTTTATTATTTCATAATGATAGTTTTTATAGACTTTGCATACAATAGGAATGACTTGTAAAAATAAATACTATTAACATTGAGTCCTACTACAAAGGTAAACATTATAATCAATGAATAAGAAAATCTATGCAATTAGTAACGTTCTAATAAGTAACCTTCAAATAAGCTAATATCTTGAATAAGGAAACTTCTAATTATGTAATGTTGTCATTCTTTTGGTAGTTCACCCTACACAAATGTGATCATATCATTACTCCCCTCATGAGCTTTGAGCTTGTCCCCAAGCTCAATTACAGAATAGGCTCAACTAGGTCAAGGATCATCAGGAACATTATCAGCGCCACCGTCTTCGACTAGCAGAATTTGTTTCCAAAATAGACGTTTACACTTGTGTCTCTTAGAGTAGGATTCTTCGTAGTTGTTGCACAAGCCTTTAGATCTCCTCTTGACCATTTTTTCTTGGGTGAGGTGCTTCACGAAACAGGTTGAGGAGCTTCTTTTGTCATTACCTGCAATGTTGTTGGATGGTTGTGGTCCACCTTTAGATAGAGATCATGTTGAAGGACAAGGATGTACCACCATTACTTGTTTGAGGAGTCGACACACTACCTATGACAAACGATACATGGGGTGCATTTTGAAATATTTTGCTTGTGTTCTAGTGCTCGTGCCATGCCTATTGCAACTCCTAGATTTCCTGGTTGTTGCATCTTGATGTATATTCGTAGGTCCTCAGTCAAGCCCGTAGTAAAAAGATTCACTTGTTGTCGAAGATTCAAATCTGATGTCCGGGCCAATAATGACTAGAACTGACGTTGATAATCTTTGACAGATTCGATTTGCTTCAAATTTGTTAAATATTTTGATCTCTTGTTGTGTCCTCCACAACCATTATGGTAACCCTCGATATCGCCACTGGTGCGTTTCTTTGATATGTCTCGATTTGCGGTGGAGAGATCAATCATTTGTTTCTCCAATGCTTGTTGTCGGCTTGTCATATGCTCCATGAAAGCCTCAAGCTTCTTCGTCAAAGCCTCAATGTCACCGAAGAAGATCGTTAGCTTTGACACCTAGATGTTATGAACTTTGGAATAGGTTATTCGAATAAGACTAGTCCGTGACCAAGTCTTCTATAGAAGAGTCCGTGACTGCTTCTCCTTAGACTAATTTTTTTTCACTAATAATAGTTTGCTTTATTATTTCATAATGATAGTTTTTATAGACTTTGCATACAATAGGAATGACTTGTAAAAATAGAAACTACTAACATTGAGTCCTACTAGAAAGGTAAACATTCTAATAAACGAATTAGAAAATCTATCTAATTAGTAACGTTCTAATAAATAACCTTCTAAGAAGCTAATATCTTTAATAAGGAAACTTCTAATTATGTAATGCTGTCATTCTTTTGGTAGTTGGATCTACACAAATATGATCATATTATTCTCCTTCATTTCTATTATAGTAACCAAAACCTCCATGAACTCTCTCGAACCCCATTATTACTTGCCCCCACATTCCCATTTAAATCTCCTCCAATAAAAACTTTTTCATTTAATGGTATACCTTGCATAAATCCATCCATATCGTCCTAAAATTTGCATTTGATGATCTCGTTTAATCTTTCTTGTGGTGCATATGCGCTAAGTATGTTAATCTTTTTGTCTCGAATAATTAGTTTAACTAGGATCAATCTATCTCCCATTCTCTTAACCTCTACGACCTTACCCATATAATCATTATCCACGAGAATTTCTACTCCATTGCACTTTCTATCTATACCAGTGTACTGCAATTTATATCTTGTGTTTCCTATTTCTCTACTCTTTTCTCCTACCCATTTTGTCTCTTGAAGGTAAACAATATTGACTCTCCTGCTAATCATAGTATCTACTAATTCTATTGACTTCCCTATAAGTGTTTCTATTTTCATGTTCCTAAACGAATTTTTTCTCCCTTTTGTGTTTGTTTACCTTTTTTATTTCAATTTTGTCTTAAAGATCTAATCTCATTGTCTATGGTTTTCGTTTTCGCGTTTGTTTTGAACTAGTTTCTTTACCCACACATGTCCTCTGTGTGAGAGCCCTTGCTTATTTTTCTCCACATCCGGGCGACGATGTGAAGGGACTAGCCTCTTTACCTACACACGTCCTATGTGTGGGAACTCTTGCTCATTTTTCTTCACACCCAGGCGGTGATTTGAAACACACCCTTGCTCATTTCTCACTACACCCGAGCTCTGATGCAGTGTGTCGCTAGGTAGGAACGCCTCAACGTTTATATATGTTTGATCCATTTCATGAAGAGTCACAAAAAGTTTTACGCTGGCTGTCAACCTATTGCAACCCTCCTCCATTTTCCAAGAATGAAAAATGAGTTTGGGGCCTCCCTCCCCCATTTTTCCCCATTTTTCGGGTATGAAAAATGGGTTTGCGACCTCCCTTACCCATTTTTCGATATAGAAAATGAGCGTCAAAGTCTTCCTCCTTTATCTGGACTTGGGACCGGCTATGTAGTGCACATAGTGTTCTAAATAGGTGGAGTTCTCTTGATGAACAAAACAGAGATGTAAATTTGTAGTGGAATCAAATAATCAAACGAGAAGCCCCAAAATTGTAATCTCAAACAGACACTCTCCATCTTCACTATGTTTGATGTCAGAGAAGTTAACCGAATGATACCGTCCATCTCTATTATGCTTTAATGGCAGAGAAGACAACCCACATAAGATGCACACTCCTGCCTTCACTGCGCCTTAATGGTGGAGAAGATGCAAAATAACCCAAAAACCGTTGCATACTCCATCTTTAGATTCTTTACTGTGCGTTAATGGCAAAAAAGACAACCCTTAAATAGAGGTTGGATGGGATGGAAATAAGATAGTTTATTGGGGGTAGAAGAGTCAATTTTTCTGTCCAAAAAGTAAGGCTTAGCAAGAGAAAGGGGGAGGGTGTCATTGCGTAACAACAAGAATCGGCTGTTGCGTAACGGCGTGGCTTTCGTAGCATGCGAACCAAACACGGGGTTACCGGCAAAGCTTCGATTTCGTTACCATACCATGTGAACCGAACGGACTATATGGTGCACTGTTAGTGCTAGTTACTGTTGACTGATGAAACATATGGATGATTGTGAATTTTGGAAATCCAAGAATGTGATATTTTGGTGCATCTATGATGCTACTGCTGAACAATTGAATACTTCATCTAATTTTCAGGTTGGGATTGTCCATGCTATCAAAAAGCTTCACTCTGACCTGCCAAATGTGAACTTAGCAGTGTCATTGCATGCACCCATTCACGAAATTCGTTGTCAGATAATGCCAGCAGCTCGTGCTTTTCCTCTGGACAAACTTATGGAGACTTTACAAGTCTATCAAAAGAATAGGTGAGGAGCCATTCTTTTTTCTTTTGTTGCTTGAAAACTTTTGAAAAACTTTCATGTTGGTGTTCTATTTGTCAGTAAACAGAAGATCTTCATTGAATACATAATGCTTGATGGAGTTAATGATGAAGAATGGCACGCACACCAGCTCGGGAAATTGTTGGAGACGCTTCGAGTGGTGAGTCCCATATATGTACTTGAAGCATGTGAATTGTGTCCCAGATATAGTAGGAAAGGAAATTTTGTGATTACTAAAATTTCATTAACTGCAATAAACTTAATACTTTGAATTGGGAATTCATTGAATGAGAAGGATTCTGATTTTTCATGTTAGAAACTGTCATTTTTTATTTTTAAATTTTATTTTATTATGTTTATTATTATTTTTGAAAATCATTTCTAATGGGTTATATAACCATGCTCTGTCTTCCTCGTGCTGCAAATAATAAGAAGAGTCTGGTACTCAGTGGTAACCAAAATTCTCCTACATTTAATTTTTGTTGTTCTTTTTATGTGACAGGTTGTAAATCTCATACCCTTCAACCCTATAGGTAGTTTGAGTCATTTCAGAACTAGCAACGAGTTAAATGTATTAAAGTTCCAGAAGATTCTCAGAGGTTTCTATAATATTCGGACGACAGTTCGCAAGCAAATGGGTCAAGATATAAGTGGTGCTTGTGGTCAGTTGGTTGTGAATTCTTCAGATAAGCATTCTTCGGGGAGCTCAGAAACTGTAGCTGATATTGAAGATATACGCAGCTGAAATTATGAATAGGCACATTGTTTATCACCTGATTTTAGACCGCCATTAGAGAGGAAGCGCTTCTGGCAGGTGCCGCACATACTCGATTTTGGTTTCAATGAAAATCGTCCCAACTAAGCATTGCTAATCCTTTGATTCCTTGCTTTCTTTATGCTTATGGAATTCAGTTGCCTAATTGGAGGAAATTTAGTAGAAAGCAGTGCTGATATAGCTTTTTAATTTCTAACAGTTAGAACATGCTGGTTGAAGTTATCTTCTCCATTGCATTCATTGTGTTTGAGACATCGAGGCAACTCCTAGGCAACTAGCCCATCTGATAACAGCAGATTCCTACGTGGCATTTAGGATAAAAAAAAAACTAAAAAATAGAAACAAGGTATCACACTGTTGTTTAATGGTTAGAAATTAGTACAAGACTGCTTGTGTGATCATAAAATTGAAACTGGTTAGCAGCCACATAAATATTGTATAAAGATTGTTTTCAATCTTGGTACCAATAAAATTATGTAGAGAAACAGTTACACTCCAATTGATTTGTCTGCTCTTTATAGATGGCATGTGGACATATTAAAGGAAGGAGTGAAATTAAAGAAAGAGCTTTACTGACAATTATGGGGCCTGAAAACAACAAAGCCTCAAACTCAAATTACTCGTGGCCTGCTACATGAATCAAACTCTTCAATTCTGCTCAATTTAATGCACTTGATGGCGTGCATTCAAAAATCTTTATATCCTTGATAAAATATTGGAGCTAAGACACTTGATTAAAAGTACATTAATTGTTTCTTTACCATATTTTCTCGTGAGAAAATACAAAAAGTTATATGCTTGTAGTGAGAGCTTAACATACCAAGAAAGGAAAAATTATTGCTTTACATAAGAAGCACGTTTTTTATTTGTAATTTCATTCTATTTATCTTTCAAAATAAAAAAAATGTTTTACAAGATTCTTGCTAGTCCTTTAATTTAGCCTGGAACCAACGATTGAAAGGTTTGGCTTTGCCTATGACAATTCACTAAAATTTCGAAATTAATTTGGAGAAGTCTAATTCACTACGCGGACTTCCGTAAAAGTTTTTACATTATAGAATTATAAATAACTTCATCTAGGTGACATTATTAAAATTTATTTCTTATGTGGTTTATAATATGGAAAATACTAGAATGACAATAACAATGTCACACTACAAAATCTATTGGCTCGCAAGAGCCTTTCAAGCGACCTCGACTTGCGTGTTATGCATCGCAATCTGTGTATGCCGCATCCGAAGCACGCATGGATGGCTCTTGTGAGCCAATGTGTCTTGCGGTGTGACATGCTGTTGTCATTCTAGCACTTCTCGTATAATATTTAATGTTTTCCTATTGTTATATATGATCTTATTCTTATATATGATCTTTAATATTTGTAAAGATATATTTTAATGGTATTGATCATTTTAGACATCATTTCGTTTTTCTCTTGGCAATTTATTAAAATTCATTTCTTGTAAGTGTGGTTGATTTTAAGTCTTGTATTCTTTATTATGTTTTCATTCTTTAGGTTATTATTATGTTTCATTTTCTTGTTAGCATAAAAATTTGTAAATTGCTTCCGTTTCCCCTAACTTTGATAGAAATTTCGTATAATCTTATTTATATATAACTAGTCGACTTCCCGTGCTTTAGGCACGGACAAGACTGTAAGCTCAATATAAACTCTAGCTTACATACCCATTTAATTCTTAGACCATATGAATTTATTAGTCACTTAGGCTAGTTTTCATTTAATATTAGATCTCATTAATTTACTTAGGTACTCAATAAATTCGATTTAGGACCTAAGTCAAACTTAACTGAAGTATTTCATACAATCTTATCTATTTCTCTCTTATAAAATAACTTTGTAATCTTCTCATCTAGCCTACTTAGGCATTTTCATTATTTTCTTAACTTAGACTAGAGAAGCAAACCTCATTTCATAACTTAGGCACTTAGATTTAAATTAAAATGAGAATATAAGTTATGCAGTCGCGAGAGCACGTAGTGTTAGACCTTCAGTACCTCTATCGAATGGAGGCTGAGCTATGCAGCTGGGATACCTAGTAATGTCTGAGTTTTGGTGGACTCGGGAGTTTCTTGTACCATGGGGGAGGCTAACATGGGGGTAATGCGAGCACGTTGCCAAAGCGCGTAGCATAAAGGCACGTGTGCACGCAACACGAATAAGCAGGTGACCGACTACACGGATACTCACTAAGGCATTAATGCGGGTGACGGGAGTCGCACGCATGCATACGGAGGCTTGATGCGCATAAGGGGGTCATACGTGCATGGTAGCGCGTGAGGGTTCATGCATACGCACGCATGCGCACATACACTCGGGAGTTAGGCACATGCATGGTATGGCACGAGCATGGCAAAGCTTAGCAAGGATTGACACAAGCAAGCCTTGGCACATGCATAACTTGACATGACACGGGCATGGTGGAGCATGGCATGGGCAAGCCTTGGCACAGGCATAACTTGGCATGGCTCGAGCGTGACAGAGCAGGGCACGGGCATGGCCCGAGCATGACAGAGCATGGCACGGGCATGGCAGAGCTTGGCACGGACAAGCCTTGGCACGGGCAAGGTTTGGCAAGGCTTGGATCGGGCTAGCCTTGACAAGGATTGACAAATCTTGACTTGGGCATTGACCAAGTCAAAGTATGATTGGTCTCACTTTGTGATGTTTCTTATTGGAGGATTATGAACGACTTAACATGACATGGCAGTGGCTAAGGCATGGCTTGGGCACTTGACCGAGCTTTGCCTATGCATGAGCTTGGCAAGTGAGCACCCACACCGAAGGCACCGGGCTCGGTCGGACTCCGACAAGGTGGACCAAAGGCGGCTGGCACCAAAGGGATAGAACCATTCGAGATGATGGGTAACAAAGACCTTGGCTTGGGCTGAGACCAAATTAGTACACGTTTGAGCTAGGTGGCTTGACGGTTGTGCTAGGTGGCATTGTGGAAAATGTGGATGACTGAGTCAATGACAATGTGGGTAACATGGCTTGACTAGTTATTGAGCACGTGCTTGGCATGAAGGACATGACTAAAGTTCTAGCAGTTGGGACTGGGTCCAATGCTAAGTGGCACAAGATGAAGCAATGTGAGTGGTAGTTATGATAACTATCTGTACATATGGCGTTGCTGGAGCAATGCAAGAATGGACATGTTGGAGTATGACCAGGGAGTTGTGGAAGATTGTTAGTGGATTAAGGATTGGACAAGTGTTCCTCAAACAATTTTGTAACTACCTTGTATGCTGAGAAATTTTATATAAGGTGAGCTTGTTCTTGGGGGAAAACGAGTGAACCAGGATTTGTGTAATCCCCTTGTTGAAAAGCAATAAACTTCCATTGTGCCTTGTGCCTAATTAGTGTTGGTTCACTGCATTTATCTAGTCTACTTCGTGTGCCTTGAGCGAAGAGACCGAGTGCCCTTAGGAAAGAGGGAAACGAGTGCTGAACTAGGCTGGAGTCTAATGTGCATCACGGGTTGGTGTCGAAGTGAAAAATACTTGGGCAATTTCTTAGGTTGAACCTTCGGTCTCGCATCGACCCCATGACACTAAGTCTTAACTTTAACCGACCTATCCAATGCTCGAGCATACAGATCTTGAACAATACGCACTCGAAAATCGATGACCAAATAAATAACAACCATTCATACGATTTTAAATAGGTAGTACACATCAACATTCACTAATAAAATATTTTAGGCCGTTACCAAAGTTATCATCCCCGTCCCGCGGGACACAGGGCGGGGTTTATTTTTATAAATTTTTTGTGGAGAGAACTTTGTCGCCCTATCAATTTTGTAAAAATGTATAGTTTGCTCTTCACTCATTGGTCGTCTTACACTTAATTACTTTCTCAAACTTTTTTTGGGAAACTAATATTTCTTTTTTCGAATTGAAGAATTATTTTAATTTTGATTTCAATATTATTACATGGTTTAAGTTACAAATTATCATACTAAATTAAATATATAAGATTTCTAAAATTAATATGTCAAATATATTTCAATGATATTCTAAATGTAATTTTATATATCTTTATGATACAATATATATAGTAGGATTGTTTAATGGTTTAAATAAGTTTTATGGTTGGAGATCTTGAGTTCTATTCCATACATAACATATGTTTTTTTGTAACAAATTTTCTAATTTTTAATAAAAATATAAAAAATGGAGAATTTTATACGGAGAACGGGAATCCTCGTGGGGCGCGGGGCGAAAACAATCCTCATCCTCACTTTGCCTCGCGTGGCGAGGCATGGTTTTGCCTTGTGCCCTACCTTGTGGGGAGAAAAAGCGTGGAATCCTCGCCCCATCGGGACGAGGCCCCGCGCGGAACAAAGATTCCCCGCAGTTGCAACTAATCTTGTTTAGTTGGCGTTGTAATGTCAACTTCTCTGTAAGTTGGGACACAAAATCCTCCCTACAAAGAGGATAACTCCCTCACCCCTTAAGGAGTTATCTCCTCTAAATAATAGATTCCATTACCTTTTATTAATTATCTATATTTTCCATGTTTCTTTTGTTTAAAAGGTATTTATGCTAATTCCTTTGTTGATTTTTTTTTTAATTTGCAACATTCTAAGAAGTTCAAAGTTGAACCAAACATGAAAATATGAACTTCACTAAGAATTAACTTTCCTATAGGAAAAACTATCGTGTAAGTTGACAAAAATGAACCAAATATGGTAATATTGTTGTATTCCGAGGACTAATTAGGCACTCTCGGAAGCGGAACAGCAGCTATGCACTATTTCAAAAACGCTTTTAAAATAATTTGCATTAATTGTTTGAGATCCTTCTATCAATTACCTTATTTTATTTTTTTCCTTTTTTTTTGTGGTCGCAGATGCTAATTGCGGGTGTCTTATCTACACGCTAAGGCAATGTGAAGCTGTATATGAGATTGTCCTGCCTAAGCTATCTATGTACGAGACTTGAAATTGAACTTCATTAAGAAAATGGAGTCCCTTTCCACTAATTGTCGATGTGAACCTCTTAATTATATATTATTCACATTGACGGTTTGCCAAAATGCTAACAATAGGCATAAGATTAAGGACGGTTGTGCTTTCTTTTGTTGTTGGTGCCTACAGTGTTTTTATTTATTTTTTATTTTTTTATTTTTTATGCGGTGATTGTGTTGAGAGAAAGAGAGATTTATAGTGGGAACATTTGTCATTATGATTTGGTGCAAAAATAAGATATTTGGGTTGGAAGGGAGAATAATATTTTTTGTGTTTTTTGCATCAAATGGTGCAAAAGTTGCACCATTTTGATGTTTTGCATCGGAGATGCCGTGGTGATAACTTCGACGTGGGTTGGGATCCAATAAGTACGTGTAACCCTCTATGCATGCCCATGTACTTTCGCTATCGATAAACAAGTGCGACTTATTCATGATCAATAAACTGCAGTACAATGTGATCACTGTAATATCAACTTCCAACCTATCATTGACAAGTGTTGTTCTACTGCTGAACTAGCAGCCATGATCGGTGCAACTCTGTTGCACCACTGAAAAAGAAGTCTCCATATGTCAATTGCACCTCTAAAGATTGTAATGGTGGACGAGTTGCCACTCCAAGAAGTGTCCCTTTCATTGAAAACTACGTACGTAGCAGAGAAATTATGATTGGATGACATGTTTTGGGTACATCACATTTGCTATTTATAATTGTCGAGAGTATCCTACACTGCATTATGTAATGGTTCCCAATATGAAAAATACACTCACTTTAGGTAGTTAGTGGGCCCAAGTAGATGTCCCACCATGTGATATATTCGAGGAGTATGAATACACATCTCGAGGAGTTATGCGCACACCTCGAGGTGTATCATACAGCTAGACACCCACTTGGGCCCACTGAGTGTTCAAATGGATTACTCTAGCATCATATATATAGACACACATATGCATAATTTGATTAATTTACTAATCTATTTTTATATTCTAAAAAGTAGACTAATTCATTTTCATTCTGACTTTTTTGACCACTAATTATAATTATTTGGATGTAATAGCACGAATACCCTTAATTAAGGGTAAAATAATAAATTTAAGTGAATGTTGAAATACTTAATCAAGAGTAAAATAATAAATTCAAGTGACTTTTGAAAGATTGATTATGCCGTCATAAATTAAGAGTATGATAGTAAAATGAAGTGACGGTCGAAAGACTTAATTATGGGTAGAATAGTAAATTCAAATGACTATTGAAAGATTGATTATTCGTGCTTGTGTCTTCATCTATAAATTCAACATGCTCGTTGTCCCCATAAGTGTAATGTTCCTTGTGTTGCGCTAATCATTAGTTGATAGGTTGAAATTGGACATTGTTGCGTACAAAACAAGGGAAATCGACCATTAGTGCAATCAACTAAGAGTCTAGACCTAACTATTAAGGTTACTCAACCCCTTTGAACAATAAAACGGATGAATAACAAATTCTACCAAGCTACAATAAATAAACGAAAATAAACGCACCACAAAATACGCAAGATTTAACATGAAAAACCCTATAAATCAATGGTAATAATCACATGTCAAACTCCGAACAATCCATTATGTGAATAAGGAGTACAAGATATTTCGATTGCTCGAGATTCACTAAGAATGGAGTAAGACAAAAATACCTCTTTCAAGAATTTAGATGATCACTCTAAGAACGAAGAACACTACTCCAATTGTATCAAACCCCTTACATCTTTTTCTTGAATGCCAATAAATCACTAAAGCCTCTCTGCGGGTCTTCAGATTCAAGATCTTGATATGCCTTCAATGTAGAGAGAAAAAACTAGAACGATAACATTGCACCACACAACTTCATGAATTAGATAAATTGCCCAATTCGTTGATTCCTATTCTCTCCACTTCCTAATTTCGGTCACATTACCAAAATCACTAAAAACTCATATGTTTATCACTTTCTATTTTTGTGAAATTAGAAAGTATGGATGGACTTATTAATGTGTGTATTTGGGCCCACACATCCAATAATCTCCTCCTCTAGCCTATGGGGAGATATCCAACATATATTTGTTGCTCAACTAGAACTCAGTCCCACCAACTTGGTGCAAGACTGTTGCTTATCATGAGTCACTACCTTTATGAACATATCAGCTGGATTCTTATCAGTGTGAATTTTCTTCAGAGTCATCTCATGATCATTCACAACTTCAGGATCTAATGGTACCGAATATCTATGTGCTTAGTGCGACAATGATAAGTAGTGTTATTGCTCAAATCTAGAGTACTCTGACTGTCGCAGTTCACTTCATACCCATCTTGCTTCAAACCTAACTTTTGAAGGGATCTCTTAAACTGAGGCATTTTTTTGCTTGCTTCAGTCATCGCAATATACTCTACCTTTATCGTGGACAAAGCAACACATATATGAAATGTCATTAAGGTCACCTGCCATATATGAATCTGTGTATCTCTCCAAAGTAGATTTCGAGTCTTCAAAGCATAAATGCATTGTCGAAGTACCTCTTAAATATCTCAAAATCCATTTCATTGCTTCCTAGTGAACTTTGCTAGGATCTGAGAGAAATCTGCTGACTACACCAACTGCATGAGAAATATCTGGTCGGGTGCAAACCATCGCATACATCAAACTCCCAACTGTAGAGGAGTAGGGAATACCTGACATATCTTCTTTCTTTTTTGTAGTAAAGGGACAAAACTTCTTGCTAAGTGTGAAGTGATTAGCAAAGGTGTGTTAATTGACTAGCACTCTTCATGTTAAATCTACTCAAGACCTGTTCAACATACTTTTCCTATGATACCCACACCTTTCTGGATTTCCTGTCACAAATAATATGCATTCCTAAAATCTGTTTCTCCTGTCCTAAGTTTTCATATCAAAAGAGTTAAACTCTTTTTTCAAGTTTCTAATCAAAGAAACATCTTGTCCCACTATCAGCATGTCATCAACATAGAGTAACATGATTACAAACTTCCTATGTGGAAATCTCTTGAAGTAAACACAATGATCTGCATCTGTTCTAGTGTACTCCTGACTTAACATGAAAGAGTCAAATTTCTTGTACTACTGTCTCGGAGCCTGTTTAAGACCATACATGCTCTTTTTCAACTTGCAAACCATATGTTCTTTTCCTCTTACTTGAAGGAATGCAGTCAATTCCTTTCTTCTAATTGAACCATTTTACTACCGAACGAGCTTTATGTTTCACTAGCTTATCTCCATCCATCTTTAACTTGTACACCCATTTATTTTTCAAAGGTTTTTTACTTTTTGGAAGTTCCACAAGCTCATAAGTGTTATTCTTAGTCAAAGAACTCATATCTTCCTACATTGCTTTCGTCCATTGAGCCTTGTCTCTATGAGTTTGAACTTCTTGGAAGCTCTCTGGCTCTCCCACTTCAGTAACCGTAACATATATAGAACTAGGGTATTTCATAGAAGGAAATTGCTCTCTCTCTCTCTGACCTTCTCAATGGAGATTCTGTTGCAGGTACAAGTGGAAGAGGATGCTCCCCTCCTCAGAATCATCATCATCAGTAGGCATTTGCACGTCATCAACATTATCATGTGCATGTTCATCATTGACCCCATGTTCTTTAGCTAAATCTCCTTCATGTGTGGCATCACTAATTCAAGGAGAAACTAGTTCAGGAAGAGAAACAACATCATCATCAACTGTAATTTTCTCTGATGTCTTGAAATCTATTATGATCTTAATTTCATGAAAACCACATCTCTCGATTTGACAACCATTTTCTTTTCTGGATCCTGTAGCAAAACTCTGCATCTTTGAAACCTAGCAAGAAACACGGAACAACCCTATTATCAAGTTTATGTCTCTGCTCCTTAGGCACATGCATAAATTCCTTGCGTCCAAACACCTTCAAATGAGAGTAAGTAACATTTTTCCCAGACTACACTCTCTTTGGAGTATCAAACTCTGACAGATCGCTGAAGGTGAGCAATTCATCAGGTAGCAAGCAGTATTGAGAGCTTCACCCCAAAATAACTTAGGCAATCGAGCCATTTTCAACATGCATCTGACTTTCTCTAGGATGGTTCTATTTGCTCTTTTAGCAACACCATTGTGCTGAGGGGTACTCGAAACTGTAATCTCCTGTCTGATTCCATGTTTTTAGTAATAATTCTCGAACTCATTTGAAGTGTACTCTCCCCCATTATCACTATGAAGAAACTTCAAAGATATTCATTTTTTTTTCCACCATGTTATGAAACTGCTTGAAGTACTAAAAAACCTGACATTTAGTCCATAAAACAAAGACCCAAACCTTTCGTGAAGCATCATCAATAAAAGTAACAAAATATATGCCACCTTCGATAGTTTCCACATCAATGGGACCACAAAGATCGAATAAACCAACTCAAGTAGATTTCTTTTTCTCACAGAGGATGAAGAGAAAGAAAATCTCTTGCTCGGGATGTGCAAAATTTGACGTTTGTCGAATAAGTTAAAATATAATCTCGATGAGATTATCAAGTACCTTAAGTACTGCTGTACGGGCATGCACATGGTCAATCCACGAAGACCAAGGTTTCTAACTTAGGCTAGCAAACAAAAAAATTAATCGGGGGTTTTGAAAATGATGAGAGTGAACTAATGAGAACTAAGGAATGTAGAAAATGCTTTTGTAAGAAAGAAATTCAATAGAGGAAACAACTTAGTATTTCGATTTCTCGAACATCGTTTAATGGTACATGGGATTCATTAGTCTTCGATCCATACAAAGATATGTAATTCAATTATATTTTAGTGTGGCTATAGACCTGGTAACGTACGCAGTTCCTCACACTTTCGATTCTCGGTAGTCAAAGTACGACAATGACTACTTCCCTAACTAAACACATAGCCATGGACTCATGCAAATTGGGTTTTATGCGTTGATTGCATAGGGCTTTGTGAAGGCACTAAACTAGATTCCTGAGGCACTTGACCAGTCCCAAAAGGGGGCTAACCAATCGGTAAGGTCAGTCGTTACATAAATGAGTTTATCGCAAAAGTACGGATGCTTCGACTCAATAACTAAGGGTAATCAATTTAATAAGGAAGTGAGGATCCTTCACAAACAAATAAATCTAACCCTAGATTTAAATCAGTGCCAAAGGAAATAGAAAATAAAAGAACAAAAGAATGTAGATTAGATAGATCTCACAATGAATCCATGAAACCAATGACTTGTGCGATCCGCCTCCGGTTTAGCTTGTTGGAGTTTAGCTGAACATGGCTACTCTACCTTTCTCTACTCCTAAATTACTTTGAATACAATGTGTTTTCATCCATTGAGGTGTTTCCTTTATATAGGTGTGCTTGGGTACAACAATAGCAGCTAGGGGTGGGAAAACCGCAGTTTGGTGGTAGAAACCATCAAACCGCGACCAAACCGAGGGTTCGCGGTTTGGCCGATTTATAAACCGCAACCAAACCGCGAATCATCAAAATCGCAACCAAACCGCCCGCGGTTTGCGCGGTTTGGTCGGTTTGGTTTCGCGGTTTTCATGCTATCCATTTTCAAAATAAAAATAAAAATCATATATGGTGGAATGCAGCGGTGCGATGTGGTGCGAGGCCGCGGTGCGAGGCGGAGGTGGAAGGCGACGACGATGGCGTTGGATTCGGCGGCGGCGGTGAGACGCGGCGGTGAGACGGATGAAGGGTGGCGGTGTGGCATCAGTGAGACGGGCACTCCGCGACGGGCCGACGGCGGTGAGAGTGCTCGAGAGGAGAGAGGAGACGGGAGTGAGCGGAGACGGGAGACGGCGGGAGTGAGAGGAGAGAGGAGACGGCGGGAGTGAGAGGAGAGAGGAGACGCGACCAAACCGACAGAGGAGCGCCGGCGGGAGTGAGAGGAGAGAGGAGACGACGGGAATGAGAGGAGAGAGGAGCGCCGCGGGAGTGAGAGGATTTCGGGAGTGAGAGGAGAGAGGAGTGAGAGGATTTTTTTTTGTTATGTTTTAGGGTTTTTGACTTTTGAAGTTGTATATGGTGGTTATTTACTAAAATACCATCGGTTTGGTGAAACCGCGATTTTTCCAAATTGAAAACCGCGACCAAACCGCGATTCTGCGTTTTTTACATTTTCCAAACCGCACCCAAACTGCGAGTTTTAAAAACCAGACCAAACCATGCGGTTTACACGGTTTTGTCGGTTTGGGCGGTTTTTCGAAAACCGCTGCCCACCCCTAATAGCAGCTCCCAAGAATAAGAACTTTCTAAAAAGTCTCAAAACTTATATTCTACGAGTTTGGCGCCATCATTGACGCCGTGGTTATTAAGGGATAGCTTCAGGGACGGCGTGGGTGACGCTGTCAGTACAACATTTGGCACCGTGTGTGTAATTTTGTGCCATGTATGTATTTTTCTGCACTTCTCCAACTAACTTTTTGATTTAAGCTTGATTTTGCCCCTAAAATTTGCCGAAACACTCATATTCTTTCCAAAGATCTATAAAACTCAAAAGCAAGTGTTTAAGACCATAAAAGAAAGGCTTTAATCCCATTTCCCTGATAAAACCCCTATATAAAAATGCATAAATAAAGACTCATCAAATACCTTCAAACATAGAACTTTGCACGTCCTGGGCAAAGGGATACTTGACTACAATGATTAAAAATACATTTCAAAATTAAGTGATCTTACTATTAAAACTTTGTACCCATTTCACAATATAATGGAGTTCTTTTGATTAAACTTTGGTCAATCTAATTAACAATAGACTCAAAATCTTGGAAGGCTTGTTTGAATACTCAAACTTGGTTACCTCTCAAGAAAACAACTTTTCAAGGCTTAAATTAGTTCAAAACCATGTCCATTAACTACTTATAAGTTTTATGGGTCTTTCCATTGAATAATATGTTCAAATGATCTCTAAATTTGATGAATTCGAGTGGATTCTTCAAACATACTTTTAATCACCACTTCTAAACTTTTGCACCTAAAAGAGTTCATATGGCTTGTTTTGAAAGATAGACTGTTATGAAACCAAACATCGAAAAAACTCTGTTAATCTAGCTTTTAATAGTTCAAGCTAAATCTTTTTCAGAGGAGTTTTCATAAAGACTTCCGCCTTTCTTTTTCTACGTGTGTCACCTCACTTATTCTCCCCCGTGTTATTATTTTATATGGTCCTTACTCCATTTCATGCGGATACTAATTTTTCATTATTTTTCTAATCGTTAGGTTCCTTGCTCCATTTTCTACAGAATCTATAGGACACTCTATTTTATTTTTTTTTGAAAACTCATGTTTGCTTTTCTTAATTTACTATGATTAAGGTACTTTCTCAATACAAGTTTTATTAAAGCCTTTATAAAGTTAAAACAAACATGCTTACCTCTTCCTCTTAAAAATGTCAAATCATCAACAATTAGGTTCCAAATGGTTTTGTCATAGTTTTAAGAATCCTAGAGATTTGAACTTTCCACAAAAAATGATTTAACCAGCTACCTACTTTAGTTTCAGGACATGATTCATTCCTAATCTAAGTCTCTATTTATGTTTGTCAGAAAGGTGAAAAAAGTTCTTCTACTTCTTCTGATTTTGAAGGTAAGCATTTTGACAAAGTTCTTACTCATCTTCCATCGAAAACAAAGTTTTAATCATGAGTACGACTCTACTTGCGACATATAATACTATGTAATTCTAATGTAAGACACAAACATAGATTAGAATATGTCAACTGTATAATTAATAAATAAACTAAATATATACATGCACGAAAGTGTATCAACTCCTAATGAAATAAGAAAGAGAAGCATGAATAAGAAAGAAATGGAAGATAAGAGAAACGAGAGAATAAGGGATGTAAAACACCACCATTACCATCCTTCAGCCACATATAACCGCATATAATTGAAAATTTTGAACAATCTCATCTGGGATCTTTCACAAAAACATCCATCTAACTCAATACATAATCCCAAAAGTACCCCAAAACTTATTCTGAACCTTGTCCTTAAGGTTCAAAACAAGTCAAAGAATTCACGCAACAAAAAGAGAGAAGAGTGGTGAAAAAAAACATAGATAAATAAATAAGAAGATGATACTAACTCATGCAATTTCTTATATAACATAATAAAAGTCTCAAGAAACTAGTGAATGAACAAAATCTTTCATGTCTATGTAACTATAGAAACAATAAAAAAATATCATAATAAGAAAAAGATATATTAGTAGATGAGTTAACTTTCCTACCGAGTCTCGTGGGCCCTAAAGTCTTTTAAATAAGAATGAAATAAACAAGATGGAGGAATGAAGTCTAGGGTTTTGGATCTACTTAAAGACTCGCCACCAATGTGGCGAATTAAGTTTATTTGTGTCCCAATCAAGTCTCAAAACATCTAAAATCTTAATGGTATGTTAGCTCCCTAAAAATGCTCAAATTATTCAAAAAAAATGTAATCCTCCAGAGCCAAACCAGATAAAACTCGGGGTGCTCCAGTGCCTCCGATGCTCATCAAACATTCATAGCACTTACAAAAATCCAAGAAATGGAGGTTAGGGTTTTATTGAACAAATATAAAAAAAAACAAAAAGCTAAACTAAAAATGAAATGAAAGAAATAAAGTTGGGCTGCAAACCAACAAGCGCCTTTCTTTTAAGTCTTTGGCTAGACAGATATATGCGTCCTTAGTGACGTTGTCTCATCCGATCGGATCTTGAGTGGTTCTCATCCGCACATCTCTATAGAGAGAGTGAGTAACCCCTAATCTCAAGGTCAATGGTGAGATTCTCCTCAACTTTCGTTACTTGGCGACCGTCCTACGTCCCTAACCTAAGTTTGTCCTGCAATAGATGGTTAGAAACATGCACTACAAACAAGCAAGATTTATCAGTAAGAGGATTTAAGGTATCAAAAATAGTAAATTTTATGATGTCCATGTCAAACTCCATAAATAAAATACCTTTGAAGACGTCGACTTTAGTTTGAGCAGTCTGAAGAAAAGGTCGACCTAGCAAAATTTAAGGTGAGTAATGAGAAGGTTCATTCCCCATGTCTATCATATAAAAGTCTGCAGGAAAGACTAATTCCTAAACTTTTATTAAAACATTCTCTAAGACCCCAATTGGGTGTATAATTAACCTATCCGCGAAATGGGTAACAACCCGTGTGTCTTTCAATAGACATTCATGCAAGGACTTAAACAAAAAGAGACATAACATTAATGGACACACCCAAATCGCACATGGCATTCTCAATAAAAATGTCACCTATCTTGCTTGAAGTAGCAAACATGCCAAGGTCTTAACATTTAGGGGGTGTATTTTTCTGAATCAGAGTTGAGATGCTCTCTCCCAAACTTACATTTTCTTTATTTGCAAACTTGTCTATTCGTACTTCTTCGGGCTCTAGATCTCTCACCACTTCACGCTCCTCTTTGATCTCTCACTCCTTCACTTTAGTTTGGTGTTGAGGACTCTCCATCATTTTCTCAATTTTTTTCAAGTGTTTGTACCTCCCTGAGTAAATTCTTTGTGGAAAAAGGGCCCTAATTCTTATCTCGTACTGTCGTCTCATTAACGAGGTTTCATCTTGCTCAGCTGGCCTTTGATGTTCACTTTTATCAACCTTAGGCTCCTTCAACTAAGTCTCACTCCATATCAATATAACATTTACATGTACCCTTAGGTTAGGGATTGATTGTGACGACAACTTCTTTTGCTCTTCGATTTGCCCTAATTATAAGGTGAGTTTCCCTACTTGAACCTTGAGATTTTTAATGTTCGTTACGTGACTCGCAGTAGAATCAATTTTAAATTGGGCTAAGTCTTTAGAGAGTATGTCCTGACTAGTGACGAGTGTCCTCACTATCTCTTCTAAAGACCCTAAATTCTGGGCGGGCTGAAATTGTTGAGGAAGAGGTTGTCCTTTAGGAACATTTGGTGAAAGTTTTGGTTTTGAGGTCCATAGCTCTGATAGGGGTTTTTGACGACATGATTATAAGTGTTATTGAAATCGTTGTCATATTGATTCCTAAGTGATCCTTGGAATCCGCAGCGTATAACATTTTCTTGTTCATCTTTGAACAAGGTAGGATAAGAATCAATGGAATAATTTGTGGCTGAACAGAAATCGCAAGCTTTAACTTGAGCTTTTTCGGAAGTAAGGTGAAACAACCCTCACTTGAACTAGGGTCTGGTCGTCCGACCCAAACCATTGCCCGATACCTGAACCAGGCCTGAATAACAGTCTGGCATGCTTGTTTCAACCTGCGGAATAACACACTAACTATATAGGGTAATAAATGCGGAAGTGTAATCAAACTAGAATTTCATAAGTCATCTAATCAAAGAGATAAGAGTTCAAAAGTCTAACTAGTCTAAATCATCCCAAAAGCTTCCAAATAGTCTATAAAGCTTCCAAAATAGTCCAAAATAGATAAGGAGGGTTCCAAACTACCTAAATAACCTACTAAAGTTACAACCCAAATTTATTATTCTCAAAATCAAATAAATAGATAATAGAAGCTTGCAATTTCTTACAAAGCAAGGAAAGACTTCAAGCGGGTGCATTTCCTTTGTCACGAGCTAATGCAGATGTGGATGCACCAGGAGAGTAAGTGGGGTGAGTTAAAGAACCAACGAAGCTCAATAAGAGAGAAGACTCGCTCAAACACTAAATATGCAAGTATTACCTAAAAAGCAAAACAATTCTACGCATGTAGTAGTAAATCGAATTGTAAAACATTTAATGGAAAGAAATGAAGACATGATTCTTGTTCATAAAAAGGGGTGTAAACAAGTTCCATGTCCAATATCACTTAAAAGTAGATTCATCATTCAACAAACTAGGAAATGACCATTCTTATAAAAACACTTCATAAAAAGGGAATTCACAAATTTGTAAGTAAATATCATTCATTCACACAATGGGCCCAACAAGCGAGTTACCATAAGAAGTAGTAATTAATATAAGTTATGGTTCCATTCAATGTATTCTAACTAATAGTATGAATCCGATGACCGAAACATTCACTCTCAAGATGATGTGAACTATTGGTGGTCACAATGGTCGTTGGGATCTCCATTTAGTTCCATCAATCCAACAGTAAGTGTTTCCAAGCCATCACCGATTATGACCACTTGTGAACTCGATACTTCGTGGTGCAGACCACTCTATTTTTGGTGGGACCATAGCCACAACACTGCATTTCGTGGCGCAGACCACTCTCTGTTGGTAGGCACACTGCCACACCACCATTACTCGTGGTGCGGACCACTCTTTTTTGATGAGCACAATGCCACATCACCTCGTTTGGATCAGATAACAAAATTGTTCACGTCACATGCATTCCATATATAAGAATATTCATACCATTAACTAAATGCAACTCAATCCCAAGTCTTTCGATAATAATATGAAATTTCTATTTATCTAATATTCAAGGCACGTTTAATGCATGAGCGAAGCTAACCACTTACCTCGACTAGTCGCGACGCCTATAACAACTCCTAGTACGCCCGAGGCTCGATGTGAACCTTTGCGCTACACTATACAGCCATAACACATCTCATAAATAAATGCTTTCATTTAAAGTTAAGTAAATCCTCCATTTATTACTCTTTGCGATCCACTAGTGTGGGTCCCGCGGGTTCCCCATCGCCCAATGCGAGTGTCGAAAGTTTGAACCCAGTGGGTTTCCTTTAGAAACGGGGTATTGCCCAGTTTTAAAGCAATTATTTTTGTTTATTTATAATATATATTATTTTATAGTATTTTGTTTTTATTTATTTATTATATTTTTTTGGGAAGACCGGTCAACCAGAGGCTGTTTGGCCCCTGGTCTAATGTTCAGGGGCCAAACAGGCCCTTGGACGTTTAAGGTAGGGACGGGGATGCCTAGGAGCGCTGCCTCTGGGCGTCCAACATCCTCCGGATCTATGCCGGGACGTCCCTACTAGCGGTATAGGGGTGGCTCCGGTGCCACCCTCCCCTCTTTATCACTTCGGGGCCTCTAATGGAGGCCCCTGGGATAGTGGTGGCGGTAGTGACGCCGTCGCTCCTCCAGCGTAGCGGCGGTGGTGATGCCACCGTTCACCTCCGGTTGCGTCGTGGTGGTGCCACCTCTAGATGAGGTTTTCTTTTCTTTTGTATAAATCCAACCATACGTAAACCATTAAAACTTCAAAAAGGAACATAATGAAGAACATGAGGGTGAGAGTTACCTTCTTGGTGGTGCCTCTTTAGGTTAGAAATCCCACAAATTCCAATCACCCATTTCACTCAAACGTATTGATTTTGACAAAAAGAGGCTAGGGTTTACAGCTTGATTTTTATATTAGGGCTAATTTAGTGTAGGGTTTGTGAAGTTACTAAATTGCCCTTTAGGGGGGTCTATTGGGTTTTTGGGTCGTCGCAACATCCCCAATTTCAAAGATTCATCTTCAAAAGTAAAATAAAGTCATACCTTATGGTTCGAAAAGGAATGGAAAGTTCTCCATCATATAGTCTTCCTGCTCCCAAGTCAACTCTTGTTCTTCATGGAATTGCCACCGAACTTGCACCAACAGAATTTCTTTCTTCTGAAGCTTATGCACTTTCCTATCCACAATCTGAACCAGCTGCTTATCGTAAGACATGTCCTCCCTCAAATCAATTTACCCCCAATCGATCATCGGTGCATGTTTATTGCATGTCTTCCTATACATAGAAACATGGAAGACATTATGAACTCCAGCTAGCTGTGGTGGTAACTCGATGCAATATGCTACCGGGCCTATTCGTTTCTTGATCTCGAATGGCCCGATGAACCTGGGAGATAACTTCCCCTTCAATTCGAATTGGTAATGCCATTTCATTTGTGATGCTTTTAATAGTATAAATTCTCCTTCTTTGAACACAACCTCTCGATGGTCCTTGTCATCATACTTTTTCTGGCAGCTTTGGTAGGCCTCTAATCGTTGCCTGATCATTTTTATCCTCTTGGCTTGGTCATGCACAAGTTCCGGAGTGATCAGCACGACATCTCCGACCTCGGTCCAACAAAGTGAAGATCTACACGATCTCCCATAAAGTGCCTCGAACGTTGTCATGCCAATTCTTGCTTGAAAACTGTTGTTATATGCAAACTTGCACAACGAAATATATTTCTCCTAACTCCCGCATAAATCCAGCACATAAGCTCTGAGCATATCCTCAAGTATCTGGATCAATCTTTCGGTCTGCCCGTCTGTCTAAGGGTGAAAGGTCGTACTGAGATTGAGTTGAGTCCCTATCTGGTGCTGAACCCCACTCTAAAAGTAAGAGGTAAACCTCGGATCACGATACGATTCAATAGACATCGGGACACCATGTAATCTGACGATCTCATCTACATATATACCCACAACTTGTATGCTGAATATTCCATGGAAATATGGATAAAGTGAGCTGATTTGGTCAACCGATCCACGACCACCTAAACCGCATCATGCCCTTTCTGAGTAGTCGGTAGCCCTGAAACAAAGTCCATGGCTATGTGTTCCCATTTCCATTGTGGAATAGGTAACGGTTGCAACAATCCTCCCAGCTTTCGATGGTCTGTTTTCACTTGCTGACAAATCTCGCAATCTTGGATATAAATAGCAATGTCCACCTTCATCCCCGACCACCAATACATCCTCCGCATGTCCTGACACATCTTGTTACCCCCGGGATGAACGGTGAACCGAGATCTATGCCCCTCCCAAAGTAAGTCATATCTCAACTGTCTATGAGATGGTATCCAGAATCTGTCTCGAAATCTCAATGCTCCGTTAGCTGAAAGTCTCCAATCCACATCATCATTGCTATCTGCAAGTGTCATGTACTTCCCGTACTCTGAATCGGTCCTCTAACAGTCAACTACTTTAAACACAGCCACTGGCTCTACTCTCAAATGAACTCGTGCTTGACCCTCTAAGACATCTAAGCCCATAATTGAGCCATCGGTGGGTACTCCCTGAACATTCATTACAGTCTCGGATATGTCTATAGTCGTACATGGCTCAGAGCATCTACTACTACGTTAGCTTTCCCTGGGTAGTACTCGAGCGTGAAGTCATAGTCTTTCAAGATCTCCGACCATCTCCTCTATAGCATGTTTAACTCGCTCTGGGTGAGTACTTCAATCTTTTGTGATCTGAGTAGATAGTGAACTTCTCCCCATACAATTAGTGCCTCCATAACTTCAAAGCAAACACAACTGCTGCCAACTTTAAGTCGAGCACTAGATATATCTTCTCATGTACTTTCAATTTTCTGGATGCGTAAGCAATTACTTTTTTGTCTTGCATTAACACACCTCCAAAACTAGTCCCTAATGCATCAGTATACAAAGACAGCTCTCTGCCAGTCTTCGATAGAATCAAAATCGGTATTGTAGTTAGACGGTTCTTCAACAACTAAAAGGCCTCCTTATATGAATCATTCCATTCATAGGCAACATCTTTCCTAGTCAAGTTGGTAAGCGGTGAAGCAATCGATGAAAAACCTTGCACAAATCATTGATAGTATCTTGTCAAGCCTAGAAAACTCCAAATCTCGGAAGCATTAGTGGGTTGTGGCCACCTAAGGATCACCTTGATCTTCGCAGGATCAACTAATATCCCTTTTGTATTCACCATGTGCCCTAAAAACTTCACTTCTGAAATACAAATCTCGCATTTGCTCAACTTAGCTTAAAGTTTGTGTTCCCTCAAAGTCTGCAACACTTTCCTGATGTACTTCTGGTGGTTTGACTCAGTCTTGGAGTATATCATGATGTCATCGATGAACAAAATCACAAACTGGTCAAGAAACGACTTGAAAACACGGTGCATCAAGTCCATGAACATCACCGGTGCATTGTTAAGCCCAAACGACATCATAATGAGCTGGAAGTGTCCGTAACGGGTGCTAAAAGTTGTATTCTATATGTCTTCCTCTCGTATACGCAACTGATGATAACCCGATCTTAGATCTATCTTAGAAAATAACTTTGATCCCCTCAATTGGTCAAACAAGTCCTCGATCCTGGGAAGTGGGTACTTGTTTCGGATAGTTACCTTGTTCTATTGTTAGTAATCAATACACATCCTCAAACTGCCATCTTTCTTTTTCACAAATAACATCGGCGCTCCCTATGGCGATACACTCGGCGTAATGAGGCATTTCTGAGTCAACTCTTCTAACTGTGTTTTCAACTCCTTCAACTCAGTAGTCGCCATACGGTAAGTTGTCTTGGAAAATGGTCTCGTACCGGGTATAAGTTCAATCATAAAGTCAATCTCCTAATGAGGAGGGATTCCCGAAAAGTCTGAAAGAAAAACATCGAAAAAGTCTCTAACCATTGGGATCTTCTTAATCAAAGCTTCAAATCCTTCCTCTCCCATATAAGTCGAGCTCTCAATGGTCTTTATACCACAAGTGGTGGCGCTAGTCGGTGTACAACCCTTAAACTCAAATGGTGGAATGCCCGAAATTTGAAAAGCTACAATTTTATGAAAGCAATCTATCTTGGCATGATACGCGGCTAACCAGTCTATGCCCAGTAATACATCAAACTCAAGACACTCTAAGACCCGTAAGTCAAATATCATTGTGTGATCCCCAATTTTAATTTTGCACCCCTCACATACCATATTAGGATAAATCCGTTCAGTTTAAACTGTGCTCAAAATCAAGTAAGTGTGTGCTCTAACCGATGTCAACCCCAAAGCATGAATTACGGCCCCCCGATATGAGCGAAATAGTGGAACCAGAATCAAACAAAGTATGCATTAACTAACGCGAGGCCTCTCCATCCTGCCCAACAATTGCATTAAATCCTCCATGAGTAGTTGGGGTTGTGCTCCCCTCAGATATTGTTGGGTTATGACATTTTTTTGGTAGTGTCCTGAAGTCCCACACCGGTAAAAGATCACCTATAGATTCTGATAAGTCGGAGACGCCTGCACGACACTAGTTGATGCACTTGGTTTGGGACCTGCAGACCCTCTGCCCCTACTCTATTGCGGTTGTCGTGCTGGACGCGGTGGCCTGAATGTCACATTCTAATAAGCCGAGGGTGCGGGGGCACGTGAATATATGGTGGTCCCTGCCGGAGTATGTGGTATCCTTGAAGTTCCACTAGATGATGCACTGTTACTCGCTGATCCCCCCAAATCTATGCTTCTTAAAACTTTCTCTTTGACCTCTTTAATAACTGCTGAAACTATGCTTACCCTGACTATACCGATCAGATCCCCCTGAAAATACTTATCCTGCTCATCAAGAAGCGTTGACTTACACTCGAGTGCCGATGGTAGGCTTGCTGGTAAGTCTCTGATCCTGATGCTGCTACCATTGTGCGTATATCCCTCATCAACCCCTGAATAAATGGTCTCCTACTAGCCGTCTCAGATGGAACAACTCATATGTGAACTCAGCCAGCTCGTTGAACTTAGATGCATATTCAGCCACGGTCATGTCGCCCTGTACTAAAGAAGTTCTCTGATCTTTTCTGCCTTGACGGTCTCCGGGAACCACTCATCATAGAACAAATGTTTGAATTGCAACCAGCTCATATTTTGTCCCCAAGTTCTTGAAATAGACAACCACCACTTATGCGCCTTATGTTCGAGCAAAAAGGTCATCAACAGTATCATAGTCCTCTCGTCAATGCCCTGAGTATATTTCCTCTTTTCCATGTTTAATATCAGTCTTCTGTCTCAATAGGATCAGGGTCCCCATATAAGTGTGGCACATCATACTTCATGAACTCCTTCTGGATCCTGCCTCTCCAACATGCCTCATTCTCTCCATCAACTATGGGTATGGCCATTGCAGCTGCAGCCGAGACATAATCAACACCTTCCTCTGCGGGGTGGTGCTCGTGTATCCGTGCTAACAGAGGATCAGGCCCTAGCCGAACTGGTGCATGTCCAACTACTCCATCATTCCTCTAATTTTGCAGTAGTTCTAAGATATGTGCCATATTCCTTTTATGTGCGGTGGTCAAGTCATGTATGGCCTTCTGATGTGCCTCTGTCATAGCAGACATGCGTTGTTCCATCTGGCTGTGCTAGTGCCTTTCTTCTCTTTCCTAAGTTTCCATCAGGTCTTAGGATGTCCCTCCATGGTTACTCATCATGTACTATGGAGCAACGAAAAAGGAGATTAGTCCCACAAGTTAAGAGAGTAGGCAAGAATATCTAAATATTATAGTTATTACATTACAAAAATAAATAACATTATATTAATGTTTTATTTCATGTTTTCAACCCTTTCACATCCCAGGATTGGTCTTTTTGTGCACTTTAAGTCGACTTGAATCAATGTCATATACCATTGAGTTGTTCGACTTAAACTCGACCTTTAACTTAAAGGCTCTATATACTTAGGTTTCACTAACCTAATCGTTTCCCCTAGGTCATAATACCTATGCTTTGAAACCAACTGAAATGGTTGTCACCTGAACTAGGGTCGGGTCGCTCGGCCTAAACCGTTACTCAAGCCCGATTCCTCAACCATGCCCGAATAATAGTCTGGCACGTCTATTTTAACCTACAAAATAACACGCTAACCATATAGGGTAATAAATGTGGAAGTGTAATCAAACCAGAATTTCATAAGTCATATAATCAAATTGATAAGAGTTTAAAAGTCTAAATAGTCTAAATCATCCCAAAAGCTTCCAAATAGTCTATAAAGCTTCTAAAATAGCCCAAAATAGATAAGGAGGGTTCCAAACTATCCAAATAACCTACTAAAGTTACAACTTAAATTTATTGTTCTCAAAACCAAATAAATAGATAATAGAAGCATGCAATTTCTCACAAAGCAAGGAAAGACTTCAAGCGGGTGCCTTTCCTTTCTTTAGTGCTAATGCGGATGTGGATGTACCTGAAGAGTAAGTGGGGTGAGCTAAAGAACCAACGGAGCTCAATAAGAGAGAAGACTCGCTGAATTACTAAACATGCAAGTATTACCTAAAAAGCAAAACAATTCTACACATGTAGTAGTAAATCGAATTGTAAAGCATTTAATGGAAATAAATAAAGACATGATTATTGTTCATAAAAGCGGATGTAAACAAGTTCCATATCCAATATCACTTAAAAGTAGATTCATCATTCAAAAAACTAGGAAATAAACATTCTTCTAAAAACACTTGATAAAAAGGGAATTCACAAATTTGTAAGTAAATATCATTCATTCACGCAATGGGTTCCAACAAGCGAGTTGCCATAAGTAGTAATTAATATAAGTCATGGTTTCATTCAATCCATTATAGCTAATAGTATGAATCCAGTGACCGAAACACTCACTCTCGAGATGATGTGAATTATTGGTGGTCACAATGGCCGTTGGGATCTTCATTTAGTTCCATCAAACTAACAGTAAGTGTTTCCAAGCCATCACAGGTTGTGACCACTTGTAAACTTGATACTTCGTAGTGCAGAACACTCTCTTTTTGGTAGGACCATAGCCTACCACTTCATTTCATGGCGTAGACCACTCTCTGTTGTTAGGCACACTGCCACACCACCACTACTCGTGGCGCGGATCACTCTGTTTTGATTAGCACAATGCAACATCACCGCATTTGGATATGATAATGAAATTGTTCACGTCACATGCATTCCATTGATAAGCATATTCATACTATTAACTAAATGCAACTCAATCCCAAGCCTTTCGATAATAATATGAAATTTTTATTTATCTAATATTCAAGCCACATTTAATGCATGAGTGAAGCTCCCCACTTACCTCGACTCGTCGCGACGCCTATAATAACTCTTGGTACGCTCAGGGCCTGATGTGAACCTTCACGCGACACTATACAACCATAACACATCTCATAAATAAATGCTTTCTTTTAAAGTTAAGTAAATCCTCCATTTATTGGTCTTTGGGGATCCACTAGTGTGGGTCCCTCGGGTCCCCCGTCGCCCGATGCGAGGGTCGAGGGGTGGGACCCGGTGGGTCTCCCTAAAAAATGGGGTAGTGCCCGATTTGAAAGCAATTATTTTTGTTTATTTATAATATATATTATTTTATTGTATTTTGTTTTTATTTATTTATTATTTTTATTATATTTTTTTGGGTTGATTGGTCACCCAAAGGCTATTTGGTCCCTGGTCTAATGTTTAGGGGCTAAACAGACCCCTAGATGTGTTGGGCAGGGACGAGAGGCGCTGCCCCTGGGTGCCCGGCGTCCTCGGGATCTGTGCGCGGGACGTCCCTACCTGTGGTCATAGGGGTGGCTCTAGTATCACCCCTCCCCTCTTCTATTCACTTCGGGGGCCTCTCTTGGGATAGTGGCGGCGACAGTAAAGTCGCCACCTTCTTCCGGCAGCAGCGGTGGTGATGCCACCGTTCACCTCCTGTTGCATCGCGGTGGTGCCGCCTCTAGATGAAGTTTTCTTTTCTTTTGTACAAATACAACCATATTTAAACCATTAAAACTTCAAAAAATGAGCATAATGAAGAAGTTGAGGGTGAGAGTTACCTGCTTAGTGGTGCTTCTTTAGGTTAGAAATCCCACAAATTCCAATCACGCCTTTCACTCAAACATGTTGATTTTAACCAAAAGTTGCTAAGGTTTACAACTTGATTTTTATATTAGGGCTAATTTAGTGTAAGGTTTGTGAAGCTACTAAATTGCTCTTCGGGCGGATCTATTGAATTTTTGGGTCGTCACATAAAGAATCACTCCATTAGATCAGTAAGTGTTTCAAGTTTGTTATTGGTTTGATTTGGCCCTAATCTATCGAAAAGATTTCGTGAAGTTCCCTCGTTTTTCTCGTCAATATAATGACGTGATTGACTTGCTATAGACTTGTACAAGTCAAAAATCTATCGAGTTATCTTACATCTATAATCACCTCCGCAAGCATTTTCAATCATACGTTTCTCAATGGGCGTAAGTCCCATATAGAAGAAATGAACAATGAAGAGGTGACTTTGGCCATATTGAGGACATTTCGCAAGTAAGCATTTATAACGGCCTTAATAGTCACCAAAGGATTCGCCCTTTTCATTTTGATACTGCATATCTCCGTAATGAGTTGGGAAGATCTAGATTCAGGGATGAGTTCTTTTAAGAATGCAGAAATCATATCGTTCCAATTTGTAATGGAACCAGGGGGAAGTTAGAAAAAGCCAATTTTGGGCTTTTTCCTTAAGGCATAAAGGAAAAACATAATGTTCGACTTCGTCTTCATTGACTCTTAGGAAGAATCATTATCCTACACTTAGAGTCAAAGTCTTTGATGAAGGTCACCAGATCCTGACGATCCATTCCATGGAAGACGAGAAAAAGGTTTATGAAATCGGATTTGAGCTTAAAATTGCCCATGTAAGTTAGGAATGCGATGCAGTGTGGTTGATGAACTAGGAGATCATGTATATCATCATTCACCATCCTAATGGTAATCCGATAATTAGCCTGAGGTTGTGCCCAAGGGTGGGCATGTGGCCTCCGTGGAGAGGGATCAACTGATCTTTGATTGAGTGGTTGGTATTGAGGTAGTACAAGCCTTTGTTGCGCCACTAGTGCGTGTGGTGCTTCGGGTGCTCCAAAATGTTGGAGAGGAACAACTTGGTGTTCTTGCAGCCTCTCGGGTGGTGAAATCTTATCTTGGTTAGCCTTTGGAGGGGATTGTTCGTCGCTCAGTTGAACTATTGAGTGCCTTGTTTCTTTCGAGTTCCGACGACATGTCTTTTCAATCTCCGGATAAAAAAGAAATAAAGATCTTGTGTACTTCGTTTTACAAAGACTTTGGGGCATAAAGATGAACACACGAAAATGAAAAATAAAAACCAACGTCAAAAAGGACTTGATCCCCGACAACGGCGCCAAAATTTGACGCGTGTCGTATATGTCAAAATATAATCCCGATGAGATTAACAAGTACCACAAGTACTGTAGTAGTGGCAAGAACGGGGTCGATCCATAAAGACAAACGTTTCTAACTTAGGCTAGCAAACAAGAAAATAAACTGGGGGTTTTGAAAATGATGAGAGTGAACTAATGAGAAATAAGATGCTTTAATAAGAAAGAAGTTCAATAGAGGAAACATCCTAGGCTTTTTGTTTCTCGAACATCGTCTAATTGTACATGTGATTCATTAGTCTTCGATTCATACAAGGATATGTAATTCAATTATATTTTAGTGTTGCTATAGACCCGGTAACATACACGGCTCCTCGTACTTCCCATTCTTGGTAGTCAAAGTATGACAATGACTATTTCCTTAACTAAACACACAACCTTGGACTTACACGAATTAGGTTTAATGCGTTGATTACATTGGGCTTTGTTAAGGCATTACACCTAGACAACTGGATCACACAAGTACGGATGCTTCTGATTTAGCCTAGATTCCTAAAACACTTGACCAGTCCCAAAAGGGGCTAACTAATCGATAAGGTCAATCGTTACATAAATGAGTCTATCGCACAAGTACATATGATTCGACTCGATAACTAACGGTAATCAATCTAATGTTCAAGTGAGGATCCTTCGCAAACATATAAATCTAACACTCGATTCAAATCAATGCCAAAGGAAATAGAATATAAAAGAAGAACAAAAGATTATAAATTAGATATATCTCACAATGAATCCATGAAACCAACAACTTGTTTGATTCGCCTCCAGCCTAGGTTGTTGGGGTTTAGCCGAACATGGTTGTTCTACCTTTCTCTACTCCTAAGTCACTCGGAATACAATATATTTAGTCAATTGAGGTACCTCCTTTATATAGGTGTGCTTAGGTATAAGAATAGCAACTCATGGGAATAAGAATCTTCTAAAAAGTCTCAAAACTTTTATTCTGTGATTCTGGTGTCGTCATTGATGTCGTGGTTATAAGGGACGGCTTCGGGGGTAACGTCGGATGAAATAGCAAGTCGGTGGAGCAAGTTAGTAAAATTCAGACCTGGTGCCGTGGGTGATGTCGTCAGTACAACATCTGGTGTCGTGTGTGTATTTGTGGTGCCCTGTGTATTTTCCTTCACTTCTCCAACTGACTTTTTGATTTAAGCTTAACTTTTCCCCCGAAATTGTCTGAAACATTTATATTCCCTCAAATGACCTATAAAAGTCAAAAGTAAGTATTTAAGACCATAAAGAATGGTTTAAATCTCATTTCCCGTATAAACTCCATATATAAAAGTGCATAAATAAGGACTCATCAGAGGATGAAGAGAAATATATTTTATGTTGCTTACCAAATAAGCAATCATCACAAGGTTATAATTTTACCTTTAGCGAAAGGGAATCAGAGACTTATTTGCCAACATCTGCATCCATTTCTCATTCATGTGACCCAACCTCCTATTCCACAAATCTGGTGAAGAATAATCTTCATTTGCATTCATGTCACATCTGACGATCTTCAATTGAGTCTTGTAAAGTATGTAGCTCAATTTTCCTCAAGCAACAACAATTGAACCTTTGTTGAGTTTCCACTCCTTCCTCCTAAAGATGTTATAATAACCATCAAGGTCCAAAGCATGAGTATAAATCAAATTCAAAAGAAAATCTGGAACATGTCGCACATTTTTCAGAATCATCGTGCAACCAACATTTGTTTGAACACAGACATCTCCAATGCCAACTATATATGTAAACTATTATTCCTTATCTTTGCCTTTCCAAAATTCTTTGTTCGATAAACAGAGAAGACATCCTTCCTCAAAGTAGCATGGAAGGATGCTCCTGAATCAACGACTTACTTACTGTTTGCATTAGTGACATGATCTTAATCCTCAACCAAAGAAAGCACAACCAGCTCTTCACTTGCATCTGATAAAGTAGTTGTAGTGTTCTGATCATCCGCCTTATTCTAATTTTTCTCATCACATTATGTTCCCTTTTCCACACTTTACAATTTCTCTTCTAATGTCCTTCCTTGCCACAATGATAATAATCAAATTTTCCTCATGCATTGAGACTTATCTCTGGACTTGCTCCGCCCTTTCGGACCTCTAGATTTACTTCTACCCATATGTTCCGATGTAGTAATAAAAGCTTGCGAAGTATCAATCCCTTTATCCTTTGTTCTTGTATCCTCATCATAGAGACAATCCCGCATCATAGATAAAGATAAAACACCGCTTAGGGCGGAATTACTGAGAGACACCACAAGTTTTTCCCAGCTATCTGGCAAAAAACTCAAAAGTAATAGTGCATGTAACTCATTCTCAAACACTATCTTTATGGCTTAATTGATTAATCAAGCCTTCGACATCATTCAAGTGCTTTATCATTGACTGTCCATCTTTGTACTTAATGTTTACAAGCCTTCTAACCAGAGAAGCCTTGTTTTGTGCACCATTTCTCTCACACATACTTTGCAATTTTCTCCACAACATATGTGCATCAACTTTTATAATGATGTGGTGATATATACTATGGTCAACCCATTTTATAATATTCCCAACAGCTTTCCTATGCATTTTCTTCCAATCAGCATCAGATGTTTTTTCTAGTTTTGTTTATTCAAGTTCAATTGGATCAAACAAATCATTGCAATAAAGATGATTTTCTATCATCCAAATTGAATAATTTGAAGAAGTCAACTTAACTATGCTTGATTTTTCCTCAACTATCTCAATTCCCACAATTAATCTCTAGTCACAATCTAACCGCGTCTCTGACACCACTTGTTGGGGTTACTCAATCCCTTTGAACAATGAAACAGGTGAATAACAAATTCCACCAAACCACGATCAATGCACGAAAAAAAATACACCACAAAACATATAAAATTTAACGTGGAAAACCCTCTAAATCAGAGGTAAAAACTACAGGGCAAACTCCAAAGAATCCACTATGTAAATAAAAGTACGAGATATCTCAATTGCTTGAGATGCACTAACAATGGAGTAATACAAAAATACCTCTTCCAAGAACTTAAATGATCACACTTTTAATGACTACAAAACTTTAAGTGTGTTCAATTAAAACTTTGAGAGAGTTTATAAAAGTATGATGTATTGAATATGGACTTTTAAAGACTTTCGACTTTTAAAAAGTCTATATAAGTTTTGGAGTATTGAGTTTAAACTTTTAGGGCATCTCCAACCCATCAACTCTAAAATAGAGTAGCACTAACACTATTTTGGTGTGTAAGTAGTGACACTAACACTATTTACCTCTTCAACCCACCAACACTATCTTTTACACTATTCTACTTTTTATCATTATTTTATTCTACTTTTTTTAAAGATAAAGAATACAAAAATAAATAAGAATAAAAAGAAAATAAAGAAAATAAAAAACAACATGAATAGTGTGGGTGAACAGTGCCACACTGTTGTTTCGTTAGAGCACCAAATTGTTTTAACTATTCACTCTTTAGTGCTGGTTGGAATTAGTCTTAGAGAGTTTATAAAGGTAAGGTGCATTTAATTTTTTAGTGAATTTTGTGGATTAGTTACAAATCTCGACTTTTATAACTTTTTGTATAAATAAATCTTCAACTTCTCCTTACCTCAACTCAGAAACTTTTAGAGACTTCTTATTTTATTGGTTCCCTTTTTCAATAAGGACTTCATTGTTCATAAGTTCTTTTGTTATTAATCGCTTTTATCAACTTCTCCAATCACTCCACAACTTGATGGATTTCATTGCTCACCTATTATACTCTAATGAAAATGATGTCGTTATTAACAAGATGTCATTTTATTGCATCACTATACATTTTTATAGGATTCTTTCTATATTTGACAAAGTAGTTTCGATAGTTATTTATTATTAGGTGTATTATTATAATCTCAAAAAATGTATCATTATTATTATTTTTGGAGAAAATAAGGGTATAATTCTTTTTAATGCAAGAAATGCATTTTTAAAAATTTAAACTATCATTCTTAATGAAAAAAATATAATTTGTTTTAACTTATGTCAAAAATTATAAAGTGCAAAATTTTTACACTAACATTTGCAATGATCTTACTTGGTCCTTTTTCGCGACTAAAAGATTATTTATTTACCTATTTATTTTTTCGATATTTATTTACTTATTTGCTATGTTATTTCTTTGATGGTAATTTATTAAAATGTATGTATGATTTTTTTTAAGGAGCAACTATTAGCCCCTAAATCCTATATCAACCCCCCTTTTATTTAATGTGTTCTTTTTACTAAAGATATTCTAGATAATTACCTACATAACCTTATTACTCAAATTATTCTCATCCCATCTCCTTTTCCTTTCACTTTCCGCTTTCTACAACCCATCTTCTTACATTCAACGGAGCTATGTGTTTCGTTGGACAGTTGATGTTATAAATGAATTTACTCCAAATATGGCTTGTTAATTGCTTCACGAAAGCCAACACGTGAACTGGAGGTGGGTGTGGCAACTAGGTTAGAGAATAGGATGAAGTTGTGTTGGTGTGGGTGGGGTGCATGAAAGAATGAAGATAAAGGTGGGATGGGGAGAGAAAGCAAGAGAATTAGTAGGTGAGTTCGGATGGCAACAAGGTCAGAAAAGAAGATGAAGAAGTGTTGGGGGTAGATGAAGATGATAGGTGGGAGGCATAAAAGATTTAATTTGGGAGTGGCTAAACAGACCCCAGTTTTTGCTTAGCGGATCCTATTTTTGAATTTTTATTTATTCATATCCTACTTTTTACTTAGTTTACCCTACTTTTTTTTCTCAAAATTTCATAAATACAGTTGCTCATCACATTACCCTTACCTTCACCCCAAACACCCTTCAATCCTCTCCATTTCTCGATTTTAGTTATTGTTGCACTGGGTCACCAAGCGTCGTAGGAGTTTTGTCGTTGAACAAGGTCAGATGTGGTCGCACCGTGTTTTAGAAATGAAGAAATGTCACCTGCGTGGTTCGAACGAACAGGCCGAGACCTCTAAAGACGTATCAGTCGACTCCGACTGAGACCCCTTGCCCGACTACGACCGAGACGGCAAAGAGAACTTGGTCTTAATGGGTGACGGAAGGATCCAACCGAGACCTTTTTAGATGTGTCGACCTTGTATGTCTGAGACCTCTTTAAAGGTGTCGCCCCTGAATGTCCGACACCTCTTCAGAGCTGTCGGATCTATATGTCCGACACCCGCGAGCTACGATAAAGAATTAAAATTTTTTTTCAAAACTCCTAAAAAATACATGACAATGACCAAAAATAGTGGGTTTTGCTCGGAATCGCTTGATATCTTCAATTCCATCAAAACTTTGCACCAAAAATAAAAGATTCAACCCCAAATCGAAGCCCTAAACTCAACAATAAAACCACAAACAATACCAGTAAAAAAATCCTAAAAAACCTTGAAATCGACACTGAAAGGTATGAGGAATGCACCCACGACTTTGAATCCATATGCATGATTTTGCTCGAATCTCTTCGGATTTGGGTTGGTGGTGAAAATACGATTTGAGAGAAGGGTGACTGGGGTTTGAGTGAGTAGGGTGATTGGGGGTATGGGTGAGTAAAAATTCTTTTATATGGAGGGATAGTTGGGTAATTTAATTAACTGGGGTGAGGTCCTCTAAGCAAAAACTTGGGTCCATTTAGCCGCTCTCTTTAATTTTGGTTGTGGTGAGTGTGGGAGCAAACATATGGTAAGGGTATGTTGGGAAACTCATTGATATTTAAGGGGTTACTTTAGTATATTTATTAACTTGTTAAGGGCTACTAATACTATACAAATAAAAGGTGGTTGATATAGGGTATTGGTCCCTTTTTATTTAAGTTTTAAAAATACTTTTTTAAAAGTTAGTAATAGTTCTTAAGAAAAGAAATATAATTATTTTTTGAAAACAAAATAAATATAATTATTTGTCTATTTTTTAGCAAAGTGCAAAATATTTGTTTCACTATAAAAATATAAAAATACTCTTTTAAAAATTAGTAATAGTTTTAAGAAAAAACATATAATTGTTTATCTATTTTATAATAAAGTGCAAAATCTTTGTTTCATTATAAAAATCACAAAAACCTATTAGTATCAATCAAAATCATGTTTAAGAAGTTCACAAGAGTCACTGAAAATTTTAAATATTAATAAAAGTCATCAAAATGAAGTTTACATAAAAGTTTATCAAAGTCTTTAAAAGTTAAGGAAAATCTACAAACATCAGAAAAGTCATCCACTTGTAAAAGTTCCACTTATAAAAGTAACCAAAAATATATTAAAATATCAATTTAATGCATCCCTGTAAATTATGACTACTCCCAAGGGTTGTAGTGGTAAATATTTAATAACCACAACAAAGCTTCAATCCCAAATTAGTTGTGATTGGTTGGATCATACTCTTCACTCAGTTGCTTAATGTCTCCGACGTGTGCTTTCAAAATCCTTATTTTGCTATCAAAATATCCTTATACATTTTTTTTAATTAATGGATCGCAAGTTAAATGTTCTATAACTTCAAAAAAAAGTTAACGCTTCGTTTGATGTGTAGCTAGTCATTTTTCCCTTTTTGATCAAGTGCAACAAACTTCAGCTCAGAATCATCATTTAAAATGCTACAGTAACACAGACACAATCATCATTATAAAATATATATATATATATATATATATATATATATATATATATATATATATATACTAGTTTCATTACGTGTCACGCACGAATGAGCCCCCTCGTTACTCTCGCGGGAATAATCAAATCATATTACAAGCGAAATGTCAAAAATTTTTTTTTAGTATAATGTTATAACTTAATTGTATACGAAAAACAAGTTAAATTAATGATTTGTTCAGGTGATTGTCATAGTAATTGTGGTATTTCCTACCTTCATCTAAATTGTATAACTAAATTCAAACACAACAGCGTTTTAAAACTATTGCTCCACAACCTCCACTCAACATAAAGAATAACTCTATGATGATTTTTTTTTTGTTTGCCTGCCCATTCACAAAAAATTGAGATTTTTTTTATATTGATTATATTACAAGGCATGACAAAATTCTATACATATAGAGATACTAAGCATTTCCATATAATAATTAACTGATCAAATTGACGGATCAAAAAACATAATTCAAGTTTTCAAAACCACAACCTATATCAGAACCATGGAATTTTAACCTATTCACTAAACAAAGTACAAAACCATAGTTCTAAATTCTTGATCAGAAAAACACACATGCACACACATATTGACAACACAACGAATAAATAAAAATAAATAAATAAAAGCTAATTTAGAGGGAAAAGCAAGAGATAGAACAAATAAAAGAAGAGTTGAGAAAGCTTAATCAAATAATATGATTAGGAGCTTCAAAAAAATAATAAAATTAGAGAGAACTAAGCGAAGTCGATTTACGTAGAGTAGAAAATAACAAAAACATTAATATATATATATATAAAAATAGGCTCTTCAAATCACATTGAGCCAATAACGGAAGAAATTACAAAAGTACAATACATTTTAGTTTAAATGAGGCAAATAAGCGTGGTGTTTTTTTAATTCAAAAAGTAGGCTATGTAGCCTATCGAAAAGGCGCTATCAGTTGGGTGGGTTTTTTCGCTGAAGTGGACATATGAATAGCACCTTTTCAAAAGGCGCTATTCATGTGTCCGGTCCACGTAGGACAGCCTTACACGAATAGCGCATTTTCAACAGGCGTTATTCGTGTAAGGCTGTCCTACGTGGCATGTGTTTACACGAATAGCGCCTTTTCAAAAGGCGTTATTCCTGTAAACATCCACGTGGGATGACTACGTGGACATGGGCCGTCGGGGTACACAGATAACGCCTTTTGAGAAGGCGCTATCTGTGTACCCTCTTTTCTTCTTCCCCAAACAGGGACGCAGAGAATATATTCTCTGCGTCCCTGTTTCGAGCAAGAGGGTGTATGGGGCTAGGTTTAGGGTGGTAGGGTAGGTCACAGGAGTGTTGGAGGGAGGGGGCGTCAGGTATTTAAGGAGGGGAGGGGGTAGAGGACGGGTTGAGGGGGAAGCAGCGGCTGGAGTTGGTCAGAGAGAGGAGGTGACGGGTCGAAGGAGACGTGGTCGTTGTCGACTGGCGGAGAAGGAGAGAGAGGGAGTTGATGAGAGAGCAAGGCAATGGCAAAGAATGAGCAATGAGCAGTGGAAGAAGAGAGAGGAGAATGAGGAGGTTAGTTTAGTTTCGTTTAGTTTAGTTTAGTAGTTTAGTTAATCGACTTTAGGTAGTTAGTTTAGTTATTTTAGTTAGTTAAGCTAGTTTAGTTTAGGTATTTAGGTTAGTTTAGGTTAGTTAGTTTAGTTTAAGTAGTTAGGTTAGTTTTGTTTAGGTAGTTAGTTTAGTTAGTTAAGTGTAGGTAGTTAGGTTAGGTTAGTTTAGTTTAGTTTAGTTTAGTTTAGTTTAGTTTAGTTAATCGACTTTAGGTAGTTAGTTTAGTTAGTTTAGTTAGTTAAGTTAGTTTAGTGTAGGTATTTAGGTTAGTTTAGGTTAGTTAGTTTAGTTTAGTTTAGTTTAGTTTAGTTTAGGTTAGTATAGTTAATTTAGTTTAGGTAGTTAGTTTAGTTAGTTAAGTTTAGGTAGTTAGGTTAGGTTAGGTTAGTTGCAAGAGATGTTTGCAAAATTCGTTGGTTGGTAGTCAACTTTGCTGAATCAAGAATTCCACGATCCTTTTACGAAGCAAAGATTTCACGTACGCTCTGTGCATGGAGTGGATTTAAGGTGTACGAGTGCAAGGATTTTGAAAACTTGTTTGTGCATTTCAAGTCGTTATGTGTGCTAGATTTGAGGTAGTTAGGTTAGGTTAGGTTAGTTAGTTTAGTTTAGTATAGTTTAGTTAATTTAGTTTAGGTAGTTAGGTTAGGTTAGGTTAGGTTAGGTTAGGTTAGGTTAGGTTAGGTTAGTTGAGTTTAGTTTAAGACTCTTTATTTGTTTAAATGTTTACTTTGGTTTTTGGTTAGTTATGTTTGGTTAGTTTAGTTTAGTTTTGTTGTTCGGTTAGTTTAGGTTAGTATAGTTTAGGTTGTTACTTTAGTTAGGTTAGTTTAGTTTAGCCTTATGATTTTGTTAAACTATGATGTTAAACCGTGTTATTGTTCTCATGTGTCCTTCAATATACACACAAGTGGAACAAATATTATTGATGTTGATATATTTTAGTCCATTTAAATAAAATAACGAAAAAATATTTTTATTGCATGATTATTAAATTGAAGAGAAAAAGATGAGGAAAATAATAAGTTTACAAATTTAATATTTTCATAATTATTTATTTGTTTTTGTTATGATTTTCATGATATGTAGTGACATAGGTATTGTGTTTTTAAAAAATGGTTGATATGTTTATTTACTGGTATGTGTGCTTAAAACATTAAGTAACTCAAACACAGATGAATGAGTATGCTCTGTAGTTGCGCTATTAAGGCGATCCTCTACATCAGAAAGTTCCATTGGTGTTTAAATCCCCCATATTTGAATAAAATTCCTGGCTTGATAATGTTTTGATGAAAACCGTGCTCCTTATGAACTAGTTCAGTAGGTTTGATCGTTTGACATGTAAGTATGAGTTATTACGTGATTAGGAGTGCAAACAAATGAGTATGCTCTGTAGTTGCGCTGCTATGGCGATCTCCTACATCAGAAAGTTCGATTGCACTTTAACTTCCGTTAGTAATCAACTATTTCACTTAATATTTTGTAATCCTGTGTGAAATCTTTTTACATCAATGTCCAATAAATTATGTAGGTCATGGAACATATGAACATCCCCTTTCTATTCTATGCGTACGGTGAAATTGTAAATGGTTTAAATGACATCGCGTACAACGCACCCCATCAGTAGTGTTGATGATTAAGTTTGGGACGAGTAGCCGTCAATTAATGGATGACGTGTGTAACGCGTTCAATATCTCATCTACGGATACTCTAGTTAAGATGACTTATCGCCACGTGATAATCCTCCCCGGAGGTTCGCATTATTTCGTCCCTGTGTTGCTGCACGATACGACACACTTCGACTTGATGTGAGCGACAGTGGCCAATTTACCAATAACTGCAACGGTAGATATCTATTTGACATTTGAGTCAATCGACTCATTTCAAAGTCGTACGGTTCATTCGCAAGTCCGCGATGAAAATGTCGGCACATCAGACGCAACATTGATGATGGAAAGACTGCATATGCAATCAACACAAGGTGAGGTCGCGTAAGATGGATTTGTTAATCCATTACATGAAGAAATTAATGCCTCTAGTGATGATGAAGTTAACGAGGACACCAATAATGAAACAGATGAGTACATACGTCCCAACGAGGATGCTGCAGCACCTGTCGATTGTGATAACGTCAATGTTTTCACGGATGATCCAAGATATGAACCTCCAGGTGCGGAAAATGTGCAAGATGAAGAGAATTTTGCTATCGATGAAGAGATTTTGTTGGAGGAAGCAACTGATGATGAAGTTCACCAAGCATTACCGATGTATAATGAAATCGATTGGAAGGTGTCTAACTCCACTGCGACCCAACATTCTCATCAACAAACTGGGGGGGACATGTCTAATTTCGATTTGGAAATAGGAATGTGCTTTGACAACAAAAAAGACCTACAACATGCCGTCAAAGTGTTGCATGTTAATAGACATTGTCAATACCATGTGATGGAATCGACTACAACTATATGGGCGATTAAGTGCAGAAGTGCGCAACACGGGTGTATGTGGCGTCTTCGTGCTTGTTTGCGAAAGAAAACACAATTATGGGAGATCACACAATTAGACGTGCTGCACAACTGTATTAATCCCGATGTAGAATGTGGTCATGTCCAACTTGACGCCAACATGCTTGCGCGAGAGATCCAAAGCGTCGTCCAGAGCAATCAAGCAATAACTATCAAGACATTAATACAAATAATTAAGAGAAAATACGGACACGAAGTAAACTACAAGCGAATGTGGGATGCCAAAAGGAATGCAATTGCATGTGCATTTGGAGATTGGGATGAGTCATACGCTTTATTACCAAGATGGTTGGCGGCTGTGAGGAATAAGAGCCCGGGGACAAGAATCGAGTGGTCACATAGACAATGGGATACTAATGAGATAAGAACTGCGTGTCCCCAATTTCGTCGTGTGTTTTTTGCATTTGAAGCATCGATACAAGCTTTCAAGTTTTGCAGGCCTCTCATTTAGATTGACGCGACTTTTGTATATGACAAATATAGTGGGAAGCTTATGATTGCGATCTGTGTTGATGGTAATGGACACATACTACCGGTTGCATTTGCCGTTGCAGAAACCGAATCAACTGATTCGTGGGGGTGGTTTTTAAGGATGTTGCGCAAACACGTGACGAATACAGATGGAGTTTGCATTATTTCTGATCGTCACCCTGACATTTTGGAGGCAGTCAACACCCCGAGCAGCAATTTATGTCCCCCAAAAGGATACCACCGTTATTGCCTACGACACTTGCTTAGTAATTTCAACACCCAATTCAAAAATGACCCCTTGAAAAAACTCCTTGCTCGAGCAGCTGCTCAACATCAAGTCCAAAAATTTAATGCGTCCATGGAGCGTTTTGCGTACTTATCATCACAAACTCCTCAATGTATGCAATACGTTAATGCCATCCCCAAAGAACTATGAACTCAATCGCATGACGGAGGCGTGCGGTACGGATGGATGAATTCTAATGGTGTTGGTATGTATGAAATGCAAGTTATGTTTTGCACTCAACTATATAGTTATCACTGAAGTAATATTACTTACACAAGTTTTATCGTCACTTGTAGAGTGTTTTAACGGTGTATTGAAGGGGGCTCGATTCTTGCCAATAACAGCGATGACTCAGATGATTTACTACAGATTGGTGACATACCACAATCGGCGTAAAGAGGAAATCGATGAAGCAAATTCTAATGGCCTATCCTACACAAAATATGTCATGGATAAACTCACATATTATGAACAATCTGCAAGGAGGCATCAAGTCACTTTGATCAATCGTGACATTGGTGAGTTTGAAGTGCTGACTGGAAGATATGGAGATCGCATGCATAAAGGCAACAACACCCAACTCGTCATCCTAAAGGATCGGGTGTGCAGTTGCAATAAATGGCAATCGTTTGGTTTCCCTTGCTCACACGTGTTATCTACATGTGCCTTTATTCGAGTGAGCTACGCGCAATTCATTGAGCCATACTATAGGATAGATGTGTACACACAATGTTACTCCTATAATTTCAAAGCCATCCCAGATGAGAAATATTGGCCGACTTTTAGGACGAAAATCATACCCGACCCAAGGTGCAGACGTGGCCGAGGGAGACCAAAGGGAACTTGAAGACAAAACGAGATGGATCTTCCTAATGTCTCGAGGCCCTTGCGATGTGGCATATGTCATCAAGAAGGACATAGAAGAACGACATGTCCTAATAAAGACCGTGAACGAGTCCCTATTAGGAAAAACCGGTGTGGTATTTGTCGTTCAGAGGGACATAACAAAAAAATTGTCCGAGCAGACCTCAACCTTCCAATGAAAACCGATAGTCGATATTGTATATTGTTTGGCATGGCTTTAGTTGGTAATTTGATTATATTGGAAACAAATGAACATTCGTTATTGTTTGAACATATATGAAAGAGTTATTGTTTGGTTGCCGAACAACACTATTAATTTTTTTTCAAATCATTCATTTGTAGTTGTACAACAATGGATCCAGGTCCATAAAATCCTTCACTTTTGCAACTTCAATCTACACATAGATCATCGCGTACCTGGAGGGGTGATGTAAACTTTTTTTACATGTATACGTCAAATGTTCTAGCATAATCGTATAATATATATATGTATATATAGATTAATACATTATCAATTATAAGGTGTACGAAACATTGCGCGTACGTCGAAGACGTGATGTCGTTGATCGAACGATGCAATATCATTCGAGGATGATCCCATATCTTCGTTCGAGTGGGTTCTATGGGATTTCCCGCATAGCATTTTTCAGCCTTAATTGGGCTTTGATTACTGCATTCGTTGAGAGATGACGCCCTGAGACACATACATTTCACATGCATTGTGGGGAATGCACAATTACACTCCAGGACGTGCAGGTACAGCTCGACTTACCTATCGAAGGTATGCCTGTAACGGGAACGACCGATATAGACTATGCTGATGTGTGCGAGAGGCTACTTGGTCGAACTCCTGCTCGAGATGACATTATTGTTTGTAAACTTAAAGTCGAATGGCTCGAACGTAACGTACCACCTATAGATGATGACAACGATGAGGAATCGGTGCAACGTTATGTTCGATCGTACATACTGCAACTTATCAGTGGTTGTCTATTCGCTGACAAGTCCAACCGATTTGTACATTTGATGTTTTTACCATTGCTTGAGGATTTCCAAATAGTTGGACAATATAGTTGGGGGAGTGCATGTTTGGCTTATTTGTACAGGGAGTTGTGTCGCGGATCTCGCGCAGGTGCACATAAGGTTGCAAGCGCGTCAGTTCTTGTACAGCTGTGGGCATGGGACATATTTCCATTCATAGCACCACGACACCTAGGTGTTTTTAGAGTTCGACCACGAACAGTGGATGGAGAACACATGCTTATGGACGTTCCATTGGGACACAGGTAATACAAATATTATCACGTAATTTCTTTAACATTTACTCTTTTTTCATTTTTCATAATTTATTGTTTTGTATACAGGTGGCTCGATGCATTTTCGATTACACAGAGTGCGACGCACGTTTTATCAGCTTACCGTGATGCACTCGACTCATGCAGAATGATGATGATGTAGTATGGCAACCATATGCTGAAGTCACCGGGTCTCTTCCCGAATACTGTATTGACGGTCATGGTAGTTGGCTTTCGACGTGTCTCCTAATTTGTTTCCACATAGTTGAGTGGCATCGACCAGAAAGGGTTATGAGACAATTCAGAATGATACAAGTGGTGCCACCAAACTGTGCTTACGACACCCGACTGCACCGCATCGAATTGTGTGGACGCAATCAAGTAAATTGGGTGAGTTTTCACGCAAGCTTTATACAAATGTGGGAAAATCGTGGCCACAACATAGTCACCACGGCACAAGATGAATGGCACGATCATCAAGACTACATGACGTGGTATCGCTCAGTCACTAGAAGATTCATTGGACACGACGGGGCTTTACGTGACTATTCGGTAAACTTGAAACTCTTATTTTTTTCTCGAACAACTAATATCTTATATTGCGTGCTTTGAACTCATGTTTTTATATCAGTGTAACTTAGTACATCGACTGAGGCGAGTGTTTATTGAGGATGGGTACGAGCAAAGTCTTGCTGCGCTTGATGAAGGGATTAAAATTTTAGACGAAGATGAAAGGCAAAGGTCTACTCTATGGAATGACGGAATTAATGTCGAACATGACATAAATGAGGATAATGAAGAGGAAGATGAAGAAGAGGATCATGACAAATCAATTAGAGAGGTGAGAAGAAGAAGAACACGACCAGAGACTGTGGGGGAAAGCACCAGACGTTCTCGTCCACCACGTCCATCTAGTCAGACTGAGATTGCTGCAAAGAGTAGCAGACGTTCTCCTCCAGCACGTTCATCTCGTCCGAGAGCGAGTATAACAGAGACTGTTGGCGAGAGTAGCCAACGCTCATCCCCACCAAGTCATTCTTATCATGGGTACATTCCTGCATCGTCGACAATGCAACCAGAACCTCAAATGTTTGTACCCAGGCCGCTGATCATGAATCTTCTTCCTTACCATTTTGATCCTTATGCACCCGGGCCGTCGTCTTTATATGTGGATCATGGAATGCCTATATATCAAATGTATCCGTCATTGCCTCAATACATGCCGAGTCCATATACTCCACCATGTTGTAATTACAATATGTCATATAGTGGAGATGACTCATTCATGAACTTGTTAACCATGTCGCCGCCTAATGTTCCTTTCGCCCAACCGCATACAGGAAGCCACTATTTTGGGATGGTTCAACCTCCTATTTTTGGGAGCATTAGTAGCAGAGGTGAGTCGAGTGAAGCACCAGAGGAAGAACATTAATCGACTCGACGTCATTCAATGCAAGATCAACGACCTCAACAACCTCAACTGGATGTACAAACATATCGTCCAACTAGACATATAGTACGTCCGGTTTGCATCACCGAGCAATAACGTCAACGTAACCGTCGTAATAGACCTGTATGATGAGTTTTCTTGATGTCGTGGTGATTTTTTTTCAGCTTATATCTTGGGTGAACGAAGTTGATGTATACAACCTTCTCATGGAATGAACTTATTTCTCAACAGATACTTGTTGTTTTAATTTTAACCTCTCGACAAAAAAAATAACGTGGTTTTGCCCTATAATTATTTTATTCTTCGTATCTCTACTTATCATCACGAAATAGAAGTAACACAAAAGTTTAAAGGATGAGTTGCATGCTTACTATGGGTTGTACGGGTTGTCCGCCTCGCGATATGTGCGTGACGTTTGCATAGGGTCCATGGTCTGTAGTAGATATGCATGGGTTGTCCCATCGAGATACGTGCATGACGTTTGCATGGATTGTCCACCTCGAGATAGTGTCTGACGTTTGCATTAGTTATCCACCTCGAGTTACGTGCACGACGTTTGGATGATTTGCATGGACTGCAACAGGTTGCATGGGTTGTCTACCTCGAAATATGTGCTTCACATTCGCATGGTTTGCATGGATTGCACGATGTCGCATGAGTTGTCCACACCTCGAGATATGTGTGTGACTTTTGAATGGTTTGCACGAAGATGCATGCCTCGCCCACCTCGACATACGTGCGTGGCGTTTCCATGTGTTGTCAACCAGGAGATACGTGTGTGACGTTGGCATTGGCTTTACTACCTCGAGACACGTGCGTGACGTTTGCATGAGTTGCACGAGGTTGCATGGGGTCGCCACCTTGACAAACGTGCCTGACATTTGCATAAAATCTCCGCCTAAGCATATATGAGTGACATTTGCATGGGTTGTCAGAGTGTATAATTTTGTATAGATAGCTCCTTTTGAAAAAGAATTATCTATACAAATGCCTTCCACCTCACCACTATGGATGCCACCTCATCATCATTAACTCATTTTCAAAAGGAGTTATACCTTACTTTTGGAATTTTAAAGTAAGCCTTCCTATTTTGTGAAATAAAAACTATATCCACCCCACTTTTTGAAAAACCCCCTAATAACACCTCTACTACAACTACACTTTCTCATGAGAATATCATTGTGACTTGATCATTCCAAAATCACCAAACCATCTTTTGAAACCAAACTTATCTTAATTAGACTGATCTGTTAAGGTATCTTAAATATGTCAAAAATAAAAAAATAAAAATCACTTCAAATAATTATCTATCAGAAACTAATAACATCACCAAATCATAAACCAATATTTTGCACGTAAAAGAATAAATACTAAAATTTTAAAACTTAATAATTTACAGTATGAATAATATCAAAAGAATAAGTTTTACTGCATTTCCATAATAACTACATGAATAATGACATTATGAAATAATTGGAACAAATTTCAAAAGGGAAGTCTTAAATAGAGTGGAATAATTTGAACTTTCAAGGTTATCACAGAGAGGGGAACCGTCCTTATAGATTTGGCAACAAAAAACATGGCAATCACAAACCAAAGTTGGACATTCTTACAACCAAAATTTTAAGAATCTTAAGTAGAATATAGAGCAAGCAAAATGTCCAATAAGAAAGACACTTTATAATGTTACCTCATTTTTCAGAGCAAAAATAGTGCTAAAATGAAAGGTCAAACATTTGAGTGATTGAGGTAAAACAAAACTCAATATGAATAAAATCGAGACCACAATTCAAAAAACCACTATACAGCAAGCAAAGTGTCCCATAAGAAGACGATTCATCATGTTATATATACATCGTTTTTGGCACACAAATATTGTTAAGTGAAATGTCCCAATCCCAGTCTTCCACTTTCAAAAGTCTCATCTTCCATACCAACATCCCTTCCGCAATCCAAGCTCTCGACTTCCTCGGCATTGTCTTTGCTTAAATAAACTCCTTTATTAAATCTGATCCATCAGTCTTCTTCAGAGAAACCAAAGATTTAGAGAATATAGAAAGCCCTAATCTGTTTCATAAAAGAAAAACCCTAAATTGGGAGATCAAAATTAACTGATCAGGATAGCAAAAAAGAATCAATGACGAGCGGCGGTGAAGCAAAGCTGGCAAGACGAGCGAGATAGAGAGTTGAGGGCTTGAGAGAGATCAACCAGAGTTGAGAGCGAGAGATGTGATTGCACATATCAAGAGGTAAATGGAGATGATTCGCATGCAGAAGATGAAGAACGAATTAGGAATGAAAAAGAAAAAGGGCAAAAATGTAACTTTTCTTGTGAATGAATTGGTGAAACGGAAGATGAGGAACCAAAAAGAAATTTACTGGGGCACGTTGATAGTCTAATTAAGTTGCGTTTGGTAGAGTAGTTGTTATGTTTGTGTGGCGGTGCATTCAATGGTGCATTTATTGGAAAGTCGTGGTTCTCGGCCACACGAGAAGAGAAATTTTTTTAATAAAATGGCGAGAAGGGAAATTTTGTTCGTCGATGATGTACAACCGAGAGTGAGAGATCTCGGTTGTCGTGGAGACTTTTATTGTCGTCTCGGTCACCACATCACGAGAGTAAGTCGAAGTGTATAGTTTATGTCATGTGGTGATGTACAACCGAGAACGTAACATTTCTCTCGGTTGTCCATTAAAATTTTATTCCTTTCTCGGTGGATGTTGACCAGAGACGTTTGCATAACTCGGTCTGCGAGGCCGAATCAATCGCAATCGGTGAAAAACGTTAAAAAATTTGAGAAACCCTATGTTGACAAACAAAATCATCAATTTAAACTTTTGATCTAAAAAACAGTTCCTTATGGTTGTCAAACATTGTTATCACGGTGGCTTTAGGTTTCACTTGTGATCCAAGGTGGTGGGGTGCCCGAATTGAAAATGATTTGTAGGGTTTGAGTGAGTATATATGAAGGGGCAAAATAGACATTTACATTTTAGATGGAAAAATGAGAAAAAATCTGGGTGCCTTCATGAATTGGTGGGGTGCCCATAGCGGGCCTCAAAAGAAAATAGGCAAAACATGTAACTTTCCATGCAATGCATGAATGGGTGATTCGCTCTTTTTTATATATATAGCTTTATCACACTCCTGCTCAGAGTGTGTGATAGAAATTGAAGCAATTTTTTTTTTTTTTTTTTTTTCTCTTTTTGATATCCATATCGTTATCGGGTAGCCTGACTATTCCCACGAAGTCCTTGCACAATCGGTCTAAGCGTAGCTCAGCGATCTGGACAATTTTGATGCAACTTGCTAGGAATGCATGGAAACTGGGATTGTGCCCTTAACCCACACAATTTCAAGCCCGCCCTTATTGTTGGCCAACCCATCCGAGGCTTAGAAGTTGAAAGGTACTTGGGTACGTATTACTTAGCTAGTTTGTATGTATGAATCAAAATATATAATGCCACCCATAAACTTTTTTTCTTTTTGGACGAAAGTCCCTTTAAACATATAATTAATTATATGTTTGTGTAAAATCTTTTTAACCAATAAAGAAAATACGATTCAATAAATTCTTGATTATTTAGGAAATTAATGCCAATAAAAAAGTAACTGACTAGAGAGAAGTGGGCACAGTGAATCCAGACTAAATAAAATGGACAACCATATAGCAAAACCTTGTCATGCATTTCGATCCATTGATATATTAGTGTAGAGATCTTGTCAAATTATAGGGAGCACACAATACATCAAAAAATGGGTGCAACTTTCCCTTGGATTAAACTTGCTCTAATGGCCGTACTTGTGCATGCTCTCATCGACATCTCAATGGCAAAATCGACGTTGCGCATCAGGAATCACTTAGGCAATAATCTGCCTCTCAAGCTCCATTGTCGATCCGATAAGGATGATCTTGGCGCTAAAGTTCTCCCTCATCACTACTACAAAGAGTGGAGCTTTGATCTCAATTTCTTGAAGAGCAACTTGGTTTATAGCTGTAAGATGGAGTGGAGGGATGGCTCTGGCCGCTTTGAGATCATCGTCGACCCCTTCCGGTGCCATAACAAGTGTGACTGGTCTGTGAGACCTGACGGTTTGTACTTCCTTGTTAGAGAATTGCATACGTACATGTTACAATATGAATGGCCCCAGTGAGGATTGTAGTATTAGATGAAGATCATTTTTTTTTTTTTCTAATTTACATGGTTTTGTCATAATAATATTGTCTTTCTTCTCAATAAACTAGTTACTTTTTTTTTTTCTTGAGAAATAAACTAGTTACTATATTTAACGAAACGTATATGTGTCCAATAATTTGGTATGTGGTCTCTATACTTATCTATACTCTATATACTATATATAATGTCAATCCTCCTTGCCATCTTATTAGTCCAAAACTTATCATAATTTCAAGAATGCTCTCAAATGCATTTTTTTAATTCGCTCAGGACAACTTTAAAAAGTAAATAATGATGGCATTTTTGAAAAAAATAAAAATTATTTTTAGTTAGTTTTTAAAATCGAAGTCTATTTTATTTTTCCTTATTTCACTCCACTTTTTCTCAATCCAATTAAAATGTGGTTTCAAATTGTTCAAATAAAAACTGCTTATTCAAAATACATCCAATTAAACAGTCAATTCTCATTTCAATGCCTCATATATAAAGCAGTTTAGTTTTTTTTTTCATGCCTCACGTGCGCCGATTGACTAGTGTATTAAAAGGGCGGTCTCAATTCATTTTTTAAAGTAAAGATGCAAATCAACAGAAGAGGAGGCAAAGTAGGCGCGGGCTAGAGATGGAGGAATCAAGTCGCGAAATGGTTGCGGATCAACTTATTCCATGTTACTGTTCTCATTGGCCTCTCCTTGTCCTTTCAATTTCTCTTCTCTCTTACTGGTATCCAAGTAAATATATACCTACTTCAATGATGCAATCAAAACGTTTGTTTGCTCATTAATTCATAATTAATAAGGCTATAATTATGTAGAACCAAATCTATATCAATATATTAAGGCCGGATTGAGGGTTAATTTCTCTGATGGTCGCCCCACTTTATAAATTATAACATTTTGATCACAAAAATTACCTTTGTAACACAAAAATCACAAACTTTTTTAAAATCTTGCAACGATGGTCACTAGAGGTGTCAATTTTTCGAGTCTGGACAGGTCCGGGTCTGGACAACCCTTGATATAAATGAGCAATTGCATTGTCCAAACCCAGCTCGATTTTAAATTCGGACAAGTGTGCTTTGCCCAGACCCGACTTACTTTAAATTCGGGTTGTCCAAATGTCCACATTTGTTGAATTTTTTTTAAAAATATTTTATGTTTAAAAGCTTTTTTAATTAAAAATATCATATATTGTAAATTCCTCTTAATATAATATTTTTTGACATAATTTTTAAAAGTAATGTCCAAGTTGTATTTACTGTTTTAAATTACAAGACATAATAAAGTTTTTTTAGTAAAAGATAAAACACATAATGTTGTCTTAAGCAATTTAGCTAAGTCTCGAAACTAAAATAATACATTTCTATATAATCTATATATGTACTTGTTTAAAAAAAACTATGAATATAGTCATTTATTTCTATAATTGTTTTTGTGAATAATCATATAATGTATAGAAGTATATTTTCAAAAAAGGGACATTTTTTGAAATTCGGGTCGGTTTCGGGCTTAAAGGGTCCAGCCCGAATTTTAATTCGGACATCAAAAACTTGCCTAGACCCGGCCTCGATTTAGAGAATTATTGTCCAAACCCTTTTTTTTGTGCCAGACAAAACCGGGCCGGCGCGCCGGACAAAAAATTGACACCCCTAATGGTCACCCAAGTTTTTTTCAGTTCTTTTCTAGCAAATTCGCCAACGTGGCAATGACGTGGCACCATGTTGACAATTAAGGGTAAAAAATACCCCTCACTCCAAATTAGTCAACTTGTTTAATTTTGTTAAAAAAATTGAGAAATCCTTAGCCCAAAAAAATAAATCCCGAAATTTACACCTAAAAAATCTTAAAATTTATATATTTCCAATCACTAGAAATTAAACCTCCTAAAAAATAGTTTCATTTCTATAGTGTGAATATTTTACATTTGATGTTTAGAAATTAATTAATCATTTTGCTTATAATTAATATTTGTTTGCATTGGATTGCAAATTTTTTTTGAAACGTTGTAGGCGATGTGTTGCTGCAAATTAATTTGTAGCATTTGTTGTTGCAAATGAAAAGAATTTATCTATATTTGTTATTTACAAATTTTCACACTCTTTTAAAAAGTTTATGTTGTTGCACCAAAAAACTGCAGAGATAGATCACCTTCGTAGAAACGAAAAATAAATTTTAGGACGATGTAGAGATAGTTCAACACCAAAGCTAAAATGTATTTTTTTTTCTTGAGTTCTTTAATTTTTTTGGGGTGAATAATATTTTGAGATTGTGGGAATTGTGAAATAAAAAATTAGTTACCTAATTTAGAGTTAGGGGTATTTTTTACCTTTAATTGCCAATGTGGCACCACATCATTGCGATGTTGGCAATTTTGCTAGAAAATGATAAAAAAAAGCTTGAGTGACCATCGTTATAAGATTTTTAAAAGGTTTGTGATTTTTGTGTTACAAAAATAACTTTTGCGGCCAAAATATTATAATTCATAAAGTTGGGTGACCGTCATAGAAATTAACCCTAATTTTTAGAACGATATAATTATGTAGAACCAAATCTATATCAATATTAAGGCCGAACAATTTTTAGATTAATTTTTTGTTAACATTAACATAACGCACCTGTAGACTTAAATCTTGTCCATACTACCAACCAAGTGGGAAGCTCGGTGGTTTGATATGAGGTATAAGTATAAGAAGTTGGAGGTTCAAGTCACAAAGGGGCGAGATCATATATGTCTTATAAAAAAAAAGAAACTTTGTCCCTACTGACTAATCATCAATTTTATCAGTGTGACGACTCCAAACTTTGAGGCAAATCGGGCACCGCCACATCGCTAGACACGTCATCAAGCATGCTACATTACCGCACACTTGTCCTTGATGGCCTGTGACCTTAACTTTTTACCTATCTTTTTTCGACTAACTTAGTAAAGTTTCAATGTCTAATTGATCATTTTACAAGAAATTTGACTAAGTTAATTTATATAAGCAGAAGTTTTAAAACCATGCAATTAAAATCATGCAAATAAGGAAAATAAACAAGTTAATTTTTGCATTATTAACAAATCCTACTATGGGGAAAACCGCCATAGGTACTGTCATGAGGTCGTTAAGTGAGGGGTTTACCCTAAGGAAATTTTTCTCGCTCAACCAAACCCGTGGTGCCTAAGGGTCACCTTGGTTCAGCACTACTAATAATCAAAGTGAATGAACAGCAAGCAAGGGCAACAAAGAAACGTTTTACTAGCTCTCAATGGGAATACAACACTGGTACTTTATCCTTCCCCAAGCCTAGAGCCCATGGCTTTATAGATCAGCCAACAAGTAGTTACATAACCGTCTAGGAGACTGTCCTGATTACATCGATTCATAGACTAAGTAAATCCCCACTCCCTTAGTGGTCAAGGCAGTTACCCAACTGCCTTGTTCCCTTGCTGCCACCTGGTTCCATAACCGCCTCAATTGCTTTGTCAATTAGCACATGCTCCATGTATTCGGGACATTCTTGGACGTGCCTTGTTCATGCTAATGGCCATGACCAAGGTAGTTACCCAACCGCTTAGAACTGCCTTGACTTGGTCCATCCACGCCTCAAGTGACGTGGTCCATGTTTCTCTTAGGGACAGGGACTGCTCAGTGGTACCTGGCTGCGCCCAGGCACCGTGGGTGTTAGCCAGGGCTTGGTCGAGTCCCACCGGCTAGTGGTGGCTCGGACCATGGGTCCGTGGGTCTTGCCTCGGCATGGTGCCCAAGGCATGCTCGAGGATCTTCCTTGCTCCTGTGCCCATGCCGCCCCTAGGAGAGACCACCTCTCCTTATAGTAGATGTTAAGCCATTTCCTCAGCTCCAATAGGAAACATTAAGAAATGAGACCAAGCGTACTTTGACTGGGTCAACGCCCAAGTCAAGATTTGTCAACCCTTGCCAAGGTATGCCTTGCCCGTGCCAAGGCGCGACCTTGCTCGTGCCAAGGCATGACCTTGCTCCTGCCAAAGGAATTCACCAAGGTATCGCCTTACTCGTGCCAAGGAACTTGCCAAGGCACGGCCGTGCTCGTGCCAAGGCGCGGCCTTACTCGTGCCCAAGGAATCTGCCTTGCTCGTGCCCAAGGAACTTGCCAAGGCGTGGCCTTGCTCGTGCCAAGGCGCGGCCTTGCTCGTGCCTAAGGAACTTGCCCGTGCCTGCGCCAAGGAACCTGCCAAGGTTTGCCCGTGCCTGTGCCAAGGAATTTGCCAAGGTTTACCCGTGCCTGTGCCAAGGAACTTGCCAAGGCGCAACCTCGTCTGCGCCCAGGCATCGTGCCTAGGGGCGCGCAAGGCGTGACCTCCTTCACGCCTATGAGCTGTCCCGCATGTTGTCCCGCGACCAAACCTCATGGAACCACCCGAGCCCTCCGGAACTCGGTTATTTGCTAGGTTTCTTGCTGCCCAGCCCAGCCTACTCGGGTCATGCTATTGGGGGTGTGACAAACATCCCCCCGCCAAAATGTTCGATGCCCTTATCGAACTGCTCGGTTGCTGCTGCTTCGGTAGTTTGCTATCTCGTTCTCAAACAGCCATAGAGTAATATCTCGCTCCTATGTAGGTTCCTCAACATCAACCCACTTGATTAAGTAAAAAGCTCGCCTATTTTTCTTGCTCTGGCCACGCATCTCGTGGCTTAGAATTTGATCAATATCTCCAGCAAAATCCTTCCGTACTAAGGGTGGAGCTCATCTCGCTGTGCTCCTCCCTGGATCTGCCTCATCAGAGTGGAAAGGTTTAAGATACCTGACATGGAATGTAGGGTGTATCTTCAACCTCTCTGGTAGCTTTAGGCGATAAGCCACCCTCTCAACTCGCTTGACCACCTCAAATGGTCCTTCATATTGCTGTACCAGGCCCTTGTGCGTCTCCTTCTTGTTGAACTTCTTCAAAATCTGAGGAGTAAGCTTCAACAAGACTAGGTCCCCTTCCTGGAACTACAAGGGTCTTCTGTGCTGATCGGCATACTTCTTCATCCTCCGAACAACTTTGGCCAAACTGTCTTGAGCTGCCTCCCTCAACTCTTGCTTGTTTCTCGCAAAGCGATAAGCCGCTAGGCTCGACCCCATCGACTTTGACTTGGCTACCTGATGTGGAGTAGCCGGTTGTTGTCCTATCACCACCTCGAATGGACTCAGCTCCGTAGCCGAGCTTTTGTGAAGGTTGTAGCAGAATTGGGCTGTATCAAGTAGATCCACCCAGTTGGACTGACTTGCATTCATGTAGTGTCTGAGGTAGTCCTCCAGCAATGCATTGATCCTCTCCGTCTGCCCATCCGTTTGGGGATGGTTTGCTATGGAAAACTTCAACTCGAACCCAATAAATTGAACAGGGCAACCCAAAACCTTCCAGTGAACCGAGCGTCTCGATCACTGATGATATCCTCCGGTATCCCCCAATATTTCGCCACATGCTTCAGGAACAACTCCACAGTTAAATCCGCACCGCAATTTTTCGGAGTAGCTATGAACGTAGCATACTTCGAGAATCTATCCACCACCACCAGCACGTTAGTCATTCCCTGCACTTTAGGAAGACCAGTGATGAAATCCATAGATATACTCTGAAAGGGTCTATCTGGTATATGCAAAGGCTCCAACAACCCTGGTGCCTTCCTTCTCTCTGTCTTGTCTTGTTTGCACACAAGACAAGTCCGCACGTACTGATCTACGTCCTCCTCCATCTTAGGCCAGAAGAACGAACGTGATAAGAGGGCATGAGTGCGCTCCATGCCCAGATGCCCAGCCCACCGAGCATCGTGTGTATACCTTAGAAGTAGTCTCCTTAGTCCGCCAGTACTAGGGACATATGAACGTCCTCCTTTTGCATAAAGGACTCCATCATCGCACCAAAACCTCCGAGTGATCCCCTCAGCCACTAGCTTTAGCATCTTCGAAAAAACATGGTCTTTGCTCGTCTCCTCCTTGATGCGAGGCAGGAATTCGCTTTCCAGCCTCACTGATGCTGCCACCATCTCAGCCACCACCTTGCGACTAAAAGCGTCTAGGACTGAGTTAAGCCTCCCATGCTTATGTTCGAATTGAACATCGAACTCTGCTAGGAAATCCAACCACCTCGCTTGCTTCTGATTGAGCTTTTTCTGACTTATGAAGTAGGTGATCACCACATTGTCCGTCCGCACCACAAAACTAGTTCTCAGCAGATAATGCCTCCAAAAATGGAGAGCATGAATCACAGCCAGCATTTCTTTCTCGTGAGCCGGGTACCTCTGCTCCGCTTCCTTCAGCTTCCTACTTTCGAAAGCAATGAGGTGTCCCTCCTGGACAAGTACCGCCCCCAATGTTCGATCTGATGCATCGTGTGCACTTCGAAAGGTAGGTCGAAATTGGGTAATCCCAATACTGGTTCAGAGGTAATGACCTGCCTCAGTTCTGCCATGGCTTGGTTGCATCGATCCGTCCATGCCCAAGCTCAATCCTTCTTCGATAGACCTGTCTGCGGTGCCACTCTCCTTGAGTAGCTCTCCACGAACCGCCGATAATAGTTCGCCAAACCCAGGAATGACCGCAACTCCTGGACCTTCGTGGGGTTTGGCCACTCCATGATCGCCCGCACCTTCTCCGAGTCCATCTGTAGTTTGCCCTGTCCTACAACATGACCAAGGAAAGAGATCATTTGCGCAACAAACTCACATCTTTCTCTCTTCACATACAAATGGTTAGCTCTCAAAGTAGTCAAAACCATCCGTAAGTGATCCACATGATCTTGGAGGTTCTGACTATAAATTACAATGTCGTCAAGATAAACAATAACAAATTGATTGATGTACTCCCTTAATACATCGTTCATCAAGTTACAGAATGTAGCAGGGGCATTTGTCAAGCCAAATGGCATGACTAAGTATTCAAATGATCCATACCTAGTCACCATGGCCGTCTTAGGGACATATCCAGTTGCGATTCAGACTTGGTAGTACCCCGACCTCAAGTCCAACTTTGTGAAGTAGGCCGCACTGGATAGCCGATCGAACAAGTCCGCCACCAACGGGATATGGTACTTGTTCTTCACTGTTAGCTTGTTCAGTGCCCTGTAGTCTACGCACATCCGAAGAGATCATCGTGCTTCCTTTGGAACAGGACTGGTGCTCCATAGGGTGCCTTGGAGGGCTGAATAAATATAGCCTCCAATAACTTCTGCAACTGCTTCCTCAGCTCCTCCAACTCCTTTGGAGCCATTCTGTAAGGGGCTTGTGCTGGGGCTTTTGAGCTAGGGATCAGCTCAATCTCGTGGTCAATCACCCTTTGTGGGGGTAATTATTTCGGCAACTCCGCCGGCATTACATCACTGAAGTCCTCCAGTACCTCATCAACTGTATCAGGGAATTTTGTTGTCGTGCCTGCCTTAATCTCAACCAAGGCCGCTAGGTAAGTTGGTTCACCCTTTCTTAGTCCATCTTTCACTTGGATGACTGAAAGAAGGGACAGCTTTGCACTCTCTTTCCATGAAATTATGTTAGCCGCAGGAACAAAGCAAGGATGGGACTTGTTCATCACTAACAATCCCCTCAAGAAAGGCATCAAGGCAATGCTCCATAAATGTAGAAAGTCATTCCCTAGGATGACATCAAAATCATCCAAAGGAACTGCCATGAGGTTGATCTTTCCCTCTCTAGATCCAACCTTAAGATTCACATTAGATGCCATACGGCTTTCATTCGCTTTGCTTCCGAATTCACGGCTTTCATTCGACTGGAATTCTCTACAAGATCCAGTCCCAGCTTCTCCACCATGTGGTCCGCCATAAATGAATGGGTTGCTCCCCCGAATCCACCATCGCCAAGACTCGCTTTTGGTTCAACTCCACATCAACATACATAAGCCCCTCCGAAGGGCCTGTCTTGGCTTGTTGAATGGCATTCAACAATTGCAGTGGGTTCATCCGGGGCTGGCCATCATCCTCCGCGATCAAGGCCGAGATTTTCTCCTTCTTTGGACAGTCTCGTGCCCTGTGAGGGCCATTGCAAATGAAGCAGCCCTTGTGTGATGAACTTGATGAGGGCTTTGTGTCTACTCTCGGAGCTGGCTTCAAAATCGTTTGCTTAGGAGGGAAGGGCTTCTTCTCGCCCTTCTTGTAGTGGTCCTTGAACGACTTCTTCTCCTTGTTCTTCCCCTCGCTCGTGGAAGAACTAGTCTTGAAGTCCATAAGACTATCAACTGCCGCAATCGCCCCGGGCAAGTCCTTCACCCCTTGCCTCCTTAGCTCGGATTGAGCCCATGACTGCAATCCAGTAGTGAAGTTAAAGAGTTTTTCCTCCTCTGACATGTTTTTGATGTCCAGCAAGAGTTAGGAAAACTCCTTAACGTAGTCTCGAACCGATCCAGTCTGTTTGAGCTTGCGCAAGGCATCCCGCGCTTGCCAAGCAGCATTGGTAGGAAGGAATTGATCCTTCAACTCCCTCTTTAGCACCTCCCAATCCACGATCTTGGGTCTACCCGCAGCCGCATCATCATCTACTCTGGTTCTCCACCAGAGCTTAGCATCGCCTTCAAGGTACATGGAGGTCAATATGACCTTTTGGTTCTCCTCCGTCCAGGCAATAGCAAAGTACTACTCCATGTCCCAAAGGAAATTCTCAAGCTCCTTCGCGCTCCGCTTGCCTGAGAATTTCTTTGGCTCTGGTACCTTGGTTCGAGGCTTTACCGCAACTGCAGCCTCCGAGGTTCCACCAATGACTTGCTTGAGTAGGTTCACCTCCAAAGCCATTGTCGCGGCTGTTTCACTGGTGAGTTCTCCCACCGAACGTACATAAGCTACCAGCCCCTCAAATTTGGATTCCCACATAGCTATCATAGCCTCTTGTGACTCTCCTCTAGTCACCAAGGAAGCCACCAACATCCAGACCTTCAATGCGCTATGCCGACATTGAAGACTCCGCCGGAGCAGTCATCGTCCCCATCATGTGTTTTAGGTGAGCTACCCTCTCACTTAGATCACTTGCTGCTCGGGTCGCCATCGTCTCCGAAACGGGGCTCTGATACCAATTGTCACGGGGCCGTTAAAAGAGAGGTTTACCCTAAGGAAATTTTTCTTGCTCAACCCACCCGTGGTGCCTAAGGGCCACCTTAGTTCAGCACTACCAATAATCAAAGTGAATGAACAGCAAGCAAAGGCAACAAGGAAAAGTTTTTCTAGCTCTCAATGGGAATACAACACTGGTACTCTATGCTTCCCCAAGCCTAGAGCCCATTGCTATATAGATCAGCCAACAAGTAGTTACATAACTGTCTAGCACACCTGTCCTGATTACATCGATTCATAGACTAAGTAAAACCCCACTCCCTTAGTGGTCAAGGCAGTTACCCAACTGCCTTGTTCCCTTGCTGCCACCTAGTTCCATAACCGCCTCAACTGCTTGGTCAATTAGCACATGCTCCATGTATTCGGGACATTCTTGGACGTGCCTTGGTCATGCCAATGGCCATGAACAAGGTAGTTACCCAACCGCTTAGAACTGCCTTGACTTGGTCCATCCACGACTCAAGGGACGGGTCCATGTTTCTCTTAGGGACATGGACTGCTCGGTGGTACCTGGCTGCGCCCAGGCACCGTGGGTGTTAGCCGGGGCTCGGTCGAGTCCCACCGGCTCGGGATGGCTCGGACCATGGGCCCGTGGGTCTTGCCTTGGCATGGTGCCCAAGGCATGCTCTAGGAATTCCTTGCTCCTGTGCCCATGCCGCCCCTAGAAGAGACCACCTCTCCTTATAGTAGATGTTAAGCCGTTTCCTCAGCTCCAATAGGAAACATCAAGAAATGAGACCAAACGTACTTTGACTGGGTGAACGCCCAAGTCAAGATTTGTCAACCCTTGCCAAGGTATGCCTTGCCCGTGCCAAGGCGCGACCTTGTTCGTGCCAAGGCACGACCTTGCTCGTGCCAAAGGAATTCGCCAAGGTATCGCCTTACTCGTGCCAAGGAACTTGCCAAGGCACGACCCTGCTCGTGCCAAGGCGCGGCCTTACTCGTGCCCAAGGAATCTGCCTTGCTCGTGCCCAAGGAACTTGCCAAGGCGCGGCCTTGCTCGTGCCAAGGCGCGGCCTTGCTCGTGCCTAAGGAACTTGCCCGTGCCTGCGCCAAGGAACCTGCCAAGGTTTTCCCGTGCCTGTGCCAAGGAACTTGCCAAGGTTTGCCCGTGCCTGTGCCAAGGAACTTGCCAAGGCGCAACCTCGTCTACGCCCAGGCACTGTGCCTAGGGGCGCGCCAAGGCGTGACCTCCTTCATGTTTATGCGCTGTCCCGCATGTTGTCTCGCGACCAAACCTCATGGAACCACCCGAGCCCTCCGGAACTCGGCTATTTGCTAGGTTTCTTGCTGCCCAGCCCAGCCTACTCGGGTCATGCTATTGGGGGTGTAATCAAAAGCGCCGACAAGTATACAAAAAGTGGCACATGTATCAAGTGTCTCTCAGTCTCCCATGTATGCATCTCAATAAAAACAATAAATAGTAATAGCAAACACTTGCGTAAAAGTTTGACGGAACACTGGTGAATCAGAGGTAGTCACCTAAGACCTCCTTAACCAGGCTCATCATAGTATCTGAAATTTGCCACAAAAAATAACAAATTTCAGGTGAGTGAATCCAACAGAAAGTTAGCTAGTATTCATGAATATCAATAAAAAATGGCTATAATTCATGCAATTTAAATAAGGACATAAAATAAAGTGATTGCATGAAAATAAGTCGCTAAGAAGTTGAAACCGAACACGAGTGCAGCATGACAAAACCTTCGTCGACATTTGAGAATCGACTTTGCTAAAATCGAAAGGTAACTCGTGACAATAAACTTTGCCAAACGTCTCACGGTCAAATGAGAGGAAACCCATGAATGGTATACTTAGGTTTTTGTAAAAAATCTCTCAACCTAGTGAGTTTCACGAAAATATAGTCACTATGTAGCCCCGACATAGGCAACTACTCAAACAACACATGGTAGCTAGCCCTGAGGTGTGAGTGTATGTCATGCTCGACCCCGTCGACCAACACACATACACACGTGGGAATGGATTAACAATAAGTGTGTAGCAATAAATAGCACAATATATAAATCAAAATTTAAATGATCAAGTGCACAAAGTTAATTATAACTAAATTTTTCATGAGTTTACTTACCTCAAGCAATCACAACCTCCGAAACGTCCCACTTACGCCACGAGATGCGCACTCGATAACTGACTATAGTATCTTAAGTCCTTAGTGTCTAAATGTATCATCTTTAATGTTTTAGTCACATTAAGTGGGTATATAATGTGAAACCAAAAATTAAGATTTTATTCCAAATTTCTAATGGTGGCATGTTTTATGGGTTACACCCAGTGCAAAACCCTCGAAAAACCTTAAACTCAATGTCCTACCACTTTTTTCAATTTTCTATATATCTTTTTATTTTTTCAATATTTTATCATAATTTTTATCTATTTTTATCTTATTTTTCTGTAATTTATCTTATTTAAGATTGTAATTATTTAGCTTTTTAAAAAGTTTTATTAATTAATGGGGCGTTGGCCCCTGAACCGGGCCCAACTCGACTAGGCTCGGTTAATTGGGCTTGGCCCATGCCAGCTCGACGTGGCTCGGTTCCCGTTAAAGAGAAATGAAATTCGTCACTCATTCCATATAAGAATTTCGTCTCTCTTGAATCGATTTTCTTTTTCTTCAACTTCTTCTCTTCTTTTCTCTCCTACCCTTTTTTTCATCATCAACAACAACAACAACATTAAACCCCATTTTACCACATTCATGCTCGTTTTCAATCAATCAACGCAAGAACCTTAAGTTTCCATTAAAAACCCATAAAACTCAAAATTTAGAGATTTGTAGTGGAATTTTCAAATTTAAATTTAAATTCTTAATCTTGTTCATGAATTTCGTTTTCGTCTCAATCCCTCTAGTTTAGCATACATTTGCTACACCGAATCATCAAATTTAACATGAATAGAAAAGGAGAAATCAATACCTAGGCTTGCTTGCCCTTGATGTAGCTCCAAAACTCTCCACTTCTCTTGATATCTTCAATTCATACTTATGCATGAAGAAGACAAGCTTTTGTTTTTTTATGTGTGATAGATAAAGTAAGGGAGAGAGAGAGAGAAAGAAAGAAAGAGAGAGAGAGAGAGAGAGAGAGAGAGAGAGAGAGAGAGTGAGGTGAGTGGTGGACTACATTTAACAGAGGTTTGGTAGATAAAGTATCACTCCACCATGGGACGTGAGTGTTGGAGTGTGTGTGCTTTCTAAATCCTTCGACTATCCCATACACCCGTGTTACGTGCTCCCCGTAACATCCTACGTTCTAATCACAACACACGTACAAAGCGAGTAATTGAAATTCTAACACTAGTGCGACAAGAATAAATTATTAATATAGCGATTTACCATGCATTAGACAGAAATAACTATAAATTACTTTACCAGGTATGTCCTAGACGAGTCTGTAATGTCTACGTGGATCCGAATTATGGGTCCTAGTATGAAAAAAGGAAATAAATAATCATTAATACTACGGGTTGTTACAATATTCCCAACTGAAAAGGATTTCGTCCTAAATCCAAACTTAAAGTTAAATTTACTCTGGAACAGTTAGGGGAACGCTTATGGTAGTCTCTCGCTCCCAAGTGAGTCTCTCATTTCGGTTATGCCGATAATGGACGAGTACTAATGGTATATCCTTACTTTGGAGAGTCTGAACCCTACGATCTACAATTTATTTAGGTTGCTCCTCATATGTTACACAATGCATAACTTCAATCCTAATCATGTTAACTATCGGTCTCGGTCCTAAGCTCAGTAACTGGAAATTGTAGGCAACTACTCCAACTCGTTCCTCACTCTAAAACGTTATAATAAACCTCGGTGCTAGTTTCCCCTTGATCATAAATCTCTGATGACCCTTCAATGGGGAAACCTTTTAGATAAACCCAAATCATCTACTTTGTAGCTCAGTATATCGCAATACTTATCCCCGTATTTCTTCTCGTCTATCTTAGGCACCCTACAAGCACTGACGAATTAGTCTAAACTTCTTTTTATGATCCACAATAATATTCGGTCCCTCGACAATTACATATTCGGGCCCGACCTAATAAGCCAGTGATCTTTATGGTCTACCATACAACATGTCAAACGATGGCATCCTAATTTTTGTCCGGTAACTGTTGTTATAGGCAAAATTACAGAGCAACAAATGCTTCTCCCAAGATCCACCAAACTGTAACACACATGCCTTGAGCACATCTTCAAGTATGTGTATGAATCTTTCTGATTATGTGTCTGTGAGAGGGTAGAATGCAATGCTAAACTCCAATCTAGTATGAAATTGCTCCTGCATAGTGTGCCACAATAATAACGTAAGACAACTGTCCCTGTCAGAAATTATCGAAATCACTACTCCATGCAGCCGTATGATCTCCCTCTCGAATAATGTGCTAAGCTATATGAAGCTAATACTTTATAAAAAATGGTAGGAAATAAGATGATTTCTTCAACCTCTCCACAATTACTTATTGCATTGTGTTTTTGAAAAGTATGCGGTAATCAACTAACGAATGCATCGTAATGTATTCTCGTTCACACTCGGGGATAGGCAATGACTATAATAACATCTCAGGCCTCTTGTGCTTAGCCTTAACCTGTTGGCACACTTCACAATCCTTAAAATAGGTGCCAACGTTCGTCTTCATCCCTAGCCACCAAAATAACCACTGCATAATATGAAGCGCTTTAATCATGCCAGGATGTACTATATACAGAGATATGTGATTCTCCTAAAGTGTTTATCATTACATATTCATAAGCTCCCTTTAATACTCACGCAATAGAAACACGTGTTACCCCAATCAATCTATAAATATGTGTGTCCACTGTAGTAGGATTTTCTGTCGAGCTCAATACTAGCGGTGCCTCAACTAATCTATACTTGCGCGTGATATGGCATACACCTCTCTCAGAATATGATTTAATTTTGCTCAAAGCATCTACTACGACATTTTCTTTCCCATGTTGATACTCAATGGAGAAGTTGTATTCTTTTATCAACTCTAGTCTACGTTGATGCCTCATGTTCAAATCCTTCTGAGTGAAGAGATAATTCAAACTCTTATGATCTGTGTATAACGTGAATCAATCATTGTTGAGGTAGTGTCTTTAAACCTTCAGTGCCGACACACTTACTGCAAGCTCCAAGTCGTGCACTAATAATTTCTCTTATGGGTCCTCAACTATCAAGATATGTAGGCGATAACATTGTCTCCCTGCATTAGTACACAACCTAATGTTGCCACAAGCATATGTATGAACTGCTAAACCCTTGTCTAGCTTTGGCAATACAAGTAACAATGTCGTAGTTAACGTTATCTTCAACTCTGCAAAGGCATCCTCGCACTCTCTTAACTAATCAGAATATACGGCCTTCTTGGTCAATAGAGTCATCGACGCAATGATCTTGAAAAATTCCTTCACAAATCGCTGTTAGTATCCTATAAACCTAAGGAAGCTTGATGTTACGACCCATTTTATTAATGTTGTTAATTATCTCGAATTTATAGACGTGGACGCCAGGTCAAATCTACGTGGATGTCGCGGTAGGGTAGGACACACGAGGACCTAGGTACGATAGTTTATTGTGTGTTGGATGCTTATTTGCGGTGCAATTTATTGAAATACATCGCATGTGTGTATGTTGCATAACAATACGTGCGAGATTGTGTGAACTATATTCACCTCGATATGCGTGTCGACGCGGGTACCGGTAGTTGACGGACCAAATATTAGGTCGGGGAAACTAAAACACACAAATTAAATAAAAAAAAATTAGCCAAGTAACTAATATGGAATGGGTATTAGGTGGATAGTGACGCGGCGGTACACGTATGTCGCGGTTCGGACGTGAAACCGGGCGTTGAAACGCCCAAAAATGGCATTTTTGTGCTTAAAACACAAGCGAGTGTCCCAAAAGTATCACAATTCGAAGTCAAGGATGTGTTAGGTGGGAGTAAATGGAGGGTTATGGATGCATAGAGATGCACATGTGAGTGGAGATGCTACGTGACATATAAGTCAACAAAGATATTTATCCACCACCTTTTCTCTCACTCACATCTCTCATGCACACACACTCACGCACAAGGCCGAGAAGAAGAAGAAGAAACGGAGAGGAGGAGGAGAAGAAGAAGCCGGGAAGGAGTGAAGAGAGGGTGGAAACATCATGATCAAGGTGTGTTATAGTTGATTTTGTGTGTGTTCGTTGCTCGGCCATGGTGGCTGAGAAGGCCGACCATGGAGGCCATGAGGTCGAGAGTGGAGATGGCAGGGGCGTCTCCCCTGCCATCGACTCCACTTGGGGTTGGGGTGAGAGCCAACCCCAACCCAACAAAAAAAAGAAAAGAAAGAAAAGAAAGGAAAAAATTTGGAAAAAATTCCGAAAAAATTATATTTCCATAAAATAAATAGAAATTGATGAATATATATGAAAAATAAAATATTTGGAAATTTTGGACGCGACTTTTGCGGGGTTTTTGCATTGAAAAGTGCGAAATGAGCAATTTGGCCTAAAAATGTACTTGTGTTTGTTTTAATATTTTGATTTCTTTTGGGAACTGGGGAGTATCATGACATTGTACATGAATATACCTTATATGGTACAGTCGTCTATCTCTATATCGAGTACTTGTCAGAGTTTTTCCACAATAGGATTTATTTATTTGATTATTAATATTTCTCGAATTAATGGTATAAAGTACGACTTCCGCTGAAAAATGTCACTTATACACTGTACACACAAGTGGATACGAATTTCGAGATAGGAAAAGGACGGGCAGGTGCCGTACACGTGTAGTTGGGCGAGCTGGCAAGGAGTACACGAAGACATGTCACCCAGGGGCGGCGAGGGCCGCCACGCTTGACATGTGTCGAGCGTGTACAATAAATTACACACCTTTTATTATTCTTTTAATTTATAGTGACAAGTCATTAATTAGAAGGGTATAGTGTAATTTACATTGATTTTAGATATAAATTATGATGTTACACTAGGTATTCTCTTGTTTTTATGATTTCAAGATTTAAATAGGATAATAAAGAAATGGAAGAAAAATAGGAAGAAGAGCGAAATAGTCAACTGGAGAAGAAGTCCAGCGAGCGATTAGCCAACGATTCGCATTTACGGTAGGAATCGCCACCTAAATTGACAACAGAGAAGTGCCAGCAAATCCATAGCGAATTGAAGAATATACTAGAAATCACCAGCTGAATCGGTAAAGCACAGAAAGCCAAATTCAATGATTAACTCATCGATTTGTGTACAACTTAGGAATCACTAACAAATCGCTGAGTTCTGTAATGAGTTTTTTAGATAAGAACGAGGAATTTGTATTTATCTATGATATGTACACTTAGGAAAACTATATATAGGACTAGAGAGCTTCGAAATAACTCTCTCTGTTTGTCTGTCTCTCTCTCTCTCTCTTTCCACTTCTCTTCGTTTCAACCTTTTGTCTTAATAACTTAGTTTTATTGAATCTATATGTCAAGCAATATTGGAGCTATATTTTTAAGAGGTATTTATTTATTCATTATGTCTTTTAATTATATAGTTGCATTGTTTATTTCCAACATGAGTCAGTAGTTTGTTAATCTAAACAAATCCTAGACATGTATATACTTTGGATTGCTATGCAATTATAATTTTGGAATCATGTACTTAATGCTTTAAATCGATTCATACACGTCAATCACATATTAAACAAGTTGTTTTTGCGCATTACAACTAGTCATTCTTTGTATTGAGTGCATAGTGGCTAATAAGTTCCTTAATATAGAGTATCCAAATCTATGTTTATAGTTATTGACAACAATTATAGAAGTAGTAACTAAGATTAATCTATAGGACATTTCCCGAGTGAATGTTCTAGGTGATTGTGTTCTAAGTTGTTTATTAATTAACATATTTTGATTTTTATTGGCTTAGATTAGGCATGATTTTCATCGAGCATTAATGCTATGTATTTCTATGGTGTTCCGTTTTATCCAATGGATATATTTACAATGATAAGAATGTGATTTTTTCATTGAATTTAAGAAAATCAGTGGCTGGCTAAAGGCTACCAACCTATTATGAATTAGGTTTTAATGATTCCAATATTCTGTGTTATGATTATAACTATAATATGTAGTAACATTATGTTCTAGTGTTTGAATGCAATCCAAGTATATTACATTGTTTAGTGGAGGTTTGTTTAGATATTTCATTTATATTGATTTATTGATTATTTGATTGTTAATTTGAATTGCATTAGGCAGTTTATTGAATTTAAATTGTTTATAGTTTAGTTATTTTAATTAATTATTTATTTTATTTGCATATTATTAGTGTTTAATTCTCGTTTAATTAAATTAGTTAAATTAAAGTAAATCAAATCCAATAAGACATTTAGGGTAGCCTTCATTCTTAAGCAATTAGAAAAATCCATCTGGAGACGATATCCCATTTACCATTACTACAAATAATAGTAAAACAAGGGAAACTATTGTGCACGCTCGGCACATGTCAATTTTTGGTGCTGTTGCCAAAGATTATAAATATAATCCCATGGAAACCTTCTTGTTGAAAGTCATATTGTAATGACCTGTATTTTTAATTCGTGATTTAATCGCTAATAAGGAATTATTAGTGGTCTCCTACCCAATCGAGAGTCGCGGTAGTCGAAGTGCTCAAATATTTATAAAAGAAAATAACTAAAATAATTTAATTTTTGTCTGGCATGCTACTGCGTGTAGTATATGGTATCGCGAATGGTTTGAGTTAATTAAATTGAATTCGCGCGATGACAACACTTAGACTATTAATTTATTGAAAATTGGCTAAGTGAGGTCAAGACAAAGGTTTTGTGTGTGCTAATCGTGTCGAGTTTGGGATCATAATGTGACTGGAAGGGTTATGGACTTTAGATCTATTTTTGAGTGTGTTGTGTTGACCCTTAATCTTTATTATTGCTTTGTGCAGGAAGAGATGAAGGAGTGAGATTCATTCTCAAAATAAAAAAGAACAAAAATACATATGTCTAAAACAACACACAAATCTCAAAATAAGGTACTGCTCAAGAAATTTCAGTTGGGATACTACACACCTCAAACCGCACTTCGTATCCCAGTAAATAACCCTCGATTCGGCTCTGCCAAATCCCCAATATCCAAATTACCGCCCGAAATGACCTATTTTCATTTATAATTAATTTTTAGTCAATTGGATATATTTTATGTTACTTAGCAAAAATAGTCTAAAATCTGCAATATCTAGTGTACTAGGTCTGAGGATTAGCGCGTTAGATTTCTAGGCAGCTAAACGTTCTTCGTCAGGAAGAACATTAGCGCGTTAATCGTCATTAAGCGCGCTAGATGACCTCATTAGCGCGCAAATTGGGTTCTGGACAGCAGTTTGGTTGAAAGTTTTGGTTTCTAAACACCACCACCAGCAACTACCACAACATAAATTACTTAACTTCATAGCACTTAAAACCGACCAAAACAACTACTTAACAACTACTTAACAATCCATATTGGATTCACACAAACACCTCAAAAATTTATACCAAAAGATAAAGAAAATTGAGGTGATTATGAATCTCACATTGCTTTGATGAATCGACCACTTCAAGCTCCTATAATGATCAATTTTGCACCTTCTGAACCCTTGTTTCTTCTTCTCTATTTTCGAATTGGAGATAAGGAGAGAGAAAAGGTGGTAGAAATGAAAGTCAAATTTAACTTTTTATAGTCCAATGTGATCTCTCCTCACTTGTGCATCACAATGCAATCCAATGAGCACCATTTGCTCTATTTTCCAACCTCTAATGACTCCAAATGTAACACCAATGACACACTTACCCTTGTTCTTAACCCAAAAAGTCTTATTTCGGGTGTTCTGACGCTCGGTTTTGCGTCCCGAACCTCGACATACACGTACTACCATGTCCTTTACCACCAAATATGCATTACATATTATTATTTAACTCATTTTATTCATTTCATTTGCGTATTATTTTCTCTGGCCTAGTATTTAGTCTTTTACCCTACCCGGTACTCGCTTCGACATGCATATCGAGGTGAATGCTTAACACAGTTTCGCACGTCAAATGGAATATAATTACACACATTACGATGCCGTTTAATCTATTTCAATGTAAACATCGCAAATTAGACAAATCAGCATACAAAATAACTATTTACCTAGCTTTATGCACGCACTAGCCTAGCTGGGGGTCCCACGAGCATATGAGTTGTCAGCCATGTCTGCAACCACATCATTAGTAATGGTGAATTAAATTCAGGCCGTTACAGTTCTTCCCCACTAGGTGAAATTTCGTCTCGAAATTTAAATTAAATTTAAACTTTTACCAATAAATAAGTGGGGATACTGTCGTCGCATAGTAGACTAAAGATCCCAAGTGAGTCCCTCGGTCCCGTGATGCTGCCAACGTACCAAAACTTTCGAGATCTCCTTATTCCTCAAAATCTGAGTCCTCATATCAATAATTTTCACAAGCTGTTCCTCGTACTTTACGTTAGGTCGCACCTCAATCTGACGTATATTGACCATAGGCCTCGGTCTTGATCTAGCCAGCCTCAACATGGAAATATGAAACACTGGATGTACCCCTGCTAACTGCGGTGGCAACTCCAGACGGTATGCAACTCTGCCAACGCGTTCCTCGACTCTGAATGGTCCAATGAACCTTGGTGTCAGCTTCCCCTTAATGCTAAACTTTTGATGACCTTTCCAGGGCGAAACCTTCAAATACACCAAGTTTCCAACCTCGTAGCTCAGACCCTCAAGATACTTGTCTGCATATTTCTTCTGCCTATCATGTGCCGCCTGAAGTCTTTGCCTGATTTGTCTTACCTTCTCAGTATGGTCAACAACAACCTCGATCCTATAGCCGCTGTATCCTCCGGTGCCGCCTAACATGCTAGTGACTTGCAGAGCCTACAATAAAATGCCTCAAATGGTGGAATCCCGATACTCGCCTGATAGCTGTTGTTGTAGGCAAACTCATAAAAGATAAGTAATCCTCCCACGATCCACCAAACTGTAATATACACGCCATGAGTATATCTTCGAGAATCTGAATCAAACGCTCTGACACGCCAAACTGCTCCTGCATACTCTCCCATAACCTTGAAGTAAATCTTGGATCTTTGTTAGAAACAATGGAGACTGGTACATCGTGCAGTCTGACAATTTCTCTCTCGAAGATAATACTCAGCTGTGTAACTGAATATCTCATTGCGATCAGTATGAAATGTGTCGACTTCGTCAACCTGTCGATAACTACCCAAATCGCGTCGTGTTTCCGCGTGGTCTGCGGTAGGCCACTGACGAAGTCGATGGTCACGTGTTCCCACTTCCACAGAGGAATGGGCAGCGGCTGTCGCAAACCAGCTAGTCTCATGTGCTCAGCCTTAACCTGCAGGCATATATGACAACTCTAGGCGTATCTACCCACGTCAGCCTTCATCCCTGGCCACTAAAACAATCTCTACAGATCGTGATACATCTTGGTTCGACCAGGATGAACTGTATATCGTGACCGGTGTGCGTCCTCAAGAATGTTGTCCCTGAGCTCCGATACCGGCGGTATCCACAGCTTCTGAACCCTCAGACCACTCAGTGTACCTTGGATCTTGAGCCGGGCCACTAATCAGTAAATACCGATCGCCAGTTCTCCGCAACTCAGCAAACCACTCAAGAAACACTATCGAAATTTGCATTTGACAACAAATCTGTAGCTCAGCAATAGCCTCTGTCACACACAACACCGACACTACCTCAAGCAACCCGTGCTCATGTGTCATATGCCGCAGTACCGTCTGGCTCTTGATGCCTCTCCTGCTCAGCGCATCAACTACGACATTCGCCATACTCGAATGATACTCAATTGCCAAGTCTTAGTCCTTTAGTAACTCGAGCCATCGCCGTTGTCGCATGTTCAACTCCTTATGAGTGAACATATACCTCAAACTCTGTTGGTCTGTGAACAATACAAATTTCTCACCGTACAAGTAGTGCCTCCAGGCCTTCAGTGCAAACACGACCGCCGCAAGCTTCAAGTCGTGTACTGGATAGTTTACCTCATGAGGTCTTAACCGTCGAGATAAATAAGCCAGTGGGTGTCCATCCTGCATCAACACACAACCCAACCCAACCCAGTGCTTGATGCATCAGTATAAACCGAAAAACCTCTACTTGCTACTGGTAATGTCAAAACTGGTGCCGAAGTCAACTTCCTCTTCACCTCCCTAAAAGCGTCCTCACACTCTTGTGACCATTTAAATCTAACATCCTTCTTGGTCAGCCTCGTCATCGGTGCTGCAATCATCGATAAATCCTGCACAAAGCACCTGTAATATCGTGCCAAACCTAGGAAACTCTGGATGTCAGATACAAACTCGGGTGTCTTCCAGTCAATAATCGTCCGAATCTTGTCACCATCAACTGATATGCCCTGATCGTTGATGACATGCTCCAAGAACATCACCTTACTCAGCTAGAGTGCGCACTTGCTAAACTTGGCATAAAGTCTGTGCTCTCTCAGCATCGTCAACACATCTCTAAGATGCCTCTCGTGCCCCACACGAGTCTTATTGTGAATCAGGATGTCGTCGACGAACACAATGATGTATCAATCTAGCAATTGCCTCAGCACCCTGTGCATCAAATCCATGAAGATCGCCGGTGCGTTAGTCAGTCCAAATGGCATGACTGTAAACTCGAATAGCCCGTAATGCGTACTAAAAGCGGTCTTTTCCACATCCTCCTCTCAAATCCTCAACTGACGGTATCCTGATTGTAAGTCGATCTTCGAGAAGAACTTGGCCCCATCCAATTGATCGAATAAGTCATCAATCCTTGGAAGTGGGTAACGATTCTGAATCGTCACCTGATTCAACTTTCGGTAGTCCACATACATCCGCATCGAACCGTCATTCTTCTTCACAAAAGAACTGGAGCTCCCCAAGGTGACATGCTAGAGTGAATGAAAACCTTCCGCAATAAAGCATCTAACTGAGTCCTCAACTCCTCGTGCTCCGATGCTGACATCCTATATGGCCTGTTGTAGATTGGCTGAGTCCCCGGAATCAGCTCATTAATAAACTCAACAGCTCTTGGTGGTGACAATCCTGACAAATCATCAGGGAACACATCTGGAAACTCGCAGACAATAGGGACATCCTCAACCGTAACCACCGTCCTAAGCTCTGGCTCAACCATATTCGCATACGCCTCCATCTCTTGTGACGTCGCTAGTCTGCCTCGAGTGATATGTAATGCAGTCGCAACTCCGGCAAATGTAAACTTTGTAATCCCCTCGATGTTAAACGTCACAGTCTTGCTGAAATAATCGATCTGTGCGCGATAGGATGATAACCGATCCATACTAAAAATCGCATCGAATCTCGGATACTCTTAACACTCTCAAATTAGCCGGTAGCTGATGTCCCTCAATCGTAACAATACAATTCCAACAAATCTGGTTAGGATAAATCTTATCACCAACTGTAGTGCCGAGAAAAAGATGTGTATCTAAGGTTTGTGCAGGTAACTCCAACTCTCCTACCATACGTCTAAAAATAAAAGACAGTGTGCTACCAGAATCCATCATAATATGCATGGAAATACCACAAATAGATAACGTACCCTTAACAAGCTGTCTGGTCGCCTCTCTGTTTGGTTATGCGACCCCAAAGGCCGCAGTCTGAGCCCTATCTCTGGCCTGCACCGTTTGTGGTGGTAGTGGTGCTGGTCTGGTACAATCTGCCACAATATGTCCAACCTGACCGTATCTATAACACGTAAATGTCTCTGATCTGCCAAAACTCCTCTGACTCTGTGCCCGACCCTGACCCCGACTCTGGCCTCTATGAACTTTATCTTACCTATACTGCTGTATAGGCTGATCAACTGGTGCATAAGCCATAGAATATGCCGCCTGGTGATCATCACGTCTATCCCGATCTTCAAGATGATCTCTGTCGCCTCCGCGACCCTAATTAGACTGCCAATCACCTCGGCGAGGTCTCTGGCCCTATCTCTATCGGTCCTAGTCTCTCCTCTGTCTCTTCGGTCTCTAATCAGACCGAGAACTCGAAGCTGGCTGACTTTGTTGACTTTGCAGCGCAGTCTGAATCGCTTATTGACTAGCCCTCTGAACTAGGTATGTCTCGTGTGCGAGGGAACTGTCGTAAATCTCTGCCAATGTACGAGCTTCACTAGATACAAATGTGCTCGCAATCCTCTTATCCAAACTTTAGACAAAATAATATATATGTAGTCGATCGATACCTGCTATGTCCATGGAATATGACAATAGATATCGGTACCTCTCCATGTACACTGTGACAGACATATCACCCTAAACCAATGACAAAAATCCTCCCTCAATCGGACCCTGACCTCCATATGTATATACTCGTCCATAAGTAGCATTCAGAACTCTACCCAAGTAGTCATAACAGGATAAGTCGTAATGTAGGTAGTCCACCAAACCACTGCATCAGCTCTCAAGCAAAAAGTCAATAGCCTTGGCCGATCAATCTGCTCGACCCGAAGCAAGTCATGTAGTAGCTCATGAGATAATATCCACCTCCCGGCTATCTCTGGGTCCCCGGCTCTATAGTAGTATCCTGGCGAGAACTTAGTAAAGTCCTCCATCTTCTTAGCCTCAGCTGTCATCAAACTCACTGTTGGCGGCTCAGTAGTCGCAGGTGTAATGACCACTGCCATATCCGCTAGTAACGCTACTGGCGTAGCCCTCTCGCTCAGGGTCTCAGATACTGCTGCCTGCACCTGAGTCTCAGCTGTAGTAGGAGCTACAACTGCCTGAGTAGTAGTCGTCGGTGCAGCCAAAACGGTAGTAAAAGCTGTAGTAGTCTCCCGAGCATCCCGAGCTCTCATCACGTCTATCAGTAACATGAATCTATCATCCATAGTCCGCGCCAATGACTCCAATATCCAAGTCGGCCTAGTCGAATCACTGGTATCCCCGACCTCAGGCTGAGTAGTATTTGAAGGTTGTCCGTCTATCGGTATCTGCATCGAAGAACGTGCATCTAGTCAGCCTCAATACCAATATACATGTATCGTATGTAATATACAACAAAAAATATAACACATATATACCTAATTTCTACCCATCTCACCTCACTTCCTAACTAGGACTCTAGGCGATTCCTTTGGGTTTCCACATCTAAAGTTTATTCATCAAGTTTTACCACAAATGTTATCGTATTAGAGTTAACTTTCAATTCCTCAAGGTTCACTAAGCTTTTTCTTATACCAAAATGTAATGACCCCTTTTCCAAATGGACCACCACGGGTCTACCAGCGCCAGTTGTGTTCCATATGCTATCTCATCCACCATTTAGTCATTATTAACCTCAATAGACAACAATTTACTATTTAAATTATTAATGAAGTCAGGTCATCTGTTTAGATCATTTTAAACCATAATAAACCACAGTTGAAATTTTTTTATCATGACAATCAAATTATTAAACACTATAGTCATGCATTTAACTCTGACTCCTAGTGTGGAAAACCTATATATCATCATAAACCAAAAATACACCTCAATGTATCGAAATATTAAAAGTATAAAGTCCTGAAGTATTTCACAATCCTAAATCCCCAAAATAAAAATGAAGTATATATAATACAAACGTACAAATCTGGTTCAATATCTTTGAATCACAGGTATTTTGGTCACTTGCCCTTGCCATGACTCGTACTAGGATCTGCACTCAAGCCATCACAAAAAGGCAGATGACGAGTCCATAGTGAGTATTCCAAAGAAGATTAAGTGAGCAATACTAAAAGTAAATACTGGAATTTAAACAAAACTATTAAATAAACAAGCGAAAATAAATACAGGTAACTGTGATCATTGCAAGGATAAGTAATAGTGCAAGCTCAAAGTGTGTTCCTACAGCCTAATGTCTGACTAGCACCATACTTCGGACACTCCATGAACTACTGCCGGCGAGTCCCACTCAAGCAAGGCCAGTATTTGGATCCGCTAGGTGGTTGGTGTAGAACCTACGACGCACCCACACGTGCTCCGACGTGACTCTCGGGTCGAACTATTCACCAAGATCCTCGCCACATGTGCTATGGCCTAGCGGACAAACACATAGGAATGACATGGAGGGACAGCCTCAACACCCGTCTATTTAAACCAAAACCAAGAATAGAGTATTGAAAGACAGAATATGAATTCAAAAGCAAAAATAAGGTACTGCTCAAGAAATTTCAGTTGGGATACTACACACCTCAAACCGCATTTCGTGTCGGTAAATAACCCTCGGTCCGGCTCCGCCGAATCCCCAATATCTAAATTACCGGCTGAAATGACCTATTTAAATTTGTAATTGATCTTTAGTCAATTGGATGTATTTTATGTTACTTAGCAAAAATAGTCTAAAACTTCAATATCTAACGCACTAGGTCTGGGGATTAGCGCGCTAAATATCTAAGCAGCTAAACGTTATTCGTCAGGTAGAACATTAGCGCGCTAATCGTCATCAAGCGCGCTAGATGACCTCACTAGCATGCTAATCGGGTTCTGAACAACAGTTTGGTTGAAAGTTTTGGTTTCTAAACACCACTACCACCAACAACAACTACCACAAAATAAATTACTTAACTTCATAACACTTAAAACCCACAAAAATAACTACTTAACAACCACTTAACAATCCATATTGGATTCACACAAACACCTCAAAAATTTATACCAAAAGATAAAGAAAGTTGAGGTGATTATGAATCTCGCCTTGCTTTGATGAATTGACCACTTCAAGCTCCTTTAATGATCAATTTTGCAACTCCAAAACCCTTGTTTCTTCTTCTCTATTTTCGGATTGGAGATAAGGAGAGAGAAAAGGTCGTAGAAATGAAAGTAAAACTTGATTTTTTATAGTCTAATGTGATCTCTCCTCACTTATGCATCACAATGCAATCCAATGAGCACCATTTGATCTATTTTCCAACCTCTAATGACTCCAAATGTAACACCAATGGCACACTTACCCTCATTCTTAACCCAAAAAGTATTCTTTCAGGTATTCTGACGCCCTGTTTCGCGTCCTCAACCACGACATACGCGTACTACCATGTCCTTAACCACCAAATATGCATTACATATTATTATTTAACTAATTTTATTCATTTCATGTGCGTATTATTTTCCCCAGCCTAGTATTTAGTCTTTTAGCCTATCCGGTACCCGCGTCAACACGCATATCAAGGTGAATACTTAACATATAGTCTCGCATGTCAAATGAAATATAACTACGCACATTACGATGTCGTTTAATCTATTTCAATTTAAACATCGCAAATTAGACAAATCAGCATATAAAATAACTATTTACTTAGCTCCAAGCGCGCACTAGCCTAGTTGTGGGTCCCACGAGCGTCTGAGCTGTCAGCCTTGTCTGCAACCACTTCATTAATAATGGCGAATTAAATTCAGGCCGCTACACTTATTGTTTAATCTGAATTACTATTGAACTTCTTCTGGATTTACTCACTGGGATTGTCTCCACTTTTAGTGACAATTGCAGGCATAATCTCCGAACTCGAGAACATTGATGTGCGACATATGTAGACCATTTGATGTATTTATATTATTATTACTATGTTTTATAAATGGGTATTTGGGTTGAGAGATACTATACTTTGTATATTGTAGTCGTTGTACGGGGTTTCCACATTCTAGCTTCTATACTTAAAACTCATTGTGTGTTTAATTTATTTGTTATTGCATTTTCACCGCATTTAAATTCCACTGCATATGATTTCATATATATATATATATACTATGTTGTGTGGACTATCAGGTACTGAAGTCCAGTTTGTGAGGCTGACTAGGCCTTTATTAACTTTGAACTGGTTTACCAGGGGTTAATGGAGGCCTAGTACTGGGCGGTGCCCAATTTGTAGGGTTGGGGCCATCACACATATAATATGGCAGAAGATGAGGAATAATCAACTTTTAGGCAATTTGATAGGAATGTTACGACTTAGGAACCTATGTGTATACCTTTTACAATATAATTTATGGAATTCGAATTAAAGTTTGGGCTCATAAATTCTTTACTATGTTTCTATGATGAAGATAATAAAGATGCTCAAATGTTTCTTAGAGAGTTCGTACACAAAGTAAGCAAGTTTAAACATAAGGATATAGAAATAGATTATGTTAAATTAAAAGCTTTTCCTTTTATATTAACAGGCCAAACTTTAGATTGGTTATTTTACCTCCCTCAAAATTCCATAACTAATTGGTCAAATATGCTACAAGTCTTTCTTGATCATTACGTCCCACCAAAGTAAATTGGTTTATATAGACAAAAAATTTGTTATGCTAGGATAGAACGAATTTTGAGATAGGTATCAAAGATTGATTTCATTATGTCCAATGCATGAGTTTACAGAAAAAATTTTAATACAATATTTTTATGAAAGATTAAATCACTTAGAACGAAGATTCTTAGACATAGTATGTGGAGGGTCTTTGCTAAACAAAACACCAACATTAGCAAGAGAAACAATAAATAAAATGGCTAAGCAATTTATGTAATATGGTGAGAAGAGTGAATTAAAGAAAATCTAAGTTAAATGAATAAAAGGACATATAAGACACCACACGATAAGATAGATGAACTAAAAGCCGTGGTTGAATTATTACTAAAGGATAGATCTTGCAAAGTGCAACTTTGTAATGAATTAAGTTATTTTAATGATGAATATCCTTTGAGACAACAAACCAAAATAGAAGAAACTAATTCTATAATGAACGAATATGATGAGTTTGTTGATCCAACTATTAACTTTTATAGTTATAAAAATTACTCACAAGTGAATGTACGTAATCGTATTAACAATCAAGGTAATCAAAGGTATAAACCATCGAATAATTCAGAAAAAGAAAAGATCAAATAATTCAAACACTTGAAAATGATATGAACGAATTAAAAAACCAATTAAGTCAAATGGCAACATAAATGAGTGAATTTGTAAATTAAGGGAAATTACCATCTCAACCTTATCTTATTTTATATGAAAATACACCAGCCATAACATTAAGAAGTGGTAAGCAGATGGATGAACCTAAAATGCCACACTTATTAGTTTCTTGAAAAGAAATAGAAGCAAAACTAGGGAAATAAACTAAAGTAACAAGTAATAAGATTCCAACGAAAAGGGTAATGAACCTGATAAAGATAGACCAATTAATATAAAACAACCATTCCCTCATCGCTTGAAAGATAATAAAAATGCTATGAAATTACAGGAAGAAAAACAAATATTTGATACATTAAAGAAAGTAGAAGTTAATATACCTTTGTTTGAAGTCATTCAAAATGTACCTAAATATCATATATTTATAAAAGATTTATGCACTAATAAGACTAAGGTTAATGAAAATGTGAGTCTAGGGGAACACATATCAACACTAATTAAAAAGAAATTACCTCCTAAATGTTCTGATCTTGGAATATTTTTGTTCCATGTACGATTAAAAATATAGAAATTTATAAAACATCGTGTGATCTTGGAGCCTCCATAAATGTTATGCCTTTATCTATTTACTTACAAATGATAGATGTACATTTAGAAAGACTGGTATAGTTGTACAATTAGCAGATAAATCCACTGTTAAACCGGTAGGGTTATTAGTCAGGGTTAATGATTTAGTCTTCCTAGCATATTTTCATATCTTAGATATGAAAGGAGATAATTTCTCTAATAGGACTTCATTAATCCTAGGAAGACCATTTTTGAAAACAGTAAGAGCAAAAATTGATGTTTCAAATGGAACATTAACAATGGATGTAGATAACGATACAATGAATTTTAATCTATATGACGCAATGAAATACCCAATGGATGTTTTTTCCATATGCACAGTAGATATGATAGATCCATCAATAGACAAATTTTTTAGAAAAAAATAAAACAGATAAATTGTAATTGGTAATAGAAGATTTAGAAGAAAATGATGATAGAGATGAAAAAGCAAAAGATATAATAAGTACCTTGGAATTGTAAAATGAACTACCAAAACTTACTTATTACCTAGACTTATCTAGATCTCATTCAAAATATTTACCTTCTATAGTTAAATTCCTAAAATAGATCTAAAACGTTTGCCAGATCATTTGAAATATGTTTATCTAGGGGACTATGATAGATTACCAGTAATAATTTCTAATAAACTGACAAGTTTAGAATAAAATAAATTAAAAAAATATATTGAAAGAATTTAAAGGAGCAGTAGAATGAGCCATAACTGATATTAAAAGAATAAGTCCAGCTATATGTATGCATAGGATAAATCTAGAAATTGACACAAGATTTTAGACAACCTTAACGTAGATTAAACTTGCCTATAATGGACGTTGTAAAAGCTGAAATATTAAAACTATTAGACGCATGAATGATATTTCAAATAGTTAATAGCAATTAAGTAAACCCAGTCCAAGTAGTCCCTAAAAAGATTTGAATTATAATAATAACAAATGAGCATAGAGAATTAGTACCAACTAGAATCCAAAACAGTTGGAGGGTATGTATAGTTTATATGAAGTTGAATGCCTCAACTAGAAAAGACCATTATCCACTCCCATTTATAGATCAGATGTTAGAAAGATTAGCCGAAAAAACCTATTACTGATGTCTAGATGGTTATTCAGGATTTCATCAAATACCTGTAGCCCTAGAAGATCAGGAAAAAAACAACTTTTACTTGCCCCTTTGGTACATTCGCTTATAGAGGCATGCCCTTTGGTCTATGAAATGCACCCGCAACTTTTAAAAGGTGCATGGTTAGTATTTTCTCTGATTATGTGGAAACGTTTATTGAAGTTTTCATGGATGATTTCACAGTTTATGGTAATTCTTTTGATGAATGTTTAATTAATTTAACTATAGTACTTAAGAGATGCATAAAAAAGAATTTAGTATTAAATTATGAAAAATGTCATTTCATGGTAGATCAAGGACTTATAATAGGACATATAGTGTCACATAAAGGAATAAAAGTAGATCGAACAAAAACTCAAGTAATCAAAACATTCCCTTACCCCACCACAGTAAAATAAATACATTCATTTCTTGGATATGCAGGATTTTATAGAAGATTTGTAAAAGAATTTTCTAAAATTACACAACCTTTATACAAAATTTTACAAAAAGGCATTCCTTTTGAATTTACCAATGATTGTAAGATAGGGTTTGATAAATTAAAGGATTCTTTAATAACTACACATGTGATTAAATCACTAGATCGATTGTTACCATTTGAAATAATGTTTGATGCAATTAACTATACAGGTGGAGCTCTTTTAGATCAAAAAGCAGGAAAAAATCGCATGTTATATACTATGCTTTTAGGACATTAGATCCAGCCCAACAGAATTACACCACTACAGAAAATGAACTTTTTACTGTAGTGTTTTCTTTATAAAAATTTAGACCGTATTTATGAGGAACAAAAGTAGTAGTTTATTCAGATCATACTGCATTGCGATATTTAATGACAAAACAAGATGCAAAACTTTGACTAATAAAGTGGATACTACTTGTTGGGGGCATGTGCCCTAAGTCAATCGACAAACATTGTTTATCTTATAATTTCAGTTAATAAAATTGAGGTTTTCATTTGATGTTTTATCAGAAGTGATTACATGTTTACCTTATAATAAGATCCATGTGTATTTGTTCAAATATCTTAAATGCCTATAGTTAGTCATTATACTATGAACTATAATGAATTAAGACTAGTGTGAATCTTGATTGATGGTCATGTGATGATCATGCGTATAAGGATACAAATCGAAATCATGAGTACTTGTTAGGGAACAAGGTACTAAGTACTGGACTGACCTGCTATGAGAACACCACATGAATTAAGTCACAAGTGTTACTTATGATAGGTATATCATTTATTCATTCGACTTGAGATTACCATAGACTTCAATATTAAGAGCATAGTAATTTAACACAAGCAAACTTTGTATTTAGCCGAACGATTATAAAGATTATGATTGGTTACCATGTGAATAATATGTGAAGGTGTGTAATCAAGATATAATTTGTCACTCTTGTATAGAGAGATGTCAGTAGATCCATTGATATGATAGACTGATAATGGCCAAGTCCATGTGAATTGATATGATCAATGTCACTTGGATGTTTTCAATTTACCTAAAGATCGAGACTAGTACGACTGAACATTAAGGGTGACTTTCCATGCCTTAAGTTTAATCAAATGATATCACACCACAAAAAGATATGATATATGTTATTCATTAGGTTGTATCAATTTTGATATTTATGCTACTTAGGTAGTCATAATACCTTGCTAGAGACCGCTTATAACTTGTGTACCAAAATGGTTTGGTTCACTGCGAACGTTACATGAACCTATTGGGTCGCGCATAAAGCATGACTTTACCCAATTTCAATTGGTCTAGAGTAATGAATTTTATATGATGAAATTATTGACATAAAATCCCTTACAATTTGTTATATGATAACTTTTTAATAAGGGCGTACGTGTAATTTGCTTAAACTGCCTAAATACAATAGTTGTATTATGAATAAGATTTTAAGTGAGGGCTTATCTACACATATAAATAGAGGTTGAAACCCTAAATCGAAATAAGATTTTTGTTTTTGCAAATCTTGAGTTCTTTGGATTTTGGGAGAGAAAGAAACACGTTTTCAATCTCTCTTAGGGCTAGCACTCCAAAATATGGTCACCGTTCGTGTGTGGATTTCTGATAGAGGACCCGCACTTGAACGTCTTGAAAATTGAACAATCAAAGAAGGAAATCACGGATTAATGTATGATTTACTTTTTATAGATCTAGTTTAATGAAACTTATTTTCGGCCCTGTTGAGGTTTTTCAAAAATTATTTTGAATTTTTCATTGCGTATGAACTTCAAAACCCAACACTTCATCTGGAATTCGAGCTTACTATAAAGGATAAGAAAGGAGCCAAAAATATAGTAGCAGATCACTAAAATCGGTAAGAAAATGGAGAACCGCCTATACCATTAAGAGACAAATTTTCAGATAAATATTTATATAACGTAAAAACTGATGGCCCATGGTATGCCGATATAGTTAATTATCTTATCACCAATAGTTTACACCTTACTTAACAAGATCTTAAAAGAATAAAATTAAAAAAAGATTCTCAACATTATTTATGTGTTGATTTTTATTTATAAAAGTTTTGCACCAACTAAATAATTAGAAGATAAATACCACGTTCAAAAATATAATCAATTATAACTCATTGCCATACTTATACATGTTGAGGACATTTTGGTCCACGTAGAACTGCTGGTGAAATTTCAAATTTCGGATTCTTTTGGCCCACTGTATTTCATGATTATTTTTTCATACAAAATCTTGTCCAAAATTGAAACGAATGGGAAACTTAGGACGCATAAATCAAATGCTTTTAACTTCTATTTTTTTTGAAGTGCTTGATGTATGACGTATAGATTTCATGGGACTTTTTTGATAAGTGATTATTTAGACTTATATATAAGGGTAGTTTTGTAGTATATTTTGTATAAATATCCCTAAATGACATCTAATTCGTGGTGTTATTGCACTTTCAGGTAAATAAGGTGTAAAGGAAGGAAATAAGCAAAAATGAAAAAAACAAAGAAAAAACCCACAAAAATATGGTTAGCGCCGTGGCTACACATGTTGGTGCTGTAGAGGAGTAAAGCATAGCATGGGAAGGAAAGACACGACGTGAAAGAGCAAAAGAAGTGATGGAACCAACACTAGAGGTCTGACGCAGTGGTGATGCTATGGCACACAAGGGACAACGTCGAGACAGAAAGGGACAGCGCCGTGTGGACAGGAGAGCAAAATAAGTGCATGCAGTGGTGGCATAGTGGTGGCGCAGTGGTGGTGCCGTGGCGTAACACACACGGCGACAGGGTATTGGTGATAATGCAAAACTCGTAGAAAAAAGAAAGTTGAAGTTTTATTTCTAGTTAAATTATAAAATATGGTTTCTAATTGTGATTAGGAAGTATAAATAGGTATTAGGACGTTGTAAACTCACCACATACCAACTATAAGCCACCATTAGAGTAATTTTGAATATGTTTACTTTGAGTTTGAGTATTAAGAAGTATTGTTTGAAGAAAATATTGAAGACTTCACATTTGCAATTCAAGTTTAGTTTCATTAGATTAATTGCAGGTAATATTTATATTCATCTCCGATTTGCAATGATTTTCCATTATGAATTGTGATATGTGTATTTTAATGAAGTGTGAGTGGTCAATTTATCTTAAGGATCAATGAATCCTATGATATGAATGTTATGCTTTGAATATGAGTAGAAAATAATTATAAAAAGTGCAAATGTTAGAATTTGTATTGACTCTAAGCATAATGCTTTAGACATCTTGATCACATGTTTAATGATATTAGGTTTTAGAAGTTATCATGGCCATTAAAGCTTTTAATTTGGACATGAATGGTACAACTGTAAAATACACAACATCAAGTGAGAGTTGTTGATTAGGGAAGCACAAAGTAAACTTAGTTGGTTTTGAATCCAAAGATTTGAGACTTAAAGCTGTATGGAGCTAACGTAATTCACTCCGATAGGTGCAGTTTTAGTTGGCTAATTGGGATATTTTCCGTCACGATAGTAGGTTAATGTGTATTTAAAGGAAATTAGACTATTCTAATTAGGCATAGCATATAACATATTGAGATGTAAAAGTGGTTGAAAAACATAGTATTAAATTACCTAAGTGAAGTTGTGAACTAAAATATCCTTAATATTAGTGTTAAAGTAAAGTTTGAATTGATTCGTTAGATTAGTTTAATATAAAACCAATTATAAAGGGATTTCCTCAGCAATAGTTCAAAATTAAATAGGTAATTAACTAGTGCAAAAACCTTTCCTTAAGGACGATACCCATGATCGACGTAATTTGATTGCACTATTACAATAAGCTACCCGTTATACTTGCAACGCACATCAAGTTTTTGGAACCGTTGCCGAGGACAGGTAGCTATTTAGTATGACTTTGTTAGTTTGAAAAGTTGCTAAGTTTTATTTTTAGTACATTACTTGTAAATTCATGAAAAAAAGAAAATAGGCTAGAGTTTCAAGTTTGACTTTCTGCAGTTGATCTTTTTGTGTTTTCTTTGTAAGGATAGTTAGTGTATGCGATGTATGCGTAGCAAGGGAGAGACGAACCTGGTGCCTTACGACCTAGAGATAGAAATAACAAACAAAGGAAAGAAAAAAGAGGAATCAAGATGGCTGAGGAGCAAGCTAGAAACCAACAATAGGGCCGCACGAATAATCAACCTGCAGGTGATCTGATAGTGCAGGATAGAGTGCAAGGACAAAGATGCCTTTGTGACTACTTCAAGCTAGAAGTTTAGGAGACTCAAAACGGAGTAATGAGGCTTCCAGCCAACACCACCGAGTTCGAATGAAGACCGTCTCCCATAAACATGGTGCAAATCAATAGGCTTTCCAATGAAGATCCACTTGCACATGTTGAGAAATTTCTTAAAGAAGTGCAACACCATACATATCATTGGAGTTACAAAAGAGGTGATCAGGATGCAACTTTTCTCATTCTCATTGGGTGGAAAAGCCAAATCCTGGTTTCAAGGGCTGAATGTAGGAAGTATGACCTCATAGGTGGAAATAAATGAAAGATTTCTTGGCAAGTTCTTTCCCCTAGTGAAGGTCAGCGAAAGGAAACTAGAGATTAATCAATTCAAGAGGGAAGTGACACCGAGTCTCTTGGCGAGGCTTGGAAAAGATTCAAAGAGATACTGAGGAGATGTTCGAGACACGAATACATAAAATGGGCAAAACTCCAAATTTTCTACTATGGGATGAACCACAGCACTAGTAAGCTAGTAGATGCCGTACGATGTGGCTCTCTACTTACCAAGGATAAGGATGAAGCATTGGATTTCCTTGATCTTTTGTCTTAAAATTTTAACGTCGGTACTCGTTCCACAATAAGGAGACCAGCAGGGGTCTACAAGATTGACTCGCAGCTGTAATTATGGCACTCCTATCAAATTTGAGTAGTTAAATGGTAAAACTTCAAATGCGACACCAAGGTCTACAAGTAGCACAACAACCAAACAATCACCATGCTATGGTGATTAACTAAATAGAAATACAGCAAGGAATGGAGTATGAGGACATCAACTTCATGAACAACCAAAGCTATGGAAACAACTTCAGGTCGAGAGGAATGGCTCATTAACAATTTTATCAGGGATACAATAACAACAACTTGAACTTCTCTTACAGAAATCCTGATAATGCACTAAAGTTACCTCAAGGTTTCGATCAACAAGTGCAACAGGGGAAGCTGAGGCAGAGCAAATAGATGACTTCATTGAAGTCAATTGAGAAGTATTTGGAAGCTATGGAAATGAACAATAGGTAGCGCCATGAGAAGCACGAGAAAAAGATGAAAGGAGTGAAGCAAGCCATTAAGTGGATGGATGATAAGCAATCACAATCTATAAAGAACTTAGAAAGAAAAACTGGTTAGCTTGTTATAGCCTTGATCTCGAGAAAAGAAGGACAATTTTCTTGGAACACCATCACTAACCCTAAGGAGAATGTGAGTGCTATTCGCATGATTAACATTACAGTAACAAAGGATCCAAGACCAGAACAAGTGATCTACAAGCCGAAAAAAGTCAGCACTTTGGCTATGATGAAGCATGAAGAGATGCATAAGCACAAAATGGAAGTGAGGCAATATGAGCTTGATGGGTTCAAGAAACAAAGAATCAATACCTTAAATAAAAAGAAAGGGAAGCAACAATGGAAGACCAAGTAAAAAGATGAAGGACCTTTCGAATAAGACCCACACGGAAATAACATCAAGTTGGTTTGTATGCCTTAGTTGATGTCTTTGCATTATTTGGCGTATGCATGATCCGTGTGATATGAATTTTGATTTTTAGGTGATTTGAAGACTCGAGTTGCATTGCATTGCATTGCATTGCATTGTTGTTTAGTTGTTCGAAATTTGAAGAAATGGCAAGAACAAAGAAACAAATTAGCCAAACTAGAGCAAATGATTTTGAGGCATTTACCTCAAGAAATGCCAATGAAGAAGAGCCTACACCTTTTAAATCCAAAGTTTTCATCAGTAGAGACCAAAGACGTATAACTACGTTGGGAGTTCAATTGTGAAATAGGGATTAATTTGCCATCCAAGTATGATAAGAGGGTAAATAATTTCATTAGGCAACGAAATTGGGAGCAACTTACTCAAGATTGCAGAAAGAATGATGTTAAATGAGTGAATGAGATTGTTTTTGAATTTTATGCTAATGCGAAGTTCACTGCCAAGGATGAGCCAGTAAAGGTAAGAGGGATTTTTGTTCCATTTAATATACGTGAGATCAATAAAATATAAGGGTTGGAGCACTTAAGTTTGTATGGATCCAAACCAACTTTCTCGAAAAAAATATATGAGAGACCCAATAACCTATACACTTTTAGAGCCATAGAGAACACTTTGGTTGTCATAATACAACAAGGCTGGGTCATGAAAGTTGAGAATGTGCCGAAGCACATTAAGAAAAGGAATGTTAGGAAAGTTTATAGAATGTGGCAACATTTCTTTGTTGCATCTTTATACCCCATTTCTCAGCAGGGTGAGATCAACAAGCCAAAAATGACTTTTCTTTATGAGATTACAAAGAACAGGGAGATCGACATCAGTAAGATCATCTACAATAGTTTTAGGGAGTCCATCATGTCAAAAAGAGAACAAATTGTTGTTTCATATCTTGATTACCCAGATGTGCTTGAAGGTCGAAGTGTGATTGAAAAATGACGAATAATTTGATATAAAGGCCCAACCAACCATAGATGAAGCTTTCATGCTCATATTGAAATCACCACCTGGTTATCAAGACTCCGAAGAGGAGAGAGAAAGCCGAGGGACCTAGACTTGAGACCGAGTTATTGGCTAAAAGGAAGAGGATCAGGCAGCAATATTAAAACTAACCTAAGAGCTAGAAAGAGGAAGGATATGGAGAAGATGAGGAGTAACATGGATTTTATGAGGGTTAACAATTTGTAGACCCAGAGATTGGAGAGCAGGACTTGGATGGTCCTGAGGTCTTTCTTCCACCTCCTCCACTACATGCACCAAAACCACCACCAGAGGACATGACTCCACGACAGTATAGGTTGTGGATAGTAGAGATGCATAGATAGTCTTAAAAAGAAAGGGCTCAGTATCAAGTAGCCGCATTGAGATACGAGCAAAATATGGAGATGAGAGAGCAATACCGATGGAAGGGGCACTGTAATTTTATGTTGTTTGTCGATCATTAGAGGGACTTAGCTAAGTATGAAAGGAGCAGATGGATAAGACCTATTGATAGGTCATTTGGCTTTCCAGCAACACCAGCTTATGTGTTTGATCCATATTTGAAGTAGAGCAGGAGGATGGAGTGTCAATTGACACTATCCTACGCTGGAGCTGATGATGCAAATGGTGATGATGACGCAGTCCTAAAGTCAGTGTATTAGGATTCCTTTAGACTTGGGGAGTTAAGAGTGACAATGATACCATTTATTTTTAAACTTTAGGATATTTTGTAAACTATTTAGTTATTTCAATTTTATTATAACTTGTGTTATTATATATGTTTGTGTGTTTTAGTGTTTTCATGTTTCAGGCTTACTTTTAAACCTTGAGGACAAGGTTTGGTTTAAGTTTGGGGGCATCGACACTACACTACACTATGGGAAGTGGTAAGATAGGCTGAGAAATAAGGATAAATAGTACATGTAAGTTCGTTTAAATTTTATTTTGAAGAAGTTAAGGAGAAAAGCATAGTAGGGTATAAATGTTTCATTTAAGTTACTATTTGATTGTTTAAGTAGTATAAATTAGGTTATATATTATAATATGTAATGAATAAGTAGTTCATTTGCGTGTTCATGCCTTTAATTGTGGATGAGTAGATTACAAGCATCTTATTGATATGAAACTCAAGAAAGTGTTTTTAAATTTTGAAGAAGAAATAATGAAATGCAGCAAACAACGGTGTGATTTCATGATTAGAAACTTTGAGTTAGAGAAGACCTTGGACTTGAAACGAAAGCAAGAAATTAAAACACTTCTTGTGAAAAAAGTTAGATCTCTAAGGATTCTATAATAAGTGTTAATCTTACTTAATAATACAAAGCAAATAAAGGCTTAGTGTAAAAAGGGGAAGAAATAGGCATTGTAAATGAAAATTTGGAGTTAACTTACTTGATTTAGTAAAAGTGAGAAGTGCCAACAAGAGTTTTAAAAATATAAAGAAAAAATGAGAGAATCCCACAATTTCTATAGGAAATGGATCAGAGAACTTGATGGTTGGAGAAATTGAGGAAGAATGAAGTCCATAGAAAACTCATAAAAACCTATGATGCTTATCGGTGTATCTCTTTTATCTTAGTTGTGTTGTAGTGAAACATTGGGGAATCTACTAAATTCTCTCCATATAGTCTTGAATCAATTCATGTCTGAACAAAACTATATCTCTAACCTCTGCCGAACACGTAGGGAAACCACAAGGTTGACCATACAAAGCTTCAAAAGGAGCCATTCCGATACTAGCCTAATAGCTATTATTATAAGATAACTCACACAGAAGAATGTATTTCTCCAAGCTACCACAAAATTGTAAGAAAAAATCTTGAATCATGTCTTTTAAAACCAAGATCAGACGCTTAGTTTGCCCATTAATTTGAGGTTGAGAATAGTTATCTATTTTCTCTGCAATTCACCCCATAATCTGGATATGAATCTCCAATCTCTATCCAAAGTGATCGACATTAGAACTCCATGAAACCTCAACACCTCATGTATGTATATCTCATGTAATCAATCAAATGGATCTCGCATGAAAACTGGTAAGAAATGCGTAAACTTTGTCAACTTGTCAAGTATAACCCAAACTGCATCATGCTTACACTTATTCAAAGGTAGTTTGGAAACAAAATCCATCGATATGTGCTTCCATTTCCACTCAAGAATCAACAGAGAATGCAATAACCTTCCAAGTTTTTGAGGCTCAACCTTAACTTGTTGACATATCTCACATCTCTATACTTAGCAATATCAATTTTCATCCTAGGCCACCAATACACGATAAATATTAGTGTTACTGATAAATGATTATTTAGACTTATATATAGCTCTAATTTAGTAGTATATTTAGTGTAAGTATCCTAGAATGAGCTTAAATTGATGGTATTTATGTATTTTTAAGTATACAAGGTATAAAGGAGACAAATGAGTAATTTCATGATGAAACGAGGATAAAATGCACAAAACCATGATTGACACTATGGCTAGTAGGCTTGATGCTGTGGGAAGAGTGTACACAATGTGGGCAAGGCGTGAGGAGAAGAAAAGTGGGTCAACAATGCTGGTACAGTGGCGCTGCCATTGGTACATGAGGACGACACTGATGTGGAAAACACGGGGCGCTGAATCTACTAAGAAGGTAAAATGCACACAAAGAGGCCGAAGCTGTGGCGGCGCTGTGGCTATAAATGGACAATGCCAGATCACTTATGGAAAGCTCCGAGATGCAGAAACTAGAAAGTTTAGAGTTGTAGTTCATTTGTAATTGTCTATTAAAGTTTCTAATCGCATTCTAAAGTGTCTTAGAGGTATAAATAGGTATTAAAATGTGGTAAACACACATAGTAACATACATCAACATACATTACCACCAAGTAGCCTAGTTTAATTTTTTCCTGATTATTAAGAAGAGTTTTGGAGGAGAAGACATGAAAGACTTCAGGTGTGGTTATTCGGTATTTTTTTTTATTTAATTAAAGTTATTTGGTTTAATTATTGATTGCAATAATTACCATGATGTGTATGTTTATTTCAATGATACGTGAGTAGTTAATTAATCTTAAGGATCAATGGACCCTATAGTATGAATGCTATGCTAAAATAGTTTGAATGGATTATAAAAATAAGAAGTGCAGTAGTTAGAATTCGTATTGATTTTATATGTAATGCTATGAACATCTTGATCACGTGTTTTTTTATTAGTGGTTTTTGGAGTTACTATGATCATTGGAGCTTTAGGCTGGATATGGACGATACAATCGTAAAATATATAATATCAATATAAAGTTATTGATTAGGGAGGCACATATAGTAAATCTAATTGTTTATGAATCTAAAAATTTGAACTTAAAACAATGTGGAACTTATGTTATTCACATCGATAGGTGGAGTTCTAGTTTGCACGTTAGAATCTTTTCGTCACTATAGTGGGTTGAAGTGGATTTGAAGGAAATATGTCTATTATAATTGAGCATTGCATACACATAATGAAGATGAAAGAAGTGAGTTGAAAAGCATAGTTATTCATTACCTAGGTGAAGTTGTGAACTAAGATCTTTTTAATATAAGAGTACAAGTATTTACATTGTTTTATTAAAATAAAGTAGTTTAGTTTAAAAACCAATTAAAAGGGACTTTCTTAGCAATAGAGTAAATTAGACTAAGTACAATGAGTGCAATGCACCATTCCCTGAGAACAATATTTGTAATTAACATTAGTTGATTACATTATTACTACAATCAAGCCATTATACTTGCAGCCACGATCAAGTTTTTGGCACCGTTGGCAGGGATAGGTAGCCACTTTAGTTTAGTTAGTTTACAAAATTGTTATTTTTTATTTTAAGTTTTTTACTTTCAAGTTCATAAAAAATAAATATAAGAAAGTGTTTAAGTCTCAAGTTTGACAATCTGCGCTTGATCTTTTGTGTTTTCTTTTTGGGGAGAATTAGTGCATGCGTAGTAAGGAGAGAAGGACTTAGTGCCTTACGACCTTGAGATTGGTAGAACCAATAAAGGAAAGAAAAAGAAAAGAATCAAGATGGCAAGGATCAAGCACGAAACAAACAATAGGGCCGAGGGAATAATCAACACGAAGGTGATTTGGTAGTACAAAATAAAATGCAAGGATAGAGATGTTTTCATGACTACTTCAAGGTAGAAGTTAAGAGACTAATGATTGAGTGATGAGGCTTCTAGCCAATACCAGTGATTTCAAATTGAGATAATCTCTATTCAACATAGTGCAGAATAGCTCGTTTAATGGGCTAGTGAATGAAGATCTAGTTGCACATGTAGAGAATTTCTTGGAGAAGTGTGAAGTGTGACACCATGAACATTATCGGAGTTACAAAGGAGGTGATCACGATGAGACTTTTCCCATTCTTATTGGGTGGAAAAGAAAAATCTTGGTTCCAAGGACAGAATGCAGGGTGTATGACTTCATGGGCGGAAATCAATGAAAGATTTCTAGACAAGTTCTTTCCCCCAGTGAAGGTCAGTGAAGGGAAACTAGAAATCAATCAATTCTAGCAGGAAGATGCCGAGTATCTTGGTGAGGCTTGGGAAAGACTCAAGGAGATGTTGAGGAGATGTCCAAGACATAGATATGTAAAATGGGCACGACTGTAGATCTTCTACTATGGGATATATCAAACCACTGGAACACTAGTAGATGCCGCAACAGATGGTTCTCTATTAACTAAGGATGAGGATGGAGCATTAGATCTCCTAGATCTTATGTCTTAAAACTTGACAATCGATACTCATTCCATAGTGAGGAAGCCAGCAGGCATAGACGGGATTGATTCGCAAGATGCGATTATAGCACAACTATCCAACCTGAGTAGTCAAACGATGAAGCGTCAAATGGGACAACAAAGTCCACTAGTGCAAGCTATACCGCAACCCGTTAATCACTAAGCTATGGTGGTTAATCCAATAGACATGCAACAAGGAATGAAGTTTGAAGATGTAAACTTCGTGAACAACTTGAGTTATGGAAACAACATCAGGCCGAGAGTAATTGCTCCACAAAGGTTTTATCAAGGATTTAATAACCTGAACTTCTCATATAGAAATCTTGATAATGCACTGAAGTTACCTAAAGGCTTTGATCAACAAGTCTAATAAGGGAAGGTAGGTTATAGCAAAGAAATGACTTCATTGAAGTCAATTGAGAAATTCTTGCATTCCATCGACATGAAATATGGGGAACGTAATGAGAAGCATAAGAAAGAGATGGAATATGTGAAACAAACTTTATTAAGGATTAAAAATGATAGATCACAAGCTATCAAGAACTTGGAGAGACAGATTGGCCAATTAGCCATTACTTTGAATTCAAAGAAGGAAGGGTAGTTTTCAAGTAACACTATCACAAATCACAAAGAGAATGTTAGTGCTATTCACATGGTGAGCACTACGGCAATGAATGAGCTAATGCAAGAGCAAGTGATGTACACGCCAAAAAGAGTCAGTACTTTGGCTATGAGAAAGTACGAAGTGATGCATGAGAACATAACATAAGTGACGCAAGATGAACTTGAGTGATTCAAGCAACAAAGGATCAATGCTTTGAATAATAGTAAGAAGAGGAAGAAAAAATAGAGAGCTAAGAAACAAGATGAAGAACCTTCTGAAGAAACACTCAAGGGAAATAGTATCAAGGTTGTTCCAAAGAAGCCGAAACCAAACTTCAAGTTCGCACTGAGACTTAAACCAATTAAGATGAGAGATCATGGAGATATATGGATAACATTGAGCATTGATAGACACCGGTTTATAAACATATTTGTGTGATACAGGAGCCTCAGTCAATGTAATGCCTATAAAAGACATGTTACAAGCTGATTTGAAGATCAATTGTCTCGATACAACATATTTGCAAGTACTTGATGGTAACTTGGTATCAACAATCGAGATAGTCTTAAATGTGCATGTGAAAGTGGATAGATTCACCTTTATAACTGATTTTTAGATTATGGATCATGGTATAGATGATGATATCTCTATGATACATGGGCGACTATTTTTGAACACTGCCAATGTGGTGTTGCACACGAGGAAGAAAATGATTACATTGAGTATCGGTGAGGATGATGATGCAAAGAAGATTATTTTTGTTGAAGGGAAAGAAGTATATCCGAATGAGAGAGATATCGTTATCTCCGACCACAAATGGTGTATCTTGATTTAGACTTGGACTAAACGAGCGAAAGGCATCGTGCTAATAACTTTAAACTAAGCACTACTAGTAGGCAGCCCAGGGGTTTTTGATTATAAGTTTTTAAATTTTAGTTAGTTAGTTAGTTATCTTAGTTAGAACAATCTAAATGTTTTAGTTTTTTTTAACTTTTGATAGTTTTGTGCTAAATGTGCAGGAAATACCATTTGCCAGATGACATTTCATCGGAATGGAAAAGTCTCAATTAACTTAATAAAGAGCGTAAGAGAGTAAAGGAGTTAAAGTGGTAAAGGTCAGTTACAAGGACAAATCACAGGTAAGTTTTTTTGAAGTTTTTATATAAACAAGGTATTTGACGTTGTCATAACGTCGTGTGTAGTAATACACAAAGTCGGGAGTGCGTCAATAAGGAGTTAATAAAAAAGTACGCTAAATTATGGAAACAGACTGGTTGACACCGTGTGTATACATACGACGCTGTGATTGCAATGGGACAACGCTAGTAGGGCACTGGGTTGTGAGCAAAAATTGCTCACAACACTCTCGATGTTGTGGCCACGCTGTGGCTGTGCTGTGCCCTATAAGGGATGGCGATGGCGTCGAGATAGGGGCTGTAAACCCCTTTCAACCCTTATTTTCCATACTTGAAACTCATTCCATACACTACCAACCAAGCATACATCTCTCTAGAACCCAAGATTAAGCAATTTTAAGAGATAAAAGAGTGTTCCTAGTGACTAAGAGTGAAAAGAGAGAGTATATTATGGATTTGCATAAGGAGGAGAGCTAGGGCATTGACTTGGAGGAGAGATTCAAGTGACCACCAGGGTATTAGTTTGTGAGCAAAGTGAGAGGGCTTTGATTGATAGAGGCTTGGAGAAGTAAACTACACGAAGAAAATTATGGTAAATTTACAATTTCATTAGCTATGCTTTGAAATTGTTGGAAATTCTTGATGAAATTGCATGAATTTTAGATGAGGTAGTTGGATAGAAATTTTAAGTTGTGTGAATTTAGAGCATCAATGTGGCTTATGGTAAATTAGTCTGTCTTTTGCATTATTTGACATGTGAATGACCCTTGTGGATGAAACTTGTGATATTAGGTATGATGTTTAAGTTCTTATGTTTTGTGAATTATTGAGAAAATGCTAAGATCAAGGAGGCAAGCAAGTCAAATTAGTGAAGTTAGAGCAAATGATTATGATGCATCATTCTCAAAAGATCCGAATGAGGATGAACTAAGACCTTTCAAATTTAAGTATTACATTAGCAATGAGGCTAAGGAGAGATATGAGGTTATTGAATATAGGGAATTCATTAGCAAGAGAGAAATTAACTTATCGACTATGTATGACAAAAGAGTAAACAATTTCGCTGAGCAGCAAGGTTAGGAGCAATTCACTCAAGACTATAAAGAGAAAAATGTTAGTGTAGTGAGTGAAATTATTTATGACTTTTATGCCAATGTAAAGTTTACCAAGAAAGGTGTAAAAGTGACAAAGGTATTGGTCCCCTTTAATGAGCATTACATAAATAACATCTATGTTAAAGGACTTGTGTATGGTTGGAGAACCACAGACCTTCCCGGATGATTTGTATAAGAAAGCCTATAACATATACCCTTTTAGAGTTATTGAGAGAGCATTGGTTGACCGAGAACAACAAGGATAGGTAATGGGAGTTGAGAATGTGTGGAAGCACATATAGAAGGGGAGCGTGAGGAAAGTTTATAGAATGTGGCAACACTTTTTGGTTGCTTCAATATACCCTATCATTCAGCAGAGTGAGATCAACAAGCCCAAGGTGGCTGGTTTGTATGCGATTATAAAGAACGGGAAGATTAACGTGGGGGAGATTATTTACAAGAACTTGATGTAGTCAATTATGTTTAAGAGAGACAACAAATTTCTGTTTCCAATTTTGATAACTCAAATGTGCTTGAAAGAAGTAGTGAAATTGATTCGAGATGAGGAATTTAATATTGAGGCCCAAGCAATAATAGATGAAGAGTTTATACTAACCTTGCAATCACCTACTGGATACCAAGACTCTGAGGATGAAAGAGAGAGAGCTGAGTGGGATAAAGTTGAGGCCGAGTTGTTGGCTAAGAAGCAAGAGGATCATGCAACAACAACAACAACAACAACAACAACAACAACAACAACAGTTGAGTTGTCCTAAGAATTGCAAAATGATGGACACATAGAGGAGGAGGATCACCAGCATGGATTTTCTAAGGGGTACAAGTTTTTAGACAATCTGATAGGAGAGCAGGACTTGGATGGTTTGAGGCTTTTCCACCACTACAGGCACAAGTACCACCACTTAAGGAATTGACTCCACGACAGCAGAGGATGTGGATTGTTAAGATGAGGAGACAGTTTAGAGAAGACAAGGCTCAATATCATGAAGCCTTAATGAGATATGAGCAAGGCTGACTAAAGGGACAACATAACTTCATGTTATTTGCAGATCATCAAAAGGACATAACTATATATGAGAGGAGCAGATGAATGAGACCTATTAATAATTCTATTGGCTTTCTAACAACACCAAGCTACAGGTTTGATCCTAACGTGGTGTAAAACAGAAGGGTGGAGCATCCTATGACGCCATCTTTTGGTAGAGCTGATGATGCTGATGTTGATGATGATGATGCACTGTCCCCACGCCAATCACCGTGCCATTGCCGCTACCGCTGCCGCCATAGCCGCTGCCGCTCATCCTCGCCGGCGTCACTACTTCTCGCCGGCGCCGCTGCTGGAGCGCCGCCGTCCAGCCATCAGCGCCGGAGTCGCTACCACTGCCGTTGCCGCCACTGCTGGTGAGCTCATTCACGTCGCGCTAGTCCGCCGTTGCAGCCGCGCTACTGGTACGTGCCACCATGCCGGAGCTGCTGTCTGCATTCCTCCTCCGCGAGCAAGAGCGCCACCGTCGCGTCCGCTCGTCCGCAAGCTCCCCCGCGTGCCGGTCCCTCGCTGGTTCGCCGCTGCATCAGGAGCTGTCGTCCGCATCCCCGTCGCTACGAGCCGCTGCCCGTGAGCCAGAGCTCCGCCGCGCAAGAGCGCGTTGCTTTTCTGGCCAAACTCTCGTCTCTGCTGGAGCCGCGCTCCTCCGAGCCGCTCCCCTCTTTTCGTCGTCTCTCTCTCTCTCCTCTTCACCGTCTCGCTCTCTCTCTCTCTCTCTCTCTCTCTCTTTTCTCTTCTCTCCTCTCTCTTTCTCTCTTTTTCTCTCTCTCCTCTCTCCTCCCTTCTATCCGATTCTTATCCATTTTTTTTTGTTTTCATACTTATCTCCTCGATTTATGTCCGAATTAAACCGCGAAAAATATTCCATTTTTGCCAAAAATTTACGAAAATACTATTGCACTTCGAAACACGGGTACACCATGTCTAAACCTTAACTTGACCCTATTTCGCGTCGATTTCGATCTGGATCATGATGAGTAGGTCCTACATACGACCCTTAAATGGCACGTGGCGCGAATTAGATTTTTAATGCCGTTACAGTTTGAGTGAATAGTTCCATATATACATGCATGTGATGCTGTATTTTCCTGATTTTCCACACTTAAGATTTTGAATAATAAAAGCTTCCGCAGAATCTTTAAAATACATGATAATATGTAATAACGTTAAAATAATAAAAAGTTTTAATTAATTTTGAATTTAATAATATATCTGAACATGTGTTTTGAGGAATATAGGGACGAAAGGATGACGAATACATAATTAAATCTTATATGGTTAGGATTAAGGCTTGATTACGAGATTAGGTCGAGCGGTGCCCTGTTTAGTAGTTGGGGCCATCACAGTTGGTATCGAGCCAAATTTAGAGAACTATATGGCTTAAGGCAATATGATACAAACACAGTTGGTATCAGAGCATAGGTTTAGAGAACAAGATGACTAAAATACAAATCTTAGCTGTGGAAACCAAATGACCTTTGCCTATAACTCATTAGTTGGGAAGTGAGTGAATGTGATATGGAGATTTCTTATATGTACTTGTTAATTGCTACATGTATATATATATATATATTTATGCACTATGTCACGTTGAAGCTGATTCGCGTTCGCTATCCATTGCAGACCCCAATGGCTAATACACGAGGGGGAGGAGATGCAGAGCCTAATGGCAGTCAGGCTCCTACTATTGTGGAGGATTTACATAGTCTGTCTGACTGAGTGACAGCTCAGGGCCAGCAGTTGACTGAATTCATCGCTATGATGACGGGCATTTTGCTCCACTAGCATCGACATCAACTCCTACGACTACTACACCGACTGTCCAGGCGCCAGCACTTGCAACTGCAACTTTAGCAGCGCTGATAGCCATGATTGTACCAGTGGTGGAGACAGCTGAGTCAGTACCGTCTCCCACGCCCGCATCTTCCATCATATCGGTGGAAGTTCAGCTGGTGAAAGACTTCATCAGACTCAAGCCGGTCTATTTCGATGGTGTACAAGATTTTGAGAAGATTGAGAAATGGATTTTGTCTCAGGAGAAACTCCATAGGATACTAAAGATCGAGGATCTATTTCGATGGTGTAGTTTAAGATTTGAGAAGATTGAGAAATGGAGTTTTTGTTCTGTGATGAGACAACATATATGATTATCCATGGGGAGAGATGAGTCCAAGGAAGTGTACCAAGATGGATCGCCAAACATTGGTTATTATGAGTTAGTTAGCGCTAGGACATTCACCGAGATCTACGGCGAACCCAAAAGACATACTATTGGGCGAGTTCAGCGGCGGGTCGTGTTATCTGCAGAAGCGGGTCTGGCGCAAGGGGATAGAACAGAGGTGTTCAGGGTTTGGGGACAACTACTCACCCACTGGCTGTGCCTCCTGTATCATCCATTGCTCAAACACAGAGCAATGTGGGTAGACTTCCCTTGCCACCTCCCATCAGACCAGCCTTATCAGCTCCCGTTGTTCCTGCACTTCCCGCCCCACATGTTTCACGGCTGTAGCCGCAGGGTGGCAGAGGCCAAGGCAGAGGTGTAGGCCAAGATACGATTCAGGGTCAGCGCAGACAGTTGACATGCTACAGATGTGGACTGGCCGGACACATAGTGAGAGAGTGCCCGCATATTACAAGAAGTGTGACGTCGATGCTACACGAGGTCTTATTGAAGGTATGATTTCTATTTGCGATAGAGATGCATATGCATTATTTGATTCTAGATCTACCGTATCTTTCATTCTTGGTCGCATGGTAGACATCCTAGGGTTGAAACATGTCAGGCTTCACATACATTTGATCTTGAGTACTGCAGTTGGGAATAGGGTTTACCCTAATAGCTTTGTTGAGGGATGTCTGGTCGAGATAACAGGGATAGAGCTACCTGCTGGCTTTAGGTTCCTCGAATTTTTGGAGTTCGACGAGATCTTAGGGATGGACTGGTTAGCTGCATACCACGCTCATATCGACTGTTTTAGTAAGACAACGATATTTGAGATCCCAGGGCATCCGACATTTTTTTATAGAGGTAGTTCAGCGAGAATAGTAGGTACGAGAGGTCGACCCGCAAATAGTGATGAGATGGAAGCGTTGATCTCGCTATACACTGTACCAGAGAATCAGGGACCTAGGCTGGAGGATATACCGGTGGTAAGAGAGTTTTTTGATGTGTTTTCGGAGAATTTACCTGGTACCAGGTACTAAACGAATTTCCATACCACCATACCGGATGGCACCACGAGAGCTAGAAGAGTTGAAGACTTAGCTTCAGGATTTAGGACAAAAGGGATTCATCAAAGCCTTCTATGTCTCCATGGGGAGCACCCGTTCTTTTTGTGAAGAAAAAAGATGGTACTTTAAGACTTTGTATCGACTATTAACAGTTGAACAAAGTCACAATTAGGAACAAATATCCACTCCTAAGGATAGATGATTTATTTGATTAGCTAAGAGAAACATAATTTTTCTCCAAGATAGACCTGCGACGGGGATGAGGATAGGTCTATTACGACGACTTTCGGCACGAGATATGGGTCATATCGTTTGGGCTGACCAATGCTTCAGCAGTGTTTATGGATCTGATGCATCGGGTTTTCAAACCGTTTCTTGACCGATTCGTGATAATCTTCATCGATGATATATTGATATATTCAAAGACGAGGGAGGATCACGAGTAGCACCTCAAAGATACGTTGCAGACTTTGAGGGAGCATAGACTGTACGCCAAATTCAGTAAATGTGAATTTTGGTTGTCAAAGGTCAAATTTCTAGGGTATGTTGTCGGAGCAGCAGGGATATCAGTGGATCCAGCCAAGATTCAGGCAATTATGGATTGGCCAGCACCGATTTCAGTGACTAAGATCATGAGTTTTCTGGGTTTGGTGGGGTATTATCGCTAATTTGTAAAAGATTTCTCAAAAATCGCTTCACCACTTGTGGGATTAACCTAGAAAGATTTTAGATTTGAGTGGACTGAGGAATATGAGGAGGCATTCACCCAGTTGAAGAGATTATTGACTACTGCGCCAGTATTGGTGTTACCAGAGGTTGGACAGGTATTTGTACACTGATGTTTCTCATAGAGGTCTTGGATGTGTGTTGATGCAGGGTGTTGGTACAGTTGCTTATGCATCTAAATAGTTGAAGGCACATGAGAAGAATTATGCGACGCACGATTTATAGCTGGCAGCAATAGTGTTTGCATTGAAAATATGGAGACATTACCCGTATGGACATAAATTTACACTTTTTACTGATCATAAGAGTTTGAAATATCTTTTCACACAGAAGGATCCGAATATGAGACAGCGCAGATGGTTAGAGTTATTGAAGGATTACGACTTTTCCTTGGAATACCATCCAGGAAAAGCGAATGTAGTCGCTGATGCGCTGAGTATGATACCTATGGAGATGCGGAGGTTCCTACAGAAACTCATGTTGAGATTCGCGCTCAGATGAGAGTACAAAATCGTGTCTACACAGAGAGTGTCAGAGGGTCAGATGACCGATAGGTTGTACTCGAGGTTTAGTGAGTTAGTGTAGAGTGCAGATTGTGTTGATTGGACGGAGACGTCTGACCAGTGTTTAAGATTTAGGGGCCGACTATGGATACCGTCATTACCAGAGCTGAGAGAGGAGATTCTTCCGAAGTCACATCGTTCCCGATTCACCATTCATCCGGGCAGGATCAAGATGTACCACGACATGAATAGGCATTTTTGGTGGCCTGGGATGAAGGCGGATGTGTTGAAGTTTATCAGGAATAGTGGAATTTTTCATCAAGTGAAAGCTGAACATCGCAGACTTGGAGGATTACTACAGCCTCTTCCCATTCCACGATGGAAGTGGGAGGACATTGCTATAGATTTTGTGAGAGGACTACCGAGAACCGCCCAGAAACATGATTCCATCTGGGTTATTGTTAATAGACTGATGAAATCTGCTCATTTTCCACTAGTGGCCACACATTATATGTTTGATCAGTTGAGTATACCATTCGAGCGAGAGATTATTAGATTGCATTTGACTATTAGCTATGTATACGTTCAAGAAGTTCTATTAGCACATACGAGAGATTGATTAGGTTCTCGGGGATGTGTTGCGGGCTTGGAGGAACATGAGAGGAGTACATACTGTTGTTTGAGTTTGCATAACTTAAACAAGATCAACGACCCGTACTGTGGGACCCACACCGTGATATGTCCTTTGACCAAAGCAAGGGCCGAGGTATATTTTATATTTGTTATGATGCATGCCTAATGTATTGTATATGTGTAGACTATTAAGTAAATTTATACGAGTGTATAGGTATCGAGACGAGCGAGGACGTACCTTGAGTCGCGTGTCGAAGTGGGATCGAGGTAGCGGCTTATGGGGTAAGTTTCATTTATATGAACTAATGTTGGTTTTATAAGTGGCTAATGTTGTCACATTTAATATAAGCATTAATGTGCCTAAAGTTGGTGAAATAAAAAATAAGCATTACATATGCATTGAGACACGCACTAACTCATCAAGAGACAAGGTGTCAACTTGTTAAGTCACTCAATGGTGACTTGAGGGACAAGTGGGACAAGATGGTCCATGAGTTGAGCCTCGAGATACGTGTGCACACATGAATCAATGGCTTAGGTTGAAACATATCAATATATATGGTCAAATGAAGTAATAGTCAACAATTCTCATTTCTTATCTTCATCAAATCGGTAGGAGAGGAGAAGAGAAGGAAGAGAAAGTTTCTGGAGTGATTTGGTGAGAAGAGGAGAGAATCCCTTGAAGCTTTGGTGAGGAAGAAGGAGTTCATCAAGTGAGGTAACTTCTCTACACCATAAACTTTGTGAATTCATGAATTTGATGTTGTTGTTGTTGTTTTACGTTGGGATGGGTGTTAGAGACATCTTGTAATGTGTATGAGGGTCCTTAAGGCGAAAACAAGGCCTATATGTCGCAAAAACCCAGAATTCGAAGTGCATAATTCCGGGTTCTGCTGCACATAACATACTAGGTCGACATTAGCGTGCTAGAAATGTGAAGTAGCACACTAATGTTCAATTAGCGCGCTAATGTTGAAAACTAGCGCTAATCCTGATTAGCAAACTAGAGATGTAAAATAGCGCGCTAATTTGCCTCTGTTAGTACAAAAATCGGCAAAGTCCAAACATGGTTAAAACACTATAAATGGGTCCAAACTCACTATAAAACCTATCAAACAACTCCAAGGAACTAAGGGGAGATCTCGGGAGTTTGGGAACGCATTTTGGAGTGTCGAAAGGTCGAATAGGCTAGGACAAGTGTGTAAATTGTAAGTAAAGCTTTGAGAATTCTATATTTCATTTCATTCACTTTTATTGGTTTATGGTCTATTGGTAGACATTGCTATTTGTAATCTCACATCATGTTGTTCTTGTGTCTATTCATGATTGAATATTGTGACATGATGCCTTGTGAAATGTTTCATTGATTCCAACTCCTACTTTTGATGCATTTTTTTGGTAAAGAATTGATGAAAAACATGCTATTGGGATAATTTGGATTTGATTAGACTTGTATTCTGTTCATTTGGGGCTTTGTAGCCTATCTAGTTTTGGAATCCTAGATATTTGGAATTATTTATTTTTGAAAACTAAAGTAGGGATTATCTAGTGTCCATTGCACGAGAGATGCGCGGTCACGTGGTCAAGGGTCTACCGGGGTTCCGGCACTCACCACTACACTTGCGCGACACACGAGTTATGAGACTCAGGATGGTCGGCAAGAATGAGATAGATGATTTGTATGCGTAGAGTATAGCTCCGCTTTTGGTGTGGAATATGTTGAGCGCAGCTCCATATAGTAGTGGGAAAGGTTAGGTGATAGTTCTCACCGCCGACCGGACATAGATCATTTCGACTTTGCTTGTGTCAATTTATACATCTTTAACTGTGGTATTTACTTGCATTACTTGATTCAACAATTATTTCGATACTTTATAATTTTAAAAACCATTCTTATATTTTAGAATTGTGGCATAGAAATCTCCAGTTATTACTTAAATTTTACTATACTCACCATCTAGTTTGTGACGGTGGGTATAGGTCAGTCGAGCAACTGCAGGACAGGGAAGGAGAAGATCGGTGACTTTCTCTGAGCATTTCGGCGACTCTCCTGTCTCATTTTGTATGACTCGACTTATGTGGTGTATTATTACTTGTTTATATCTTTATTGTGAATTTTAGGTTGTACATTGGGTTGAGTGAATAGTTCCATATATACATGAATGTGATGTTGTATTTTCCTAATTTTCTACACTTAGGATTTTGAATAATAAAAGCTTCCGCATAATATTTAAAATACAAGATAATATGTAATAACGTTAAAATAATAAAAAGTTTTAATTAACTCTGAATTTAATAATATATCTGAACATGTGTTTTGAGGAATATAGAGATGAAAGGCTGACTAATGCCTAATTAAGTCTTATATGGTTAGGATTAAGGCTTGATTACAGGATTAGGCCGGGCGGTGCCCTAATTAGTAGTTGGGGTCGTCACGGGAAAAGGGAGATTTTAGAAATAAATCAACCAAATTGAATTAAACAAATTAAAAAGTAATTTACACAAAGTTTGTAACTATCAAGATTTAAAGTATCTGGCTATTCTAACCTATCCAAACCAATCCAGAGGCTAAGACAAAATTTGGAGTAGAATTATAAATAGAACCATAGGCCTCCTAGTCTACTTCTCTCTCTCTCTCTCTCTCTCTCTCTCTCTCCCCATTTCTTTTTTTTTTCTTTTGTTTTTAGTTTTAATGGAGTTTCTCATAGTTATTATTAGCCAGTTCATTTTCTACACTAAAGAATTGCTACATTATGGTTGTAAGTCTTTTATGAGATCTTGATTTTAATGGTTCTTTCATCATTGTTCAACACACGTCAATAATGGATTTAACAGGTTGTTTTTACGTATTACAACTAGTAATTCTTTATGTTGAGTACATAGTGGCCAATATGTTCCTTAATATAGAGTGTTCAATTCTATGTCTATAGTTATTGACAATAATTATAAAAATAGTAATTAGGATTAATCTATAGGGCATTTCACGAGTGGATGTTCTAAGTAGTTGTGTTGTAAGTTATTTATTATGCTACTTCGATAATATTGGCTTAGAATATGCATGATTTTCATTAAGTGTAATGCTATTGTATTTCTACGGAGTTGCGTTTTATCCAATGGGTGGATTTACAGTGATAAGAATGTGACATTTCCATTGAGTTTAGGAAAATCGATGGTTGGCTAAAGGATATTAAACTATTATTGAATTGTTTGAACTTATTTTTCATGATCGACAATTAATTGACTATAACTTAGTAATTACCTTTGGTCTAAGTTTTCATTGTTTGAAATGCATTCTTTAATTATTATCATTGTGTTTATTTAACTATTTATTTCTTTCTAAATAATGTAGTTAATTATTAATTATTAAAACGTGACAAAAAACCTTTATAAACTAAAGAAGGTTACGCAATCCGTGTTGAGACGATCCCACTAACCGTTACTACAAATTTAAAGTATACTAAATAAAAGGGTATTATTATTATACACGTTCAACACGTGTCAATTTTTGGCATCGTTGTCGGGGATCGAATTTAAATTTTCTTTGGTTTTTCTTTATTTATATTTAGATCATGGTCTCTAACACTTTTTACTGGATTACTTCTTGATCTCCTACTCTAACAATCATGATCAATATGAAGACTCATGCTATAAAAGTGTGAAAGGGGTAGGTAAGTCTAATTACGAACAATTTTTTCTAATTGGCGTTCTATTGTGATACAGATTAAACTTTTTAATTAATGAAGAAGAAGTCGAAAATGAAGTTAAAGTTATCTTTAAATGGCCTTATGAACCTTATGAAGAGATTGAGGTAGATCAACCTCTAGTTTTGATGAATCCACCTCCTATTTCACGCATACACGTGGAATTTGAAATGGGGATAGAACAAAAAGGGCACTTACGTTAGGGCCCGTCTCACTAAGCCCTGACTTAGCCTAATTCCCCTAATTAGGCACCTAATTCATGCAATTAACTTAACCTCAAAATAATTTTATTTTCAATCCATACTAATGCTCCAAAATTAAATTTATATACTTAATGAAACTCAATTCATGATTATTTTAATTGGAGCAAATTGAGAATTCATACGGATTATGTAATAATGAAACCGATTTATTTAACTTAGTCAAACTTCATGTATTTTCGTAATTGTTTTCTCAATTTTCTTCCCCAAGTGAGCAGACGGCCTTCATGGACTTGGAGACCCATGGCAAAGCCCATATCCTCCCTGGGTTTGGCAGGGCAGTGCCTTGCTTTGCAGGGCGTGCCCTGCCCTTACAGGGAGGGCTTGGAGAGCCCTTTCATGGCAAGGCCTGCCTTGCCATGGCAGGGACGCTCTGGGCAGTGCACTCGCACTGCCCATGGACCTCTATGGGCCACCATAGCAGCAGCCGTTGTTGCCGCTCTCTTCATTTTTTTTTTTCTTCTTCTTTGATTTCCCCAAATGAACAATTCATCATCACCACCCTCATCAATCACCATCACTCAATCGATTAATTCACTAAAATAAACACAAACTTACCTGAAACAACGCTTTAAATTAACGCCCATCAATTCCCTTTCGATAGCCAAGAGACACCAAGGGATACCAGTAGAGAGAAAAACGTCCAGAGGAGAAAAAATACCTATTGGTCTCGAACAACATCATCAACAACCTCCTCCTTCCTCTGTCTTCCACGCCCCAACAACAAAAACCTTCGACAATTTTTCTTCTTCCCCGTGACCAGTGGCCACCATGATAGAGGAGAGGCAGAGAGAGAGAGAGTGCAGTTTCGAGAGAAAGAGAGAGCCGAGAGAGAAGAACACAGGCGAATACGAGAGGGATGTGAACAGCGAGTAGGGAGAGAGATTGATGAGAGGCGAGACAGAGAATTGAAGATTATAGACCGAGAGAGAGTGAGTTCGAGTGCAGACGAGGATCGATGGGAGGAGAAGAGAGAAACAATTTGGATTCAAGATGAAACCCATTTCATTTCTCACTGCGTTAAGGGGTTTGGATGGACCAAATGACAGTTTTGCCCTTTAAATTTTTGGCCATCATTCACCATACCACTGCCGTTTGGTCATTTCATAATTTTTTTTTAAATTTTTTTTTTCATGTTTAACTCTTGTTTCTAAGCCAAAATTAAACCCATAAAAATACCCCAATTTCGTCTAAAATTTTAAAAAATATCCATGCTCTCGAAACACACGGACACCACATCTAAGCCTCATCTTGACCCTATTTCGCGTCAAATAGAGTATAATACATCAATTAGTCGAGCTAAAAAAGTAGTTAGTCAAGCTAAAACAAATTTCATGGAAGATCTATATACAAGGTTAGGTAATAGAGATGGCGAAAAATATATATATAGGCTAGCCAAATTAAGAGATAAAAATAAACAAGACCTAAGTCATGTAAGATGTATTAAGGACGAAAATCAAAATGTTTTAACGAGCGAGGAGGATATTAAGGAGAGATGGAGAAGTTACTTCGATAGTTTATTTAATGATGGTCAAGTTGATACCATAATAGATGAAAACCCACACCAAGAAAGAAATGTCAACTATACACGCAATATTAGAATTGTAGAAGTTAAAGAGGCATTGAAAAAAATGAAAATAGGGAAAGCATGTGGCCCAGATGAAATATCCATAGAGGTTTGGAAATGCTTAGGAGAAATTGGATTGACTTGGTTAACAAAACTTTTCAATAAAATTTTAAAATCAAAACGGATGCCAATGGATTGGAGAATAAGCACGCTTGTGCCAATCTTCAAAAACAAAGGAGACATTCAAAGTTGCTCAAACTATCGGGGAATTAAACTTATGAGTCACACTATGAAACTTTGGGAGAGGATAATTGACAATAGGCTAAGGAGAGAAACAACAATATCAGAGAACCAATTTGGTTTCATGCCTAGGAGGTCAACTATGAAGGCGATTTTCCTTGTAAGACGATTGTTAGAAAAATATAGAGAAAAGAAAAAAGATCTTCATATGGTATTCGTAGATTTAGAAAAAGCATATGATAGGGTCCCTAGAGATGTTCTTTAGTGGGTTCTAGAAAGAAAAAGAGTGCATGCTAGATACATAGACACTATTAAGGATATGTATGATGGAGTAGTAACGAGTATAAAGACATTTGGAGGAGCTACAAAAGAATTTCCCATTACGATAGGACTACATCAAGGATCGGCTTTAAGCCCATATCTATTTACTTTAGTTATAGATGAACTAACTAGACATATTCAAGAGGATATACCATGGTGTATGCTATTTGCAGATGATATTGTCTTAGTGGATGAAACTAAAGATGAAGTGAATAGGAAATTAGAACTCTGGAGGAATACATTAGAATCTAAAGGCTTTAAGTTGAGTAGGACGAAAACCGAATACATGCACTGTGAGTTTAGAAACACTAGACATCGAGATGACGAAGTGGAAAAATTAGGGGAAGTAGAAGTTCCTAAGGTAAACCACTTTAGGTACCTACGATCAATCATACAAAATGATGGTAACATTGAGAATGATGTCACACATAGAATTCAAATTTGGATGGAAGAAATGGCGAGTGCAACAGGGGTGATTTGTGATCGAAATGTTCCTACTAAGTTAAAAGGAAAATTTTATAGGACCGCAATTAAGCCAGCTATGCTCTATGGAAGTGAATGTTGGGCGGTAAAGCAACAACAATTACATAAAATGAACGTAGCAGAAATGAGGATGCTTAGGTGGATGTGTGGTAAAACTCGTAAAGATAGAATAAGAAATATAGAAATTCAAAGACAAGTAGGAGTAGCATCAATTGATACAAATATTAGGGAAGGGCGGTTGCGGTGGTTTGGTCACCTGCAAAGACGACCTACAAATGCCCCAACTAGAAAACTTGACTCAATAGAAACTGTAGAAATTCGACGAGGTAGGGGCAGACCAAAGTTAACATGGGATGCATTAATTAGGAGGGATTTGAATGGTTTGGAAAGCTCACCATCAGTTGCACTTAATCGAGCACAATGGAAAAGTTTGATCCATGTAGCCGACCCCAGTTAATTTGGGACTAAGGCTATGTTGTTGTTGTTGTTGTTTAACATTTGATCTCCGGTTCGTAACACGTGGGTCCCACCTCGGATGCTTAATTTCGAATTAAAATTTGAATTCACTTAATTAATCAACTAGTCAAGTTTATGAAATTCTCGAATTTCACAACTTAGAAATGTTACGTGGTGTTGAGAGTTATGTGTTAAACGATCAAGACTATATGGATACTCATGTGATAGAAGTCCATAGCACGTGTCGAGCGTGTACAATAGTTTCTCATGTTTTCTATTAACTTGTAGTAGTGGTAACTTTTTATTATTTTTATTAACTTAATTAATCTAGTCAAAAGGGAATTGAAATACTAAATAACTTAAACAATTATAATTACTAACTTAAATAACCAAACTAACTAAATTAATCTAAACAAATCAAATTCTTACTAAATTAAACAATATTCAAATGCAATTCAATAAAAATAAACAAACATGTAAACGAACCCCTACTAAATAATATAATACATTTGGATTACTTTCAAACTCTAGAACATCATATCTATTCATACTATATTTAAAATTATAAAACATATGGAATCTTGGAATCATTAAACCCAACTTCATAGTAGGTTGATAGCCTTTAGTCAGCCACTGATTTTGCTTAATTCGATGGAAATGTCACATTCTTATAATTGTAAATCAACTCATTGGATAAAATGCAACACCATAGAAATACAATAGCATTTAGTTCAATATAAATCATGCCCAATCTAAGTCAATATTACCAAAGCTACATAATAAACAATTTAGAACACAATCACCTAGAACATCCACTCGAAAAATGCCCGATAGATTAATCCTAGTTACTACTTATATAATTGTTGTCAATAACTATAGACATAGAATCAAAATCTTAAAATCACATAGCATATTTACAACTATGCGTGCAATACTAATCTCCTTTAGTTGTAATACGCAAAAACAACTTGTTAATTATGTGATTGATGTGTATGAATATATCTAACGCATTAAGCACATGATTCTTTAATTATAACTATTTAGTAATCCAAAATATACTACATTGTCTAAGGTTTGTTTAGATTAATAGACTATTCACTCATGCTGAAAATAAACAACGCATAAATATAATTAAAAGATATTATGAATGAATAAATACCCTAGTATAAAATAAAGCTCCAAAGTATCTTCAAACATATACAATAAAACTAAACTAGAGCAATAGGAAAGCCAAAAAAAAGAATTATGAGCATTATTTCGAAGCTCTATGGTATTTTTTATAGTCTCCTTATGTATATATATCATAGATATACTCAAATCATTCATACTAATCTAAAAAACCTGTAACCCACCTCAGCGAATAGTGAGCGATTCTTAACGTCTTTCAATTGTGGCATAATAGCTTATATGTATACTATAAAAATACTTAATCAATAGCTCTTATATCATAAGATTCATAGAAATCTATCTTGTTCATTTGTCAATATTGTTTCGATCTTCTACCCATTATCATGACTAAACAAGGCATTCAATTACTATTCATCAAGTAGTAAACTTAATACAAAGAGTATAAAACTAATTCCTTCTATCATAAAATTCACTTGGGTAATGAAAATAACACTTCCATTTAGAATCTATTACATATATATATATATTCATTTCCATTTATTTCCTAAGTAAAATAAAGAAAAATGCAATTCATACTTACTTGATTTCGGAATAAATTTTGTGAATTTCCGCCAACTTACTTGAATATCGGATTAAAAGTAATTCTAAACTTTTCTTCTACCTTTTTTTTTCCTTTTATTGCCATCAATTCCATAATTCACCGAAAATACCCTAAAACTCATTCTAAACCTTGTCCTCAAGGTTGAAAAATGAAATCTAGTTCTCATCTTAACAAACATACCACGTGAAGTATAAAAGAATTGATAAAATAAGAATAAATATGACAAATCAAGAAATTAAGTTAATTATTATAAGACAGAGTGCATAAAAAATTAATGAATAAACATTTCCATTACATAATAAGTGAAATAAATCTCAAACCTAAGCACTGAATAAAATGTATCACAAAGTATACTACAATAAACACAAGGTATCATTAAGAAAACATAAAGTATATAACCATTACCGAAACTACTTAGAGGAATCTCACAACATCCTCAGAGACAGAAAATTAAAAGAATAATAGAATCAATGTCGGCGTCTGGAAGTCGCGTCTTCATTTTCCTCCACTAGATCAATTCTTTAGGATTGGTAGCTCACAGAGGGTCGTAGAGGTGGTATTCCTGACTAGGTAATTTCAGAACATCAAGATTACTACTAAGTGGTAATCTCATCTGTGTAGACGGTATAGGAAGTGATGTGCCTCCTTTACGTATGTTTCTCATGGACAACGTACGCTCTATTCTGTAAATGCTCCTTGCTAGGGCTCTTTGGTTCTCCAATACCAGTTCTTGATTGCTGAGAGTAGTCATCAGATTGCATAAGATAGCACCCATGGAATTCAATTTCGATTCTTCCATGTGTAATCCTTCATAGTCCTTAGCAGGTTGCTCCATGTTTGGATTATTTCAAGCTCCCGAAATCCCCTCCAAGATTCTCTTCGTGTCGTCTTTGATTTTCCTTCTTCACTCAATTTTTCTTTTCACTATCTCAGCTTTCTCTCTCTCTCTCTCATCCTCTGTGTCCTCATAACCATTCACTCTACTATATCTCTCTATTACCTTATCAGTGATGGTCTTCTCTTGTAAAACATCCAAGTTCAGTCTCGCTATGTTTACTTCGTCCATCATATAAAAGGTCATAATCATCAAGAGAAAATGTAGGTCGTCATTCTTCTTAATGGTGATGGCACTCCTAATGGATTTATTAATGACTTTGCCAACATCCAAGTACCCTAACCCCATGAAAATGTGGTTAAGTAGGATGTCCTTGTAATTCATTATTTCGTAGTATTGCAGGCTTGGTTATAAGCTGGCGTTGATGAAATAACATCAAGATTTAGTGGTCTTCTTAGAAAATTTTGTTATGTGCTTATGGTACCCCCTCCATGTAAAAAAAACCCATCTTCTTGGATTGCCTCTAAACCTCCCCTTGTTGTCTAAATAGAGAAATGGTACTTAATTCCATACTCGGGTTTAGGGTATTCTTCATTATATTTTTAGTAAAAATCCTAGTAATTGAAAATAATAATTTATTTTGACAGTAGAGTAGTCCACTGTCCTCCTTCTAACTCGGGACTTAGTCTTAGTTTCAGTTCTTAGCGGTTGAAAATAATTAGTTACAGTAATTGAAAATAATGGTTTGGAAGTGAGAATGGTTTAAATGTGGCGAATTGGTGTTCAGTTTAAAAAAAAAACTCAAATTCGTTCTTAGCGATTCAGGGTCTAAAGTGGATTCTTTGAAGAATCGCTAATGAAATCATTGGAAATAAGCCTCGGTGACTTAACACTTTGCCGAGCGATTTCTAGTTGTACACGTGATTAAGTGAGAAATCGCTCACTTTGAATTTAAACTGAAAATTCTGCGAACTGCTACTAATTTACCCAGCGATTTTCAGTACAAAGGGGAATCATTGGAAATTACTGGCTTAATTTTACTATTTTTCAATTAAATCGATTTCCCCATTTAATTATCACAAATATATTTATTAACAAAGGTAGAAATATTCAAAATTCCAGAATTTAACTAAGATATGTACTAAATAATTTATTTAATTGCCATAAATAACTAATTAACATGAACTTAATGCATAAAATAATATAGTAAGAAAATAAATTGGCTCAATCAACCCCCTTACATGAAACAATTTCGATATTGAATTCTTAAAATATCCATATTATAAGAGTCAAAAGTTGTGAGATTATAAGAATAACTAACTAATCATAATACTAAACCTAAAATTAAAGATAGAATATGGGTTGCCTCCCATAAAGCACTCTTGTTTACTATCGTTGGCTCGACTGAACTACATAGTTCTAGGCTGGTTCTATAAATTTAAGTGTAGGATTATCCACTCTTATGCCACTCTAGAAAGTGATTTCTCGACCATGCACTCGAAAAGTAATCGTCTTGTTCAGAGTATCCATGACAGCTTGCAAAGTGGTTAAGAAAGGTTGTGCTAAGATTAATGGAGGATTTTCATAAATGAAGTGTGGCATAACCAAAAAGTCTGTGGGAATAATATACATGTCAATTTGAACTGGTACATTAGTAACCACACTAATTGGTTTTATTGAATACCCGTTTAGTAGGGCAACTTTTTTGGAAGCAAGTACATCTAATTCTAAACATTGTTTTATTGCTTAACCCTCCATTCTTGGGTTATTGTCTGTTGATTAGCAGTTTCTTCACCTTGCTTGTTTGTGGAGTTAGCATTTCCATTTTCCATTGTTACTACATTAATAGCATATATTTCAGCTTCGTGATGATTTAATTCTAACAATTCATTATCTATAGTTTGTTCATCATCAGTTTCATCAGATTTTCCATAAATATCTTCATCATTTAAAGGAAAAGTGAATTTTTTTTTCAAACTCCATAGACATTATTCCTTCAAAGATATTTAGTTTCATTTTTAGCTGTTTTAAGGAATGGCATTCCTAAAAGTATAGATGGGGACCTAGCTGATATTGAGTCTCCTATTTTCATGACATAGAAGTCAGTGAAAAATATTAAGTCATTTACTTGGACTAAAACATCTTCTAGTAAACCATAGGGTTTAATAACGGTACTATCAGCTGAAGTAAGGTTAATAGGTGTATTGGTCAGTGAAACTATTTTCATTGATTCATATAACTTGAGTGACCTAATGTTTGTTGATGCTCCGAGATCACACATAGAAGAATCTATCAAAGAGGTTCCTAATGTGATAGGGATTCCAAACATCTCTGGGTTGGAACATTTCTCAGGTATCTTATTTTTAATTAAAGAAGACTTTTTGTTCTAAGTTTTCTTTAGATTCTTCTAAAAAATTTTCTTTCGATTCAGAGAATTCTTTCAAAAATCCATCGTAATTAGAAAGTTGCATAATTGATTCCATCAATGGTTGATTGATTTCTATCTTTCTAAATGATTCAAGAATGTCTTTATTGATTTCTTCCTCCCTAGCATCAACTAATCATTGTGGAACAATAGAATGTGAACACAACTCTTTATTCAAATTATCAAAAATCTTTTCATTTTTGTTCTTATCAATTAATTCAAATTTTTGTAAAGATTTTTAATATACTTCAACTCTAGCTCAATATTATGGGTAAAACCTTTTAGGAAAAGGTGTAAGTTTCAATTGTTCAGCCATCCATTGTCTAGTAGGAATGGCATTAGCCATCATTTTTTTTCTTCTTCAATAGTCTTTTGAACCCTCTTTTTATTATTTTGTTTAGGTGTCTTGACAATTATAGTTGTGCTTTCTTATCACTGAATATAACATTAACTTGTGTTTGATTATTAGGAGCAACGTTGATCTGAGTAGACGCTTTAGCTTGACTACTCTTTTGAGTACTTAATCTATTTATTAGCAAATTTATTTGACTTAACTGATTTCTAAATTCATTAATGGTAGTATTAGTCTGAATTTGATTTTGAGAAATCATTGTGAAATTTTGATGACTTTGACTCACAAGATTCTGCAATATCTTCTCTAAATTCGGATTCAATGGTTGAGTGTTTTATTGAGGCTGCTGATTAGGTGTAGGTTGCATTTAAGCTTTTAGTCTATAAGTATTATAATTCTGATTTTGAGGACAATAGCTAAGATTTGGATTTGGTCTTCAAGGATAACAAGTATTATTACTATATTAATTTCTTAAGGGACCAAAAAAATTGATTCATTATTGCATTAACCTCTTTAATATTTTCTTCTTGTAGAGTTGGACACGCATCCGTAGGATGAGTAACCTCATTACTGAACTCGTAGGCCTTAACTAGATTAGATTCTTATTTAATTAATAGCTTAATCATCTTTGATAATTCATCAATTTTATCGTGGGTTGCATTATTTTTCTAACTATCCACTTCATAGAGTTTCTTACTTGAGGATTCAACCTTTTCACCATATTGTTTAAATTATTTTACCATTTTAGTAATTGCTTCTTTTGCCAAAGTAGGTATTGTTTCAAATAAAGATCCACCACATACTGTGTCTAGTGGTCTTTGATCAAAGTGATTGAGTCCTTCATAAAACATTGTAAAGCTCTTTGAGTATATCCATGTAGTGGAAAAGAAGAAATTAATATTTGAAATCTATCCCAAAATTCATTAAAGTTTTCGTCATCTTTCATCTTAGCAACTGTTATTTGATTTTTATAGTAACTATTTTTCTAGCAGGCATATATTCATCTAAGAAAGCTTCTAACATTTGAGCCTATGCGGTTAACGAGTCTTGTGGAAGATAGAACAACCAGTCTTGTGATTGATCTTTCAATGCAAAAGGAAAAACCTTAAGTTTGACTTGTTCTAAAGTTCATTCTTTCGGTTTCATTCCATTGACTTTATAATCATACTCCATTATTAATTTTCGTGGGTCTTCATTATTTTTATTGTGGAAGTTAGGTAAGATACTAATAAATCTAAATCTAAGTTCAAATTCAAGAAATCCATCTGGGTATGCTTTGCACATAGACTCATATGCTGTAGAATTTTGGTTTGTTTATCTAAAAGTGAGTTTTCTATTATTATTGATAACTATATTATCATTTTATTTATAATATTTTCATCAAAATCATTATTGTCATCTTCCATCATATTAACTAAAATTTCTCTAAGTTGTTGTTGTTGTTGTCCTAAACTTCGATTAAAAGTTCTATCAACTTCAGGATCAAATAGATGTAAAGATCTTGTTGAATTAAGACGACGAAATGTATAGACCATACAACGTCTATAATCCTTTAAAAATTGTATAAAAATCCCTGGCAATGACGTCAAAAATTGGCACATGTCGAGCGTGCACAATAGTTTCCAGTGTTTTCTACTAACTTGTAGTGGAAAATGAGATATCATCTCCACTGGGATTTTTGAAATCTTAAAGGAAAGTAACATGTTATTGTTTTTATTAACTTAATTAAGATACTAAATAACTTAACAATTATGATTACTAACTTAAATAACCAAACTAACTAAACAAATCAAATTCAAAATAAATTAATAATATTCAAATGCAATTCAATATAAATAAACAAACATCTAAACAAACCCCCACTAAACAATATAATATATTTGGATTACATTCAAACTCTAGAATGTCATATCAATTCTTACTATAGTTATAATTATAAAACATATGAAATCTTGGAATAATTAAACCCCACTTCATAAAAGGTTGATAGCCTTTAGCCTGCCACCGATTTTCCTTAACTAAATGGAAATGTCACATTCTAATCATTGTAAATCTGCCAATTGGATAAAATGCGACACCATAGAAACACGATAGCATTAAGTTCAATGAAAATCATGCTAAATCTAAGCCAATATTACCGAAGCCACATAATAAACAACTAAGAACACAATCCAATCACCTAAAACATCCATTCAAAAAATTACCTAAAGATTAATCCTAGTTATTACATCTATAATTATTTTCAATAACTATAGACATAGAATCAGAATCTTAACACCCCATAACACATTTGCAATTATGCATGCAATACTGATCTCCTTTAGTTGTAATACGCAAAAACAACTTATTAATTCTGTGATTGACGTGTATGAATAGATTTAAAGCATTAAGCACATGATTCCTTAATTATAACTATTTAGTAATCCAAAATATACAACATTGTCTAGGGTTTGTTTCGATTAATAGAATACTCACTCATGTTGGAAATAAACAACGTATAAATATAAGTAAAAGACATAATGAAAGAATAAATACCTTAATATAAATCAAAGCTCCAAAGTATATTCAAACATAGACAATAAAACTAAACTAGAGCAATAGGAAAACAAAAAGGAAGAATTAGGAGCGTTATTTCAAAGCTCTCTGGTCTTTTTATAGTCTCCCTATGTATACATGTCATAGATAAACTCAAATCCTTCATAGTAATCTAAGAAACTCGTTCTCAGCGATTTCTAACTTATACACAAATCGCTGAGCAAATCAATGAGTTTAGCTTTCTATACTCCATCGATTCAAATGGCGATTTATAGTACGTTCTCCAATTCGCTATGCATTCGCTGGCCTTCTTCTACTGCTGATTTATATGGAGATTCCTAGTGTTATTCTAAACCGCTGGCTAATTGCTGGTACATTTTTTCAATTGACTATTTTGCTTATCTTTCTTTTCTCTCCCATTTCTTCATTTTCCTTTTTAAAACCTAAAATTACAAAGATAAGAGAATACCTGGTGTAATATCATCATTTATGCTTAAAATCAACTTAATTTACACTAATATGTCTAATTATTGACTTGTCAGTCCAAGACGAACTCAAAATTCTGAAAAGGGCACGCCTATTTCATTTCCCAAGATTATGGTGAATCTGTTTGTTCATGACTACTCTCAAGTAGTGGGTGTTACATGAACTTTCAGGCTAAGTCTAGCTGATGACTTAAAATAAAGATGCTTGTTGGGAGGCAGCCCATCCTTATTTTATTTATTTTCATGAATTTATGTCTTTCTAGTTTAGTTTAGTTTAGTTTAGTTTAGTTTCATTTAATTTCCTTTATTTTAGTTATTCAACCATTTTAGCTAATCCTTAAACTCCATTTATTAATTTTTAACTGTATCAGGAAAGTCTTGAGGAGAAGGTAGAAAAAAATAAAATATGTTGGTATTAGGTTTGACTTTTTATTTAAATTTTATTTAACATGATTTGAGTTACTTTTTTTTAGGAAGTTGACTACTTATTAGGATTTTTTTTGTTTTGAGACTTGGTTGGAATTTCAAATACTAATCTAAGTCGCTACATTAGTGGCAGGTCTTTAAGTAGAACTCGAAAACTAGATTGTGTTTTCACTATTTTATTGATTTAACCCTTAATTGTAAAATCTCGGCCTCGCAAAATTTGGTTAAAAAATTCTTTTTTACTTTATACTCTTATTGTGTTATGGTATTATTGTTTTTAAATTGAAAGTTCAAATTTTTTTCAAAACTTTTTTTAAAAAATACACCAGCGATTCATTAGCGATACCAAATAACACTGAGAATCACTGGGTAAATCGGCAGCAGTTTGTAAAATTTATAGTGTAAAAATAACTCGGCAATTTGTCAGTGATTTACGTTTTATACTAGGAATCGCTGAACAAAGCGGTAGATAAGTGAGTCCAATTTTCAGCTATTTAACTGGCGACTTGTCAGCGATTCCACTTAAATACCAACTCACTGAGCATGAATCCGTGTTTTTAAGAATAGATTTTTTTAATCCATTTTGTCTAAATTCAACTTTCAACGGCTTGATTTTAATGTATTTAAGTGATTCCCATCACAATCTTAATCATTCCAAACCCAAAATATATCAAATTTGAGAATTTATAGTCAAGTTAGGGCTTGAATAAGTGAATTTGAATTGGAGCTTTAAAAAAGAAATTATGAGTGCTAAAGAGTCAAAATCTTGAGGGATTCACTCTAAAAGAGGTAATTATTCGTTTCCTTAACTAGTTTACTTGAAATTTTTCAATTTTCAACTAGGATTATTAATGAATTCTTGAAATATTTGACAAGTTCTTGATTTCAAAATGTTTTGTTGAAATTAATTTGATTTCTAAAAGCGTATGATTTTATCAATTTCAATGAACTGGAATGAGGTGTGTACAATGATTCTTGGCTTACATAATAAAAATGTCAAAGTTTTTAGTCTAAAGTATCACTTGAAGATGTTATTACGTAAATTGGTTTGAGTGAGAATTTCAACTAAATTTGGGTGTTTTTTTGAAAGTTTAAATTGATATGAAAGAGTTATTACCAATCGATAAAGCATTAAGAAATTTTAAAAGAAATATATTGGTTTGTATCGAGAATGTCTTTAGGAAATGATTTTTAAACAATTACTATTCTTATTCTTTCAAATAAGATTTTTCAACCGTTTATTCATATATTTTATAAGTTTTTCAAAAAGCACGTTAGATACATGAATTGTTTTGAAATGGTTGGAGATAGAAGTGCAGGAGGTAGTTCTAGGCTTTGAAAGACTATATTATTCAATATGTTTTGAAAATTGAAATGAGATGAATACTGATACATTCATTGATATGTTTTAGAGCCTACACTAGGAAAAAATGTGTAGATCATTTGATTGGAGCATGAATTTGAAAATTGAAACATTCGTATGATGCATATTACTAAGGAGACTTACTTCTTTGAAAATAATTACTCAACCATACTTAATTTGTTTTAAAGACTTTAATTTTTCCTACTGTGATTTTCATGAATATTTTGAAGGTTTTTATAAGTTTTGAAATTTTATTGATTCTTGAGCCATAAAATGTTTGGAAATATCAATTAAAAAGTTTTGAATATTTGAATTTATTGAATAAAAGATGAGATGATTTTTATGAATATTGGATTATTTTGATAGACTACTAGTGAGATTTGTTAAAATTTGGAATTTTTAGGTTGTTATAGAATGCAAACTATTCTTTGTTGATTGTAAAAATGTCAAGAATAAGTTCAGGGGTTTCTCATGATTGAATTCCAATAATTTGATGAATGAATGGCATGGTATTGTTTTCTTCACTATTTAAAAAGGTAAAGTTTGATTTCTTTACTCACATCACACATTATTTTATCGTAAAATATATTACACCATTTAAATATCTAACACAATTTTACATTTTATTTAATAGATTAAGTTTTTGGAGACTTTTGTTCATCTATATCCTGCGATTATATAATATATTTTATATTATATGTCATATTATTATATCAAATGTTACTTCTATATTTTCTATATGGTATTGTTTTACTCTTGACTTGTTCTTGAACCTTGAGGGCAAGGTTTTGGTGAAGTTTGGAGCTGTTTAGGGATGGATAGTATGATTTGCGAGAGATGAAGGTAATTTCTTTCGTTATTTATGGTTTGTGGTAAAAAGGTCGTGTTACTCTATTCTATTCTATTTTTCTATTATCTACCTAATTATAATTCATTGCATTTCCATAGTTTTATGCATTCATTTTGTTTCATGCATTACATTGTGTTTATCATGTGTTAAATTTTTCATTTTTAGGAATGTTTAGTGCATTTAGATTGCATTTTAAGATCATTTTGTTGCATATAGAGTATTCCCCAATGATAACTAATATAGTGGTGGACAAATGAGGATAAATGTTTTTAAATGTTGCCATTGAGATACAAGACCTTAGGTAGAGTTCATGTTAATTAAATCTTCATAGATTCCGAAACAGGTTTGCATCCTATTCAATACGAAATTTTAGTTCCAGACTAAGTTTAGGGAAAAACGTAGGTAATGCTTGTTAAAAAGGAAAATAAAAATACATAAAAGAAAAGAAAAAAATAATAACATAGTTGGAAAGAATACTTGCTTGACTATAGTGAGTGAGAAATGCTAACAATAGCTTTTCAATGAAAGCATAGACAGGTTCCAAAGAAAATGGTGCAGGGAACCTAGTGGAGGGAAAAAGGTGAGAAAAATATTCCAATAAGAAAAAAATCGCGGTATCCATAGGAAATGGAGCAGGGAAGCGTATGGAATGAAAAGAAAAAATAAATGAAAAAAAAGAGTGATATCTATGAGAAAGAAAGGTGGATGTTTATGAAAACTCCTCAAATAAAAGATTTAGCTCTAGTGCTCATAGCTAAGTTAAGTTGAGTTTCTTTTCCAACATTTGAATTCATAAATATATCTTATTTATTTGTATCCTATTAACTTTGAATAATCTCACGATTATGTTAGTGGTTATTGATTGAGTTAGTTATGTTTGTAGATTCTTTAGTATTCAACACTCTATTTAGAGATTAAATGTTAGCATTGCTTAAATGTTCTTGTATTGATTTGGTTCATCAAAAGATTGGAAAATAGGACTAGCCCTTAATGTGTTTAGGATCATTTAATTTACATTGATTAGTAAAGCATATTCAATAGTTCATTCTATTGCATTATAAGTTTTTTTAGGATTGCATTATTAGCAGTCTAGTTTGCATTAGATTATATTGCATATGTCCTATTTCTTTGCTCGTAATGTGCAAAGTCCTAAGTTTTAGGGTATTGGATAAGTCATAAATTATACACATTATTTAGTGCATTTTAGTATGTTTATTAGGTAAAGTATCGTAAATAAGGTCCTAATATCTTATATTTGTCTATTTCAGGTTTTTAAGGAGTATAATTGAATTCGGGGCGAAAAATGTTGTAAAATACAATATAATAGTCTTATGTTAGATTTACCTCGAAAAACATATTGCAGGGATCCCGAGGCAGTGAATTGGGGCCACAAGGCTTATGTGACGTGATGATGATGTGGCACGATTGAGTTGGATGCGTGATGATGTGGCGATGAGCTATTGGTGGAGAGATGTGTTATATGATGTGTTTGCATGACCCACCCAAAAGTGGTATAAGCTATTCTCTAATATGGCAAAGTGCAAGATAGTTAATGTACATCCTTATAGAAGTGTGTCTGATCTAAGTCGAGATTTGTACCATAATGACGATTAGTGAATGAGGTTGATCGTGTCACCTATTGAAGTCATCATTTTGTATCACTCTGTGGTGTTGTTTTGACCACAAGATCGTCCTCGAGATGAGTGTTAATCAGGTTGATTAAGAATAGAAAATCAAGAGTAAAATATGGGATTTGCATAAGGGAATCGGTCCCTAGTCAACCAAGGACGTAGAGGAGTCTTTACCATATAGGCTACTTGGCCATTTGAGATGAAAGGGAAGCTTCTACATACATTTCAACCAAAATAGTTTAGAAAATAAAGGAGAATGAAATGATTGGAGTGGGAATCGAACCAAAGCCTTATCCACAATGCACACATGAGCCAAACCAACCGAGTGGGACGCCCGAGTTTGAAGGGAAACGGAAGATTTTATTAATAAATCAACCAAATCGAATTAAACCAAATAAAAAGTGATTTACAAAAAGTTTGTAACTACCAAGATATAAAATATCTAGTTATTCTAGCTATTCTAAACCACTCCAGAAGCTAGGAAGAAATTTGGAGAATAAATATAAATAGAACCATAGGCCTCTTAGTTAACTCCCCCTCTCTCTCACACACTCTATATCTTTTCTTTTCTTTTTATTTCCTTTTTAGTTTTAATTGAGTTTTTCAAAGTTATTATTAGCTAGTTCACTTTCTAGACCAAGGGATTGCTACACTATGGTTGTAAGTTTTTTATGAGATCTTTATTTTAATAATTTTTTCATTATCGTTCGATACACGTCAATCACATATTTAACAAGTTGTTTTTGCGTATTAGAACTAGTAATTCATTTTGTTGAGTGCATAGTGGCCAATATATTCCTTAATATAGAGTGTTCAATTCTATATCTATAGTTATTGACAACAATTATAGAAGTAGTAACTAGGATTAATCTATAGGGCATTTCTAGAGTGGATGTTCTAAGTGCATGATTGTGTTCTAAGTTGTTTATTATGCGGCTTAAGAAATATTGACTTAGATTAGCCATGATTTTCATTGAGCGTAATGCTATCATATTTCTACAATATTGCATTTTATCCAATTGGGTAGATTTACAATTACAAGAATATGGCATTTCCATTGAGTTTAGAAAAATCTGTGGCTGGCTAAAGGCTATCAACTTATTATTGAATTGTTTGAACTCATCTTTCATGATTGACGATTAATTGACTACAACTTAGTTAGTAATTACATTTGATCTATATTTTCATTATTTGCATTGCATTCTTCAGTTATTATCCTTGTGTTTAGTTAATAATAATTTCTTTCTAAATAATAGAGTTAATTAGTAATTATTGAAACGCAACAAAAACCTTTTTAAACTAAAGAAAGTCAAACAATCCGTGTGGAGACGATCTCACTTACCGCTACTACAAATTTAAAGTATAACAAATAAGGGGTATTATTATTATGCACGCTCGACACGTGTCACATATCTATCGAGAATAGGAGGACTAGGGTGTTGGTGACCCCAACACCTACAGTGTTTCTATGGAAAACTATTTTGAAACCCATCTTTTAAAGTCAATGATACAAGACATGGAAGCAACGCATGGCTAGATTGTGGATTCCTAGCCTTAAATATGTCTTTATTCTCTTTTATACAACTATTTTACTTTCTTGTTTAGTAGGCTTTCAAATAAAACTCTTTCAAAAACCACCATTTTGTTGTGTTGAACTCAATTTGACTAAATCATGTGGATTCGATCCCATTCTTACCTCTACTACATTCCAGTAGGATTTGGCAACCTATTACATAATATATTTGATATGCTCGACATGTGATCAAATTTTGGCGTTGTTACCAGAGATTCTATTCGAAATTGAGTTTGACTTTTCTTTTTTTCTTTGTTTTTGCTTTGTTCTTTGAGTCTACTAGTTTATGCATGGTCGAATAACTCGATCTAAATAGATTGGTTTACTATTACCTTTTGATTTAGAAATCGACATAACCCACCATAGGTTGACTAGGGAAACTCTAAAAAGAGTCCAATTTTCCCTAACCTACTATGGGTGATGATGCTCGTCACGCTGGCGGTGATCGCTGAATTACCTTGGGGCGCATTAATGAAGATCTCCAAAATCTTCTTACTTGGCAGCCCCTTTGCATAAACTTTCCACCAAACGGTGAAGCTTTCGAACTAAAGTCCGGCTTTATTCACCTCCTGCCCACTTTCAATTGGTTAGAAAGTGAAGACTCGATTGCATTTTTGAAAATGTTTTAGAAAAGTTGCCACTCTAGGAAACTTCCATGGGTAGAAGAGAATGAGGTAAAGCTTAAGGATTTCTTGTTCTGCATATTACATAAAGCGAAAAAGTAGCTCTTGTATCTCTATCCTGGCTGCATTAAGTCATGGAATGACATGATAGATGAGTTCCTCAAGGAATATTTCCATGAGGATAAGGTGGACCAACACATCTTTAAGATATTCAACATTAAGATGAAGAACAATATGTTTTTTGGTGATTATTAGGACTGCTACAAGTGCCTAATTACAAATTCCCCATAACACGGCCAATCTGATAGGGCTATTTTCTAGTTCTTCTATGTCGGCATGTCCCCCTGGAGAGGCGTATGATTAATAACACTTGTGGTGGTCACATTTGTGTCAAAACCCCTATACAGATGAAGCAACTCTAGGAGAACATAGTGCAACAGTCATGACTATATAGGGATATCAGTGTTGACGGGCACCAAAGTCAATCAGTTGGAGCTACTACTAGCTCCACTGATAAAAAAATTGATCACTTGACTTCCCTGGTGGAATGTCTCATGAACTACGACTAAATGAATGTTAAAGCTTATGGATTGTACTCAGGCACAAGCTATGCAACTGATGGTCCTCAAAGAGGGTATGACATTCCTATGAACAATCTCATATCTTCTAAGATTGTCCAATTATATAGACTATGTATAACCAGTGATGCAGAGACCAATATGAGATATCCAAACGGGACGATGGAGAAACCTAGAGGGATGGTCGAGAATGTATCTGTCCGCATAGGAGACTTCATGTTTATCACAAACTTTTATGTGGTCAATGGAAATGATAGCCAATGCAAAAAGCTTTTATTGGCACTACCATTCTTGGAGACAGTTGGGGCATTGATCACAGTACAGTTACGGTACATTATCATCCAGATAGGGAAGAGGACGAATCTTTTTAGGATGGAAGCAAGGTCATATATGATGAAGAGAGAATATTCTAAGATTCTCTGTGCAGGCAATTTATGTCATTGATTTATACCTTGACTAAGGGAGGTAAATTCGTTGAGCCAATGATGTTAAACAAAAGTGCTACTGGGAGGCAACCCATGAAAATTTTGTAGTTTGTAACCAATTTTAATTTAATTTTGCTATTTTTCCTAACAATGCATGAAGTATTGTACTAAATTAGATATATATATTTTCCATCTATTTACACCATTTCTTTTATGTTTAGTTTGCCCAGCTTGTTTTGAACCTTAAAGACAAGGTTCAGAATAAGTTTGGGGATGTTTAGGTAAGTGGACCCTTAACGAAATCATTGGTTGAAGACCCACAGGTATAAGCGTTACATTTAAATACTTCTCAATTTACTTGCAACTTTAGTTGAATCATGGTGGTATTTCTCCCCTTTCTTCCCATTCCTTATCTTCAACTTCTTTCATCACTTAGAAATTTGTACAATAATTCATGTATGACTTAGGCGGTTCACTGTATTTACTATTTTATAGAGTCTTACCTACGAGTGAAACTTTGCTTTCGATTCTTGGAGTAAGAACTTGGTCAAACTGTTTGCCTCCAGACTTGAAGAAGTAGAAGAGCTTTTACACCTAGTTCACAACATTAATAGATATTTGGAGTACGGATGAGTCATGACTTGAGACCAAAATAGGTTGGTAGTCAAATTAAACTTGCAGGAGAGTTCAAATCTCTAGGATTTTGAAACTAGGACTAATCCACTTAGAGTATAATTGTTAAGATCTAGCACTTCTAAGAGAAAGAAGTAGGCTTATTCACCATAATGTGGGCTTGATGATTCTACATTGGAAAACTAACTTAATTTTACCAAAAGTGAGAAGTGCAAACATGAGATTTCTAAAAATTAAAGAGTCGGACAAGTTCTACAGGAAATGGGGCAGGGAACTTGATGGTTGGAAAAGAAATGATGAAAAATTAGTATCCACATAAAATGGAGTAGGGACCGTACAATAAAAACCATATAAAGGGAGAAAGTGAGGATCTTTAGTTAAATGAAAGGCAAAGCTTCATAAAGAAGAAACTCTTATAAAGAAGTAAAGATTTAGCTCTAGTACTTGTAGTAAGGTTAAGTGAGCCTTTCCAATGCCATGAACCAAATAATAGTCTACATCTAAATAAGCTATATGGACTCTTAAAGGTATGAAGATTTGCAAATAAGCGAAAAGTGGTGATAAAGTTCGTTTAAAAGGAATCTGTCTAATAAAGAGATAAATTTAGATCCACTACTTTGATAAAGTGACCTAGAAAACATATAAGTAAGTTGAAGGTTATGGATTTTAATGCTTCGAGTGTTAAAAAACGTTGTCATGGAAAGGTGACAATGTTTGTCCATCCTTTAAAAATTCTAAGTCTCTTGTTAAATAGATTTATAAAGTTTTGATTGAAAGGACTCCATTGTTTTGCGAATTAAGTATCAAGTCTTTAGCAAAAGCATCACTCGATTTTGTCGCAATATGTTTAATTTTTGTCGTTAGATAACCCCTTTCTTAGGATGTGCAAAGTTCTAAATTTAGAGATATTTGATGAGTCTTTATTATGCACTTTTTCATAGGTGTTTTGCAATGCAAATAAAATCCAAAGTCAAGTTTTATTGCTCTATATATTTACTTTGGATGTTCATAGGGTACTTGAGCATTATGCGCGATTGGAAAAAAATCGAGAAAGAAGTCAAACATTGCTTAAAATTCAGTAGATTTGACAGTGCTAGAGTGAACAAACGGCGCCAATGAAAACCAGAATGCCAAGCAAGGCCTCACTACATGACAACACACGACACTAAACATGAACTCATGGCACTAGCTTTTTAACAGACTGCACCAACCACTATGCTAGGTTCATAAATAGAAGTTCCATACCAACTTGCTACCCAAGACTTTCTATATGTCTCTACATCGGCACTTGGCACCGTACCCACATAACCACGACGCCGTGGACGTTGCCAACAATGCAGAATAAAAGTTTTGAGACTTTTTAGAATGTTCTTATTCCCGAGAGTTGCTATTATTTTACCCAAGCACGCCTATATAGAAGAGGCTCCTATATGAATGAGGACATATTGTATTTAAAGTGATATAGGAGTAAAGCAAAGTAAGGTAGCCATGTTCAGCTAGGCCCATTAATACCTAGGTAGGGGATGAAGCTCTCTAGCCATTAATAGGTTGTTTTCTATGTCTTGTTAGATTTTATATAATAATAGTGTTTTATTTCAATTCTCTATCTTTGTGTTGCTATTTTAACGATGTCTCAATGGTGATTTGAAGTTTGTATATTAATTACAAATTTCTAAGCAAAAAACCTTTGACTTAGGTTGAGTCCACGATACCAACCACGTTAAGAAGTGGCAATCACCTGACACACTTGTTGCTTTAGGTAAGTAACATTGAGAACTAGGCTAAATCTTGAGAACGATTGGCTAAGGTATTGTAGAGGTAGGTGTTCCCATAGAGCTGTTATTGTTACTCATGTGCTAAATCTTGAGAGCGATTGCCTAAGGTTTTATAGTGGAGTAAGAGAAGTATTTAGAGAACAGTTGCCCTATCTATCGAGAATATGAGGTCTAGGGTGTTAGTGACTCCAACACCTATAGCCTATCTAGGGAAAACTGTTTTGAAACATATCTTTTAAAGTCAATGACACAAGGCATGGAAACAATGCAGGGCTAGATTATGAATTCCTAGACTTAGGTATCTTTTTATTTTATGTTTTACAACTATTTTACTTTCTTATTTAGTAGGCTTTTAGATAAAACTCTTTCAAAACCCCCCAAATTTACTTTTCTATTTGTTGAACACAGTTTGACTGAATCTTATGGATTGACCCTGCAATTAACTCTACTAAATTTATCTAGGATTTGGTAACTTATTAAAGGTTATATTTAACACGCATGACACGTGATCAAAGAGGAGGGGAGAGCTTGAAATCCATAGTAGGCAACTCCAAATAACATAATTTGGGGGTAGGGGTTGGAATGAATCCAACTCAGAAACAACATCCTCGACAACAGTATCGAGGGTTAAAACACTCTGGTGGATATGAGTAGTGTTAAGATGATGCTATAGCAATACTTGAACTACATCATCGCCACTCGTGAGCAAAGCTTGCTCAATGAGTGGATCCACACAGTCCATGGTACAGACTACGAAAGAAACATCACTAGGGTATTGCATTGCATCGTAGATGTTGAACTTGATGACTTCGCCATCGAACTCCATGGTAAGAGATCCATCATCCATATATATCTTCATCTTCGCCTAATTCATGAACGGGTGTCCAAATAGCACTGATGAAGCATTGGGGAATGGTTCATCCTTCATATCCACCACGTAGAAATTTGTAGGAAACATGAATTCATTTACTCGGACTAGAATGTCTTCAAGAACACCAACGGGTTTGATTACTAATCGGTCTGCCAAATGAATGATAGTATCAGTCTCCTCCAGTTGGCCTACATTGAATGTCTCATAAATAGAGAGTGGCATGAAATTAATGGAAGTGACAAGGTCGCACATAGGGCTCTGAATATTTACATAACCTATAGCAAAAGGTTCTGAGGACATCCTAGGATCTTTGCATTTAGGAGCAAATTCTTTTGTATGATAGCCTTTACAGTTTATCCCATTTGGACTTTTTCGTTGCCTTTTAGTTTCCCTTTGTTGGTGCATAGTTCCCTAAGAAACTTTGCATTACTAAGGACTTGCTTAAGAGCATCGAGGAGTGAAATATTTATTTCCCTTCGCCGAAAGGTCATAAGAATTTCTTTCTTTCCATTTTTTTCTTATCTAGGATAATTCATTATGGAAAAGAGGTTTGACCTTAAAAGTAGGTGATGATTACTTTTGAGTAGTTATCATCTATTTAGTAGTGAACGGGGTCACTTCTAACTCATGCTCTTCTACATTTTCCTAGTATTGGCATTATATGGCCTATTGTTCACTTTAGTTCCCTCCAACTCTTTGCCACTTCGACGTGTAATTGCGTTAGCACTCATGTTAAGATTCGGTTAAGGTTGCAAAGACAACTTTCCCTTATCTTCAAAACGTCCTAGTTGTTATGCCATTCGGCCCATTTGAACCTTAAGGTTGCGGACCGTCGGATTGGAATCATTGATGGATATTAGTGTTAGCCTTGAATTGAGCAAGATCTCTAAAAAATTGGCTCTGCTTAGCTATAACAACTTTCATCATATCCTTAAGTGAATAAGAGTTATTGGAGGGTGCACGCAACGGTTGATCTTTATATATAAAGATCTATTAGTTCTCATTTTGAGGCTCGCAACTGAAATTCGGGTTGTGATACGTCGTCATATATGCTATGTTTTTATATACTTTTGTTGTGAACTCTGACACTTTTATCATCATTTATACTGATACATCTTTGTTTTATATTTTCAGGGTTAAAATAGGTTATTATATGAAAATGAGAGATTTCCCATAATAATTAGTTAAAAAAAGTTGAAAGAAGGCTCAACGCCTTTACATCGCCTCCAGTTGGTCAAACATCACCATGGAATTGCTAGGCTTAACTTACGCATATTGAAGATTTGCTTTAACTTGAACCAAGAAAAGGCTTACGAAGACCCAGGAGAAAATCGAAAGTCAAAAGAGTCAAAATACACCCCACACCCTTGGTAGCACCTTGGAGGGTACGTAAGGCGGTGTGACATCGCTGGACCCGAATCGAAAAAATTTGGCTGAAAACATAACATCGTAGCGATTGAGTAGCAATTCTTTAGAGAAGTTCCCATTATACGTACGATGTTGAATGAATGTAAAGATTTTAAATCTTAAATCCGGTGCATTTGTATGATTTGGTGAATCTATTCAGTTGTGTTTCCAACCCATATAAAAACTTAGGGTTAGATGTGCAAAAACGGGGGTCTCATCTTATTTTATCTCTAGTTCTTAAGTTTGGAAGAAATGAGCTCTCTGGATTTTTAGTGTTCATTCTTTTAAGGTATTATTTAACTTGTTTTATTGTTGTAATTAGTTTATATGTATATTAGTAACTAAGTCTTTATTGGATTGAGAGTTTTCTACAATTGCAAGTATTGATGACAAGAGGTTTTGTTCTTTATATTTATATATAAACCTTCAGCTGCTTGTCACAACTTAATTTCTTTTTATCTATTAATTCTTGAAATCATTATTTTGACGTGCTTTAACTTCCTGTGCGCATTTTAAATCCGATGTTTCGCCAAATTAAGCAAACCTCTTGACAAAACAGTCCAAGTCCATAAAACGTCCATAACACTTGTTTAGGTCACGCCAAAACTCTAAAATTCTTAACTTTGTCCACGACATACCGACATTTTTTAGACCAATTCTTTTACCATACTTAACCAAACATGAACCAATTCAGACCTAATCTCAACTTTGACCCGTTAACCAACACGTAACTCAAGACAAATTTTTGTACCAATTTCATTCTTATTTTACGTTACCACAAATCTCGACTTTTATGCAAACCGAGGCGAAATTCTCAATTGAGTAAAGTTGCATATTTATTTGGTCCCTCACAATTTAAGCATTTCTCAATAGAAACCTGAAATTACATAAGTCATCTCATTACTATATATCTCGAATTACATCAATCATCCTAAGACAAGAGATCTCAAATTACCAATTCCAACTCATTAGTCAATTCACTTAACTTTTCTTTAAACTAATTTGAAAATTAATGACTTTTATAACTTCCCCAAATCATTCTTTATTCATGAGTTCACCAAGAACCTCATTTCATTCACTTCAGTGCTAATCTCTTTCAGAATTTCTTCTTCAGTACTACTCCAGTTTCCACATTACCAACTTACTCACATTGGTTTCTACATTTCTTTAATAACTAAGATTTCTCTCATCTCAATCTCCATCAGTACTCTTTCCATACTTCCTTCATTACTTGAATAGAGAAAGTTATCCTTCCTTGAGTAGATATAAGCTTTTGTATAGAGATATCAACATATTTCATGATTATACTCTCATAGTATAACTTTTAACTTGTATCCTATACGAGTTTATAAATTTGTTGTCTTTTTTATCTCTACTAAATACATGTCTTTGACTTTTATCAAATTACAGTGGAAGAATATTCAATTCTTCAAACACATCGAATCAGAAACATTGTACTTTATTCAATATTTTCAACCAATACGAATAATACTTACTAATTTAGCTATAAGTTGAGCGTCTCTTTTCATTTCATTTGTATTTTAACCATCCATGTAGGCATCTTACATCAACTCCAATTTAAGATAACTTAGTACTTTAGAATTCACCACTTACTACTCACGTGGTTTAATATTGCGATGACTCATTTCCCTAAACGAGATACCGCCCAGCCTAATCCCATCATTAAGCCCTAATCCACGCCACGGAGGACTTAACAACGTATTAGTCAGTCTTTTGTCTCATTTAACTCGTTATACGTGTTTAAAATAAGTATTATTCATTTTATATTTATTCGTGATTTCAGAGTTAATTAAAAATTTATAACATCTTATTATTATTAGCAAAAGACTTAATAGGATTAGTGAAAGCATTATAAAAATACCTATTGTGGAAACCAGGTAAATAGATGATCACATGAAATTAAACTGAGTAGTACATGTATCAGTCGGGATGTTTATTCCCTCAATCCATTATATAATCCCAAAGTTATAAAAAATACATAAGTAATAATACACAAACTGATAACCTAGAAAAGTAGCAAAAACCATTCGCCGAGGGCTTAGAGGTAGTTGTCGATGTTTTCCTTCCCTGGTCTTCTACTCGATAGATCTGCAGCCATTGTCATAAAAAGGAAAGTAAGTACAGTAATGTAGAAGGTAAAACCTGAAGGCTATTCATCCACATTTCCAAAATATAAGAAGAATGATAACAGATAAGTGATTATATAGACATTTATATAGCACTAGTTTAGTAGTATATTTAGTATAAATATCCTGAAATGATCTCTAATTGATGATATTTATGTAATTTTAGGTATACATTTTATAAAGTAGACAATGGAGTGATTTCGGGATGAAACAAGGATAAAATGCATAAAAATATTATTAACGTCATGGCGAAGATGCTTGACGCCATGGGAGATGACTGACAGCGTGGGCAAAGCGTGGAGAACCAAAAAGAGAAAAAAAGTGAGACAACAGTGCCAGCGCCGTTGGCACAAAAGGATGACACCAGGGTGGACTACACAGGTCGTCGAGCATACTAAGTGAGGAAGATGCACACAAAGAGGTGAAAGATGTGGCGACGCCATGGCTTTACATACTCAACGCCGAATCACTTATGGACAACGCTGAGACGTAGAAAATAGAAAGTTTAGAGTTCTATTTTGTGTGGAATTGTCTATTAGGGTTTCTAATTATTTTTTAAAGTGTCTTACGACTATAAATAGGTATGAGAACATGGTAAAATCACCAATTGTCATTAAGAGCAACCAATTATCATAGTTTATCCTAGTTTTACTTTATTCTTGAGTATTAAGAAGAATTGTGGAAGAAATGATATTGAAGACTCACGTGTGGTTATTTGGTATTGTTTTCTTTAATTAATTGAAGGTATTTTTTTTGATCTTTCATTGCAATGAATACCATGTTGTGTATGTTTACTTCAATGTTGTGTGAGTAGTACATTAATCTTACGGATTAATGGATCCTATGGTATGAATGCTATGCTAAATTAGTATGAATGGATTATAAAGTTAAAAAATGTAATGGTTAGGATTTGTATTAATTCTAGATGTAACGCTACAAACATCTTAATCATGTGTTTATTGATTATAGGTTTTAGGAGTTACCATGACCATTGGACCTTTTAAGCAGGATATGGATGATACAACCGTAAAATATATAACATCGATAGATAGTTATTAATTATGGAGGCATGGATAGTAAACTTTATTGGTTATGAATCTACAGATTTGAAACTTAAAGCAATGTGGAACTTGCGTTATTCTTACCAATTGGTGGAGTTCTAGTTTGCACATTAAAATCTTTTCCGTCATGATAGTGGGTTGAAGTGAATTTGAAGGAAATCTATCTATTCTAATTAAGCATTGCACACACATAATGAAGATGTAGGAAGTGAGTTGAAAAGCATAGTTATTCATTACCTAGGTGAAGTTGTGAACTAAGATATTCTTAATATTAGAGTTAAAGTTATTTACATTGTTTTGTTGGATTAGAATAGTTTAGTTTAAAAACCAATTAAAAAGGGATTTCCTTAGCAATAGAGTAAACCAAACTAAGTATAATGAGTGCAATACACCTTTCCGTGAGGACAATATTCGTAATCACTATTAGTTGATCACATATTACTACAATCGAGCCATTATACTTACAGACACGATATCAAGTTTTTGGCTCCGTTGCCAGGGATATGTAGCCACTCTAGTATCGTTAGTTTACAAAATTGTTAAGTTTTAGTTAATGTACTTTAGTTTCTAGTTCATAAAAAAATGAATGACTTAATTTTCAAGTTTGACAATATGCACTTGATATTTTGTATTTTATTTTCAAGGAGAATTAAGTCATGTGTAATAAGGGAGAAAAGGACTTAGTGCCTTACAATAATGAGATTGATAGAACCAACAAAGGAAAGAAAATGAAAGAAATCAAGATGGTAGAGGATCTAGTATGAAAAAAACAACAGGATCGAGGGAATAACCAACCTGAAGGTGATCTAGTAGTGCAGGACAGAGTGCGGGGACAGAGATGTCTTCATGACTACTTGAAGCCAGAAGTTCAAGAGACTTACAATAGAGTGATGAGGCTTCTAGCCAACACCACCGAGTTTGAACTGAGACCATCTCTAATCAACATGGTGCATAATAGCATGTTCAGTAGCTAGCAAATGAAGATCCAGTTGCCCATGTAAAGAATTGCTTGGAGAAGTGTGACACCATGCACGTCATCGGAGTTACAAAGGAGGTTTATCATGATGATACTTTTCCTATTCTCATTGGGTGGAAAAGCCAAATCCTAGTTCCAAGGGTCTTAACACATGGAGTAAGAATTCATTGGCAGAAATCAATGAAAGATTTCTAGCTAAGTTCTTTCCCCCTAGTGATGGTCAGCGAAAACAAACTAGAAATCAATCAATTCAAGTAGAAAAATGCCGAGTCTCATGGTGAGGCTTTGGAAAGATTTAAAGAAATGTTGAGAAGATGTCCAGGACATGGATAAATGAAATGGGCACAACTATAGATTTTCTAATATGACACGAGTCACAACACCAAAACACTAGTAGATACCGCATCAGATAGTTCTCTACTAACCAAGAATGAGGACTGAGCATTAGATCTCCTAGATCTTATGTCTCAAAACTCTATAGCAAGTACTCATACTAGAGTGAGGAAACCAGTCGGCGTATATGAGATCGATTCGTAAGCTGCGATTATGGCACAACTATCCAACCTGAATAGTCAAATGGAAACATTTCAAATGGGACAATAGAGTCCACAAGTGCAAGTCATACAACAACTTGTTAATCACCAAGTCATGGTGGTTAATCCAATGGACATGTAGCAAGGAATGGAGCTTGAGGAAATCAACTTCATGAACAACTAGAGCTATGGAAAAAAACATCAGGCCGAGAGGAATGGCTCCTCAAAGGATTTGACAAGGATACATCAACCCCAACTTCTCATATGGAAATCTTGATAACGCACTAAAGTTACCTCCAGGCTTCGATCAACAATTCCGACAAGGGAAACTAGGGAAGAACAAAAAAATGACTTCGTTGAAGTTAATTGAGAAATTCTTGCACGCCATCGACATGAGCAACATGGAACGCAATGAGATGCATGAAAAAGAGATGGAAAATCTGAAGCAAGCTATAAAGAGGTTGAATAATAAGCGATCACAATCCATCAAGAACTTGGAGGTACATATTGGTCAGTTAGCCATTGCTTTGAATTCAAGGAAGGAAGGGGAATATCAAATTTACACTATTACAAATCCTAAGGAAACTGTTAGTGTTATTCACATGATGATCATTAGGGCAACAAATGAGCCAATGCATGAGTAAGTGATGTACAAGCCAAAAAGAGTCAACACTTTGGCTATAAGAAATTATTAAGTGATGCATGAGAAAGTAACGAAAGTGAGGCAAGATGAACTCGAAGGATTTAAGCAACAAAGAATTAATTCCTTGAAGAATAATAAGAAGGGGAAGAAGCAATGGAGAGCTAAGAAATAAGATGATGAACCTTATGAAGAAGCACCAAATGGAAATAATATCAAGGTTATTTTAAAGAAGCCGGAACTAAAATTCAAGTTCACACCGAGACTTAAACCAATCAAGAGGAGAGATACTGGAGATACATGAATACCTTTAAGAATTGATGGGCCCTCAGTTAATGTAATGCCTATAAAGGACATGCTACAAGCTGATTTGAAAATCAATTGTCCCAATACAATGGATTTGCAAGTAGTTGATGGTAACTTGGTACCAACAATAAGGAGAGTCTTGAATGTGCATGTGAAAGTAGGTAAATTCACATTCATCACTGATTTTGGGATTATGGATCATGATTTAGATGATGATGTGTTTATGATACTTAGGCTATCATTCTTGAACACTGCCAATGCAGTCTTGCACATGAGTAAGAAAATGATCACAATTAGTATTCAGGATGATGATGATGCTGAGAATATTTTCTTCATTGAAGGGCAAGAAGTACATCCAAATGGGAGAAATATCGATATCTCTGAACTACAAATGAAATATCTCGATTTTGACTCGGACTAAATGAGCGAAAAGGCGTTGGGCTAATGACATTAAACTAAGCGCTAATGGGAGGCAGCCCAGGGGTTTTAATTTCAATTTTTTAAGTTTCAGTTAGCTATTTATTTATTTTAGTTAGAACAATCCAAACATTTCAGTTTTCTAACTTTAGAGAATTTTGTGCTAATTGTGCAAGAAAGACAATTCACCGGGTAACATTTTATTGGAATGGAAAAGTCTAGACTAACTTAGTAAAGTATGTAAAAGAGCAAAGGAATTAAAGTGGTAAAGGTGAGGTACATGGAAAAATCCTGGGTAAGTTTTTATGGAATTTTTATATATACATGGCATTTCACACTGTCACGACGCCTTATGTAGTAATACATAAAGCCACCAATAGGGAGTTAATAAAAAATATGTAAAATCATGGAGACAGACTGGTTGACATAGTGTGTGTACACACATGACAGCGTAAGTATAAAGAGACAGTGCCAGTAGGGCGTCAAGTTGTGAGCAAGAATTTATCACAGCAGTCTCGCCATTATGGCCACGATGTGGCAGAGCCGTGCCTTATAAGGGATGGTGCTGGCATCGATATGGGGGATTTAAACCCCTTTTAGCCTATACTTTTCATACTTGAAACCAATTCCATACACCACCAACCCAACATACATTCCTTTAGAACCTAAGAAAGAGCAATTGTTAGAGAGAAAATAGTGTTCCTAGTGATTAATATTGAAAAAAAAAGAATATATTATAGATTTACACAAGGAGGAGTGCTAGGGCATTAATTTAAAGAAGAGATTCAAGTGAGCACTAGGGTATTAATTTGTAAACAAAGTGAGTGGGCTTGGATTGATAGAGGCTTGGAGGAGTATTCTACACCGAAAAATAGTTCGACGTAGAGGTAAGTTTACAATTTCATTTGTTTTGCTTTGAAGTTTTTGGAAATTCTTGATCAAATTGCATAAATTATGGATATGAGTTTGTTGAATAGGGGTTTTAAGTTGTGTATATTTAGTTTATCAATGTGTTTTATGGTGAACTAATATTTATCTTTTGCATTATTTGGCATGTGAATGATCCTTGTGAATGAAAATCTTTATTTTAGGTGTTTTGAAGACTCGTGTCATGCATTGTTGTGTTATGTGAATTTTTGAAAATGCCAAGAACAAGAAGGCAAGCAAGTCAAGTTAGTGAAATGAGAGCAAATGATTATGAAGAATCATCCTCAAGAGTTCGAATGAGGATGAACCAATACCTTTTAAGTCTAAGTTCTACATTAGCAAAGAGGCTAAAGAGAGATATGAGGTCATTGAGTATAGAGAATTCATTTGCAAAAGATGAGTTAATTTACCGACTAAGTATAACAAGAGAGTAAGCAATTTCATTAGACATCAGGGTTGGGAGCAATTCATTCAAGACTATAAGGAGAACAAGGTAAAAGGAGTGAGTGAAATTGTTTATGAATTTTATGCAATTGCAAAGTTTACTAAGAAGGGTAAGCCAGCGAGGGTGAGAGGGGTATTTGTCCCCTTTTAATGAGTATTACATAAATATCATTTATGGGTTAGAGCATATGAGTATTGTTGAAGCCTCATAGAGTTTCTCGAATGATTTATGAGAGACCCTATAACCTATATCCTATTAAAGCCATAGAGAGAGCATTGGTTGTCCAAGGACAACAAGGAAGGGTAATGGGAACTGAGATTGTGTCGAAGCACATTAAGAAGGGGAGCGTGAGGAAAGTTTATAAAATGTGGCACCACTTTCTTGTTGCTTCATTGTACCCGACCACTCAGTAGGGCGAGATCAACAAGCTAAAGGAGGTTTGTTTGTATAAGATTACAAAGTACGGGGAGATCTACGTAGGGGAAATCATCAACAAGAACTTTAAGGAGTCTATTATATCAGAGTGAGTCAAAAAAATTTTGTTTCCAATTTTGATAACCCGGATGTGCTTAAAGGCCAGAGTGCGATTGATTCAGGATGAAGAATTTGATATTGAGGCCTAAGCAACCATAGGTGAGGAGTTTATGCTCACCTTGAAATTACCTACTAGATACCAAGACTCTAAAAGAAAGAGAGAGAGAGAGAGTCAAAAGGGATAGACTTGAGGCTAAGTTGTTGGCCAAGGAGCAAGAGGATCACACAATAGTAGTAGTAGTAAAGTTAGCCCAAGAGTAGGAGAACAAAGGATATGGAAAGGTTAAGGATCACTAGCAGGGATTTGCTGAGGGCTACGAGATTGTAGACCTAATTATAGGAGAGCATGACTTAGATGGTCTTGAGGTTTTTTCACCACCTCCACTACCAATGGCACCTGTACCACCATTAAAGGACTTGACTCCATGACAGCACAGGCTGCGGATTGCTGAGATGAGGAGAAAGTACATAGAGGATAGTGCTTGGTATCATGAAGCCTTAATGAGATATAAGCAAGACCGACTGAATGGACAACGAAACTTCATGTTATTTGAAGATCATTAGAGAGACATAGCTAGATATGAGAAGGACAGACAAATGAGACCTACTGATAGGTCCATTGGCTTTCTAGCAGCGCCAAACTGCATGTTTGATCTTGACATGGTGCAGAGAAAAAGGGTAGAGCGTCCATTGACGCCATATTTTACCGAAGCTGATGATAATGATGATGTGCATTCCTAGAGTCTAAGTCTTAGGATTTCTTTTGACCTTGGGGAGATGCGAGATACATTTATACTGATTATTTTTTACATTTGGGATATTTTTTCACTTTGTTTAAATTTTAAATTAATGCATTAATATGATCTTGTGTTATTATGTTTGTGTGTTTAGTGTTTTCCATGTTTCTGGCTTATTTTTAAACCTTAAGGACAATGTTTAGTTTAAGTTTAGGGGCATCAACATTACACTATTGGTAGTATAAGAAAGGATGAAATAATGATAAATATTATAGGTATGATCGTAAAATTTTATTTTTGAAGTAGTAAAGAGGAAAACATGGTAGTTTATTCTTTTTTCTATTTACGTATTATTTAAATGTGTTTAGAAAGTATAGATTAGGTTATATAAAGTAATATGTAATGAATAAATAATTTATTTGCAAAATTCACGCCTTTAAATGAGGATGAGTAAGAATACAAGTGTCTTGTTGATATTAAACTAAAGCGAGTGTTATCAAATTTTTGAAGAAAATAAGAAATGTAGAAAACAATGGTATGATTTCATAATTAAAATCCTATAGTTAAGGAATCCCATAAACTTTAAACAAAAACAAAAAGAATACTAGAACACTTCTTGTGGAAAAGTTAAATCTCTAAGAAATTCTATAATAAGTATGAATCTTACTTGAATATAAAAAGTAAATAAAGACTTAGTACGAAAAGAAGAAGAAATATGTATTATGTTTAAATGAGAAGTTGGAGTTAACTTGCTTGATAAAGTGAAAGGAAGAAGTGCTACAAAGAATTTTAAATAAAAAATAGAGAGTCCCATAAGTTCTACTGGAAAAGGAGCAGAGATCTTGATGGTTGGAAAAAGAGAACAAAACGGAATTCATAGGAAATGGAGCAAGGGCCATGCAACTAGAAAACGTGAGGAGAAAAAGAAAAAGAGATAGATAAAAACAAAGAAAAGATAGGAGAAGTTAGATAAAAACTCTTCAAATAAAAGATTCAGCTTGAGTACAAGAAGCTTACTTGAGTTAAGTTTTCTTTTCAATTATATTAAGTCTTATGGACTCTTGAAGTGCTAAAGTCTACAAAACTAGTATGATCTATGCTTATTTGAGAATTCTTAAGCTTAATGACAAATCATGAGATTGTACACTTGCTAGTTGAGTTTCGAGATGAAATAAACTTGTGAGTACTGATGGTTTTTGTTGGGAACTATGCTTATATATGGCACTAGTTTAAAGTATATTCAATATAAATATCAAGGAATGAGCTCTAATTGATGGTATTTATGTATTTTCAGGTATACTAGGTATAAAAGAGACAATGGAATGATTTCAGGATGAAACGAGGATTAAATGCACAAAAATATGATTAACATCATGGCAAGGATGTTGTACGCTGTGGGAGATGACTAGACAACATAGGCAAGGCTTGGAGAACCAAGAAGAGAAAAAAAGTGAGACAACATTGCCGGAGCAGTGGCGGTAGCGTGCGCACAATGGGACGACACCGGGATGGACTACACAGGTCACTAAGCATACTGAGTGAGAAAAATCACACAAAGAGACCCAAGCTGGGGAAGCGTCGTGGCTTTTCACACATAGCTTCAGTTCACTTATTAACAGCACTGAGACATAGAAAATAGAAAATTTAAAGTTCTATTTTGTATGGAATTGTATATTATGGTTTCTAATTTTTTTTCTAAAATGTCATAACAATATAAATAGGTATTAAAACGTGGTGAAATCACCAATTGTCATTAAGAGTAACCAATTATCATAGTTTAACCTAGTTTTACTTATTTCTTGAGTAATAAGAAGAATTGTATAGGAGAAGAGTTTAAAGACTCATGTGTAGTTATTCGATACTGTTTTCTTGAATTAATTAAAGTTATTGCATTTAATCTATGATTGCAATGAATACCATGATGTGTGTGTTAATTTTAATGATGTGTGAGTAGTTCATTAATCTTAGGGATCAACGGATCTTATGGTATGAATGTTATGCTAAAGTACTAAGAATGGATTATAAAGTTTAAAAGTGCAATGGTTAGAATTTTTAAAGACCTATTACCTTAAGCTGATGATTAGTACTAATTCAAATCCTAATTAACCTGAGTTAGGCTCATGGTTAAGTCCGAGCATACCTTGGTTAGCATGTGCGTGAGTTTTCATGTTGAATTGTGTTTGTTTGAATTGCTAAACAAAATTATTTATAGGTTGTAATATAATAAAGGATTATATATAAGCCTATAATTGAGAAAACACACAATAAACAATTAATTACTGGTACACTAAGTGCGTAGAAGGGGTCGTGGCATGAATGTGCAACCCCAAAGACTCTCGTAAACACGTCCGGTAAATTTATTGGCGAGAAATACGAGAGATATATATATATATATATATATATATAGATATATATATATATAAGATATAAATATTAGAAAATAAAAGAATAGTTGAATTATATGGATCATTTGATTGTCTCGAATGGAGCGTAACTGTTTGATGTGTTAAAATTGGTGGTCACGATAAGGAGTGTCACTTTAACGCATCAACCACTCGATCAGTCACAAGATAGTGTGATCCGTATCTCGAAGAAAATCTATATATATACTTATATATAAACAAAAACCCATGTTTATTCCTTCATTTGATCGATTAACAGAGAGGTGAAGGTTTTGGGGTTTGTTTCGCATCAAGACAAGTCATTGAGGGAGTTGAATTAGTCTTGATTGAGCAGCTTAATCGAATTAACAACCAGAGAGCATCACTTTAGTATGATTTGTTTCCATGTTAGTTAAAGTTCAATTGGATAGTGATGCTAGAATCATAGTTAATTATGTTGTTTGGTGATTGGTTTTGGTTTGTTACCTAATTGGAGGTCCTCCATGATGGATTTTGGGAGCTCTTATTGTTGTTTAACTGATTTATGGATGGAACAATAGCTGCTGCCCTATGTTCCATCAAGATAGTATAGGGTGGAGCGCACTCCACCTAGCATAGGAACGGCTCCCTTCATCAACTGTGATGAACACAGTCGGTGGAGCGCACCCTACCCATTGAGGGAGCGTGCTCCCACCCTAAAAACAACATTATTTCTATAATTTCATGAGTATTTCTAGTGAACTTAGGGACTAGATTATGGGTTCTAGTTATAGGGTATAAGACCTATATTGATTATCAATGGTCTATGATAGGTGTTGGATCCCTGGGAAAGCTTGAGTGCCCAAAAAATTTAGGATTTTAAAACAAAAACCTAGACCGAGATAAGTATGGATTCGCTTATTTATCAATATTACTTGGCTATCTTAGTATATTTAATTCATATAGTTTGAGAACTTAAATGGGGGATTTTGTACACTGTGAAGTTTTAAATTAAACAAAAAATGATGTCTAATGTGATCTACGAGAGTAACTCGCTGGCTGAGAACAGGTTGTATAGGACGCAAGGTTGATCTCCCAGACTATGCATGACTCCTATTTAGTTAAATAGGTTGCATGGGTTATACATTCACTAGAGTGTATCAATAGAACCATTAGGCATTAATGGATTAACTAGACAATATATCGGCCAATATGTTGGTCTACTAATCGCATTAATGGGGTCAGTAGGTAATCAAACCTAGTTTTATAAACAAAATGGGGATCACAGTGTAATAGTCCATGATAACTCGCTTTGCATCGGTTATGTATTGATTTATATGTTTTCCATATTCTTGTTAGTTAACATTGGTGCATATTGTTATTGCATAATGTTCTTGATTACTATATGGAATGTTGATGGTTAATGTGAATCCTTACTTACTGAGAAAGTTGGAGCGGTCACCCAAATTTAATATTTCAGGTTCGCAACCCGGCGTTTCAGTTAAGGGAAAGGAGAAGATTTAACTGTATTGTATCTTCTCTACTATGTAATGAGTCTTCTTGTACTTATGTACATTGTTTGACATATTTTGATGTATATAAACAGGGTTGGGAGGTTTATAATCATGGTTTATGGGTTTTGATAAACTTTGTATTACCGTATATTGTATATATATCGAAAAAGTATTAATTTTCCATTGCGTATACTTTGATTTGTTTATTTAATATAAATATGCAAGTTGAGTTTATCAGGAACTAACTGAGAGGCTGTTGGCTCTAGTTAAGTCTGGCTGGGTTACTGAGGCTTAATTAGGGTTTTAGGTCGAGTATCACCTTAATCGAGATACGGGATGCTACAGCTTGGTATCAGAGCCCAAGGTTTATCACTTTTGAATAAAGTGGTAAGATGGATATTGTTTGGTATCATGGATAAGGTTGTGACCCTAATTTCACTTTTGAATGATTTTCTTAGTGAATGATATCGTAATCTATTGTACTGGAACCTAAGTTTATTAACTTCGAGAATGTCTCAAGTTACGAATAAGCTTAGGGTTTGATAAATAGTTTTCATCATGTTTTGGGGGGAAAATGAAAATGAAAACATTATTATACGTTCTTCAATGCACATATTGTTATTTATTTTATAGATATGATTTTTTTGTGTTCTCTGAATGTTACCTAATGATCTCCTTTGACTTTAGAATCTAATGGCAGATCCGGAAGAGGGTTCACGGAGAGTAGAACCTCAAGGTAATAGGGAATCAAAGGATCAATGGAAATTTAAGATTGAGCAGCAAATAAAGGAATTGATAGAGTTTAAGGTGAAGTTGATGGTTATGCCGATGGCTCAGATGGGACCACTAGTACTGCAACCCGAGGCACAACCTACGACTTTTCTCAAGGTTAGCAGAGCTGAAGGAGGAGCTGAGACAATAGCAGCTCCAGTCCAGCCAGTAGTACCACGTATTCAGGTATCGGAGACAACTGCCAGGGTGCCTGTGGATTTTGAGGAGGCCGCATTTCTTAGGACTCGCAAAGAGTTCATGAAATATGATATTATGAGATTTAATGGCACGACAGAGGAAGGGGTAGCTGAGACCTGGATCCTAGAGATGGAGCAACGATTCATTGCCATAAATGTTGAGGATCGGTTTAGGGTCAAACAGGTTACCTTTTTAGTGATATATTTTGTAAGGAAATGGTGGAATTCCCTAGAGAGAGAAGGGAAGATTATTACCACTTGGCAACAATTTAGGACTGTATTTTACAGGCTGTTTTTCCTGAAGTCAGTCAAGAATAGGAAGAAGACTGAATTCGTTCAATTAAAGCACAGAGCTATGTCTATACGGGATATGAGAGGAGGTTCATTGAGTTGAGTGAATTTGCTCATGAGATGGTAAATTTGGAGGAGAAAAAGATTTATTTGTTTCTTGGTGCATATTTGCACATCTTCGCACTCTCTATGCCTTTATATTTGAGAATGCGTTGGAGGAGGAAACAACCATTCTAGCAAGACCTTCTGGAATAGTAGTCGCACCACCACCACTACCACAATATCTTGGAAGTTAGAGAGTCCTAGAATTTTTTCATTTTCGGCTAAAGAAGAAGTAGAGGAGTATAGCTGGTACAACTTTACAACTAGGGTTTGCAGGAACAATTTTTATTAGTGCACCGGTTCCACCAGTTTCTTAAGCTTCAATAGCCAAAACACTTTTACTGCCATCCCAGTCCGAAGGTAGGGGTAAAGGCCGAGTATAGTCTTCAAAGAAACTGAGTGGAACAAGGCAGGTTTATCAGGCCAGTGTTTATCCTCAGAGGTCTTCGACGATTAGCTAGAGTTGTGGGCAGACGGGGCATATTCGGAAGGAGTGTTCCATGTCACCAGCCACTTGAGTAGGCAGTACAACACCACCTGGATGAGGGCAGACTTATGCATTGGCTGAGGTAGACCCGACGGCTAATCGAAGGCTTGTGGAAGGTATATTGAATATTTGTTGTTGACATATGCATTTTTAATCGATGTTAGGTCTAAAGCTTCTTTTTTTGCTGGTGTCATGGTTGATGAGTTGAAATTGAAACATGAGAGAGCCAATACACTGTTGATTTTGAGCATAGCAGTGATTGAGAAGGTTTATCCTAACCTGATCTACGAGAGATGTGTAGTCAAAATTGGGGAGAATGAAGCCCATTGATTCGAGGTTAATGGAGTTCCTAGAACTTGATGCCTTACTAGGAATGGATTGGTTGTCAACATACCATGCCAGCATTGAGTGTTTCCATAAGACAGTAATTATTTAGATTCTAAACCTTTATGAAATTATCGTCTATAAATGTTATAATCCTTCATGATTTGTGACTGGTGGAAGGGAAGCTACTCGTCGAGATTTAGAAGTTATGGTGGGTGTTGTCGCATTAGGAGAGCCTAGATAGGCATTTAAGGTTAATGAGATACCCGTGGTTTGTAATCTTTTAGAAGTTTTTCCATCGGATTTGTCTAGACTTCCACCGCTACGTGTCATTGACATCATCATTGATCTTATTCCTGGTATCAAACCTATATCTATTCCTTCGTACCTTATGGCACCAAAGAAATTACATGAGTTGTACACTCAGCTTTAGGAGTTGCGACAGAAGAGGTTTATCCCTCCTAATATATCACTATGGGGTGCACCGGTTCTTTTTGTGAAAAAAGAAGGACGAAACCCTACGAATGTTCATTGATTATAGACAGCTAAATAGGGTGACTATCAAGAAAAAATATCCATTGACTATGATTGAAGACTTGTTCGATCAGTTGAAGGGTGCCAAACACTTTTAGAAGATTGATTTGAGGTCTGGTTATCATTAACTAAGGATCAAGGACGAGGATATCTCGAAGATAGCTTTCAGTACTCATTACGGGCACTTCGAGTTTTACAGTGATGCGATGTTTGGGCTCACTAATGCTCCTGCTATGTTCATGGATTTAATGCATAGGGTGTTCAAACCCTATATTTACAAGTTTATCATCGTGTTTATCGATGATATTTTCATATATTCGAAGATGAAGGAAGATCATTCGCATCTCATCAGAGTTACATTGCAGACTCTGAAGGATAATCGGCTGTATGCCAAGTTTAGTAAGTGCAAATTCTGGTCTTCAGAGGTAAAATTTCTTGGACATGTGGTTAATGATGAGGGTATATCTATTGATCCAACGAAGGTTGAGGAAATTACAGATTGGCCTACTCCTACCATAGTGTTAGAGGTTTGGAGTTTTCTGGGGTTAGCGCGTTATTACAGACAATTCGTTGATGGATTCTCTCGTATTGCTCTGGCAATAACTTAGCTAATATAAAAAAACGTTGATTTTGTTTGGTAAGATAAGTGCAAAGCTGCCTTTAAAGGTTTAATAACAGATTGACTACGACACTGTTCTTAAATTATCCGAATCGGGGAAGGAATTGGTGATTTATATTGATGCTTCTCATTCAGGCTTAGGCTTTGTACTAATGCAGGAGGGCAGGGTTATAGCTTATGCTTCAAGGTCACTCAAGGTTCATGAAAGAAATTGTCCATTTCATGATCTTGAGCTAACTGCAGTTGTTTTTGCTTTGAATATTTTGAGGCACTATCTATATGGTGAGAAGTTTACAATATTTTTAGATCATGAGAGTCTGAAATACTTGTTTACTCAGAGTGAAATGAATATGAGGCAACGTAGATGGCTTGAGTTTCTCAAGGATTATAATTTCACTCAGAATACCATCCAGGCAAAGCAAATGTGGTTATTGATGCCTTGATAAGGAGAAAAACATTCATAGAGAACGTAGCTACTTCCAGAGCTTCTCTCTTTAGACTTCTTGAGGAAGCTTTAGGGATGATGATTTGTGAAAGTCCAGGTGGCACATCATTAACTAAGAGAGCTAGTTCTAAAGCTATTAATTTGTTCTTTTATGCACAGATTCGAGCTGATTCGAAAATGATTCAATGGGTGACTGATAGTTAGAAAGTTAATCAGGATTATATAACTCGTCAGGGGTTAGCGACTAGTATAGATCATCCTAATTGGTCGGTTTCTGACGATGGTGCGTTATGATTCAGGGATAGATTGTGGATTCCATCTCAAGATCAGTTGAGGCAGGAATTGCTACGAGAAACTCATATATCTCTTTACACTATTCATATAGGTAATACTAAGATGTATCGCAATATGAGATGTGCTTATTGGTGTCGTGGGATGAAGACTGACATTGCTGAGTTGGTAAAGAGATTAGAGATATGCCAGCAAGTTAAGGTTGAGCATAGGAAACTTGGAGGGTAATTAAATTCATTGCATATTCCTAAGTAGAAATGGATTTATATATTGATGGATTTTGTTTTTTATTTACCTTTGAGTCAGCGTAAGAACGATGCAGTTTCGGTTTTAGTTGATAAGTTGACAAAGTCTGCGCATTTCTTGCCAGTTTCTATGAGAGATCCTCTTGACCGCTTATGTAAGGTGTACGTACGGGAGGCCTTGAGATTCCATGGAGTTTCAGTGTCGATTATTTCGGATAGAGGTTCGAGATTCACATCCAGACTATAGAGTGAATTATAGAGACAGTTGGGAACTATTCGTAACCTTAGTACGGTATACCATCCTCGGACAAATGGATAGATAAAGCGATTGATATTAGTGCTAGAGGATATGCTTCGAGCTTGTGTCTTAGAGTTTGGTGGTAATTGGGAGAAATATATTCCTCTGTATGAGTTTTGTTATAATAATAGCTATCAGGCTAGTATCCGAATGGCTCCTTTTGAAGCTCTCTATGGTCGACCTTGTTGTTCACTTGCGTGTTGGGCAAAGGTTGGAGATATAGTTTTGTTGGGGCTGGAGTTTATTCAAGACTACATAGAGAAAATACAACAGATTCGCCAGCACTTGACTATAGCACAACTCAGACAAAAGAGATACGCCGACAAACATTATAGGTTTTTGAAGTTTTCAAAAGATGATTTTGTCTTGTTGAAGGTCTCGCCTATGAAAGGCTAATATGGATTTGGGTTACGAGGTGAGGTAGCTCCAAGGTACATCAATTTGTTCAGGGAATAGGAAAGGATTGGTCATGTTGCTTACAGGTTTGAGTTACCTCCTCAGCTCGCCAAAGTTTATAACGTCTTTCATGTGTCCATGCTTTGTAAGACAGAGACTCATTTCACTCCAAGAATTGATTGGAATAAATTTGATCTTCAGGAAGACTTATCTTATGATGAGCAGCCGTTCCAGATACTTGATCGTAAGATTCAGAGGCTGAGAACCAAAGAGATTCCTTTGGTTAAGGTGAATTGGCAATTTCATGGAGACAAGGAACTAACCTGGGAGCGGGAATCCAACATGAAGAAGCAATATCCATTTCTATTCGAGACTACAGGTAACTTTAAGTTTACTTTAATTTAGAGCATGAAATTGCTTTAAATTGGGGAGACTGAAATGACTTGTTACCTTAAACTGGTGATTAGTACTAATCCAAATCCTAATTAACTCGATTTAAGCTCGTTGTTAAGTCCGGCGTATCTCGATTAGCATGTGCGTGTGTTTGCATGCTGAATTATGTTAGTTTGAATTATTAAACAAAATTATATAAAGGTTGTAGTATAATAAATGATTATATATAAGCCTATAATTGAGAAAATATGCAATAAATAATGAATTACCGGTACACTAAGTGCGACGAGGGATTTGTTGCATGAATGCGCACGCCCATTTACATTCGTAGGCACGTCCGGTGAATTTATTGGCGAGAACTACAAGATATATATATATATATATATATATTTATATATAGGACATGAACAAATATATATATTAGAAAATAAAAGAATAGTTGAATTATATGGATCATTTGATCATCTTGAATGGAGCGTAAGTGTTTGATGTGTTAAAATTGGTGTCACGATAAAGAGTGTCACTTTAACGCACCAACCACTTGATTAGTATCGAGATAGTGCGATGCGTATCTTGGAGAAAATCCATATATATAAAAACTAAACCCATGATTATCTCTTCAATCGATCGATTAACAGAGAGGTGAGGGTTGAGGGGTTTAATTCTGATCAAGAGAAGTCATTCAAGGAGCTGAATTAGTCTTGATTGAGGAGTTTAATCGAATCAACAACCAGAGAGCATCGCGTTGGTATGATTTGTTTCCATGTTAGTTAAAGTTTAATTTGATAGTGATGCTAGAATATCTCTTTATTATGTTGTTTGGTGATTGGTTTTTGTTTGTTACCTCATTGGAGGTCCTCCCTGATGGATTTTAGGAGCTTTTGTTGTTGTTGTTTAACTGATTTGTGGATGGAAAGTGGCTGCTGCCCTGTGTTCTGTCGAGACAGCACAAGGTGGAGCGCGCTCCACCTACCAGTGGAGCGCGCTCCCTTTATCAACTGTGATGAACACAATTGGTAGAGTGCGCCACACCCATTGAGGGAGCGCGCTCCCACCCTAGAAAATTGCAGTATTGCTGTAATTTCATGACTATTTCTAGTGGACTTAAGGACTGGATTAAGGGTTCTATTTATAGGTTACTTGACCTATATTGATTACAAATGGTTTATTATAGGTGTTGGATCCCCAGGAAAGCTTGAGTGCCTGGAAAAGTTAGGATTTTTGAACGGAAACCTAGACCGAGGTAAGTACGGATTCGCTTATATATCAATATTGTCTGGCTATCATAGTATATCTAGTTCATATAGTTTAAGAATTGAAATGGGGGTTTATGTACACTGTTATGTTTTAAATTAAATGGAAAATGGTGTATAATGTGATCCTCTAGAGTAACTCCTAAAGGTTGATACCATGTTGTATAAGACACTACTCAGTTAAATAGGTTGCATGAGTTACATATTCACTAGAGGGTTTCGGATAGAACCATTGGGCATTAATTGATTGACTAGATAACACATCTGCTAATATGTTGATCTACCAATCGCATTAATGGCATAAATGGGTAATTAACCCTAGTTTTATAAATAAAATGGGGATCACAATGTAATAGTCCATGATAACTCATTTTGCATCCGTTATGTGTTGATTTATATGCTTTCCACATTCTTGTAATTTAACATTGGTGCATATTGTTATTGCATAATGTTCTTCATTACTATATGGAATGTTGATGGTTAATGCGAATCCTTACTTACTGAGCAAGTTGGAGTGCTCACCTAAATTCAATATTTTGGGTTCGCAACCCGACGTTTCAGCTAAAGGAAAATGAGAAGATTTAGGTGTCTTGTATCTTCTCTACGATGTAATGAACCTTCTTTTACTTATATACATTGTTTAACATATTTTGATGTATATAAACAAGGTTGGGAGGTTTATAATCATGGTTTATGGATTTTGATAAACTCCGTATTACCATATATTTTATATATATCGAAAAAGGTTTAATTTTTCGCTATGTATACTTTGATTTGCTTATTCAATATAAATATAGAGGTTGAGTTTATCAGGTACTGACGGAGAGGCTGCGGGCTCTAGTTAAGTATGGCTAGGTTACTGGGACTTAATTCGGGTTTAGGCCAAGTATCCCCCTAATTGAGATAGGGGATGCTATAGAATTTGTATTGATTCTAACTGTAATGCTACGAACATCTTGATCACATTTTTGTTGATTAAAGTTTTAGGAGTTACCATAGCCTTTGGAGCTTTTAAGCCGGAGACGGACTATACAACTGTAAAATGTAATATCGATAGATAATTATTGATTAGGGAGGCACGGATAGTAAACTTAATTGGTTATGAATTTGAAGATTCGGGACTTATAGCAATGTGGAACTTATGTTATTCACACCGATAGGTGGAGTTCTAGTTTGCACATTAGAATCTTTTCCTTCATGACAGTGGGTTGAAGTGGATATGTAGGAAATCTTTCTAATATAATTAAGCATTGCATACACATAATGATGATAAAGGAAGTGGGTAGAAAAGCATAATTATTCATTACCTAAATAAAGTTGTAAACTAAGATATTCTTCATATAAGAGTAAAAGTTATTTACATTGTTATGTTAGATTAGAATAGTTTAGTTTAGAAACCAATTAAAATGGGATTTTCTTAGAAGTAGGGTAAATATGACTAAGTATAATATGTGCAATACACCTTTCCTCGAGGGCGATATCTATAATCAACATTAGTGGATCACATTATTATTACAATCTAGCCGTTATACTTGCGAACACGATATTAGTAACTAATAACATATAATAGCTATGAATAAGCAGAAGCTAAAAGGAAAGTATGCAAATAGTTGCCAAGCTTCTAAAAGGAATGATAGACAAAATGATCATGCAAATCTAGGTTTGGTCACTCGACATCCCCAAGGACTCTACCTCGTGTGTCGCACTACTAACATCAGCTGTATGGAGTGCCGACATCCTAAGGGACTCTAACCTTGTGAGCCGCACTACTCATGAATTAAGTAAAACATCAGCTATGTGGAGTGCTGACATCTCCAGAGACTATAACCCCAAGTTTTGTATAACTTATAAAGTCAGGGTACCTACAAAGGTGGACTCCTCAAGTCATGCCTATCGAAGAGTTCATGTTGAAGCTTGTATAGACAAGTATCCACAACAAACATATTTACATACTTACACCAATAAGAGAGTAAAAAATAGTCATAGCATGCTATTTAGTAGACAATCTAATAGCTCAGAGTTCAAAAACATTAAAGGAATCCAATCATAGAACGAAGTCAAGACAAGAAATGTCATGCAATAAGTCATTACACGACGATTATAGCCAAAGAAATCATTGACACGAAACTATATATAAGACATGGCATTAGGAATATAAGATCAACATTAAAACACTCCAAATGATTGTATATTAATTCAATAATGGAATGGAATGGAGAGAATCGCCTCAACAAGTTTACCTACCTCAAATGCACGTAATTCCTAGTCTATACCGACTTTGACAACTCCAAACTAGCATTCCACACCCCGTAGGTCCTCTCTAAGCTCCCGAGGTGTCCTAACAAATTTAATTTAACTTGTTTTAGGTTGTTTAAGTGGTCTTAAATTCTAATGTTTCACAATCAACCCCCTGAAAACTTTTTTTATGTTGAAATCTACTTTAACAAATAAAAAATGTTTTGGTGCAATAACTTATGAGTTGATTTCAATTACCAAAACGTTAAAAATATGTATTTTAGCACGAAAGAAGTTTTTACAACTATGTTTTAGCTTTCCAGAACTATAAGGTTTTCACAATTTTGATAAGAATCGAATGAGATATGGAAGTTTTAGCACAATGACTAAAAATAGTTCTAGATTTCGACTAGCAACTTTGTAAATTTCATTTCTCCTAAACTATAGCTTTAAAACTCATAATTTTTTTAATAAAGCCTAAAACCATATCCTATAACATCATACTAAAAGATGAGCTCAATCCAATAAGAAAGAGGGAGTTATGATCAAAACAGTTGGACATTAGCAAAATTGTGAACCCATATTTTTTCAGATTCATCATCAAAGTTGCAGAGGATTTTTAAACATGAAGACATTCGAATTTCAAAATATTTCAGTAGGCAAAAGTTGTTCCGCTTTGAGCTAATTTTCAAATGACACTAGAATGGGTCCATTTCGATTTAAAATTAGGAAGTTGTGACCAAATCACAGAGGCTGGTTCATAACAACATGTAGAATTTCCACTTTTATCTTACAACTTCATGAACTTCAAAAATTCTTAACATAATGAAAACTAATCCAAATTCAAAACTTCTTTATAGTAGAATTAGTGGGATTTAAGAAGTAAACCAAATATGGAATTAATTTTTTTGTTAAAAAAAAGTTATTTGCCTACTAAAATTGTTGAAAAACCAGAACTGAATCAAAACTTATAATTTTTTGTTGAATTTAACAAAGCGTAGTTGTAGATTAGCTTACCTTATAGTGAAGCTTCCATAATTTGATCAAAATCCTCCCAATTCACAAACTTTATTCAGCAAGTAGTTGGTTTTTCTCTCAAGATCTCTCTTTCCCTCTATTTGAATGAAAATGAATTGGTTTTGCATGAAATCTCCACTAACTCCATTTATATAATGATGAGGCTTATTTGTGAGCATTGATCTTGTTTACACAAGACTTCCTAAGACAATCTAACATCTTATAAACTTTTCCTACATCCCAGTAAATCATGCATAATAACTCACATATTAACTTAAGTTACCTTATAAGGGCATAACATGCATCCCGACGCATATCAGTTCTAAGTGTTTTATTTTCTTAACTTAGGCCTCATTTACATAAATTCAATAATAGGCACATTACATTAGTTATATTAATCATACTAAACTTAATTAGTACTTATTACATCAATCCCTACCTCGGTCCCATGCTGGCACTTATTTCGAGGAGCATCTCCACTCACATGCCAAACTTACAAAATACATCACTAAATAAATATCCTCAAGTATAGTGTACACACATACATAACACTAGGCATCCATCACTCAAACGTAATATATTTCTTGATTCTTACGCTGAGTATTGGGACCGTGTACCCACTCTCGAGACACGTCACGTGTCGGTAACCCTAATTAGGGAGTAATTTACTATTAAAAAATTTTGGGCCTTTACAAGCACTACATTTGAACCAATATGCAACATATTCACTAATATCAAATAAATTCTATTTTAGTTAAAAATTCTCAATTTTTGGAGTTTGATTCTTTGTAATATATTGGTGAAGATATATTAAATTTGATCAAACTCACAGTTTGACATCCTAAATTTTATCGGGACTCATTAAGCTGAAATTCTCATTTTCATGTGAATGTGAGAATTTCTTGATCATTTATTTGGATATACTTAAACTTCCAATTGATTCCAACGAAACTTCATTGACTCATTTATAGTGAACCTCACCAACTCATTCGATTATTCAAAGACTAGTGTCGCGATTTATTAGTCTTCTTCGCTCTGAATGAATCGTGATTGCAATAAAGAGTCTACTCGGTTCCATTTTTTCAATCTTAGCATTTCTTACATTTATCTCATTCTTGGTACCTTTACAAACTTACCACGACTTTGCTCCACACCTAGACAACTTATAGCTTCGTAATATTGACTTACAAAGGCAATTTATATCTCTTCTCTTTTCAAAAATATAGCTAAGGAGGACACAACTTCCTATGGTCGTTCAATTAATGAAGTCTTCCTTAGCTATTCTTGATTCAAAATAGAGAGATTTTGTGCTCAAATAATTCTACTGTTTGTTATTGCCTTAATTTGTTTGCATTAGTATAAAATTTCTTGACTATTTTTTTCTCAAAAGACAATTCAATACTTTTTATGATATTATGTAAGATAACTTTGTATTTTATTATTCATTAATTCATTTTTGATTAATTAACCTTCCCATTATTGTTCAATTAAATAGATAGAAGAATTAGAATTTCCAAACTCTTAGATTAACTTAACTTCTAATCGAACTCTTAAAGGATACCATTTCAGTCCTTTTAGTTCTACAAATAGAAATTCTTGCTATATAGGAGTTTTTACTATTTTCCTATACAAATCACTTATTTATACTCAATCATTATATTTATATATTCATTTGTTTTATTTTAAGTCACAATGATAGGCATCGTAATTTTAATTTGGTTAGAAGTGACTATTGAGTACTTTAAATTTCAAAACACAATTACTTGTATTTTATTTAATAGCTAATCCTAGCTATTTTCATACCTTTTCTCTAATCTTAACTTTTAATATGATGATCTTATCATTACACCTTTCATTTTCAAGTTAGAAATTTCTTTGATCTTTGTTTCATAACAACACCTAACCCGGTGCTAGCAAAGATTACTTTTAACTCAAGTGTTTCCATTTATTTTATCATTACTTTAGTTAACTCATAGAAACACCATACTCAACATCACTTTTGAATAAGTAACTTGAGTAATAAAAAAGCAAAAATATTCAATATTTCTTTTAGAAGACAATTGATTATTTTAAAACCATGCTTCTATTCTAAATTTCACTCGGTGTTTTGTTTTACCAAGGAGACAAAACTTTGCTTCAAAGTATTTTACTTTAGTAGAATTCGACTTAGAAAACTTATCGGAGCCAATCACAATCCCATTATGATTTTCTAGTCAAAACTCGATTTTTCTAATCAATTTCTATTTTCAAAAACTCTCTCCTTTATTTTTTGATATTGAGACTATTTAGGAAGAAATTATCAATTGGTGATGAATTAAACCAATACTTCGTAGAATAGGACTTCCCTAGTAACTAATTTGACCGGTACTAACCTCATTCTTAAATTCAAGATGATCCATATTTTATGCTTTTCACAATTATCAATTTCATTTCAAGTTTACCAAGCAATTTTCAATCATTTGCGACTTAATTTAAGTCTATTACAACATTTTCCTGACCATTTAACAATTGTAATAGTTCGATACTTACAATTTTAAAGGAAACTATGTTCAATACTCATATTCCTGAATCACTAAAACTTATTTCTCAACCAATTTCTATTGGTTTTGTAATTGCTAACTTTTATCAATTTATTTGTATCGAACTACTTAAAACACCTTTATGAATTCGGATTTCACAAGTTTATTTCACATCCAATACCGTTCAGTTTCATTTCACAAGTCTATTCTCTCTTAACTCTTTGTTCTTAACCTTACTCATCATATCTCACGAGTTAAGTATTAATCGAACAAGGAGAACAAACTTCCTATCCCATATTTGCGATAATACAAAATTACAAAACAAGCATAACATAATAAAAAAGTATTACCAACTCACAGTCAGTTCCCAACTAATCACACTCAATCACTATTTGATTCTTAACCAAAGTTTTCCTCAATTAAGTCAAACTTGGGCTTTGAAATCAAGTCTGTCAAGAGCATCTCACTAAGTCCTGACTTAACCTAATTACCCTAATTAGGCACTAAAACCATACAATTAACTTTGACCTTAAGATAATTTTTTTTCAATCCTTAATAACGCTCCAAACGTAAATTTAAGTCCTCGAATGGCATCAGTTATTAATTTATTTCATTGAGCAAATTAGGAAACCATACGAATCATCTTCTGTATTTTATTTATTTTAGTATTTTGGCAGCACCTCCCCTAAAAGTGGCCTGCTGGAAAATCCACCTAATAGATAGCAGAGTTGGGGAGAGGCCTAAAAGAACTCAGTATTCCTAGCGGTTCACAATTTATATCGAATTCAAAATTTATCAACTTACTTAGAGTCTTTAGTATCTTAGTTACAACATTTCAATTCCAAAATAAATTTAAATTGAACATAAACAACTTAACTAGCTTTAAACTAATTTAGGAGACTCTTATAACCTTTCAACATTGTTTCACAGCCTACACTCATCCTGAAACCGAAAATAACAAATATAAACAATTTACAACAACAAAAAATTAATTTTCAAATTTCAAAAACAATCTCCAAGATCTTTGAGTCTTGTCCATTCTTCCTTTTCTTCATAGAAAACCTGACATCATAAAAAACAACTTGAAGATGTTAAGTAAGTAAACTTTTATATTGCTTTGTACTCTACAAATGATAGTCTGAATACATGGAGACATGAAATTGCATTTCTAAATAACAATAAGTTTATATTACAACGTGAAATTCTTTAATTACTATTCAAGGTTCACAAACTGGTTGGTTGACCTAAGAATGAGCCTGAAACAGTGATAAATGTCCAATGCATGCTTCCCAAAAAACTTGCGTGCATTTGGTCTTTTATGTTCTAGTATATCTTGTCTGGAAACTTGTAACGACCAAAAAACCTAAAAAATCCATCCAGGTGGCAATTGAGTAATATTTCAAAAACCCTACATAATTGGTCTTGGTATATTAATCTAATTATAAACCTTAGCCTTTTTTTATTTATATACAAAATTGAGAATAAGAAGAAATGAGATTTTGTTCAATGAATCATGGTAGGTGTGATGCTTTAAATCAAAAGAGGCATCCGTTTAAGGTAAACCCACCCTACATACCATTTCTTTTCATGTCTAAACGAATTAATTGCAAGTTTGAGTTCGCTTCAATAATGGTGGTAAACTTTTTCTTCTAGTTTAAATTCGTGAAATCTTAGTGGAGAACCCTAAAGGGGTGTCAACACCGTCGGAGAGGGGGCGGGAACATCGTCGCCATCGCCGCTGAAGGAAAGAGAGCGGCAGCTGCGCCGTCACCTATGTTGAACAGAGGAAGTAGGCGACAACACCGTCGCCACTGCCGAAGAAGGGGCCTCCATCAAGAGGCCCTTGGGCACCCCCTGGCCCCCATGACCTCCGCACCAAAAGAGGCTTGTAAGGGGCGGCGGAGTCTAAAGGGGGCGGCGTCCCCTTGGTAGCCAAATGTTTCTGGGCAAATATGTGCCTGTACCTAGCAGGTGTCCAAGGTTCGTTTGGCCGTTGGATCAAAATAGAGGCCAAACCGTCCCTGGATCAGTGAATAAGGGCTATACCGTCCCCTAAGACTGGTCAACAAGGGCCAGACCAGCCCCTAGACCAGTCAATTGGGGAAAGATTCAGCCCAGTACTGGTCAATATGGGTCATTTTAGCTCTTGGACCCTAAATTCGAAAATAAAAAAATAAAAAAATATTTATTATAAATAAACAAAATAATATATATAATAATAAAAACAAATCTTTGCTTTAAACGAGGCTGTATCGCATCCCCGAGGGAGACCTACGAGGTCCCACCTATCGAGCCTTGTGCCGGGCGATGGGGGACCCGTGAGAGCCGCACTTGTAAGATCCCAAATTAAATTTAATGGTAAATCAGGATTTAAGATGTGACTTTTCGTTAATGTGACTTGTCTTAAATTGTATAGCTTCACATAGAACCCTGTACGCACAAGGACCAAGAATGGATATTACGGCGAGTCGATGTATGTGGGGAGCTTTGCTTAAATATCAAATATGGCATGTTATTGGATAATTAAGATTTATGATTTGAACTAAAGACTTGGGAATGGGTTGGATTATGATATTGACTTAATTTTACTTATCTATGGGATGTATGTATATTGCACCAATCTTGGGATTACTTCCATTTGAACAAGGATATGGAATTAGCTAGTCTTGGGTTAGGAGTTTGGATTACCCCCTTTTGCAAAGGAGATGGGATAACTTCTTTCTAAAAAAATCTTAGTGACTAATTACTAAGGACATGAGTGGTGGTAAAATTCTCATGGAAAACTTAAGTGATTTTTGTGCACATATCGACGACGGCTTGGACGAACTTTCTTTTAGTTTGATAAAACCATTGAGGGGACACAATGGCCATTATGTTCACTAATGATCTTCATCACCTCGAGAGTAGGGGAATTGGTCACTGGAATCAAGTCAATAACTAGTATGCATTGAATGGAACAATGACTTGTATTTATTATCATTCATTTATGGTAATCTCTTGTGGGCCCCTTTGCATGTATGCTTTGATTTCATTTATGATTTTCAAACCTCTTGGTATCATGGTTTAATGAATCTTGGGACTTGTCTTAAGTAAATAGAATTGGTGGTTTACACTTTCTTATAGACATGTATCTTATTTCCATGCTTTCTACACAAAGATTGATGATTTGTTTTCGACTTCATGTTAGAACTTGCATAATTATTAAGTAGTACTTGCATGTTTGATGTTTGAGCAAGGTTTTCCACTTATTGAGCTTTGTAGTCCCTTTTACCTCACCCTACTTACATTTCAAGGCCTTTCACATCTGCTTTAAGCCGGCAAGGGAAAGGAAAGGAGATAGCTTGAAGTCTTCTTTTGAATTATGAGCTTTGCGTACTCCTATTATCTAGTTATTTGATTTTGAGAAGTTATGAACATGGATTGTAAATTAGGACTTGTTTGGTAGTTTGAACCATTCCTTGTGTTAATTAGAACTTATGAAGCTTTCTGGGAAAGCGTGAATTGAATAGACTTTTGAAAACCCAATTCATGGAATTTTCTATAATTGTTTTATAGATATTTTATTTCCTTGATTCCACGTTTATTATCCATTTGTATAGCTATTATCTTTCTGAAGGTTTTATTTAGGCATGCCAGGCCATTACTTGGCGCTTGATTCATGTATCGGGCTTAGGTAGTGGTCTGGGCTGGGCGACTCGTCCCTAGGTTAGATAAGGGTTGTAACAATTGGTATCAGAACATAGGGAATAGAACCTAGGGAAATTTTAGGTTAGTGAAACCTAAGTATGTAGAACCTTTAAGTGTAAAAGTCAAGTTTAAGTCGAACAAATCAATAGTACTAGACATTGGTTCAAGTCGACTTAATGAGCACAAACGACCAATAATATGATAGGAAGGGATTGAAAACATGAAATAAAACATTGATACAATTTTAGTTGCTTTGTGTTGTAATATTTATAGCATTTAGATATTCTTTCCTATTTTCCAATTTTGTACGATTGATTCCTCTCCGTTGCACAACATTGCTCGATGAGTAACTAGGTGGGACTTCCTACAACTTACGGGAAATTCAGGAAAGAGAAGAAAGGCAATGGCAGAGTCAGATAAAACATCACATATCGGCTATGAATGAGACATACCAAAAGGCCATTTAAGACTTTGCCTCTACACAGGACCATAGGTTGGATGAGTTAGCCTAGTCTCAATAAAGAAACTGGGCACATATTTTGAAACTATTCCATCATCAGAGGAATACTAGACTGGTCGAACAGGCACCCATGGGACCAGTGCTTAATCCTCTATTAGCACCCGTACGCGAGGACTAGTCTATGAAGGGAACCGATTCTTTCACAACCAGAACTACAGTGGCCATACCCGTAATCGATGGGGACACTGTAGCATGCTGAATAGGCAAAATACAAAGGGAGTTCATGAATTATGATGTACCACATTCTATGGAGAGCCACATCCGATTGAGGCAGAGACTTGGAATCTGAACATGGACAAAAAAGGAAGACTTAAGGCATTGATGAATGGACTATGGTGCCATCAATGAGTTTCCTATTAAAGCACAAAGCACATAAATGGTGGTGGTCCATTGAGAGGACTGAGGGACCGAATATGAGTTAGTCGCAATTCAAGCATTTATTCTATGATGAGTGGTTCCTTGAAATCTTTAAGGGAGACAAAATCAGTTGCCTTAGTACAAGGCAAAATGACCGTAGATGAATATGCATCAAGGCTCAATAAGCTGGCCGAGTTCGCGTACGAATATGTTCCATTCAATGTGACTCATAGGAGATGCTTTATTCAGGGGTTGAGGAGAGATATATGATGATGATATGTAGTATCAGGTGGGATTCGGTCGGTATGGTCAGGGCAAGCGCAATTTTGACACTTATCAAAAAAGTAATGGAGGAAATTTCAAGAAACACATATTTTAAGGATCATCGGATGGCCATGCACCCTCTTGTGTGTAGCTTTGGGGACCACACATTCACGTGTCCCCGCACCTTCGGCTACTTAGAATGGGACATTTAGGTCACCACATCCAGTACAGAAGCCGCAGTAGAGAGAGGTTAGAGGGTCGAGGCCGAGTGCACCCATGACTGTCGCGCAGCCTCCTTCGACTTACCAAAAGTCGCATATAATGTTTCCAATGTAGGGAAATGAGACATTATAAGAGCATATGCCACAACCCACCCCTATCTTAGAGGAGTGTAGCTCTAGTTGCACGAGGAGGAGTCCATGTAGTAGCTGAGCTGAACCTGGAGACCCAGCGTTAGTTGCAGTTACGGGCTCCTATTTGGTGACGAGACCAACATGCATTATTTAATTTGAGATCTATCATTTTACTCTAATTGAAAAAAAGAAAACTATTGTTGATGGAATTGTAGGATCTCACAAATAGTGTGTAGAATACTAAAAATTGGGAATTCCCCAAACTAAAAATACATCAAAATGACCATTAAATACATGGTGCACGGAACAACGATTGAAAAGTTAGAGAATAATTTAAGAGAATGCAATAAGTAGACCAAGTTATTTTGATTTAAAGGAGATGCACACATGGAGGGTGGCTCATCGAGGATAGAAAAGTTACTAAAATTGGCGGTACCAAAATGTTACAACTTCTTCCGAAATAATTGTGGTGTACTTCACTGTAGTTCAAAACATAAATGAACAAAGTTAGTACGACTTGGAGAGCATAGTTGATGACTTGCAATACTATATTTAGTCAAATTATAATGAACTCAATGATAGAAAAATTTTAAAATTAGAGAGACCCAACTAAAAGTATATCCTTGTTATGACTGTCTAGTGTTGGACACATGGATTGACAATTGTTTGGTCGAGTGGAACCTGATCTGGTCATAAAGGGACAATTGAATGAAAAATAAGGTGAGGAAATAAATAATGTAACTAATGCCACCTAACCTATGATGATTGAATCCTTAAAATTGGAGATCCTAAGGTAGGATTGATTGGTCAAAAAATGAATGTACGTAAGTGGTATAATGGATTGCGAATCCTAAGGACAATGAACACTACGATAGCCTTTCGCAGCCATAAGACTTGTGAAGGATGTAACCCGCCCGAAGCCTAAATCTTAAGCTTATTTATCACATTATGAGAAATTATGATACTCGTTGGTAGAAAGTGATTTGAAATTTCTCGATAGGAGTGACCACTACTTTCAAATGTAAATTATAAAAGTTAAGACATATTTATTTCTCAGTGATAGAAAGTCTTAAACAAGTTGTAAAAGATAAGAGTTAGCACGAAAGGTGACAAGAGACACTTTTCATCGAATCTGAACCCGACTAAGCCTAATAAACTTAAAATGGTCGCCCACGAATTGTAAGAGTTGACTTGAAATATAAACATACAACAATAAATGCCGATAACATTGATGTTTAGGTATTATTCGCAAGAGGAATACTTGGCATGCTCATTTGTAGACTCCACATATAACTTGCAAGGACATGAAAAGCCATTCATTAATATGTAATTGAGATTATGACATAGATGGTGTGCTAGTGTTCATATTATAGCGAGTAGCTATCCTTATTCTTACTATCAGTTGCCATGATGGTTTTGTTGCCGGATAGGCAGAGATACTTTGACACAACACCAAATCACATCTTAATAAAGTTATCCCTACTAGATGATTGAACAACATGGGCATATGTTGAGACTTTGGTGGAGAGTACAAAGGAATACCCAAATACGTGTGATGATACGAAGACTTGGCGCGCAGCTATTTAATGACTATATTAAGACCTATATGAGGTTAGCCTTGTAAATTCTGCCCTTTAGGATGGAAATGAGAATTTTGGGATGTTGGAGTCAATGGTAAAATTGTAATTCACGTGGAGTATGGACAGATCTCGTAGGTGCATATTTGCATCAGGAAAAAAATAATAATAAAAAAATAAAGGGGTCGTAAAAGAAATCGTTACGATTAGACACGCCGGGCTACGAGTGTGCTTTGCTTATACTTTCAAGGATAAAAGTTCTTAAAATTGGGGATTTTGAAACGACCCAAAAAATCTAAAACACCAACCCCGAGGGCAATTAAGTAATATTGCAAATACCCTACACAATTGGTCCTAATATATTAATCTAACTATAAACCCTAGCCCCTTTTGTTTACACACATAATTGAGAGAGAAAATGAAAGGAGATTTTGTTTGGTGAATCGTGCTGGGTGTGATGCCCTAAAGTCAATGAGGCCTCGGTTGAAGGTAAACCCACCCTCCATACCTTTTTTTTTTCTAAACGAATTAAATGCAAGTTTGTGTTTTGCTTCAATAATGGTACTAAACTTTTTCTCTTGGTTTAAATTTATTAAATTTCAGTGGAGAACCTAAAAGGGGTGTAGACATTGTCAAAGAGGGGGACATCATTGCAACCGTCGCTGAACAGAGGAGCTCGGCGGTAGCGTCGCTGTTGTTGCTGAACATAGGAAGTAGGCGGCAGCGCCGCTGGCGCCACTGCCTAAAACAGGGCCTCCACTAGGAAGCTCCAAAAGGAAAAGCGAAGGGCGAGGTGGAACTTGTGCCGCCTCTCATGACCACCGCCGCCAAAAGGGGCTGGTCGGGGCGCACCAGCGCTTCGAGCTAGCCCTGACATAATCTAAGGGGGATGGGGCTCCCTTTGGAGCCAAACACAGTGGGGCACAGGCAGTTTTCTGCCCAGCATGTGTCTAGGGGTTGGATTGACACCAGGACTGGTCAACAGGGGGTCAGACTAGCCCCTTAAACCAGTCAATAAGGGCCAAATCGGCCCCTAGACTAATGAAAAGGGGCCGTTTTGGCCGTGGACTCTAAATTTGAAAATAAAAAATTAATAAAAATAAAATATACATATATGTTATAAAAATAGAAAAGAATATATATAATAATAAAATAAAAAAATCCTTGCTTTCAAACCGGGTGCTACCATAACTCTGAAGGAGACCGACAAAGTCCCACTCCTTAATCCTTGCATCGAGCGACGGGGGACCCGCGAGACCTACATTAGTGTTACCAAAAAGTGGATTTAATGGTAAGTTGGAATTTAAAATGTGACGTGTTGATGTGACGTGTCTTGAATTGTTTAGATTCGTGAAGTAGTTCACATAGAACCCCGTGCGCATAAGGACTGGGAATTGATATCACGACGAGTAGATGTAAGCGGGGAGCTTCGCTCAAGTATCAAATATTGCATGTTATTATATAATTAGGATTCATGATTTGAGCTCAAGACTTAGGAATGAGTTGCATTATGATATTGACTTTATTTTACTTATCTATGGGATGTATGTGTGTTGCTCCAATCTTGGGTTTACCTCCTCCTTGACAAGGAGATTTATTTGACAACTCCTGGGTAAGAAGTTGGATTACCCTCTCCTAGGTAAGGAGTTGGGATTGCCCCTTCTGGTTAAGGAGATGTGATCATTTCTTTATAAAAAATTCTTAGGTACTAAGTAGTAAGGACATTAGTGGTGGTCAACTTCTCATGGAAACTTTATGTGATTTTGGTACACATATAGGCAATGGCTATGATGAACTTACTATTGGTTTGATAGGACCATTGAGGGAACACAACAACCGTTGTGTTCACTAATGATCTTCATCCCATCGAGAGTAGCATAATCGGTCATCTGAATCAAGGCAATAACTGGTATGCATTGAATGTAACAACGACTTATATTTATTATTATTCATTTATGGTATATTTCTTGTAGGCCACTTAGCATGTATGCTTTGTTTTCATTTATGATTTACGAACCTCTTGCTATCATTGTTTGATGAATCTTGAAACTTGTCTTAGATGTATGGAATTGATGGTTTGCACTTGCTTATAGACATGAATCTTATTTCCATGCTCTCTACTCAATGCTTAATGATTTGTTTTCAACTTCATGTTAGACCTTGCATAATTATTAAGTAGTACTTGCTTGTTTGATGTTTGACCAAGGTTTCTCTCTTATTGAGCTTTGTTGTCCCTTTTAGCTCACTCCACTTATATTTCAGGGCTTTCCACATCTGCTTTAGACCGCGCCTAGGGAAAGGAAAGGTGATAGGTTGAAGTATTCTTTTGCATTATAACCATTGCATGCTCCTGTTATCTAGTTATTTTATTTTAAGAACTTATGAACTTGAGTTGTAACTTAAGACTTGTTGGGTAGTTTGTAAAATTTCTTGTCTTAATTAGAAATTATGAATGTGTTTTGGGGTAACGTTAATTGAATAGACTTTTGAAAACCCATTTCATGGATTTTTCTACAATGGATTTATGGATTTTTTATTTCCTTGATTCCACATTTACTATCCATTTATATTGTTATTGTCTATCTGTTAGGTTTGTTTAGGCGTGCTAGGCCATTACTTGGGCATGGTTCATGTATCGGGCCTTATCGGCAGTCTGAGGTAGGCGACCCGACCCTAAGTCAGGTGAAGGTCATCACAAAACCTACCATTGAATCTCGTGTAATGACCAGTTTTATTAACATTGTAATTATTAATATTTATAGATTAAGACGTCAGCTCAGACCAGCGAGGATGTCGCAAATAGGCTTGGGGCACGCCTAACTAGGTAAACAATAGTTATATATTGTCTGATTAGTTGCTTTATTGTGGTGTATTGTTTTAAATTTTGCATAATTCATCATACGTTTATATTTACTTTGTCATGTCGTGTGAGATTGTTTGATAGGTATTCGCCTAAAAAAGCATGTCAACTTGGGTATCAGGTAGGTGAAGTACGGGTACACTGAATCTAAGCTATGCTAAATGGACTAATATGAGTATAGCAAAAGTAAATGTGATATTTAATTATAATAAAACCATAGGCTAAGTCAATTAAATCGAGAACGCAAGGATTGACATGCATCGTGATGCATGATGAGATGCGCGACACGAGACGCTAAGTAGTAAGGTACTAGGGGAAGTGATAGTACACTAATTTAAGATTATAAATAGCCAACAAAATGTGTGTATGCTATGAAATTTAATTTATTGATTTAAAAAGGGGACTATAGTTTGATTTATTTAATGTAGACCCTTACATTTCATACAGATGATCCTAGATAATGTTTCCTAGGCCAGATGTGTACAAATGTGTGTGTCACTAGAGTGTGTGACCTTGCAAATGAGGATCCCTTGATTTTCTTAAAGATGGGAGTACACATCTAGATCAAGGGCCAAAATTAAACCTCACAAGAATATAAATAGGTGCCTTAGTGGTGTATTTGAACGTGCAAGCAAACATAAGTTCAGGAGATTTATTTGAGAGGGAGAGACAAGGGAGAGGCTGGATTGATCAACTCAGTGAGGTTTTAAGGAGATATAAAGGAGATTGGAGTGCCAATAATTAAGGGACAATTTCCCCTTCATCTTCCTTCCTCAAATTCATGAAATGGTGTCATATAACCCACCTAATTTGGGTTTTATGTGTTTCAAACGAAATTAAGAACCAAAGTGGATAAATTCAGAATATTTTATACTATTTTCAAAGGTGTTTATCACTAGATTTCAAACCAAAACTGATTTTGTAACTCAACTTGAGTGTTCTTGAGGTTTTCACTTAATGCATGATGAATCATGTTTCAATTGATGCAAATGAACTATGCTGTAACAAAATGGTTGTTGAAGGATTGACAAAGTCATTTCATTGTCGGTGAAGTGTGGCGCTCAATAATAACACCGAGGTCAGCGAGACAAAGTCGCCTCCCCTTGTCCATTTCACGCAAAGGGGAGGAGCCCCTACACGTTTCACACACAAGGAGATGCTCAATAGGCTTGGATCTTCCTTTAAATAATAAAAAACAAACAAACAAAAATAACAACAACAAACGAACAACATCATATAAAACACACATACACACACATAGACACACATATACATATACACACATACACATATACATAAGAATAATGTGTATATATATAAGATTTTGTTCTAGTATTCTCCTTGCTTTTGTTTCAAGTTCATGGTCATCCCTAAATCTAGGTTTCTAATTATGAAGTCTTACCGTTGTTGCTACATTTCATTATTTTCTTCAAAAATTTAAAACACTCTATCGAGTTTCATATCAACAAGATACTTGTATTTTACTTATCATCAATTAAAGGAATGAACATGTAGATGAACTACTTATTCATTACATATTACTATATAAAACATAATGTATATTAACTAAACATTCAAATAGTAAGTAAATGAAATAATAATACACTACCATGTTGTCCTCTTTAACTACTTCAAAAATAAAATTTAAACGATCATACCTGCAGTGTTTATCCTTATTTCAACCTTCTTACCACTTCCCATAGTGTAGTGTAATGTAGTGTTGATGCCCTCAAACTTAAACCAAACCTTATCCTCAAAGTTTAAAGATAAGCCTGAAATCATGAAAACATTAAAACACTCAAACATATAACAACACATGATATAATATCATAAACTAAACATCAATTTACACAACTAAATAGCTAAAAAAATATCATAAATTTAAAATGAAATGGTATCAATGTATCTCTCATCTCCCCAAGTCTAAAAAAATCCTAAAACACTAACATCGAGACTGCACTTCGTCATCATCATCATCATCATCATCATCATCATCATCATCATCATCACCTCATTAGCTTTAACGTGAGATGATGTCAATGGATGCTCCACCTTCATACTCTACACCATATCTGGATCAAATACGTAAGGTGCTATTACCGGAAAGCCAAAAGACCTTTTAGTAGGTCTCATCCGTCTGCTCCTCTCATATCTAGCTACATCTCTCTAATGATCGACAAATAACATGAAGTTCCGCTACCAATTCTATTTGTCTTGCTCATATTTCCTCAAGGCTTCACGATACCGTGCCATATCCTCTTGGTATTATCTCTTCATCTCGGCAATCCACGACCTCTGCTATCGTGAAGTTAAGTCTTTTAGTGGTGGTACTGGTGGTTGTTGTGGTGGAGGAGGTGGAATAACCTCAGGACCATCTAAGTCTTGCTCTTCAATCAGTGGATCTACGAGCTTGTATCCCTTAGCGAATCCCTGCTATTACTCTTCCTCTTCTTCATATGCTTCATCTTCTAACTCTCTGGCTAACTTTGTTGCTGCTGTTGTTGTCGCGTTATCCTCCCATTGTTTGGCCAATAACTCGACCTCAAGTATAGCTCCCTTGGCTCTTTCCCTTTCATCCTCAAAGTCTTGATAATCAGGCGGTGATTTTAATGTGAGCGTAAAAGCCTCATCCATGGTTGCATGGGCCTCTATATCAGATTCTTCATCTATAAGCAGTTTAACACCACCAGCCTTCAAGAATAATTGAGTAATCAATATAGGAAGCAACAATTTATGGTTTCACTTTGACATAATGGACTCCCTCAAATTGTTGTCCATGATCTCACTGATATCGATCTCCCCATTCTTTATAATCACATACAAACAAGCTGCCTTTGGCTTGTTGATCTCGCCCTACTGAGTGGTGGGGTATATAGAAGTAACAAGGAAATTTCCCCTCCAACAACTCCTTGGGGGTGCTAACATCCCACAAAAAGCAAAATTTGACATTCATACATCGACAATATATATCAATAAATATTCAAATGAGAGACAAAAAAATGTAAAATTCAAAATTTGAAAAAGATTTATATATCCGTGAAAAATTGTCTAGTATAACAAATGCTCCAAATTTCTAAGTATTCACAAAAACCACCAATCCTATTGTTCAACAACCACAAAAAAAAACTTACAATCCTCTAAATATGCACAAAAAGAATTATCAATCTAAAAGTCATGTAAACAACTATAAAAGTTACATGATATACTTTAAATTCCTCATCTCTCACTTGGAAACTAGATTATGGTAGGTATTGTCACAGGGATATGGGCAATCAATGGCACTAACTCCCACTCGATCGAAGAACCGTCACCTACGATAGGGCCACGCTCGCAAATATTTCAAAATAGATCAAATTCATGAAAAAAACACGAAAGCGCAAAAAAACTCTCCATTTACAAAGTGCAAAAGAAAACAATATATTTTACTATAATTTCGAGACGCAGTACATGGCTACTTGTGTGTCCAACTAACACAATTTGTGCTTGTAATAATGATGGGGAAACGAAATTGATTGCAAATCATTTTTTTCCTTTCGTAATTTCTTCATATCATTTATTTATTTTAAAGCAACGAGTAAAAGAAGTGATAACTAGTTTCGAAACTTAATTGACGCATCTTTAATTTATCATATAGTGATCATGGGAATGGTTGTTCCTTATGGAGAACTTGATCAAGTTATCGCCCCAACTCATTGCCTTATTCATACAATAGTTTTTATTTTATTTTATTTTTACAAATCCAATAGTTAATTGGTCTTCTAATGCATGCTAAACTAGTGAATTCCGAAGTCGCATGAGTCACCGTAAGAAGGTTAAAGGAATTATCAGCAAACCAAGTACAAAAAATGACATCTATATGAAACTAAATGTTCAAGTCAAAACCATTAATCATCTGGAAAAATATCTAAAAATCACCGATCTCTACTTGTATAACTCTCTACAAGCAACCGAAATGTGCACCTTTTGCATTCTGCATTCGATTTAATGCCATGCTTTCACTTGCATCAACCACAAATATTACGCCATTCATAAAGGAACTAAATGAGATACTATATGGAGTTCTAAATGAAAAGTATGCTCTACAATCAAAAAAGTTCTTCGAAAACAATTGTAAACAGAACCCTCAGATCTTTGAATTAAATAAACTGTGCAACTTGTTACTGTCCTTCATTAGGATCTTTGAATTTAAAATATTCATATAAGTAATTAGAGAAATAAGTGTTAAATCATAAAATATGGAAGAACAAGCTTATGCCCACTCAATGACCTGTCCAATCAAAATTAGACAAAAGGGATAATACGAACATGTTATCCTTCTCCGGGCCGATTGCCACTTGATTCAGAAATCCAGGCGTGAACATGTGCAAGCATACCCGAAACGTACACATTAGAAAACAAGGACGAAGAAACATAATTCTTTTAATTATAAAAAATAGAAATCCCATGCTTAATTTTAAAAAAAGTTTTAGAAGAAGAAACAATTTCGGTATAATGATGAGTTTCATCACTTCAACGAGAAAAAGATGAACAAAAATGAGCATGCCAAGCTTAAAAAGAGAAATTTAGCACGAGATGTGCTCACCGACCACCCAATCTCTTTATCTTTGTTCTCATGAGAGCATATATTTATCAGAAATTCCTAACGCCATTAATCACTTTATATGTATTTCCTAAAACAGCTATTTGGTAGGAACATGGGTAGAAAACCAATAAATTGCCTGGCTTTTTTAGACACCTAGGGCACTCATATATGGATGGAGGATGGTGGAAATAGGAAATATTCAAACTGAAAATTCATCATGAAATTTAGAAGTTCAAACATTAGTATCAACTACAACTAAAAGCAGCAAGTGTCCAAAAAACAACATTTCATGTAAACAGAATCTGTTTTGTAAAGCCATAAGCTGTTTTGAAATAATCACATTAGATGAACACCAAGCAATTACAACAAGTCATATTCAAAAGCTTGGCAATGGAACAAGTATTCACGTTAAAAGTATGGAAAATCAAACATTAGTAAGGAACAAAACATGAATTAAAAGAAAAAAATGTGTGGTACCATAAAAGAATGGCGAAAGCTATACATTACTCCAAAGAATAACGGAGACGTCCAGTTTCTTGATTGATTGAAGTGGACATAGTTGCATCCAACTCACTATACTCAACTACAGGAAGGGACCACATTTACCACATCGGACAAACACTCCAACCCTTTCTTGAGGGTATGCACCGTCACTAAATCGATAAAAAAGATAATAAGACATAAGAAACAAAGCATGGGATTATCTATAAGATGGTAGTATTCGGTTACATAACCGAGACTCAAATTAAGTCGCTCACATCCATCCCATGATAGATAGCGCAAATACCAGGACACAAATTTGACTAAAAATAAAATTATATAAAAGACAGAAATCATACCATGGCAAGAAGCTGTGTTTCAGGGGGAAGTTGCCGATCCAAAGCATGAATCAAATGCATTTGGAAGTTTGTACAAAAATGTTTCACGCATCATTTTACCGATAAGAGAAAATAAAATGTTCGGGAAGGAGTCAAAGAAACATTACATCATACATCTCTAGAACTCGAGCACCGAGAGAGTTAGAAGGATTAACATTTCATGGAGCGACTTGTCATGCACAATCCAGCCACGAAATGAATTAACTGTACCATGAAGGAAAAGTTAACCTACCTAAAAACTATGTCTAAAAGAGAGTGAATTATATCCGTATAGCATATCTAACGAAACGAAAAGACCGAAAATACCTCGGTTGCATTTGCATAAACAACATCCATCAAAAGCCCAAGCTAAACTCGTCATCTCGAAATAAATTCACAAGAATCATGTCCATCAATGTGCAACACAAAATAGTTTTAAATTAACGTTAACTTACTAAACTTTGTGTACTTCATATGCAGCTGAGCTTGAAAGTCGCAACAAGTTGCGTCACAAATCCATATTTCCAATGAACCGAGATCCTTTACCCATCGCTAAGAAGCGTCTATCCTGATACTTTGATGCCGTATTCAATGAAAGCACTGAGATCGGAACATATGTAGGTACAATCTGTTTCAAAATTCTAATCAATTATTGAACATTTTCTCTTGTTGGAATTGACAATAGTTTTAAATTAACGTTAACTTACAGCTTGGCTTTGTATTTTTCAGGGCTGTTTTGTGTAGCCAAAGGAGTGTGAACACCTTGTCCACAATAGCCTATCTTTTTGTAACTAAATTCCTATTAATATATATAAGATAAGGAAATTTTCTTCAAAAAACAAGATAAAGATATGACCAGGAGTACACACAACATGCAACAGATGAACTTGTAAAGTGCATTGGCTCTCAGGCCTCACATATGCATATATGTACAAGTATTCGTTAGGGGTTTCTCATGAAAGTGAAACCGAACTTTCGAGCTACACCTTCACAAACATCTCCACGCCAAGCAAATGTAACATCTGCAGTAAGGTAAGAAAGAAGAAGTAAATGGAATTTTTAAAATTCTGAACAACTATCCAATGAAACATAAAGAAGTATCTACAAAAGCAAAAGTATAATCTCAAAATTTACACAAACAACAAGAAAAATACCTATGTATCACCAAGCTGCTCATCTCTCGTAAGCCACTCTTGCGTCTCTCACTCAACATTGTCCCCTTGTTGTGGTGGATCGACGGGATCTATTTGCGGCGGCTGTTGCTGGTCATGAGGTGGTGGTGGTGGTGGTGGTGGTGGTGGTGGTTGTTGCTGAGATAGGCCTGCTCCGTCCATGTTCATCCCGAGATGCTGATGCATAAACTCCATAACCTTTCGTAATTGCTCGGCAACGACATTGAACTCTGCACGCGGCACCATATCCGGCATCTGGGACGTGCTAGCACCAGGATCTGCATATCTCCTCTTCTTTCTCCCTAAAGACCCGAGACCGTAGACACGTCCTTTGGGACACTCACCCGCCACATTGAGGTACACCGCCTCATCATCCACCGATTGGTCCAGTGTAGCACTCCGGGTCGCCTCCGACGTCTCTCTGGAGCCTATCCTGCAGTATCAACAACAAACAACATACATTAACTTAATAGATCAAGTGAAGAACACCAACAAATGCACATGAAAGCCAATCCGGAGGAAAATGTGAGCAGATACAATTTCAAGAGAATTCGGGTGTTAAAAATATTTTTTTTGATTGTTACCTTGACGAGCGAGAGAGCGGAGCGGTAAGCACAGAAAGCGACCAGAGAGCAGAGCAATGAAAGAGACGAAGATTCAAGATTGAAAATCAAAAGATTCAGGACGCAAAGTGCACTCATTCACCGCACAATCAACCACGTAACAAATCAAATCACTCAAAACAGCTTAAAATAAAACTGCAGAAGCAATCAACAATTAAAAGAACCGAACTCTTTAAATTTGTCACACGATCAAAAGTTTGTTCCTTCACATTGGGTTATAGACAATAAGGTAGTTCTACCTTTCCAACATTTGACATCATAACAACTACACCGCCAACTGCATCAACATAACGACAAAAATTTAAAATACCTCCAAGAATAAAAAAAGCAAATCTTACATAGTGCACTATGAAAAAACATTATTAATTTGTTACTACACATAAAATTACCAAACCATGGCACTAACATGTTTACCTCTTTATTTAGTTACTCATTTATCATGAAAAAGGTCAGAAAAATCTCTATAGCTAATCATGCACAATTAGTTTATTCCTATACTATATCATGACCTTTGTGTAATCAAACAAGTTTTACTTTCACCAACAATTGCTTCCTTGTTTGGATATAAGCACCAAAGCAATACAATCAACCAAATAAAAGAATTACTTCCAAGTCTGACAAACTAGAGAATATGTGCACTCTTAATATAGAATAAAAAGTTTTGTCTAAATCAGTTGCAAAGAAAAAATAAAACAATTAATAACTTGCAGAGCTGAAAAAAAGGGTTATTATCAATGATGATATTATAATATCCACTTCAAGTTTGATAGCTTAGACACCCTAGAGAAGCCACCACTTTTGACTCAATTTGATCCCAAAATTGAAATCAAAGTTATTTGCTTCCACTTGAACTCGATGACATTTCGATTTTTCAAGTTAAGATAGTAGTATAATGGAGTGATGTATTCAAACAAGAAAAGAAAGACAATGGGACTCTTAAGGAATTCCAAAAGGCCTTCCACTATAGCTTCCCACTCGAGCATATTGACACACCGAAGTGAAGTTTCGGTCGGCTAGATGAGTCGAAAAACACTAAATCAAAATAGAGAATATGCAACTCAAATACAGTTCTAAATGTCAACTCATTGAGTTTTTTCTAGTAAGGGTCGGCCGAGGGAGTCAAAAGGGCAATGAGATTAGAAAGAATACAAAGATCAAGTAACTAAACAAGGAACAAATTCAAAAAAGCAGACATCATATCATGACCAACCAATGTGAATTAAGTATTCATGAATTCAAAATTCTATATATAATTGCAGGGAAGTAAAAAACTGCTGCAAGTGCAAGCTAGTGGAAGTTGACTTCTAATTAGGGGTATAATAAATTTCGTTCAAGTAGCCATCCTAATTTGATGGTTATATCTGTAAAAGGCACCTAATCGGTTTTATAATCATGATCATAGGATCAACGAGAATGATGCGCAACAATAAATTAGGACGGTAAGCCCCATCATGCAAATTCAATTAGTTTTTTTAGAAAAAAAATCTTATTGTATAAACCAACAACAATGAATATATATTAAACCGAGAAGAGGTGAGGTCGGGGCCTGAACAATGACGATCGCCTAAACTTAACACCAAATCTCAAGTTTCATTAACCTGCCATTTGTGAAAATCAAGTACACCAGGTGATCTATGAACAATGGGATACACCTACGTGTGGCGTCGGCCCAACCACACCGCATGTCCATATTCATTGTTAGCAAAGAGAATTGAAGATGATATGATCAATAAGGGCGGTACGTATAAATGCAAGCTAATTCGCATGTATGAACCAAATATAACAAATTCAAATGTCAAAAATATAGAAACCAAGAAAGAGGCGAGTTAGGTATCAAGAACTTACGGCAAAAATGTATGACTCATATCTGAGCTTTGTTTTATAGAAATATAAAAGATTCTTAAAAAATGAAAATGAGATCCATTGTTTACATTCATATAGCTGTTGAGAGGTGACACACAAGCATAGTTACACACTATACGAACTCCATGAATAGCCCCAGAATACTTAACGGATGCAAATTCACTGCACTTATCCAAGGTAGGGTACCGGCCAATCATACAAGATTCATGAGAGAGTAAGCATCGTTGCCAAAAGTCATGTAAAAATGAAGCAAACTCTTACCAATGAGAGAACGGAGAGCCGTGACCGAGCAAAAATGTCTCAATTGCCTAACTTATTTTTTGTTAGACTTTCCTAACACTTTTCTTCTTGATGTGCTTCTGCACATTCTTAGCTTCCATTACCCAGCTGGGTTTTCTTTGGACAATCAATGCACTCTTTATAGCTCTAAAAGGGTATAGGTTATAGGGTTTCTCATATAGATCATCTGAGAAACTTGGTTTGGCTCCAACCATATTTAAATGCTCCAATCCATTGATGCTATTAATTTCACGCACATTAAAGGGGACAAACACCTTTCTCACTTTCACTGGCTCATTCCTCCTAGTGAACTTTGCATTTCCATAAAATTCATATACCATCAAACTCACTCCTCTTATTTCATTCTTTCTATAATCTTAAGTTAAATGCTCCCAATTTTATCGCGCAATGAAGTTATTCACTCGTTTGTCATACTTGGCTGACAAATTTATACCTCTAACACAAATGAACCCCTTATGTTGAATGTTCTCATATCTTTCCTTGGCCTCTCTACTAATAAAGTATTTGGACTTAAATGACTCTTCTTTGGGATCTCTTGAGGTTGATGCCTCAAAATCATTTACGCTCACTTGACTAACTTGCCTCCTTGTTCTCGGCATTTTCCAAATTCAAATAACTACAAAATAAATGCAACTAGCAATTCACGTCTTGAAATCACATAAAAATCAAAATTTATATCACACGGATCATTCATATGTCAAATAATGCAAGAACTTAAACTAGGTCTCCATGAGTCTCATAGATGCTCGATATTCACACGACTTGAAAATTCTTATTCAACTACCTCATATCCACAATTCATGCAATTTCGTCAAAATTTCTCAAAATTTCAAAGCATAGCTAATGAAATTGTAAATTTTAACTTAAAGTCAGACTACTTTTTAGTGTAGAACTGTCCTCCAAGTCTTTATCAATCAAGCCCTCTCACTTGACTAATAACTTAGAACCTTAGAGCTCCTTGAAATTAAATTTTCAAATTCAAGCCTTTGTTTTCCACCTTGTCCAAATCAACAATGCATTTTCTCCTTTTACTCTCAATCACTAGGAACTCTCTTTCCTCAGTTAGAAATGATCAAACTTAGGCTCTAGAGGTATGTATACTTGGTGGGTGTAGTTATGTTTGGATGCAAGTGTGAAGAAAGTGGTGAAAAAGGGGTTTAAATCCCTAATTACGGCACTAGCGGCATGCTTTATAGGCTGACGTCGTGACAGTGGCACAAAGGCATTAAGGACATTGTGACATTCTGTCGTGCTCCTCTTCGCACCCTGTTGGCATCGTGATTGATACCTATGACGTTGTGTGTATTACATACGGCGTCGAGTGGTCTGTCTTCGTGTTTTGGAAGGAGTAGAGACTGTTAAAAAATGAAATGAAAATAAGAAGAAAAGATGAGATTGAAAATTAAAGAGAATGAAGGTGGAAGTAAAGTAAAACTTTTAAATTAAAGATTTAGCTTGAGTTAAGTAGCTAATTGAGTCTAGTTTCCATTCCAACTATATTAAGTCCTATAAACTCTTGAAGTGCTAAAGTCTACCAAAGATGAGTTTGATATATGCTTATTTGTGAATTTCTGAGCTTAAAGACAAATCATGATATTTTATACTTACTACTCGAGTGTTGAAAGAAGACAAATTTGTAACTAGTGATGGTTTTTAGTTGATTTCTAATTTAATATTTTGAAAGTGAAGTTATATATGTTGTTAAAGTTACATGCCTTAAAAATATAAGTTTTTGGAAAGAAAAACTCTTGAGTGGATTACTAACTTGAAACTTAGTAAATTACAGGATACACCATGAACAATATGAATTGAATGAGAACTAGTTATTAGGAGACTTAATAAAATGCAACTTTGCTCTGGATGCGTAAAATCCTAAGTTTGGGCGTATTTGATAAGTGATTATCTATATATATATATAGGGTTAGTTTAGTTGTATATTGAGTATAAATATCCCTAAATGAGTTCTAATTTATGGTATTATTGCATTTTTAGGGAATTAAGGTGTAATAGAAGGAATTGAGGAAAAATGAGAAGAAACAAAGTAAAAACCCACAAAATCAAAGTTGGCGTCGTGGGTACATGTGTTGACGCTGTGGGAATACAAAGCACGACGTGGGAAAGAAAAAAAATGAAAAAATCAACTCTGGAGGTCCATCACTGTGGTGGCTTCGTGGCACATAAGGGATGGCGCTAGAATAAGCAATGGACGACGCCAAGATTCCAGGAGCTCAAAAATACACAATTAAGCGGTGCCCAGTGACAGTGCCGTGGCTTAACACACACGACGCCGGGGCAGTAAGTGACAAAGCAACTACAAAGGAAGTAGAAAGTGGAGCTTTAATTCTAGGTAAATTGTAATTTAGGGTTTCTAATTATTATTAAGGAGTATAAATAGGTATTAGGACTTGGTAAGCTCTAAAGATATCACCATATGGAAGAGTTTAGCCACCATTATAGTAATGTGAGTTAAAATAAATTTGAAGGAAATCTGTCTATTCCAATTAGACATTGCACTAAACATAGAGAGATGTAAACATGAATACAAATCATACTATTAAATTACATAGGTGAAGTTGTGAACTAAGATGTCCTTAGTATGAGAAGTAAAGTAAGTTTAAAGTGATTTGTTAGAATAGTTTTGATTAGTAGAAAATCAATTAAAAGTGAATCCCTTAGCAATAGTTCAAGTCAAGTAGGTAATATACAACTAGTGTAAAAACCTTTTCACGAGGACGATATCCATAGTCAACATAAGTTGGTTACACTATTACTACAAGCAAGTTGTTATACTTGCAGCATACACATCAACTAGGCAAGATGACAAAATGTCTCTGTACTGGACACAGTAAAATGGCAAGTAATTTATTAGGTCTAATACATACTAATGTATGCGATCCTATAAGCACAATGGCTAGAAGTGGTTATCAATACATCCTTACTTTCATTAAAAATTTCAACAGATATGGTTACGTGTATCTTATGAAACATAAACGTGAATCTTTTGAAATGTTTTGAAAGTTTCATAGTGAAGTGCAAAATCAACTTTGTAAAACTATTAATGCACTTCGACCAGATCGAGATAGTGAATATTGAGCAAAAGAGTTTGATGATCATCTCAAAAACTATGGGATTGTCTTACAGTTAATTCCTCCAGCAACTCCATAGTGCAATGGTGTTTCTGCAAGGAGAAATCCAACTTTATTGGATGTGGTTCAATCTGTGATGAGTCATGCAGATCTTCCTATTTCTTTTTGGGGTTATGCCTTAGAAGTTGCTGCGTTTACACTGAACCATGTTCTTTCTAAAGCCGTTAATAAAACACTATATAAGATGTGGTTTAAGAAAAGAAAAATTTTGTTTTTCCTTAAGATTTGGGGCTATAATGTTTTTGTATGACGACAAATCTCAAAAAAATTATCAGCCAAATCTACCCAGTTTGTATTTGTTGCTCATCCTAAAGCAACTAGAGGATACTACTTTTATAATCCTCCTGAGAACAAAATGTTTGTTGCTCAGAATGGTGTCTTTATGGAAAAAAAGTTTATTTCAAAAGGCAACAATAGGAATAAAGTAAATCTCGAAGAATTTTAAGAACCACGAATACACATTCAACCGCCAATGGGAGATCAACACAGCCTTAAACTAGTTGAACCTCCACAAGTATCATAAGGCCTGCGTAGGTCTGATACGGTAAGGCATTTGCCTCAGAGATTTGAATTTCTTGTTACTGATAGTAGGGAGGTGTTACATATGGATCAAAATGAGTCTACTATTTATCAAGAGGCTGCGTCTAGCCTTGAGGCAGATAAATGGGTTAGTGTCAAGAATTTCTAAGATGCAATCCTTGTATAATAACAAAATTTGGAACCTGGTTGATTTAAGTGAATGTGGTAAGTGCATTAGATGTAAATGGGTTTTCAAGAAGAAATCTGACATGGTTGGTAATGTGCATACTTATAAAGCATAGCTAGTAGCAAAAGGTTTCGGAGAGACTCAAGGTCTTGATTATGATAAGAGTTTTTCTCCTATACCCATGATTAAATCCATTAGAATTTTAATTGCCATAGCCGCGTATTGTGACTATGAGATATGGCAAATGGATGTCAAAATTTTTTTTCTAAATGAAAAGTTACTTGAGAACGTGTATATGATACAACCTGAAGGGTTTGTTCATCCTGAGAATTTTAGGAAGGTATGAAATCTTTAAAAATCTATTTATGGATTAAAGCAAGCTTCTCGGAGTTGGAATCTTTGTTTTGATGAACCAATTAAGAAATTTGGTTTCATTAAAAATGAAGATGAGCCTTGTGTATACAAGAAGGTCAGTAGGAGCATGGTTGTTTGCTTAGTATTGTATATTGATGATATATTACTCATTGAAAATGATATCCCTACCTTGCAGAGTGTCAAGTCTTGGTTAGGGAAGTGTTTCTCAATGAAAGGACTTATGAGATGCAGATTACATCGTTGGGATTAAGATCCATAGGGATAGATCCAAAATGTTGATCGGTCTAAGTAGAGTGCATATATTGACAAGGTACTAAATAGGTTCAGTATGCAAGACTCTAAAAGAAAGTCATTGCCAATTTCTCATGGCATAAGTCTCATTAAGACTTAATGCCTGAAGACTAATGATGAGCGAGAGCGTCTGAATATGATTCCATATGCATAAGCTATTGGATCTATTATGTATGCCATGTTACACACTTGACCTGTTGTATCATATGCTTTAAGAGCAACAAGAAGATATCAGTCTGATGTCACTAAGAGTCACTAGTTAGCAGTAAAGAACATTCTTATATACTTGAGAAGGACTAAAGAAGTGTTCTTGGTCTATAAAAGTTTGAAAGATGAGCATATTGTAAATGGTTAAATAGTTGCATGATTTCAAACAGATATAGATGACTTCAGATCACAGTCTGGATATGTGATTACTTTGAATAGAGGTATTGTGAGCTAGAAAAGTTTGAAACAAGAAATTGTGGTAGATTCTACAAAAGAAGTTGAGTATATTGTAGCGTCTGATGCAGATAAGGAGACAGTTTTGATTAAAAAGTTCATCTCTGAACATGGTGTAGTTTCGAGTATGGCTAACCCCATTTGTTTGTTTTGTGCCAACAATGAGGTGATAACACAGGCTTAGGAATCAAGATCACACCACCGATCCAACTATATACTTAAACATTTTCATCTCATTCGAGAAATCATTGAGAGGGGAGACGTGAAGATTTGCAAATTTCCTACAGAAGATAATGTTGAAGATCCTTGGACGAAGGCTCTTCCACAAGCGAAGCATGATGGTCATCTTAGGTCATTAGGTATTAGATACATGAATGATGGGCCCTATTGCAATTGGGAGATGGGAGATGTTGGTGTTCCCTAAGTCAATCTACAAACATTCTTCATCTTATAATTTTAGTTATGAAAATAAAGGTTTTCATTTGCTGTTTTACTATAAGTGATAGTATGGTTACCTTATAATAAGATCCATGGGTATTTGTTGAAATATCATAAATGTCTCTAGTCAGTCATTATACCGGGTATTATAATGAATTAAGACTAGTGTGAATCTTGATTGATTATCAGGTGATGATCATGCATATGGGGATACAAATCAAGATCAGGAGTACTTGTGAGGGAAAAAGGTATTGGACCGACCCGCTTTGAGAACACCACATAGATTAAGTCATCGGTGTCACTCATGATAGGTATATCATTTAGTCCTTCGACTTAAGATTACCGTAGACTTCAACATTAGGAGTATGGTAATTTGACATAATCAAACGTTAACTTTAACTGGACGATTATAATGATTTTGATTGATTACCATGTGAATAATATGTGAAGGTGTAATCAAGATAGAATTTATCCATCTCGTATAGATAGAGATATCAGTAGATCCCTCGATATGTTAGACTGTTAAATTGCCAATTCCAACTGAATTGATATGATCAATGTCATTTGTATGTTTTTAGTCAACCTAAAGATTAAGACTAGTACGATTGAACATTAAGGGTGACTTTCCATGCGTCATGTTTAATCAAAGGATATCGCACTATGAAAGGATATGATATATGTTATTCATTAGGTTGTATCAATTTTTATATTCATGCTACTTAGGTAGTCATAATGCCTTGCTAGAGATTGCTTATGACTTGTATACAAAAATAATTTTGGTTCACTGCCAACGTTGCATGAACCTATTGGGCCGCACACATAGAATGGCATTGTGGAAATTCAATTAGTCCAGAGTAATGAATTTTATATGATAAAACTCATGATATAAAAGCCCTTATGATTTGTTATATGATAACTTATTAATAGGGGCGTTTGCTTGACTTGCCAAAATACAATATTTGTATGACGGATAATTATTTCAAGTGAGCTTTTATACACATAAGAATAAAGGTTGAAATCCTAAAAAGAGTTAAGACTTTTACTTTTACTATTTTCTAGTTCTCTAGATTTTGGGAGAGAAAGAAAAGTTGTTTTCAATCTCTCTTGGGGCTAGCACTCTAAATTGTGGTCACCGTTTATGTGTGGATTTCCAATAGAGTATGTGCGCTTGAATGTCTTGGAGATTGAACAATGAGAGAAGGAAATCACGCATTAAGGTATGATTTACTTTTTAAAATCTACTTTAATGGAACTTATTTTTTGATCCTATTGGGGTTTTTCAAAAAAATTTTGAATTTTCCACTGCGAATGAGCCCTAAACCCAACACAATGTAGCTAGCATTGCTAAGATCTTGAAGGATTTATGTAACCACAAATTAAAACTACATGAAGATGAGAGAGTCGTCGTTTGTGAAACTTTCTTAGCCATCCTTTAAAAGAAACTACCCCTAAGTGCAAGAATTAAGGAATGTTTTCAATGCCAATCACCATTGGTGATACACACTTCTCTAATGCAATGCTATACTTAGGAGCATGCATATATGCCTTGCATTTGTCTTTGTTTGAGTCTTTGAATTACCAAGAACTTAGGGAAACTAGGATAGTAATCCAATTAGCAAATAGATCTGTTGTACACCTTATTGGAGTCTTAGAGGGTATCATTGTCATTATAGGATGTTTATACTTTCCTACAGACTTCTTCGTCATAGATAGAAAGAGGAACCATTCCCTAATTCCTCTTTGATCCTATTAGGACGCCCCTTCATGAAAACGGCACATGCTAAGATTGGCATTGCAAATGGATATTTGTTTATGGAGCTTGATGGCGATGTTGTGAAATTCATTTTTCATGATGCCATGAAATATCCTACCGATGTATCATCCCTATGTATTTTGGATGCAATTGATCCATTGGTACAAGCAAGTATTAACTATCCTACGGGAGATACATTGAGCTTAGCCGTCTGTCAAGGAGTTACATTTGATGATTTGGAACAAATCTATTCACTCGACAAAGATGTTGAAGATGTTATTTAGGAGTTAGAGTCTTACAAACTCCGTTTCGAACTCCAAGTCCCCATGGATTTGTTCTCCTCTGGTTCGAAGCTCGAGCCCTCACTTAACAAATACCCAAAGCTTAATTTGAAAGAGCCTCTTGATCACCTAAAATATTCCAACTTAGGTGAGATTGAATGACTTCCAATAATAATTTCCAGCAAACTTTCGAAACTGGAAGAGGAAAGACTAATGCACATCCTACGAGACTACAAGGAAGCATTACGATGGACATTGGCTGATATCAAGGGATTACATCCTTCCATATGCACACACACACACACATTATACATTTAGAGGATGACTGCAAACCCTTGAGGCAAGCTCAAAGGTGATTAAACCTGCCTATGATGGAAGTAGTCAAGAAGGAAATTCTAAAACTTCTTGATGCAGGGATGATTTATCCCATTTCTGATAGCAAGTTGATTAGTCCAGTGCCAGTCGTACCTAAAAATACTTTAGTAACCATTATGGCAAATGCCTAGGGAGAGTTAGGACCTCCCGTGTCCAAAACGGATAGCGAGTTTGTATTGACTACAAAAAACTCAATGTGACCATAGGGAAAGATCATTTCCCTTTGCCGTTAATAAATAAGATGTGATCGTTTAGATAGGAAATCCCACTATTATTGTTTAGGTGGGTATTCAAGGTTTCATCAAATTCCTATCTCATTAGAAGATTAATAGAAGATCACCCTCACCTGTCCTTTTGGAACATTTGTTTACAAGCGAATGTCATTTGGGCTATGTAATGCACCCGCAACATTCCTAAAATACATGGTAAGCACTTTTTCTCTAATTTTGTCGAGAACTTCATTCAAGTCATCCTGGATGATTTCACCGTTTATAGAGATTCTTTTAACAGTTGTCATAACAATTTGACCAAATTGTTGTCCCAATGCATTGAAAAGAACCTTGTTCTCAATTACGAGAAATGTCATTTTATGGTAGACCAAGGGATTATTTTGGGTCATATTGTTTCATCTAGAGGTCTGAAAATTGATTTGCGAAAGTGGATGTCATTCGTAACTTGCCCTATCCTTCCACTATGAGAGAGATATGTGCATAACTAGGTTATGTATGCTTTTGTAGGCGGTTTATCAAGGATTTTTCCAAGATAGCCCAACCTCTGTGTCAATTACTTCAGAAAGATTTTCCATTTATCTTTGATGACGAATGTAAAAAGTCTTTTTCCACACTGGAGACTACATTAATCTCTACCCCAATCATCAAAGCACCTAATTGATCGCTTCCTTTTGAGATTATGTGTGATGCAAGAAATTATGATGTGGGAGCCATGTTACGACAAAAAGTAGAAATAAAATCTCATGCGATTTATTATGCATCTAGATCTTTGGATGCTGCTCAAATGAATTACACCACCACTGAGAAAAAACTTGTTGCAGTTGTCTTTACACTCAAAAAGTTCAGGCCTTATCTGCTGAGTACCAAATTCATTGTCTATTCCAACCATGCAGTTTTGTGTTTCCTAATTTCCTAAAAAGAGTCTAAACCTAGATTAATAAGATGGATACCAGTACTTTAAGAGTTTGATCTTACAATCAAATACTAGAATGGTGGCGAGAATCTAGTGCTAGACCATCTCATTCGATTAGAGAATGGAGAACCACTTACTGCTCTCAATGATGAGTTCTTTGATGAAAGCATTTATACAGTGTCTTTTGAAGTTCCATAGTATGATGACCTTCTTAACTATCTAGCCATAAATATATTAACATTAGACTACTCACGTGCCCGAAAGCAAAAGCTTATATACGATTCGAAGCATTATCTTTGGGCTGATCATATTTATGGAAGTTTAGGGCAGATTAAATGAATCGTAAATGCATTCCTCAGCTTTCTCGTCTCTGTCATTCATACGCATGTGGCGGTTATCTCAATCCATGGCGTACAACTTGAAAAGTTTTGGAATGTGAATTTTACCAGCCCATACTATTCCATGATTCTTATGTCTTTACGAAAACTTGTTTTTACTATCAAAACTATGGGTCATTTTGACCAAAAGATCAGATGCCAATGACAAAGATCATTTTCTATGAAATCTTCGACATATGGGGTATTCATTTCAAGTGTCCATTCCCAACTTTTAATGGGAATACTTACATCCTGTTAGAGGTGGATCATGTCTTAAAATAGGTTGAAGCTAAAGCCACCATAAGTAATGACTCCCAAATAGTGGTCAAGTTCCTAAAGTCACGAATCTTTTCAAGATTTGGATGTCCACTCAATCATTGGTGAAAGAGGAACTCACTTCTACAATAGGATTGTAGAGTTTTTTTTAGGAAATATAATGTCACCCATAGGACATCTACAACCTATCATCCCTAAGTGAATGGTCAAGTTGAAGTCTCTAATAGAGATATCAAATCCATCCTTAAGAAAATCATTCACCCATGAAGGAAAGACTCGAGTCTACGCCTTGATGATGCATTATGGGTATATAGGACAACTTCAAAACACCTATTGAAATTTCTCCATATAGGTTGATTTTTGGAAAAGCATGCCATCTTCCTATAGAGTTAGAACATATAGTATATTGGGCAGTCAAACATTGTAACATGAATTACAACAAAATTTGTATTAAGGAAAAATTAGATATTCATGAACTAGAAGGGATTAGAAATGATGCATGTGAGAATGCAAGGATTTAGAAGGATAAGACCAAAGCTTCTCATGATCGTCATGTAATGAGGAAATCCATTGTAATAGGTCGAAAAGCTGTTCTCTTCAATTTTAGGTTGAAAATCTTCCATGGTAAACTTAGGTCTCGATGGGTGGGTCCATTTCTTGTTACTAATATCTTTTTCCATGGTGCAGTTGAAATATAGAGTATGGAGAGCGGGAAAACTTTCAAAAAAAATGGATATAGGTTGAAGCCCTTCTATGAAGACTTCGACATGACCCTAAAAACAGAGTTGACATGGAGATAATTGAAGCACCTGCTGATCATACAAGAGTGATAAGTGATTATTTAGACTTATATATATGGTTAGTTTATTAGTATATTTAGTATAAATATCCCTAAATGAGCTCTAATTAATGATGTTATTGTATTTTTAGGTAATTAAGGTGTAAAGGAAGGAAATGAGCAAATATGAGAAAAAACAGATCTAAAACACTCCAAATTAGGTTTGACGCTATGGCTACACATGGTGGCGATGTGGAGTACTAGGGCATGACATGGGAAGGAAAGGAATGCCGTGGGAGAGGAAAGAAAGTCAAGAAATCAAAACTAGAGGCTTGGCGTAGTGGTGGCACTATGGAACCTAAGGGATGGCGCCGGGACATCATAGTGACAGAGCTAGGTGGACAAAAAGTGAAAAAAATAGCACACAGTGGCAGCGCAATGATAGCGCTGTGGGAATGTTCACACAATGTAATGACTTATTTTATTAAAGTCGTCGTTTATTTCGTAATTTTAGACATGGACACCAGCTCAGATCCATGTGAACACTGTGGTAGGCTAGGACACACGTCGACCAAGGTACACGACTTAATTGTGTATTGTATTGCTTTTTTGCGATGCGTTTTATGAATTTATTTGCTAATACATGCATGTTTGTATGTTGTATGGTTATATCGTGCGAGGTTGTGTACGGATAATTGCCTCAAAATGCGTGTCAATGCGGGTATCAGAGAGGTGAATTACGGGTACACTAGAAAACTCGACAAATTCATGTTAATATGACTAATTAATGAAATAAAATGGGTAATTTAATCATAGCCAAAGTCAATTGAATTAGAACAATGAGCTATGGCATACCTCAGAATGCGTATCGAGACGCGAGGCATCGGGTATTGAGTAGCCGAAGGTTAGTGGACCATAAGTTGGTTTAGTTTGGTCAATAGAAACACTAACCATATGTTAATAAGGCTTAATATAATGTAAATAAATCAAATAATGAAAAACCTATAGTTTGAATTAAATAATGTGGACCCAAGATGGGCATCAAGATGATCCTAAAGAGTGAAACTAATATAGTAGTGGGCTATTGGAGCTAGAAAAACCAAAGAAGAAAACGGGATTCAAGCTGGAATTCAACCATTTATGAGGACAATTCAAGTGATTAAACTTAAGTAATCCTTAGGTTCATCTTCTACTCTATCAAATAAACCCTATTTTGTGTATTTTTGGTGAAATCTGAATTTGAGGGTTACATCCCTGGTTTTTAATGAAAAATTGATGAATTAAATTTATGATGACCATTCCTATTGAGGATTTATCACTGGTTTTGCATGAATTGGGTTTTTGATGAATTTGGAAAAACTAGCGAATGTGTAGGATTGAATGAATTTGATCGAATTATTGTTCTAAGATTTGTTTAACTGATGTTTTGGAGTCACCATTGTATGAAGAGTATGTAAACCATGTTAGGTTAGCTAATTAGGCTTAGAAGGAAAGAATTCTCGACTTGAGGATTCTGTCACAGAGAGCAATTAGCGTGCTAACTAGGATGGTTAATGAGCTTAACATTTTGGACTCTCTACTATTTTTCAATATGAAGAATAGTAACGCACTATATCGATTCGCTAGCGTGCTAACTCTACCTAGTGCGCTAGGGAGACCCATTAGGGCACTAAAAAATTGAAACCTGAACATTAAGGGCTGGTTTGGTGATTTTCAACTTAATACATATATGAACACTTGTAAACAACCAAAACTTAAAGAATTGGACTACAGGGACTTAGTGTACCATAGCTGGATTTCAGGGAGCTTATCGGGTCTGATATGAGAGTTCAAAGTGGTCGGAGAGCGGTTTGAGGTTTGTAAAACCCAATTAAAGAACTTAGTATTTGATTATATTTTTCATTCCATATTTATTCTTTCCTTGCTGTTTCTACTATTTCATTATATTAGTTGGACGTGGGTAGAGTTTACTCTCCTGAATTCTATAATGTGTGTTAATGATGTGCTAGATTATAGCACGTGTGACCTGACCCTTAGTGAATGGCAACCCGGGATTGCTTTTGGTGCATGTGTCGGTGACAATGGATTGGGCCAGCACCGTAAGGGACCAGCATTAGTCTAGTTGGGTGCATCGACTTGTTGGATCCTGGTGACCCGATGTACGTCTAATCCATCTTGAGTGAACACGTATAAGTTTTTAGCTTATATGTTAATTATTCAAGCGAGGAGCCAATTACAGTTGCCCGTCTTTACATTTTGCATGTTAACCGTATTTCTTTCAATTCCTTACTTTATTATGCGAATGGCCAGAGGGTTCCTTGGGATTTTACTTGCTAGACTCGTCATCTCTCTTTTTGTGATGATTGAGTGCAGATCCTAATAATAGTAAGGGCAAAGGGATCCTGGGCGACTACATTTAATTGCCCGCCATTGAGGACCTACTAGTACGTGCATATTTTGATATTTTGTTTTATTTTGGGTATTAGGAGAATGGAGTGATACTATACATGTATATAAACACTCTTATGGTACTGTTGCCTATATCTAAAGTACTTTTCGGGTTTTCCACAGAAGGACATGCTCTTATGAATAATGCTTATCATGCTGATTTCATACTTTACTTGATTAAATTAAAGCTTCTACTGAGTTAATGTTAAATTGTAAAATACAAACCACTAGCATGGCCAGGACTCGAATAAACTGCAAATAGTTGAACTTAAGGAACTTTAAATACTTAAGGAAATAACTCAAGAAAATATGAAACTATTAACTTACTACATGAATAACACAGAAGTGGACACAATAATCAAGACATAACGTGGATGAGCAGGTACCGAACATGTGTAGCTGGGCCACGGGCGAGGAGCGCACGACACGAGACACCCCGATGCGGCCTCGGGGCCCGGGGCTGCCACACACAATGCCGGATCATAAGTGATAGTGCTTGATTCGCAGAAAGTAGAAAGTTAAAGTTTATTTCAAGTTAAATTGTAAAGTAGGGTTTCTAATTGTCATTAGGAAGTATTAAAAGGTATTAGGACGTAGAAAACATATAACATATCAACCATTAGCCACCATTAGAGTATTTTAGCATAGGTTTACTTTGATTTTGAGTATTAAGAAGATTTGTTTGGAGAAAAATTGAAGACTCCACTTTTACAATTGAACATTAGATTCATTGGTTTAATTAAAGGTAATATATTTATATTCATCTCTGATTTTCAATGATTTCAATTATGAATTGTGATATGAGTATTTCAATGAAGTGTGAGTAATCTATTAATCATAGAAATCTATGGATCATATGGTATGAATGATATGCTATGAACATGAGTAAAAAGTGAATATAAAAAGTGCAATGGTTAGAATTTGTATTGATTCTAAGTGTAATGCTTTAGACATCTTAATCACGTGTTTATTGATATTAGGTTTTAAAATTTATCATATCCATTGAATCTTTTAAGTCGGACATGAACGTTACAACTATAAAATACATAACATCGAGCGATAGTTGTTGATTAGGGAGGCACGAATAGTAAACTTAATTGGTTATGAATCTAAAGATTTGGGATATTAAGGCAATGTGGAGCTTACATTATTCTCATTGATAGGTGGAGTTCTAGTTTGCACATTAGAATCTTTTCCGGCACAACAGCGAGTTAAAGTGGATTTGAAGGAAATATGCCTAGTCTAATTAGGCATTGCACACAACATATTAAGATACAAAATTGGTTGAAAGCATAGTATTATATTACCTAGGTGAAGTTTTGAATTAAGATATCATTAATATAAAATTTAAAGTAAAGTTTATATTGTTTTGTTTGATAGAGTAGTTTAGTATAAAACCATTTAAAAAAAGGAATTTCCTTAGCAATATTTTAAAGTTAAATAGGTATTCAACTATTGCAATAACTTTTCCTTGAAGACGATATTCGTAGTCAACGTAAATTGATTATACTATTATTACAAGTGAGCCGTTATACTTGCGGAATGCACATCAAGTTTTTGGCGCCATTGCTAGGGACAAGTAGCCACTTAGTATTACCTAGTTAGTTTGAAAAGTTGCTAAGTTTTCTTTAAAGTACTTTACTTTCAAGTTCATGAAAACAAAAATAAAATAAATATAGGATTAAGTTTCAAGTTCGACTTTCTGCACTTAATCTTTTTATGTTTTCTTTTCAAGGATAACTAGTACATGCGTACCAAAGGAGAAAAGGACCTAGTGCCTTACGACCATGAGATTGAAAGAATGAACAAGGAAAAAAAGAAAGGAATCAAGATGGCAGAGGAGCAAGCAAGAAACCAACAACCGGGCTGCGAGAATAACAAACCCGCAGGTGGTCTTGTAGTGCTGGATAAAGTGCGAGGATAAAGATACCTTCATGACTACTTCAAGCCAAAAGTTTAGGAGACTTATAACATAGTGATGAGGCTTCCTGTGAACATCACTGAGTTCGAATTGAGACCATCTCTGATAAACATGGTGCAAAATAGCTTATTCAACGGGCTATCCAATGAAGATCCAGTTGCACATGTTGAGAATTTCTTGGAGAAGTGCGACACCGTGCACATCACCAGAATTAAAAAGGAAGTTATCAAGATGAGACTTTTTCAATTCTCATTGACTGGAAAAGCCAAATCTTGGTTTGAAGAGCTAAGTGTAGGAAGTATTACCTCATGGACGAAAATCAATTAAAGGTTTCTAGACAAGCTATTTCCCTTAGCGAAGGTCACTAAAAGGAAACTTGGGAATAATCAATTCAAGCAAGAAGACACAGAGTCTCATGGCGATGCATGTGAAAGATTCAAATAGATGCTGAGGAGATGTCCAGGACACGAATAGATGAAATAGTTACAACTCCAGATTTTCAATAATGGGATGAACCACAACACATGTGGCTTGTAAGTAAGTGGCTCTCTACTAACCAAGGATGAAGATGAAGCATTGGATCTCCCTGATCTTATATCTGAAAATTCTACTAGCCAGTACTCGTTTCATAGTAAGGAAACCACGGGGGTTTACGAGATTGATTCGCAAGCTATAATTATGGCACAACTATCAAATCTGAGCAGTTAAATGGGGAAATTTCAGATGGGACACCAAGGTCCACAAGTAGCATGAAGGCCAAATAATCTCCAAGGTATAATGGTTAAGCAAATATACATACAATAGGGAATGGAGTATGAGGACATCAACTTCAGGAACAACCAAGGCTACTAGAACACCTTCAAGTGGAGAGGAATGGCTCCTCAATCGTTTTATCAAGGATACAACAACAACAACCCAGACTTCTCTTACGAAAATTTTGATAATGCACTAAAGTTACCTTAAGGCTTTGATCAACAAGTCCAACAGGGGAAGCTGGTGCAGAGCGACGAAATGACTTCATTGAAGTCAATTGAGATGTACTTGCAAGCCATGGATATGAGCTATAGGGAGCATCTTGGGAAGCACGTGAAAATAGATGGAAGGAGTGAAGAAAACCATGAAAAGGATGGATGATGAGCGATCATAATCCATCTTGAACTTAGAGAGACAAATTGGTTAGTTTGCTATAGCCTTGAACTCGAGGAAAGAAGGATAAATTCCTAGCAACACCATCACCAATCCCTACGAGAATGTGAGAGTCGTTCACATGATGAAAACTACAGCAACAAAGGAGCCAAGAAAAGAGCAAGTGATGTACGAACTGAAAAAAGTCAACACTCTAGGTACGTTGAAGCATGATAAGATGCATGAGCACAACACGAAAGTGAAGCAAGATGAACTTGATGGTTTCAAGAAACAAAGAATCAATGCCTTAAAGAAAAAGAAAGGGAAGCACCAATGGAAGGCCAACGAAAAAGATGAAGAAGCCTCATAAGGTAATGACATCATGGTGTTTATGAAAAAGGCGGAACCAAAGTTCAAGTTTATCTCGAGATTTGAACCTATCAAAATGAGAGATCTTGGAGAGATATGTATACCAAAAAACATCGATGAGCATCGATTTAGAAATGTCTTATGTGATACGGGTGCCTCAGTCAATGTCAAGCCACTGATAGACATGTTGCACACCGACTTGAAGATCAATTAACCTGGTACCACGAATTTGCATGTAGCAAATGGCAACTTGATACCAACTCTAATAAGAGTTTGAATGTGCATGTGAAAGTAGGTAGATTCACATTCATCATGGATTTTGGGCTCATGAACTACAATATGGACGATGATGTATTTATGCTACTTGGGCGGCCATTCTTAAACACTGCCAATGAAAATTTGCATAAAAGAGATAAAAAGATCACGATGAGTATCGATGAGGGCAATGATGCTGAGAAGATTTTCCATGTCAATGATCAAGCAGTGCATCCCAACGTAAATGAAATCATAATCTTCAACCCGCAGATGGTGCTTCTCAATTTAGATTTGGACTAAAAGAGCGAAAACAAGTCAGGCTAATGATGCTAAATTAAGTGCTAATTGGAGGCAGCCCATAGTTTTTTCAAATTTTAAGTTTTTAAATATTAGCTAATAGCTAATTATTTTGTAAATAAGTACAATTAACATGTTTTAGTTGTAACTTTTGAAAATTTATGCCGAATGTGCAGGAAATACCATTTGCAGAGTAATGATTCATCGGAATAAAAATGTCTCGCTAACTCATTAAAGAGCGTAAGAGAGGGAAGGAGTTCAAAGTAGTGAAGCTAAGGTGCATGGGCGAACAAAAGTAAAATTTATTAACTATTATATTTACATGGATTTCATGCGGTCATGAAATCTTGTGTGAGTGATACACAATGTTGGAGGAGCCTTGAAGAGGAATTAACAAAAAATATAGGTGAAGTATATTGACAAAAAGCTTGACGTTGTAGGTACTAGCCATGATGGCGTGGGTACTAGCTACATCACTAAAAGGGCAGCAGAGCATAAAATGCCCCACTTCGTCCTCGATGCAGTGGTGGCACTGTCACGGCGCCATGCCTTATAGGGCATAGCGCCAATGTTGTTAAAAGTAGTTTAAACCATATTTTCACTTCATTCTTCACACTTACACCAAAACCCCACCATAACCACCAAGCATGCATCCCTATATAGCCAAAGTTTGATCATTTCTAAGTGAGATAAGAGTGTTCCTAGTAATTGAAAGTGAAAGAGAGAAGTGCATTGTGGATTTGCATAAGTTGGAAAGCTAGGGCTAGATTTGAGGATTTTGATTTCTAGGAGAGCTAGGGTTCTAGTTTGTGAGAAAAGTGTAAGGGCTTAGATTGATAAAGACTTAGAGGAGTGTTCTACACTAGAAAGTAATCCTGCATTTGATAAGTAATTATTTACATGTATATATAGGATTAGTTTAGTAGTATATTAACGACCCTTATCCTCATTAAAGAATCATTTGCCCTGAAACCCTAATTAAGCCTCAGTACACCAGCATACTTAACTAGAGCCAACAACCTCACCTTCCACACCTAATATACACAATTTTATATTGAATATCGACAATAAATAAATAATAAACGTATTGGAAATTAAGATCTTTTTTGCGATATTAAACATGATTTACAAAATCGAATCAAACCAGAATAAACCTCGATTATACAAAACCTCCCAACCCTTATGAGAATACAAAAATGTAATTCGATACAAATATATTGACAAGGGAAGAATCATTACATCGAATTGAAGATGAAGACTCCAAAACATTCTCTATCCAATAGCTATAGCCCTTGTCGATATTCCTAAATTGTTAATTGAGGTGAGCGCTCCAACTTGCTTAGTAAGTACGGATTCACAGAATTATGAACAATCCATATAATAATCAAAGATAAATGCAATAGCAAACTGAACCAACAACATATTTTACAGGGAATTTTTTTCATGTAAATAATACATAAGCAGCATGCAAATCCTATAGTTTCCATGGCATGTGATACTGTGACATTTTCATTTTCATGTATCAAAACGAGGGTTGAATCTACTATTCCCCAAGTATACAAACTGAAGGAATCAATACTTTGGAAAAGTATTGTTCATTCAGTTGTATACTCGTTCCAATAGCCTTGCCTAAAAACCCTAAATTAAGATATAACTGTGCTATAATCTATCGAGTTCTGAGTTTCAAATAGTCTAGGGTGCAACCTTTTATGCTATTCTAGCAACATTCTGGATCTCGAGTTTGAACACAGGATATATCGCCATTATTATAGCCTTAGATATAACCAAGTACCGCATGTCCATTTAACAAGTTTTTAAATAAATACTTTTTGTCACAATGCACAACTCTCCATTTTCAGTACATAAACTATATGAACTAAAATGTACTACATGGCCAGACAAAGTTGATAACTAAACGAATCCATGCTTACCTCGGTTAGGTTCCATTTCCAATTTCCTAACTTTTCGAGTCACTCATGCTTTCCAAGTGTGCCAACATCTATCACAAACCATTTGAGGTCATTATACGTCTAATACCTCACATTTGAAACCTCTCAAGTGGTCCCAATTGAATTCGAAATCATTTTGCTAGTTTTTGGGATTAATTCAATTGTTTCACGTTTTTTGAGGTAAAAACCCTGGTATAAAGTCATAAAGGATTCCCAAATCCTCCGTTTTTATAAATATATTAAATTTATATTTATTTGGTCCATAAATATATTTTTTCTAATTTTTTTTATCAATTTTTGGAATTTTTACTAAATTTCAACATTTTTTTCATTTTTTTTTTATTTGTGAAAGCCTTTGACCTTGGAACCGAACCAGTTCGGTTCAATCCGGTTCAGGGGATAAACCCCTTCTTCTTCCTCACTACCCCTATGTCTTTTGTTTCGTCAAAATGAATTTATTTTTCTTATTTGATTGTTGTTTTCCTTTGGGGTTGGGTTTGGTCCCAACCCCAACTGAGTTAGGGAAGGGGAGACGGATCCTTGTCGTCTCCTTCCTCGGACGGAGCCCCCCTCAACTCTCGTACACAACAATTACAACATACACAACACAACAACAACCACCTTACCGTGCTCCATCTCCTTTAATTTCGAGATCTCTTTGTGTCTCCTCTTCGTTATTCTCTTTCTCTCATAATTTAGATTCTCTCTCATAGTCGAAACATTTTGGGGGATGGTTTTGTTTTGAAAAAGATAAATATTAGATTCCTCAAGATTTGTATCACATGAAGCTCAAGGTAAATTTAAAGGTTCAATTTATAATTTACCTTTCTTTATATAATTGTTATGTATCTTGAGGTCGATCTTGGTGGCTATTAATAAATCCATCACCTAATAACCGACTTACGTTTAACCAAAAACAAATATTTCTAGAGATTCGCACATATGAATCTTGAGGCCGATCCAAAGTATTTGACATAAATATTAACTTTCTTCGAGATTCGCACATACGAATCTCTTGGGCGATCCAAATAGCAATTGTATCTCATGCACACTTGCTCATTGATTGTTCTTGTGATGTAGGTACACACATCTCAAAGCATGGAAAAACACTCCAAAACTAGCAATCATCCACTATTCACCTCCTCGACGTTTATGGTATGCGTATCTCAAGGCAAATCAAATGGTTTAAATAATTTAAACCAAAATATAGGTTATATATATCTATATATATCAATTATATATAAATATATATACCTATGTATTTTCTCATCTATAAAATCACCATGCACGCCAACGACCACCCTCGAGCGTGCACACTATTGTACGTCCCACGCATGTTACCCTCAACCCCACGTGTCACTAGGCGCCTATCAATTTATTAAAAAATTTTAATATATATATATATATATATATATATATATATTTATACATACAATATATATAATATATATACACATATATTCATGCATTTATAATTTCATCGTGCACGCCACAAGTACACTCAGGCGTGTACGTTACCTCATGACCTATGTGCGTCCCCTAGACCCACACATGGTATTAGGCATCCCATAATTTTTCAATTATTTCCTTTCAAACTATATGTTTTATTTATATATATTTATATGAATATATATAACTATATATACACCTATATCTTTATTTTGGCTTATTTGTTTGCCACATACGCTCACAAATATACTCGAGCATACACATTAGTTTCACGTCTCTCCGTGTGATCCCTCATGATTCATATATGTCACAGTACGTACTATTAGATTTTTTTCCCAACTATAGGTTTTATATTAATACACATTAATCACCTATTGTTACATTTACTATTTCTCACATCAACTAAACACAATACATAACAACAATCACAATCACATGCTAATCGAGACAAGCATGGCTTAACCACGATTCAAACTCAGGTTAAATAAATTTTGGATTATTGTTAAACTCAAAGTTAAGGACATGAGTCGTTATAGTATATTTATTATAAGTATCCTTAAATGAATGCTAATCCATGGTATTATTGCATTTTCGAGGAATTAAGGTGTATTCGACTGAATCAAGGAAAAATGAGAAAAAATGGAATAAAAACTTGCAAAATCAGAGTTGGCTCCATGGGAGCGTGTATTGACTTTATTGGAAGACAAGGCACGACGTGGGGCTGAAAGGCACGACGTGGAAAAGAAAAAAAAATGAAGAAAATCAACTGTGGAGGTCTGATGCAGTGGCAGCACCGTGGTACACAAGCGACAGCACCGGGACACAAACGGGATAGTGTTGAGACTCCAGGAGCTCAACAACTTAGGATGAAACATTGTTGTAGTCACGACGCCATGGCTTTACACACATGGCGTCGGGGAAGTAAGTGACAGCGCCAACCTTGCGAAAATTAGAAAGTGAAGCTTGAAGCAGGGTTAAATTGTAATTTAGGGTTTCTAATTGTTATTAGGTAGTATAAATAGGTATTAGGACATAGTAAACTAGGAGGGCACAACCACATAGAATGAGATTAGCCACCATTAGAGTAATTTAGCATTGAATTTGAGTATTATGGGGTTTTTGTTAGAGAAACATTGAAGACTCCACGTTTGCAATCAATATTTGGTTTCATTTCTTAAGTCAAGGTAATATTTATATTCATCTCTGATTTGCATTGATTTCTATATTGAACTGTGGTGTGCGTGTTAAAATGATGTGTGAGTAGTCTATTTATCTTAAGTATCAATGGATCCTATGGTATGAATGCAATGCTTTGAATAGGAACAAAAAGTGAAAATAAAAATTGCAATGGTTATAATTTGTTTTGATTCTTAGTGAAATTCTTTAGACATCTTGGTCACGTGTGTAATGAACTTAGGCTTTAGAAGTTATCGTGGCCATCGAAGCTTCTAATCTACAAATGAACGGTACAACCATAAAATACACATCATCAAGAGACAATTGTTGATTAAGGAGGCTTGGATAGTAATTTTATTTGGTTATGAATCCAATGATTTAAGACTTAAAGCAATGTGGAACTTACGTTATTCACACTGATAGGTGGAGTTCTAGTTTGCACATTAGAATCTTCTCTGTCGCGATAGTGGGTTGAAGTGGATTTGATGGAAATTTGTCTATTTCGATTAGTCATTGCACAAAACATACTAAGATATAACATGAACACAAAGCATATAATTAAATTATCTAGGTGAAGTTGTCAACTAAGATATCCTTAATATAAGAAGTCAACTAAAGTTTAAAGTGATTGTTAAATTAGTTTAAAAGTAATTATAAGTGAATCCCTTAGCAATAATTCAAGTTAAGTAAGTAGTATACAACTAGTGCAAAAACCTTTCCCTAAGGACGATATATGTATTCCAAGTAAGTTGGTTACATTATTACTACAAGCAAGCTGTTATACTTGCGGCACACACATCAAGTTTTTGGTGCCATTGCCAGGGATAGGTAGCCATTAGTATTACTTAGTTTGAAAAGTTGCTAAGTTTTATTTTAAGTACTTTAATTTTAAGTTCATAAAAAAAACAAAAAATAGGCTTAAGTTTCGGTTTGACTTTCTGCACTTGATCTTTTATTTTGTTTCTTTCCAGGGATACTTAGTACATGCATAACAAGGGAGAGAAGGACCTAGTGCCTTACAACTTGAAGATTGAAAGAACGGACAAAGGAAAGAAGAAGAAAATAGTCAAGATGGCTGATGAGCAAGCTAGAAAAAATAACAGGGTCGAGCGAATAACCAACCTACAGGTGATCATGTAATGTAGGAGATCGTGCAAGGACAGAGATGCATTAGTGACTACTTCAAGCCAGAAGTTCAGGAGACATACAACAGAGTGATGAGGCTTCCAGCTAACACCACTGAGTTCGAGCTGAGGCCGTCTCTAATAATCATGGTGCAAAATAACATGTTCGGCGGGCTATCCAACGAAGATTCAGTTGCACATGTTGAGGAGTTTTTGGAGAAGTATGACACCGTGCACATCACGAGAATTATGAAAAAGGTAACTAGGATGCACTTTTCTCTTTCTCACTAGGTGGAAAAGCCAAATCCCAATTTCACGGGCTAATTGCAGGGAGTATGACCTCATATGCGAAAATCAATGAGAGATTTCTTGACAAGTTCTTTCCCCTATGAATGTTAGCGAAAAGGAACTTGAGATTAACTAGTTCAAGCAAGAAGACAATAATTCGTTTAGCAAGGCTTGGGAAAGATTTAAAGAAATGCTGAGGAGATGTCCGGGATATGGATACGTGAGATGGGCTTAACTTTAAAGTTTCTACTATGGGATAAACCACAACACGAGAATGCTAGTAGATGTTGTATTAAGTAGCACTTTACCTACCAGGGATGAGGATGGTGCGTTAGATCTCTTTGATCTCATTTCTCAAAATTCTACCGCCTGTACTCATTCAACAACAAAAAAAAAGCGTCTATGAGATAGACTCGCAAGTGACAATTATGGAACAACTATTAAATATGAGCAATCAGATGGCAAAACTTCAGATGGGACACCAAGGTCCATAAGTAACACAACAAACCAGAATCACTAAGGCATGGTGATTAACTTGATGGATGTACAACAAGGAATGGAGCATGAAGACATCAACTTCATGAACAACCAAGGCTATAGGAACAACTTTGGGCAGAGAGCAGTGGCTCCTTAATGATTTTATCAAGGATACAACAACAACAACCATAACTTTTCTTATGGAAATCCTGATAATGTACTGAAGTTACCTAAAGGCTTCGAACAAGAAGTCCAACAAGGGAAGCTGGAGCAAAGCGAATAGATGGCTTCTTTGAGGTCAATTGAGAAGTATTTGCAAGCCATAAAAGTAAAAGATAAAGAGCGCCATGAGAAACCTGAGAAAGAGTTGGAAGGAATAAAGCAAGCCATGAAAATGAAAGAAAATGAGCAGTCATAATCCATAAAGAACCAAGAGAGCCAAATTGGTCAACTTGCTATAGCCTTGAACTCAAGGAAATAATGACAATTTTCTAGCAACATCATCACCAATCCCAAGGAGAATGTGAGTGTCATTGGCATGATGAGCACTACAACAACAAATGAGCCAAGTTAAGACCAAGTAATGTACAAGCATGAAGAGATGCATGAGTATGGAATGGAAGTAAGACAAGATTAGCTTAATGGCTTTAAGAATAAAAAAATCAATGTATTGAAAAAAAAGAGGAAGCAACAATGGAAGGCCAAGAAAAAAGATGAAGGACCTCCCGAAGAAGTCCTACGAGGCAATGATATCAAGTTGGTTCCGAACAAACAATAACCAAAGCTCAAGTTCATATTGGGACTTCAACTAATCAAAAGGAGAGATCTAGGTGAGATAAGCATACTGATAACCATTGACCGACGCCGGTTCCAAAATGTTTTATGTGATGTGGGAGCCTTAGTCAATGTCATGCTAATAATGAACATGATACATGCAAACTTGAAGTTCAATTGTCAGGATACCATAAATTTACAAGTAGCATATGTCAACTTGATAACTACTATAGGAAAAGTTTTGAAGGTGTGCGTTAAAGTAGGTAGATTAACATTCATTATGGATCTCGAGGTCATGAACCACAACATGATTATTGATGTGTCTATCATACTTGGGTGGCCATTCTTAAACACCACTAAAGCAAATTTGTACACAAGAGAGAGAAAGATCATGATGAGTATCGATAAGGACGATGATGCTGAAAAGGTTTTCTTTATTGATAGTGAAAAAGTACATTCGAACAGGAATGACATCACAATTTCCAATTTGCAGATGAAGCTTCTCGGTTTGACTCTTACTAAATTAGTGAAAAGTCATCACACTAATGACGTTAAATTAAGCGCTACTGAGAAGCAGCCCAGGGTTTTAAATTTTAAGTTTTGAGTTTCAAGTTTTGAATTTCTGTTAATAGTTAGTAGTTAGTTAGTTAGTTTAATAGTTACAATTAACAAGTTTTAAGTTCTAACTTTCGAAAAATTTCTTTTGAATGTGCCGAAAAGACCATTCATCGGGTGATGATTCATCGAAATGGAAATGTCTCGATAACTCATTAAAAGAGCGAAAATGAGCGAAGGAGTTCAAAGTGGTGAAGATAAAGTGCATGGATGAATTGAAAGGTAAAATTTATTAATTTTTATATTTTCATGGATTTTATGTGGTCACGACACCTTGTTTGAGTTGTACACAAAGTCGGAGGAGCGATGGAGGAGAACAAGCAAAAAATCATACACGAAGATGTGGGCTGATGAATCGGTGTCGTAGGTATTACCCATGGCACTGTGGGTACAACCTAGAGCGCTGAGGTGATAGCAAGCACCAAAATAAACAAAAGCCCAACTACATCGTTGACGTAGTGGCGGTATCGAGGTTGAAGTGAAGGTTTTAAACCAATTTTTCACACCATTCTCCACACTTGCACTAAAAACCTACCAAAACCCCCCAATCATACACCCCTTTAGATCTAAAGATGATCATTTTCAAGTGAGATTAGTTAGTTTCCAGTAATTTAGAGTGAAGAAATAAACATATTGTGGATTTGCACAAGTGGAAGAGCTAGGGCTTGGATTTTTGGAATTTGATTTCAAAGAGAACTAGAGTTCTGGTTAGTAAGAAAAATTGGAGGGCTTGGATTGGAAAAGACTAGGAGGAGTAATCTACACTGGAAATTAATCCGACATTGTGGTACATTTACAATTTCATCTAATTATATTTGAATTTTGAAAATTTTGATGATAGTGTATGAAATTAGGGATTTGAGGTTATAGGATAGGTTTGGCATGATTGTGTGAATATGAGCGTTAAGATTACCCATAGATCAGACTTAGTTGACATTTTTGCTTTATTTGGCATATGAATGATCCATGTTGTATGAACTTTAATTTTTAGGTGAATCAAAAACCTTGTTGCATTGCATTTTTGTTAGTTGCATGAAATTTGAAAAAATAGCAAGAACAAAAAAACAAGTTAGCCAAACAGGAGCAAATGACTTTGAGGCATCTTCCTTTAGAAATCCCATTAATGTAGAATGTAGACCTTTTAAATTCAAATTTTTCATTTGTAAAGAAGCTAAGGAACGATATGAAAATTTTTTACATAGGGAATTCAACTGGAAAAGGGGAATTATTTTGTCATCCAAATATGATAAAAGAGTGAATAATTTCACTAGGCACTGAAATTAGGAGCAACTTACTCAAGACTATAGGGAGAGTAAAGTAAAAAGAGTAAGTTGGATTATTTTTGAGTTCTACGCCAATGCAAAGTTCACGGTTAAGGATGAGCCAATAAAGGCGAGAGTGGTTTTAGTTCCCTTTAATAGGCATTAGATTAGTAATTTTTATGATTTAGAGCACTTAGGTTAGTACGGATCCGAACAAACATTCCCTGCCAGATTATATGAGAGACCTTATAACCTACAACCATTTAGAGCCATAGAAGATGCACTGGTTGTCTCGAGACGAAAATGATGGGTCGTAAGAGGAGTATCAAAAAAGTTTATAGAATATGGCAACATTTTCTTGTTGATTTATTATTCATCACTTCTCAGCATGGCGAGATAAACAAGCCAAAAGTGGGTTATCTTTATGAGATTATGAAATTCGGATGATCAACATTAGCAAAATCATACATACTAGTCTGAGGGAGCCATCATGCAGAAAGGGATTGCGAATTGTGTTTCCTATTTTGATTACTCAGATGTGCTTAAGGGCCAAAGCGAGAATGAGAGAAGATGAAGAATTTGATATAGACGCCCAATAAACCATAAATGAAGCTTTCATACTTACGTTGAAATCACTACCGGGTTACCAAGACTTCGAAGAGGAGAAAAAGAGGCTTGAGGAAGGTAGACGTGAGGCTGAGTTATTAGCTAAGAGGTAAGAATATCAAGAAGTAGCAAAAGTAGTAGTAGTAAAAGTAGCCCAAGATCTAGAAGATGAAGAGAATGAACATGAGGAGGAGTAACTACAACAAGGATTTGCTGATGTCTACGATTTTGTAGAACTATATGATAAAAGGACTTGGATGGTCATAAAGTCTTTGCACCACTTCCTCCACAATAGGCACCTATACCATAACCTGAGGATTTGGCTCCATGACAATAGAGGTTGTTGATAGCAGAGATGAGGAGATAGTACCAGGAGCATATGGTGCAATACCAGGTAGCCATGTTGAGATATGAGCAGGATATGGAGAGGAGCGAGCTACACCGATGGAATGAGTAGCGTAATTCATGTTATTTGTCGAGCATCACAGAGTCATAGCTAGGTATGAAAAGAGCATACTTTTGAGACCTTTTGATAGGTCATTAGGCTTTCCAGCAACACCAACATACATGTTTGATCAGGATTTGTTGTAGAGCAGGACGGTGGAGCATTCATTGACACCATCGCAGGCTGGAGATGATGATACATGTGATGATGATGACGCGCAATTCTGAATTCTATTTTCTAAGATTCCTTTAGATCTAAGGGAGTTGAGAGTTACTTTGATACCATTTAATTTTTAACATTTGGGATATTTTGTTAATTATTTACTTGTTTTAATTCTATGATTAGTTTAGTTTATATAACTTGTGTTATCATATATGCTTGTATGTTTTAATGTATTCATTTTTCAGGCTTACTTTTAAACCTTGATGACAAGGTTTGGTTTAAGTTTTAGGGCATCAACACATCACTACACTATGGGAAAGTTGTAAGATAAACTGAGAAATAAGGATAAACACTGCAGGTATGATCATTTAAATTTTAATTTGAAGCAGTTAAGAAGCAAAACATGGTAGTGTTTAAATATTTTGTTTTATTCACTATATGAAAGTTTAAATAGTATAGATTAGGTTATATATAGTAAAATGTAATGAATAAGTAGTTCATTTACATGATCGTGCCTTTAATAATGGATGAGTAGATTACAAGTACCTTATTGTTATGAAACTCAAGAGAATGTCTTAAATTTTGAAGAAAAGAAACAATGAAATGTAGCAAACAATAGTGTGATTTCATGATTAGAAACCTAGAGTTAATGAAGACCTTGAACGTGAAACAAAAGCAATAAATTAGAACACTTCTTGTGGAAAAAGTTAGATCTCTAAGCATTCTATAATAAGTGCGAATCTTACTCGCAAATACAAAGCAAAAAAACATAATGCAAAGGGGGGAAGAAATAGGCATTGTATAGTAAAAGTTGGAGTTACTAGATTTAGTGAAAGTGAGAAGTGCTTACAACGGTTTTAGAATGAAGAGAAAAATTAGAGAATCCCACAAGTTCTATAGGAAAAGGAGCAGAGAACTTGATGGTTGGAAAAAGTGTGGAAGAATGATGTCCATAAGAAAAGGGACCCGGAACTGAAAAATAAATAAACAATGAAATGAAGAAGAAAAGAAATGAGACAAGAAAATAAAGGGAAAAGGCGGTATTATAATAAAACTCTTCAAATAAAAAATTTAGCTCGAGTGCGAGTAGCTAGTTAAGTTAAGTTTCCATTCCAACTATATAAAAGTCCTATAGACTCTTCAAGTGCTAAAGTCTACCAAATTTGAGTTTGATCTATGGTTATTTGTAAATTCCTGAGCTTAATGTGATAGTATACTTGCTACTCGAGTGTTGAAACGAAACAAACTTATGAGTAGTGATGGTTTTTGGTTGAGATCTACTTTAGTGTTTCAAAAGCGAAGTTATATGAGCTGTTAATGCTACATGTCTTAATAATATAAGTTTTTGCAAAAAACAAAAAAAACTCTTGAGTGGATTGTTAACTCGAAACTTAGTAAATTAAATAATACTCCATGAACAATGTAAATTGAATGAGAAGTCGTTATTAGGAGACTTAGTAGAATACACATTTGCTTGGGACGCGAAAAAATCTTAAGTTTGGGGGTATTTGATAAGTTATCATGTATAAATATAGAGGGTTAATGTAGTAGTATATTTAGTACAAATATCTATAAGTACGTGTTAATTCATGGTATTATTGCATTTTCAAGGTATTAAGGTGTATTGGAAGGAATCAAGGAAAAACTAGAAGAAACAGAGTAAAACCCCAAAAAATTAGAGTTCGTGCTGTGGGAGCATGTATTGATGGTATGGGGAGACAAGGCATGGCGTGGGGATGAAAGGCACGACATGGGAGAGAAGAAGAAATGAAGAAAATCAACTCTAGAGGTCCTGCGCAGTGGCTGCATCGTGGTACACAAGCGACAACACCGGGACACAAACCGGATAGCGCTAAGACTCCAGGAGCTCAACAACTTATGATGAAGCATTGTTGTAGTCACGGCGCTGTGGCTTTACACATATGGCATCGGGAAGTAAGTGAAAGCGCCAACCTTGCATAAATTAAAAAATGAAGCTTTAATCAAAGTTAAATTGTAATTTATGATTTCTAATTGTTATTATGGGGTATAAATAGGTATTAGGACGTGGTAAACTAAGAGGACACAACCACATAAAAGGAGATTAGCATCTATTGGAGTAATTTAGAATTGAGTTTGAGTATTAAGGAGATTTTATTAGAGATACATTGAAGACTCAACGTTTGTAATGAATATTTGGTTTCGTTAATTAATTCAAGGTAATATTTATATTCATCACTGATTTATAATGACTTCTATATTGCATTATGATGGGCGTGTTTCAATAATGTGTAAGTAGTCTATTTACCTTAGGTATCAATGGATCATATGGTATGACTACTATGCTTTAAATAGGAACATAAAGTGAAAACAAAAAGTTCAATGGTTAGAATTTGTATTGATTTTGAGTGTAATGCTTTAGACATCTTGATCACATGTCTAATGAACTTAGGCTTTAGGAGTTATCATGGCCATTGAAGTTTCTAATCCAGACATGCAAGGTACAACTGTAAAATACACAACATCAAGAGATAGTTGTTAATTAGGGAGGTGCGGATAGTAAACTTAGTTGGTTATGAATCCAGTGATTTGAGACTTACAACAATGTGAAACTTACATTCTTCGCACTGATAGATGGAGTTCTACTTTGCGAATTAGAGTTTTATCCATCATGATAGAGGGTTGAAATGGATTTGAAGGAAATCTGTCTATTCTAATTAGGCATTGCACAAAATATATTAAGATGTAAATACGAATATAAAGCGTAATATTAAATTACCTAGGTGAATTTGTGAACTAATATATCCTTAATATAACAAGTTTACTAAAGTTTAAAGTGATTATTAGATTAGTTTAGATTAGTATAAAACCAAATAAAAGTGATTCCCTTAGCAATAATTCAAGTTAAGTAGGTAATATACAACTAGTGCAAAAATCTTTCCCTAAGGACAATATTCGTATTCAACGTTAGCTGGTTACACTATGACTACAAGCAAGCTGTTATACTTGTGGCCCATATATCGTCATTGAGGTAAATTTAAAATTTCATGTAGTTATGCTTGGAATTTTTTATAATTTTGATGAAATTGTATGAATATTGGATTTGAGTTTGTTACATAGGATTTGGAAGATTGTGTGAATATGGAGCATTAATGTTAACCACGGAGGCATTGTCTAGGTTTTTGCATGATTTGGCATATGAATGATCCGTGTGATATAAATTCTAATTTTTTAGGTGATTTGAAGATCTGAGTCGCTAGTTGCATTGTTGTTGTGTTGTTTGAATTTGAAGAAATGGCAAGAACAAGGAAACAAGTTAGCGAAAGTAGAGTAAATGATTTAGAAGTATCTACCTTAAGAGATCCCATATAAGAGCATAAACCATTTAAATCCAAGTTTTCCATTAATAGATAGGCTAAGGAAAGATATGAGAATATTCAACATAGGGAGATAATTTTCGAACGAGGAATTAATTCGTCAGCCAAGTATGATAATAGAGTGAATAACTACATTAGGCAACAAAATTGGGAGCAACTTACTCAAAACTATAGAAAAATGAAGTTAAAGGAGTAAGCGAGATTGTGTATGAGTTTTATGCTAATGCGAAGTTCATTAACAAGAATGTGCCAGTGAAGATGAGAGGGATCTTTGTTCCCTTTAATAGACGAGGGTTTAATAATATTTATGGATTGGAGCACTTAAGTTGTTATGGAGTCGAATCGAGTTTTTCGTATAAGTTATATGAGAGACCTTATAACCTATACCTTTTTAGAGCCATAGAGAGAGCATTGGTTGCCTAAGATTAGCAAGGATGGGTCATTAAAGTTAAGAATGTGCAAAAGCAAACAAAGAAGGGATGCGTTAGGAAAGTTTACAAAATGTGGTAACATATCCTTGTTGTTTCATTATACTCCACTTCTCAGTGGGATGAGATCAACACGGCAAAAGTATTTTTTCTTCACGAGATTACAAAAAATGGGGAGATCATCATCGGTGAGATTGTCTAAAACAATCTAAGGGAGTCGATCGTGATAAAAAGGTCAGTAAATTATTGTTTCCTATCTTGATCACTCAAATATGATTAAAAGCCAGAGTGCGATTGCCAGATGATAAATAATTCAATATTGAGGCCCGAGCTACTATTAATTAAGCTTTCATGCTTACAATGAAATCACCACATGGTTATCACGAATCTGAGGATGAGAGATAGATAGAGAGAAAGAAAGAAAGAAAGAGAGACGAGGGAGCTAAACTTAAGGCCGAGTTGTTGGCCAAACGGAAAGAGGATTTGGCAGCAACATTAGCAAAATTAACCTAAGAATTACAAGATGAAGGATATATGGAAGAGGAGGAGCAACAGCTGTAGGGATTTGCTAAGGGCTACGGTTTTGAAGACTAATAAATTAGAGAGCAGGACTTGGTTGGTCCTTAAGTCTTTCCACCACCTCCTCCACCACAGGCACCAATATGACCACCAGAAGACTTGAATCCACGAGAACATAGGCTATTGATTGCCAAGATGAGGGACATATCTAGATATGAGATGAGCATATGGATGAGACCTTCTAATAGGTCATTTAGTTTTCGAGCAGCACCAGACAATGTGTTTGATTAGTATTTAGTGCAGAGTAGGAAAATGGAGTTTTTGTTGACACCATCTTATACTGGAGCTGATGATGCACATGACGATGATGCCTTACAGTTCATGATGTTAGAGTATTAGGAGTCAGTTAGACCTGGGGAGATGTGAGATACATTGATACCATTTATTTTTAAAATTGGGATATTTTGTTAATTATTTAGTTGTTTCAATTCTATGTTTAGTTTAGTTTATTATATAACTTGTGTTATTACATATATTCGTGTGATTTAGTGTATTTATGTTTCAGGCTTATTTTTAAACCTTGAGGATAAGGTTTGGTTTAAGCTTTGGGGTATCAAAACTACATTACACTATTGGAAGTGGTAACATGGGCTGAGAAATATGAATAAACATTTTAGGTATGGTCTTTTAAATTTTAGTTGTGAAGCAGTTAAGGAGGAAAACATGGAAGTGTATAAATTTTTCATTTTATTTACTATTTGAATATTTAAGTAGTATAGATTAGGTTATATATAGTAATATGTAAATGAATAAGCAGCTCATTTGAATGTTCAAGCCTTTAACTGTGGATGAGTATATTACAAGTATCTTATTGATATGAAAATCAAGAGAGTGTTTTAAATTTTGAAGAAAAAAATAATAAAATGTAGCAGCAATGGTGTGATTTCATGATTAGAAACCTAGAGTTAGGGAAGACCTTGAACTTGAAACAAAAGCAAGAAACTTGAATACATCTTGTGGAAAAGGTAGATCTCTAAAGATTCTATAATAAGTGTGAATCTTACTTGATAATAAAAAGCTAAGAAAGACTTAGTGCAACGAGGGTAAGGAATAGGCATTGTAAAGAAAAAGTTGGAGCTAACTTACTTGACTAAGTAAAAGTGAGAAGTGCTAACAAGAGTTTTAGAAATATAAAAAAAGAGTGAATCCTATAAGTTCTACAAGAAATGGAGCAGAGAACTTGATGGTTTGAAAAAGTGAGGAAAATTGGAGTCCATAGGAAAAGGAGCAGGGATTGTGAAAAATTAAAAAATAAAAAGATAGTAAGAAAAGAGAGGAAAAGAAAAAAAAAAGTAAATGAAAAAAGGAATTAAATTAGAACTCTTAAAATAAAAGATTTAGCTCAAGTACGAGTAGCTAGTTGAGTTTAGTTTCCTTTCTAACTATGGTAAGTCCTATAAACTCTTGAAGTACTAAAGTCTACCAAAGATGAGTATGATCTATGCTTATTTGTCAATTCCTGAGCATAATGAGAAATCATGAGATTGCATACTTGATACTTGAGTGTCGAGGTGAAACAAACTTGTGAGTAGTGATAGTTTTGGTTGTGATCAACTTTGGTGTTTCGAAAGTAAAGTTATATGTGTGGTTAAAGCTACATGTCTTACAACATAACTTTTTGCAAGGAAAAACTCTTGAGTGGATTATTTATGTGAAACTTAGTGAATTGAAGGATACTTCATAAACAATGTAAAACGGATAAGAACTAGTTATTAGGAGACTTAGTAAAATACACTTTTGCTCGGGATGTGCAAAATCCTTATTTTAGAGGTATTTGATAAGTGATTACTTGGACTTATATATAGGATTAGTTTAGCAGTATATTTAGAATAAGTATCCCTAAATGATCTCTAATTAATGGTGTTATTGCATTTTCAGGTGATTAAGGTGTAAAGGAAGGAAATGAGCAAAACCAAGAAGAAACGGAGCTAACACATACCAAATTAGGTTTGGTGACGTGGCTACACATGGTGGCACTATGGAGTACTAAGGCATAGTGTGAGAAGGAAAGGCACGACGTGGGAGAGCAAAGAAAGTGAAGAAATCAAGATTGGAGGCTTAGTGCAGTAGCGGCGCTGTGGTGCCTAAGGGAAGGTGCTGGGACTTCATAGTGACAGCGCCATGTGGACATATGGTGAAAAGATAGCACAAAGTGTCGGTGTTGTGTCAACGCTGTGGGAATGTGCACACAACGCTGAATCATAAGCGACAACGCCAGATTCGAATAAATTAGAAAGTTAGAGTTTTATTTCGAGTTAAATTGTAATGTAGGGTTTCTAATAATCAATATGAAGTATAAATAGGTATTAAGACGTGGTAAAAATATAATATATCAACCATTAGCCACCATTAGAGTTTTTTTAGCATAGGTTAACTTTGATTTCAAGTATTAAGAAGATTTGTGTAGAGAAAACATTGAAAACTCCATTTTCGCAATTCAAGTTTGGATTCATTGATTTAATTGAAGGTAATATTTTTATATTTTTCTAGGGTTTTCAATGATTTCAATTATGAATTGTGATATTAGTGTTTCAATGAAGTTTGAGTAGTCTATTAATCTTACAGATCAATGGATCCTTTGGTATGAATACTATGCTATGAACATGAGTAGAAAATGAATATAAAAAATTGCAAAGATTAGAATTTGTATTGATTCAGAATGTAATGATGCCTACATCTTAATCACGTGTTTATCGATATTAGGTTTAGGAATTTATCATGGCCATTGAAGCTTTTAAGCCAAACATGAACGATACAACCGTAAAATACACAATATCGAATCGATAGTTGTTGAATAAGGAGGCACATATAGTAAACTTAATTGGATATGAATCTAAAGATTTAGGACATTGAAGCAATGTGGTGCTTACATTTCACTCTGATAAGTGGAGTTCTAACTTCCACATTACAATCTTTTCTGTCATAACAGTGGGTTAAAGTGGATTTGAAGGAAATCTATCTATTCTAAATAGGCATTGCACACAACATATTAAGAAGTAAAATTGGTTAAAAGCATAGTATTATATTACCTAAGTGAAGTTGTGAACTAAAATATCCTTAATAGAAGAGTTAAAGTAAAGTTTATATCATTTCGTTAGATAGAGTAGTTTAGTATAAAACCATTTAAAAAAAGGAATTTCCTTAGCAATAGCTCAAAGTTAAATAAGTATTCAACTAGTGAGAAAACTTTTCCCTAATGATGAAATATGTAGTCACCATAAGTTGATTACGCTGTTATTACAAGCGAGCCGTTATACTTGTGGCACGTACATCAAAGAGGAATTTATAATGCATTATATGTCAAGACTTTGGATGGCAAGCCAAAACAAGAATGGCATGTGAAGGCAAAGCCAAAGGAGAAGACTGAGGAGAACATATCATGAAGTAAGAAACAGGAAAATGCTACAGAGAAAGTTAAGGCATTTATCTAGAGGATGCCAATAACACAAAAGGCTTGTGTGAAAAATAAGTAGAAAAAGAAAGAGATATCAATCCACAAAGTAGCGCTACTACAGGCTAAAAAAATGGAGGATCGAAGCCATATAGAGATTCCTATGAGAATCAATGGAGAAACTTTTGAGAAAGCACTTCTAGACTCTGGAGCTGAAATTGATATCATGCCTTTATCATTATTCAAGAGAGCCAAGATTATGTCCATGAATGTTGAAAAAGGTAGAAATCACCTTAGAAAAAGGGTAAGACCATCACCGTAGTCGGGACGAAGAAGAATGTCAGCATGTATGTTACTCGATTCGTTTATGAAGTGGACTTCTACATTCGTGACACTTCAGACTCGTTGAAGTATACTATGATAATTAGGATGCCTTACATGCATTCTGCAAAGATATTGATTGATGTGGAAAGCAAGGAAGTCTTATTAAGATTGCACGAGGACATCATACTAATGTGAGATAGGAAAGTTATTACTATGCCTGAAAAGTATGAATTGATTCCAACACCCCTGGTGCCATACTTCGATAGCCTAAATGTAACAGGCAAAAATTTACTAATAGTAAATTAGTCCCTAATTAGGGTTACTGACCCTTGACATGGCCCAATTGCAGGTAGACGATCCGATTACTCAGTGTGAGGTTTTAGTAGTATAATATTTTTGAGTGATGGATGCATAGTGTGATTTATATGTGTAGACTACTAAGTCACTCCTACTAGTATATAGAAGTTGAAATGTGAGTGGAGACGCGCCTCGAGATGCATGCTGACGTAGGACCGAAGTAGAGAATGATGTGGTAGGTGTTAATTTCAGTTAGTATAACTTAAATAGTTAGATTAATGTGCCTATATTTTGATGTACATTAAATGAAACCTGAGTTAGCTTAATTGAAAACATTAGTCATTGATTTTCCTCAAGAAATATGTTGACACATCAAGAGACTAATTGAATTGGAATAGGTGTTAGCAAGAGGGAATTAGTGGAAAATTAGAGGAGTTGAAAGGAAGATATGAGCCATTAGATTAGTCATGAGATACGTATGTACATTAAGATAAATGGCTATTAATCAATCTTATCATACATATATAAGATTGTATGAGATAAGCATGCAAATCATTTGATTCCATAACTTAAGAAGGAAGAAAGCTGGAGAGAAGATCAGAGAGAAGAAGATCAGCAAGCTTATGTTGAGAAATTTTTGGGTGATTGAGAAGATCATGCAAGGGGTGTTCTACAACTTGGTAAGTTCAATTACACCTTTAGTTTAGTCTTAATTGATGAATTTAATGTTATAATTGAAGTGTTGGCTGATGTTGTTGATATGGAGTATGTGTTGCGACCTTGGTTTAAGGATCCAAGGCGTTGGTGAAGGCCAATTGGATGAGTAAACCAAAAAATTCGAAGTGTAGAATTTCTAAAATTTCATGCGTCAAGTGCTAGATGTGCCAGCTAGCACAATGCATGTGTATATGGCACTAGTAAGGTTGCGTAGCGTGCTAATGATGTCATTAGCGTGCTAGTAATGCTATCCAACACGCTAGGTGTTGGACAACAAAAAATATGCAATTTCAACACTATAACTTAAACACCTTAAATGAGCACCCTAACTGAGGGTCTAAGCACATTATAAAACATGTTAAATGACATAAGGAGCCCAGAGAAGAGTCTTGGCAGTTCAGGTATAAGTTTCAAGGTGCCGAGATATCGAATTAGTATAGGAGCTTGCCCTGGTTTGTAAATAAACTAATCGAGATATTTATTTATATTTTTTTCCATTATGCTTCTTGTTTACAAACATTTGGATTGATGAGCCTATTGTACTCTAGATGCCATGACTTTGTTGTCCTCTCTCATTTCATGAGTTTGTTATCCTGACACTGTGTTGATGTTTAAATGGTATTTAATGACTCTTAATCAGGTGCTTTGTCATTCTTGGTGGTTAAGTGTGTAAATCAAGTAGAAAGCAAGATATTAGGTAAATGATTTGTAGTGTTGTAAATCATATTCTTTTGTGTTTTTTTGAGCTATTCCGTTATAGACTCCTTATTGTGTCACTTCTTAAGTTATGAAAACAGTTCTTGTATCTAGGATCATTACAGATATAGGCTGCGGCACAAAGGGTCACAAGATTTTTGGGGATGACATGATCTCACCACTAGCTTTTGCCGAACACGAGTATGGGACTCGGGTTTTTGGCAAGTATATACATATTTGGAAAATAGGCAATCATAAACTTATCTACACCCTATATAGTGGAATAGAGTTGATGTAATGTCATTTCATAGTCAACCGGCCCTAGATCATTACTGCTTAGCTGAGTGTCAGTTTCACATTGTTTAAATGAAGTATCTTATAGCATGATTCTCAATCAACTTCCTTTTCTATTATTATGCTGTTAGATACTTGTTGTATATTTGGAAATATGGATAAATGTTTCTCAGTGTTACTATCTACATAACTATACACACTGTCCTTTTTATGACGGCGGGTGTAGATACTTCGAGTAGCAGATCGGGGAAGGAAAGGATCGATGAGTAGCTCTAAGCCGTTGACGGATAGTTCTTGGTACTTTTATTGGTAATCATTTTATGTATCTATTATTTATGTCTTTTGTATAACTTTGCATTGTATATTTGGTGGAGAGACTAGATTTTCCTACTGTTTCGTGTAATACTTTGGTTGATTCTATATGAAATTATGTTTACTTGGTTTCAATAGTAGGTGCTTTATAATTGCTTCTACTAGTTTTATTAAGTCTTCCACTGATAATTAAGGTAATGATAACAATCTCTTTTTTTGATAAAGATAACAATATCTTAATTAACTCTGATGATAATGAAATGAATTGTAACTATGTTGATTATGTGTAATAAGGTGAATAAGATAAAAATGTTGACTAATACGTTGTTAAGTCCTACGTGGCATGGGTTAGGGGTTAATGACGGGATTAGGTCGAGCAGTAACTGATTTAGGAGATTGGGCTGTCACATATGGTATCAGAGCCTAGGTTTAGCGAACCTTGTGGACAAAGAAATTGTTATACCACGTCACATTTGGTATCAAAGCCTAGGTATGTAGAGCCTAGGTAATGGAGTATGATTTATTTTATAATGTGATACAAACGTCACAATTGGTATGAGAGCCTAGGCTGGTAGAGCCTAGGAAATGGAAAATGTCTTATTTTATAACGTGATACCAGCTTTATAGTTGGTATGAGAATCTAAGTTCTTGATAAGTACACGATGAAGCTTGAATAAAACACAAATCTTAGATGTGGAAACTACAGTACTTGCCTTGAAACTATTAGTTTGGAAGTGAGCGAATGTGAGTTAGGGATTGCTACGTGTATATGTTATGTTTTATATGTATATATATATGTATATTGATGTTACGCATGCATTGATTGAGAACAATAGGAAAAGGAATTGTGGCAAGGGATTACAATTACCAGTCACTATAGCAATACCATGCGTACCCACTTCTTCATTAGCACATGCGATGGCGAGTAGACTTCCATCCATATCTGCGAATTTATGGTTCCATCTACCTTTGTTCCTGACTTTGCCAGCCGAACACCTCCGACAGTGCCACCACTGCAGGAATTTCAACAAGTTTAAGGTAATAGAGACAAGTATGCATCGAGGCAGGAGTAGAGACTCACTTCGAGATCGACTAAGTTGACAAGGTGAGACATGACGTACTGCAGATGTGATCAGGAGGGACACATCATGAGTAGTGGTCCATATTTAGTGAGTAAATTTCTCATACCATAAAGACAGGACTGATACTATCACCGTTGCAAATTCTGTAAACATCAAACGGCAGTGGTCGAGATGCACCAAGGTGGACTCTAACTACAGCCATAAAGTGGAGGAAATTACCGACATGTTATAGGTGTCGTTCGGTGGGACACATAGTTCGATAGTGCCCACAATCCGCATATTTCTTTAAGTCATAATAGAAAGTGGAATTAGAGATGGTGGGATTAGTCTACAAAGATAGAGAATGATGCACTGTCAGGCAGCCTCTACATAGTGTCAAGAAGATAGTCGGACGTGCTATAGATGTGGACAGACCAGACACATGCTTAGACAATGTCCACAGCTTCACGACTATCATCAGCATGCCATGTTGCCAAAGGTTGGACATTGCGCTTAAGTTGAGACAGAGCCAAACTTAGAGATGTCGCATGATCCTGATGAATATAAATATTTATTGTTATGTTATTCATGCACCGTTTGAGTTAGGTATAACAATAGTTGCACTGGTGATTTGGGAGTTAAAAGTGATCCCTGGACTGATGAGAATGAATCAAATAAGTTCATATCACATGGGTTGAAATTATAATGAAAGTTGTATTACTTGATAAGCATACTTAATACTTTCATAAGAAAAATTATGCCCAGTGAGATTTCTTTTGAGTACTATGACCAAATAGTTGTATATTGTGATAGTGTGCCTATGGTCATTGCGCATATACTTACCCATAGTAATATTTGAACCCAAGATAATTGGATAAGGGATCAACCAATGACAGTTGAGAAACACGGGCTTTGGGGTTAGTATCATTTGAAATTTTTGCTAGCGTAATTATTGAGAGAGTAAAATGAGAAAAAAATATCCTATATGTTTAAACGGTGAAGAACTAAGAGTCGACTGACAAGTGACTCCATTTTAGAAATGAGATTGCATTATGAGATTAAGCTTTTGATTAAGTTTAATTTCGATGAGGAAATTTCATTTAGTAGGGAACATTGTAACGGCCCAGAATTTATTAATAGTAAATTAGTCCCTAATTAGGGTTACTGACCAGTGACGTGGCCCGAGAGTTTGTACACAATCCGAATACTCAGCGTGAGGACTAAGTACTATAGTATTTTTGAGTGATGGATGCCTAGTATGATGTATATGTGTAGACTACTAAGTCATTCCTACTAGTATATAAATGTCGAGACATGAGTGGGGATGCGCCTCAAGATACGTATTGACATGGGACAGGGGTAGAGAGCAATATGGTTGGTGTTAATTTAAGTTAATGTAACTTAGTTAGATTAATGTGCCTATAGTTTGATGTACAATAAATGAAACCTAAGTTAGCTTAATTAAAAAAAACTAGTCATTGATGTTCCTCGAGATATGTGTTAACACATTAAGAGACCAATTGAGGTTTAATTGGTGTTAGCAAGAGGGACTTACTGGAAAGTTAGTGGAGTTGAAATGAAAATATGAGCCATTAGACTAGTATCTAGATACGTATTTAAGTTAAGATCAATGGCTATTATTCAATTACATCATATATATATATAAGATTGTATGAGATAAGCATGCAAATCATTTGATTCCATAACTTAAAAAGGAAGAAAGTTAGAGAGTATATTAGAGAATAGAAGATCAACAAGCTTACATGGAGAAATTTTGGTGTAATTAAAGGAAAAGATCAAGCTAGGGTTGTTCTACAACTTGTTAAGTTTACTTAAACATTTAGTTTAGTATAAATTGATGAATTTAATGGTATAATTGAATTGTTGACTGATGTTGTTGATATGGAATATGTGTTAGGTCCTTGTTGGAGGGTAAGAAGGATCCAAGGTGTAAGTGAAAGCCAATTGGAGGAGGAAACCTAGAAATTAGAAATGTAGAATTTCAGGGATTTCCTGCATCCAGCGCATTAGACATGACTGCTAGCGTGCTAACTATGTATAGCGCGGTAGTAAGATTGAGTAGCCCTAATGATGTCATTAGCGCTAGTCATGCTATCGAGCACGCTAGGTGCTTTGACATAGCATATAATTTGCAATTTTTTAACTAGAAATTGAAACCCTTTAATAAGCTTACCACCCTAACTGAGGGTCCAAACACATTATAAAACATGTTTAATAATACCAAGAGCCTAGGGAAGATTCTTGGAGGTTTAGGAACGAGTTTTAAGGTGTCGAAAGATCGGATTAGCATAGGAGCTTAGTGTGTTTTGTAAATAAACTGATTGAGATATTTATTTATTTCCATTATGCTTCTTGTTTACAACAATTAGGACCGATAAGCCTATTGTACTCTAGATGCCATGACTTTGTTGTCCTCTTTCATTTCATGAGTTGTTATCATGGCACTGTGTTGATGTTTAAATGGTATTTATTGACTCTTAATCAGGTTCTATGTCATTCTTGGTGGTTAAGTGTGTAAATAAAATAGAAAAGCATGTTATTAGGTGAATGATTTATGATGTTCTAAATCATATTCCTTTGTGTTCGTTTGAGCTATTCCCTTATTGATTCCTTATTATGTCACTTCTTGAGTTATGAAAGTAGTTCTTGTGTCTAAGACCATTATAGAGATAGGCCGCGGCACATGGGGTCACTAGATTTTCGGGGATGTTGGGATCTCAACACTAGCTTGTACGACACACAGGGTATGGGACCAGGGTTATCGGTAAGTATATACATATAAGAAAAATGGGCAATCATGAGCATATTTACGCCTTACATAGTGGAACAGAGTTGATGTGATGTAATTTCATAGTCAACCAAAACAAGGTCATTATTTCTTAGTCGAGTATCGATTTCACATTGTTTAACTGAAGTATCTAATAGTTTGATTCTTGTTCAGCTTCCTTTGCTATTGTTATGCTTTCAAATACTTGTATATTTGGAAATGTGAATAAATATCTCTTAGTGTTACTTTCTACATTACTGTACTCACTGTCCTTTTTATGATGGTGGGTGCAGATACTTCGAGCAACAGACTAGGGAAGGAGAGGATCAACGAGTAGTTCTAAGTCATCGACGAATATTTCTTACTACTTTTGTAGGTGATCATTTTTTGTATTTATTATTTACGTCTTTTTTATAACTTTCGATTATATATTGGGTGGAGAGACTAGACTTCCCTACTATTTCGTGTATTACTTTGGTTTGTTTTATATGAAAGTCTGTTTACCTGGTTTCATAGTAGGTGTTTCATAAATGCTGTCACTAATTTTTTTAAGACTTTTGCTGGTAATTAAGGTAATGATAACAATATCTTAATTTACTCTTATGATAATGAAATGATCAGTAACTATGTTAATTATGTGTGAAGAGGTAAATAAGAGGAAAAGGTTGACTAATATGTTGTTAAGTATTATGCGACATGGTTTATGGCTTAATGATGGGATTAGGTCGGGCGTTACCCGATTTGGAGAATCGAACCCTCACACTCAAGTTGCACAATGATTGAGTTTATAGGTATTGATATCTCACCCAGTTCGGAATAGAGGTTGAAAAGGTTAGGCCATCAACGTTAAACACCGGTGGTCTTGGTACGGAGCCCGGAGATGTAGGTTAGGATTAGGAATAGTTGTTTAATGCTTTAAATAAGTGGCAGATGCCAAAATTAGAAAACAATTGGATTAAATTTGAGAAATTTTACATATTCACTTTTTAGGTGACTATTCATCGAAGTATAATAATAATGATTATTTTTAATTTGTTAAATGAAGAGTTCATGTTGTTGTTTCATAGCATTTGCATTATGTCTGCTTCTACTCTTACCACTTTATTCCATTTCATTTCTTACCTCCCATTTTGACTTCACTTATTCTTTTGCATTGTGTATGGTTGTCTAACTTTCTTGAACCTTGATTGTTATGTTCATGACAAGTTTAGGGGTATGCAGGTATGCGGTTTGATGGAATACATGGATGAAAAGTAAGTATTTTGATAAATTTTCATCATTTTAAGAATTTTTCCAAAATTTCATGTGAAATACAAATACAGTTTCTATTATTTCACGGATTGATTGTTTGGTAAATTGTTACACATTTTTAAACATATGAATTATTTCTTTTTCTTTTTTCCATTTGTTTTGAGCCTAAATGAATGCCCAATTCTAGCTTAGAATATGGTTGACAATTTGACAATTCAATGCGGGTTGATGAATGCCATAAAATAGACAAGACTTTAGGTAGAGCATAGTGAAAACATTATGTTCTTGTGATTGGTCTATTGACTGAGTCTACACCAATGAGTGCTAGTGTGGAGTCGAGACTCTATGCTAGATATGAAAGCAGGTAGAAGGTCAGTAGGAAAAAGTCAACTTAATCTCTATAGATTCCAGAATTGGTTTGCATCAATTTAAAACTGAGTATAACTTAAGAATGAGTTTTGGGGAAGAAGAAGGCAGTGTTTGCTTAGCCCTTAGCCTTAGCCCACCTATAATTTATCCTCAGTTAGCCCAGTTGAGCCAACCCAATCTGATTCCTTTATCACCTACCATGAAACCTATAACCCAAAAGCCTTCTAATCCTTTAACCTATATTGGAAGGCTAACCTAATCATAGCGAAAGTGTGAAGTAAAAACAAGAGGTTTTAAATAAAAAATTAGAGTGTCCCTTAGGTTCTACAAGAAAAGTAGCAGTGAATCTAATAGTGGGAAAAAGTGGAATCCACTAGAAATGGAGCATGGATCATATTAAAAAAATATTTAAAGAAAAAAACTAAGAACATATATTAGTGAAAAAAGCCAAGAGAAGGCTCAACACCTTCACAACACCTCTAGTTGGTCAAACATCGCCATGGAATCGATGTGCTTAACTTATACATATTGAAGATTTAACATTGAACTTGAACCAAGAAAAGCCTTACTACCACGCAAGAGAAAATGAAGAGTCAATGAGTCAAAATGCACCCAACGCCTTGGTAGCGCTATGGAGTGTGTGTAAGGTGCTGTGACATTGTTGAACCTGATTAGGAATAAATTTGGTAGAAAATAGGGCATCATAGTGACTGAGCAACAATTCTTCAGATATGTACCTATTATATGTACGTCGTTGAACGAATCTAGGGATTTTAAATCTTAGATTCGGGGATTTTTTGGATTTTTTTAATCCATTCTGTTGTATTTCCAACCCATATAAATACTTAGGATTGAACGAGCGAAAAGGAAGATCTCATCTTATTCTATCTCTAGTTCATATGTTTGGAAGAGAGGAGCTCTCTGGATTTTTGGTGTTCATTCTTGTAAGGTATTATTTAATTTGATTTACTATTGCAATTAGTTTATATGTTTATTAGTAACATAGTCTTTTTTGGATTGAGAGTTTCCTACAATTGCAAGTATTGATGACATGAGGTTTTGTTCTTTAAAGTGAAGTTTCCTTTCATTGGAATCTTGTAACTTTAGTTCTATTGATCATAAATCTATTGGTTTTCATTAGATTAGATTGAATATGCTTTGCTTATATAATGGACATTGCATAGGTCGGTGTGGGAGATCTAGGTCAGTGAATCTACAGCCGCTCGGTAAGGGGATTTACGTTAGGTGACAAATAGAGCCTTGTTTCTTGGCAATCGAAATGCTCTTGTACATTCAAAGTATAATATGGGTAACAGTTCATACTAGTTATCCCTTTTGGTAAGGGTTTTCATGGAACGTTATGGCTGCTAGCCCGTTGAAAGCCTACGACATATCCCGTGGTTTTGTGAGTCTACTTAGTATATGGAAGTATCACTCATTCCTACCATTGACTTTGGAAAACAAAGTGACTGCACTCGAACTTGCCTATAAGAACCTAATAAGATGGACATCTTTTGTAACGAATGACTAAGTCAATTACTTGTCAATTATGAAAGATCTCTTAATCCAGGTTTTTATTATATTGGATGAATTATTGTTTTCAATTGTCTATGTATTTTTCTATTATTTAGAGTAAATAGTTAAGTTTGTCTTTTCTAGATTAGGTTAATAAGAAATCCAAACCCCCATTTCCTTTTAGTTGTAACCTAGGAATCCTTCTTTGTCTCTATGAGGGGTTTGACCTCATACTTGCCTCACTACATATATAAGTAGTTAGTAATCGAGACTATTATTAGTGTTGTACGACGTGGCATTAGGTTGTTCCTCGTCGGTGCATGATTATATATATTCCCAAATAGAGCCTTATGCTGTATTTGGAAGTGATTACCCATGACATTGGCTTGTTGATTGTCCTCAAAGAGAACATGACATTTATCAATTGCATGAGTTATGGCTGCACAGAAACCACAGGCCCGGACTTGCACTTTTCCAGAGGTGAGGAGACACTCCCTCATGGAGGTTAGTTGGTCAATTTTTCAGTCAGTAGAATTTGAAACTCGCTTATTCAATGAGACTTATGTACACAATATCGTCAAGATCTCCATAAAGGTGTTACTATTGCGCGATGTCCTCATATAACGTGTTATCAATCATTCGTTGCATTATGCAAACATAGAAGAAAAAGACTATGGCATTCTCAGTGTGGCCATGCTGCAGGCAGCGATCAATCAATAGCTTAAATCAATGCCAATATGCACCAAATGATTCTTCTGCTTTCATTTTCATGTTGCTTATGTCCTTAATTAGCTAAGCAACTATTTCCTCTGGAAAAATACTCTTTTAAAAACTCAATTGTCATCTCATTTCAATAGTAAATGCAACCAGGCAAAAGATAGAAAATCCCATCCTTGGCTTTGTTTTTAAGACAAAACGAAAAAAACATGAGCTTTACCATTTCCTCATCCATTGTAGAGGGTTTCATCGACACTGAGTTAGTCTCAAACTCCTTTAGAAAAGTAATTTGGTCCTTATTCTAACTACCATGAAAGGAAGGTAGGAGATGAAAAAACCCAGATCTCAACTTGAAATCTCATGCATTCTGCGGATTGTTAATGTAGACGGTTTTTTGTGCTAAAAGAGCTTGAAGGTCTTGATTAGCATGCCCCATAGTGACTTTGTAGTTTCCAGTTTAGGCTATGTCAAAAGGATTTTGGCCTTGTTTTTTCCTAAGCTGGGGCTCTTTATTCTACCATTGGATTGTTTTCTTTAGTTCAAGATTGAAAGGTAACAATAAACCAGTTGTTCTTAATCGAGTGAGTCTACGGAGCATAACACTAAGAAAAAGAACAAAAAAGAAACTATATTCAGAATAAAAGACTAAGTCCCCTGCAACGACGTCAAGATTTGTTCACTTGTCGTTCGTGCCAAATATAACCTGTACTAAAGTTACTAATCCTACAAGGGCATAGTAATGGGAAAAATGGGGTTGAATCCACAAGACTTAGTTTTTACTCTAAGTTAACTAAAAAAGGGAATTCAATTAACTAAAATTACTAGAAACTAAAGTTTGCAAAAGTAAATTAAATGAAAGAGAATACTTAAGTATACGGTCCCACAAATCCAAATCAAGATTTAATAGCATGTCATGGTCTTCAATCTTTCCCATGAGATTATAATTTCAATTCCTCCTAGATTAGCTATAAGAAATTGACATCCCTAGAAATCCCTAATTCCATTAATCTTGGTATCTAGGACGCCTGCCACTAATTAATTATCTAATTAACACATAACCCTAGACATCTGATCTAAAAGGTTTAATGCATTAACCAGATAAAGGTTCGTGGAAATACTAATTCTAAATAACTGGATCGCGTCCGCTTCCAGTTTAACCTAGATATATTTGTCGAACACTTAAGAACTGAAAAGAGTTGATTCCAAACGGGTGAGTGATTGTCACTTTTACCTAACCAATCATATAGTTACGGATACAATTTTCCCAATTAACTATAGGTCTTCCACCAAAAGGCATGCATTTGCCATATAAATACCTCAAGCTTGCACCGTAATCATGAAAACAACGATAAATAAAATACGAAGAATTGAAATAACTTAAATTATAAATAAAAGATCTCAAATAATATGGTTTGAACCAAGATTCAGGACTTGCTTCGCCTCCGACCTAGGAAAAGAGTGCTTAGATGGACATTGTCTTGATGAACACTATTAAATTTAAAGAAATTAGTCTCCTTTAATTTTCTTTTTAAATTCAATTCAAATTTGCATGTTTACCACATCCTAATGATTATTCATACTTTTAAAACACCTAAAAACACAATTGGAAACCTTAATTAGCAATCCCAAATGAAATAGAACTTTAAAACTTTCTATTTAAATGTCTCGATGCCTTGTATTAGTGATCCATGATGTGCGTATGAAACAACAGCGCCGCCACAGTGCCAGCTTTTTATGTGTATTTCTCCTCTCAGCGATCTTGACATCGTGTGTGGAACTATGGAAGCCCCAAATACCAAGGTAATCTGGGCCCTGCAATGCCGCCAAACTCATCACCAAGTCATGCCACGTCATCTGCACGCATGTCCATGACTGCCCGTGACAAGTACTTAACCTTTTCTAATTAGCCTAACTATTTCAATTGTCCAGTGTTTTTTGAAAATTTGTTCTTAATTTGGTTTAGTTAGTCAATTCTTTTATCTCACTTAACTTATTTAGTGAGTTATTTAGTTGTCTGTGGTCTTTTCAACTAAATGTGTGAGTTATTTAGTGTAAGTTATCAATAACAGCGGATGTCTTTAATTTTAGATAAAGCGAATAATAAATAAATGGAAGTTTAACTTCATTAAAAACCCTAAGTAGTGGAAAACCCATCAAAAGTATACCATGTATATATAAGGCAACAAAATTTACAATATGATCAATATACATGCATCAGTGTATCAAGTCTCCGAATATACCCAAAAGTAGTTACATAATATATATAAACACCTACGAGATGGGCTAGCGGAGGCTCTCAATGATCAGATGAAGTCGCCAACTACAACCTTCCTCCAACTCGTCGTAGGATCTGCATTCGGTCATCCATGTAAAAAGTTGACGACGATTCGAGTAAGTAATTCCTTAAAAGAAATGCAAATTGCATTTTATAAGAATCCAATAAAACGGCTAGAAATCATGCTAGTCAATCAGAAATGCACTGAAAAGGGCTAATAGCATGAAGATAACTCCGTAAGAAAGTAATAAATGTTGAACATGAGTGTGGTATATATCTGCCAAACTCTGGAACTAATAACACTGGATTGAGGAGACTCTTGTGACGAAGTAACTCCCCACCATTACTCCAAGCTTCATGAGGAACTTTGTTGGTCAGGAGTTTACAACTCAAGGCCGACTGCCTCAAAGGAGAGGAATATGTGTCCCCATGACACCATCTCTCAGATCATCGACTCGCAAAGTATTTCTCATGCAAAGCCTAAGGCATGATTGGAACCTTAGCAACAATCGGATCGCTAATCACGAGGGAGCCGCTGAGGGGTCATACAATCCTGTAGATAATATAAAGACACGCGGTAGTGGAGTAGTCCAAAAAACAAAAACTGGTATAATTCAGCGGTATAATGAAATTAAACAATACATAAATGGTACGTGTTTTTCTGGTGGGGTTTACTTACCAAAATCCGATAAAAACCTGGTTCTAGCTACTCTAATACCTGTCTGTCGGTCCCCTAAACTTCCTTATGCCCGAGTATCCAACATATTAATTTTAAGTAATTTATGGTTACATTAATTGTTTTTATATTGTGAGGACAAAAATTATAATTTTATTTTATTTTTTAGTTGTGACACATTTTTTTCAAGTTACATCGGAGTGCCATAGGCCCGAAAAAGTCTTAAAACCCAATTTTTTACCTTTTTCAAATTTCTCATAGTTTCTATGAATTTTCTCTGTTTTTTGTAATTTTTATTTATTTTTTTTATATTTTTATAATTTTTTTATTTATTTGTATTTAATTTTAATTTAAATAAATTTCTAATTATTTAATGGGGGTTAGGCCCAACTTAACTGGGCAAGGTTCAGCCCTACTAGGGGTGATGAACTGCTACAATATTTTGTCTCGGTCCACAATTTTTTTTTCCTTTCTTTATTTTGTCTCCTTTTCTCCAAAAATTACAACAACAATATTAACATCAAAACAACTATAACAACAACAACAACATCAAATCATCACAATAATTACACCCATATTAGCATTCATCAAACTTCCTATTCATGGACAAATTGAGGAACAATGTGAGGGTTTGGTTTACCTTAACTTCTAATAAGATTCTTTGGCTCCTAATTGGTCCAAAGCTCCTCTAATAGATCAAATCCACCCCTTGCTCTCTTAATCTCCCTATGTAGTTAGGTTATAAGAAAAGTAAAAAAAGCTAAAGATTTTGATTTTCGCCAAAGAAATCAAGGCTAAGTCTCATCTTATATAGTTCCCTTACTAAGGTATCTTAGCCTCACATCTAACTCAAGTTTTAGATCTCATGACATAACTAAGGTTTTTATTGAATCAATCCATGCATCCATTAATTCCTACTTAATTCCATATGATTCTATTAAATGTTCATCTTTAGGTTGATCTAAGCTTCCTATTCAATACATCAAAGCCCCATTAACCACCACTACCAACACCTAAGATTCCATAGCTATGGTAACCTTCATACCCATCAAGAGTCTCAATTTAATTATTTGACATCTTACCTTTAGTTATTATTGTTTAACATTAATAAGTTTGTCTAGCCATTTTGTTCTTGTACCCGCGTCGCATGCATCTTGAGGCGCTATTCACTGCACTCGTAACTCACGCAAAACGCTATAATAAATTGTAAACATGGTGTAATGCTTTAATTCATTGTAAGACAATCATATACACAAGCAATCATGCAAATATAATATAATTAATTATACCTCGGTAGGCGTGCCGTAAACTAATCCGAGATGTCAAGGTTGGTCTGAGCTAGGTTTTAGTTTGGAATTAGACAATTAACTAATTATTAAATTTGGCGCCCTGTCACAGTAACTGCTAGATGACATGTGTGTAAAACCATAGCTCCGCCATTAAGTCAACTTGTCGGCCTCTCATTCTTAGATCTCCATGCATCGCCCACTCCTTGTGTTCTTTTCCCATAGCGTCAAAGGTCTTCTCTATGGCGTCAAATGTGATTTTCTAATTTTTCTTTGCTATTCATCATGAAATCACTCCTTAGTCTCTTTTATGAGTTGTAAACCTGAAAATATACTAATACCAAGAATTAGAGTTCATTCCAGGATATTTAGGGCAATTATACTAATAAACTAACCCTATATATAAGTCTAGTTAAGCGTTTATCAATCATCACATTGATTTCTTCATTGTTATCTTCTTGTTAAGTAGGACAAGCATCCGTATGATGTTTAACTTCATTACAAAATCCGCATAGGGTTAACTTGATTTGTTCTATCTTTTAGTGGTAGCTTAACCATGTCAGATAATTCCTCAACTTTTTTATCGAATTGATTACTTGTTTTGTTATTAACCCCTTTAACTTTTCTTTCTTGATATATCATTTTTTTCAACATATTATTTAGATTGTTTAGGCATCTTGTTAATAGCTTCTTTTGCTAGAGTTAGTTTAACATCGAATAATGATCCACCACATATGGTATCTGATTGTCTTTATTTAAAATGATTTAGTCTTTCATAGAAGTATTCTAATAAAGTTGTTTGAGTGTATCCATGTTGTGGACAAGATGAAATTAATTTTTGAAATCTATCCTAAAATTCATTAAAGTTTTCAATGTCTTTCATTTTCACGATTGTGATTTGTCTTCTATAAATACTAGTTTTTATTTTTTCAAGCATATATTGATCTAGGAAAGCTTCTAACATTTGAGCCCATGTGGTTATCGAATCTTGAGGATGATAAAAGAACCAATCTTGTGCTTGATCTTTCAATACAAAAGGAAAAGCTTTAAGTTTGACTTGTTCTAACATGCAGTCTTTAGGTTTCAACTTATTGACTTTACGTTGATATTCCCTTATAAGTTTTTGTGGGTCTTCATTATCCTTACAATAGAATTTAGTTAGAGCACTAATAAATCCTGATCAAAGTTCAAATTCCGGAAATCCCTCAGGATATGCAATGCACATTGGTTTATAAGCAGTGACATTTTGTTTAGCTACCCTAAAAGTAAGTTCTCTATCAATAGTATTTTTATTATTAATAAAGATTAAAGTTATTATTGGCTTTCATTGTGGTAGGTTGGTGTCATTTATGTTGTTGTTGTCTTAAAGTACGATTAAATGTCATATCTACCTTAAGATCAAATGGATAGAAGGATCCTATGAAATTAGAATGACGAAGTTGATAGACCATACAACGTTTAAAACTCCTAAGAAGTTATGTTTAAATCCCTGGCAACGACACCAAAAATTGACATGCATCAGGTGTTTAAAATAATCTTCCTTTTCATATTATACTTAAATTATTTTGTACTAAAGGCAAGTGAGAATGTCTCCACAGGGATTTATTAAACTTCTCAAGGAAAAAAGGACTTTTAAAGATTTTTATTATTTTATTTTTATTTTATTTAATAATAGTCATTAACTAACTGATAATTAACTATAATATAGTAATACTTAACTAACTATATCATCAAAACTAATTAACATAATCAAGATTCACAATCAATCAAATAGATTAAATTCAATAATAAATAATATCTAAACAAACATCCAGAACAATGAAACATAAACAGTTTTGCATTCCAAACATGTAAATTCAATCCATATAGTCATAAGCTTACTTTATAAAGTATAACAAATCATCAAACTCTAATCATAAGCAAGTAAACAACCTTTAGCTGGCCGTTTGTTTCATTATACCGGTGGAAAGAGCCCCGTTCTAATTATATTGAGCTAACACATTTATTTACAGAAAGACATTAACTTCACACAATATATTCGCATTACACTTTATGACATCATCAAACTACTAAATCTAACATCCTCGGAAAGCTACTTCAATACTAGATTTAGATCTCAAATTCACCTAGGACATTTAAACAATATTTACCTTTCAAACAATCCTAGTTAATACTTCAAATAGATAATGAAACCATATATCATGATAATCATTTTAGACTATGCATGCAATACAAATATCATGATTAAAATCAATAGATAATAACCTATTAAATCAGTGAATCAAAGAATATAATTAAATTTAAAGCATCACACACATTTCATCTCATCATAACTACATTGCAAAACATATCTAGTTCACATTTACTTTGTTTAGATAAAATAACTAATCACTTATAATAATAAATAACATTGAAATAATATAAATAAAAGTCATATTCTAAAATACCTCTGAATTAAAATACTTGAATCTTGAAATCTTCTTCAAAAACAAAAAAATATAAAAATAAAAGAGCAATAGAATTTCAATCTACGTACTCAAAGGCAACTAATTGTGTAACCTTAGACATATATTTACAATATTTTAAGTAGTGAACATCCCCAACCAACTCAAACAACTCGTAATTATCTAAAGTTCATGGAGTCTTACTCATCAATTCACATTGGTTTTTATGAGTGAGGAATCACTAGGAAGATCAGGAAAATTAAACTCTTTGGTCTTTTCTTGTGTCCACCGATTTAGCCAGTGATTCAGGTGTATCCAAGTATCGCTAAGAATTGCTGGTATAAAAGTCCACTAATTTAGCCAGTGATTCAGCCTTTCCCCGTTCCTGACTGACTTCGAGAAATATTGTTGATAAAATATGGTCCTAAACTGTGGCCATGTAGTGGCAGTTTTCCCCTCTATCTCTTAAAAATTCCACTACTTCCGAGCAAACAAAATCAATAGAAAAGTGACCAGCTTGACCTTAAGCTAATCCTCAACATCATCAGCAACAAAGCATTGCTTCATCACAAGTCTCTAGGTTTCGGGTACTCCACCCTCTATAGTGCCATGGAATCTCATGATGTCATATTTCTTGAATTCCTTATGTGTTCTGAGAAATGCGGCCTTTTCAAAATATATTAGCACTAATGTTGTTTTCCTAAGCACTTGAATTTTTGCTAACACTAGTTGTGCTAGAGATGTTAATGTCTCTGCTCCACCATTAGTGGTGCTAACCGCAGGACTAGTTTTAGACTATTTTTCAAGTCGCTATGTAGGTGGTCCTATCTATGCCATCAATATCGCCATGAGCTTCGCCTGAGATTCCATCAGCTCTCTCATTTGCAGCTAAATCTTAGATTTCCACAGAGCTTCATTCTCGTGGTTACCATGTGATCCAGTTCTCTATGAACCCACTCCCTGATCAGCCATTAGATTCTCAAAATCAAAGGAGATATAAAACCATTAGGGTAACATTCAGAGAAGACATCAAATTCATATTTATACAATAGATAACAAAAAATGTAACAAATAACCTATAATAATATTTTTATTTTCAATTCCCCCTAAATGAAAAAAAAATTTTATTTATCACATCCTTAACTACTTCATAACTTGACATAACTCTTACATATAATGAACTTAGGTTTTGGTACCAAGGTGTATCAAAGCCTTTCAAACTTAAACTCTGACCATAAACAGTATTTGAGTTATTCCTTAATTTAAATCCAAGGAATAATCTCAAACAAGGATCTGATACAAAAATGTATCATCCCCTATCTCGATTAAGGCAATACTAGGCCTGAAACCTTAATTAAGCACCAATACACCAGTCAGACTTAAGTAGAGACAACAGCTTTTCCTTGTGTACCTAATAAACTCAACCTATAAATTGATACATAAATATAAAAAAAAGTATATTTAGCAAAAAAATTAAAACTTTTCGATATTATAAATGATACAAACAAATCTTGAGTTTATTAAAACCAAAACTCATTTACGAAACCTCCTTACCTTTTTATATTACAATAATGTAACTGAAACAATAAATATATATACAAGAAAATTCATTACATTGCAGAGAAGACTAAAAGAATCTTATGCCTTGACTTTTCCTTTTATTGAAGCGTTGATTGGTGAACATTAAATGTTAAGAAGGGTGAGTGCTCCAACTGCCCATATAATGGTGCTCATAAACAGATCAATCATCAACTAAAACTAATGAATCAATGAATAGCAATAAGAATCCAAAATAAATATATTCAGGTATTTGAAATTGATATAAATAATGAATAACTAAATGCAAGTCAAAATAAGCATACGCAACAGTACTCGTTATTTATAATTTGAATCTCAAAACAGAGTCGTACTTTTACGTCACTCGAGAATACAACTAAATAATCTATATGTTAGCCAACTTGTGATTCTATTGGATTATTCAAGCATGACTAAGTAACCAACTTTAACTGGGCAATGACAACTAAGGTAAAACTTCCACTACTGAGGGTGAAAGGGCAGAATCAATTTCCAAGCTAAAATTTTTCATTCATTAGGATAAAGGGAGGAATTTATTTCCTAGCTAACCTTTCCATTTCTCAGTGTCGGCCTACCTTATCAACCATTTTCATTATGTTCACATTTAAAATAGTCAAATCAAATTACGTTTCCCTATTCCCATTTCATAATATTATATGAACTAAATATATGAAATTACGAAACATAATTGATAAAAATACGAGTCTCACTTACCTCGAACTATGTTTTTTAACCTTGTCGAACCTCTAGAGTCTCTTAGAGAACTCCTAAGTAGAACTACATAAACACTAAATAATCTTCATAAATTATAGTCTTAGGCTAGTCCTAGTGTCATCCTAAATCCCTATGCAAATTTTCTTTCAAGTCTCTCGATGCAAACTCCTTTTCCCTTATTCTTTTATAAGTAAAAGATGCTTCTCAAAATTATTTTCCAGCTGAACTATTACGAACTCTTTATGAGCGTCTAACATCAAAATTTGGTAAACACACCCTGCCATAGAAATGAAAGATCTTTTTCTTAGCTTTCCGAAAAGGTAAGGTTTGCTCAATTCCGACAAAAAACAAAGGAGTTATATACAAAACAATGAACCAATTTCCATTTCATAGCTAGTTTCGCACAATAGTTTAGAAAAAATCATAACTTTCAACATAGATGTCTAAAAATAGTAGTATTTGGTGGAAAAATTCCTAACATATTGATCAATAACATATTCAAAAATTAGCAAATCTAGATAAACGTATAAAACGTTATGTATTATGATATATAGCTATAATGTATGCTCAATTCAAGAGCATAAATTGTGAAATTATCACCATACATGGTCTGCTAATAAAAACACTAACCCACCATCACCCCATTTCGAATGTTTTAGTGCCCTCACAGATGCAATGGAAAAGTGAAGGTGGTAGGAGAGACGGAAATGAGACACAAGACTTATAGTGGTTTCATCGAATCGATCTACATCCAATACCTAACATCCCCGACTAGGATTTTCAACCCCACTTATATTACCATTAAGTGTTACATCCTAAGCATACAATCCTAGAATGCCTAATTACAAATACCATAATACACATTCTAGACTATGCATGCAATACAAAGCTTCATGGTTATAATCCACAAATAATATTTTATTAAATCAGTTAATTAAAGAATACGATTGGTTTAAACTATTAAGAATAAATCAATCTCTAGTATGACTACATCGTAAAACAAATCAAGTTCATGCTCAAAATTTGTTTAGATTAATAAACTACTCACTCATATTCAAAATAAACATCACAATAAAGTACATAAAAGTCATAAATAAATGTCTCTGAAGAAATACTTTGAATATTCAAATCATCTCCAAAAGCAATGAACAATAAATAAAAACTAATAAATATGGCTCCAATAGCAATGAAATATTTATCAATGGCAGTTGATTTCGAATCCCTTGAGTCATATATATAGTATTATGGGTTGTCCATATCCCAAACTAACTCATACTCTTCGTAGTTATCTAATATTCTTGAAATCAACTCTAGCAAAACATGACCGATTCCACTTAAAACATGAATCGTTGGGCAAATAGGTGGAAATGTGTCTTTAGGCTTCACCGATTTGTCTAGCGATTTGTGTACAAACTGTGAATCATTGCCGAATCACCAATAGAAATTTTTGGTTCATTTTTTGTTTCGTTTCTAATTCGTTGTGCATTTCTTTCATTTGATTAAATCCTTCATTTTCTTCCTTTTTTTATCCACTTCTTCACAAATTCTAACTACAACCTGAAATCACAAAAATAAGAGAAAACAAGCGTAATATAGCCTTTTACATCTAAAATCACTGTAAAATATACTATAAAATATTGTCTGATTATTGATTTGTCAAACTTAATATAACCTGAAATCATAAAATAAGAGAAAACTCAGTGTAATTTGGCCTTTTACATCTAAAATCACCCTAAAAAAACTACAAAACATTGTCTAATTATTGACCTATCAATTAATCTTACAACATTGAGACTTACTGAAACTTATGCCATGAGACAATGGCAATACCCTCTTTCAGAGTCTTGCATACTGAATTTCTTCAACACATTGTCCATAAATAACACTCTGACGTAGACTGATAATCCTTTTAGATCTATCCCTATATATTTTAATCTTAAGGATATAGGTTTCATCTCTTAAGTCTTTTATTAAGAAACAATTCCCTAACAAAGACTTCACATTCTGCAAGGTTGGATGTCATTTCTAATGAGTAATATATCGTTACCATATAATATTACTAATAAGTCAATAATTACACATTGTTTATAGTATATTTTAGGGAGATTTTAGATGTAAAAGGATATATTACACTGGGTTTTCTCTTGTTTTTGTTATTTTAGGTAATGATTGGAATATGTGAAGAACTAAAGTAAAAAGGGGAAGAAAATGAAGGACTTGATCAAGTGAAAAGGATACACAAAGAATCATTAGTGAATCAAATATCAACATGAATTCATTATAGGCGAATTCTCAATGATTTGGGATTTACACTGTGAATTGCTAGATAAATCGGTGGAGCACAGAGGATCTTTTTCAAGGATTTTCTAAGTTGTTTTAGCAATAAGTGGAACCGCTGAGCGATTGAAGTGTTCGATTTCTAGAATTTTAGATAACCACGAGATGTTTAAGTTAGTTTGGGATATGTACTACCTAGAACTCTATATGTATGACCTTATGGCTATGAAATTTGTTGCCTTTGAGTACTTAGATCAATATTTCATTGCTCCTAGAGCCATAGTTTACTTTTTTAGTTTATAGATATAGTTTATTGGTTTATTATTTATTTTTTTGTTGATGATTTGAAGATCCAAAGTATTTATTCAGAGGTATTTATCTAAGTCTTTTATTTATTTTATTGCAATGTTTATTATGATGAGTATCTTTTTAATCCAAAAAAAGTTCGAACATGAATTTAATCTATTTTGTGATGAAGTCATGATAAGATGATTTTGTGCTTTTTTAAATTAATAGTATTCTTTAATTCACTGATTTAATTAATTATTATTTGCAAATTATAATAATGGAACTTAATATTTCGTGCATAGTGTAGAATTTGTATTGTGATATTTGGATTCAATATCTAGCTTAGAGTACTAACTAGGATTGTTTCAAAGAACTATTACTATTTAGATGTCCTAGGTGAATTAACATCTAAGTTTAAAATTGAAGTGGCTTTTCGAAGGTATTTGATTTAATAGTTTGAAGTTTTCATAAAGTGTAATGTAGTTATATTGGTTAAAGTTAATTTCTTTGAGTATTCAAAGGGTTAATACAATAAAATTAGAACGTGGCTTTTCCATTGCTGGTATAAGGAGAACCGATGGCTTGATAAAGGTTGTCTACTAACTTATGATTAGAGTTTAATGATCTAGAATAGTTTATTAAGTGATTAAAGGATGCACATGACTAAATGATTTAAGTAATGTATTTGGATGTAAAATGGATTGATGTTTCATTATTCTCGATGTTTTTTTGGATATTTATTTATTTATTATTGAATTTATTTCTATTTAGTGAATTTGAATTGTGTCAATTAAGTTAGTTTAATTAGTTTAGTTAATTATTATAGTATTATAGTTTCAATTAGTGATTTTAAATCCTATTTTTATTAAATTAATTAAATTAAAGTAAAAATACTTATTAAAGCTATTGAAAGACTTTTTCCTAAAGAAGTTTGCTAAATCACTATGGAGACTATCCTGCTTATCACTAATACAAATAATAAGGATATACATAAAACTTATTGTACACGGTCGACATGTGTCAATTTTTGACGCCATTGTCGAGGAATTTTTACATAATGTTTTAGGTGTTTTAGACATTGTATTGTCTACCCACTTCATCATTGTAATTCCACAAGATCCTTACATCTGTTTGATCCTGGGGTATAAATGACTTTCAATCGTAATTTAAGACAATAACAACGTAGAGAACACCAAGCTAGCATAATGAAAGCCAATAATAACTTTGATAATATTAAGAATCATAATGATAATAAGCGATTTACTTTGAGGCAAGCCACTCAAAATATTACAGCTTATGAACCAATCTATATTGCATATCCTGAGGGATTTCCTGAATTTGAACTAAGATCTGGATTCATTAGTTCTCTACCTAACTTCTATGGTTAAGGTAATGAAGACCCCCATAAATTTATTAGGGAATACCAACACAAAGTCAATGGGATGAAAACTAAAGACGGTATATAAGATTAAGTCAACTTTAAAGCTTTTCCTTTTGTATTGAATATCAAACACAAAATTGGTTGTTTTATCTTCCTCAATATTTGATAACCACATGAGCTCAAATGTTAGAAACTTTCCTAGATCAGTATATGCCTACAAGAAAAATTAGTACCTATAGGAGAAAAATTACATTCGTGAAAATGAAAGATTATGAAAATTATAACGAATTTAGGGATAGATTTCAAAGATTAATCTTATTTTATCCACAACATGGATATATCCAAAGAGCATTACTAAAGCGCTTTTACGAAGGACTTTGTTATTTTGGACAAAGACTATTAGATACAGTATGTGTGGGATCATTATTCGATTTTACACCAACTTTAGGAAAAGAAACTTTTAATAAAATGACTAAAGAATTTAAAATGGTGAAAAGACCGACACATTAAGAAAAAAACTTTATGAAGTAAATAATAAAAGATAATATATTTGACGAAAAAGTTTATGAATTATCTAGCATAATTAAATTACTATTATATGGTAGATCAAATAAAGTGAAACCAAGTGGATTTTGTAATGAAATTACACATCCTACGGATGTGTGTCCTACTTTACAAGAAGATAATCATAAAGTCAACACGGTTATGGACCAATATTATGGTCACCCTGAAAAATAATATAACAACAATAATTAGAAAATTGAAAACCAAATTTAAATCTTAGCTATGGTACCACAAAATCAAAATTATACCACTTATAGACTAAGAACAAAACTATAATCTACATCAATTCAACAATCTCAACAAAATATTTAACCTATGCAACCAAATTTAGAACAAATAACACATAACTTTATGACCCGAAGTCATCAAAACCTTATGCAAATTTCTCAAAATCAAATTAAAACTGATACATCTATTAACAAGTTGAAAAATCAATTAAACCGAATGAATCTACAAATTAATAAACAAAGTAATCAAACTAATGGAACTACTCAAAATACAAATCATAATAATCAAGCACAAGTTAATATTTTATTTTGTGAAAATGAAAAATGAAAACGCTTACTCAAGAAAAGATACCAAAGAGAGGTAAAATGAAAAATAAAGTACATAAGACAATAGAACAAGAAGAAGAAGAAATGATGGCAAATGTCATTCCAATCAAGGAATAGATGGCTAAACAATTGAAATATACACCTTTTCCTGAAATGCTATACCCATAGTATTTAACGAAAGTTGAAGCTTATGAAAGATCTTTACAAAATTCAGAATTAGTTAACCAAGAGAAATTAGAAAATAATATTTATAAATCGAATGGAGATGTGAATTATGTTTCTCTTATTCCACAATTATTGGTAGGTGTTACGAAAGAAGAAATTAAAGAAGTCATATCTGAATCATTTAAGAAAATAGAAATTAATGAACTTTTAACGGAATCAAATCATGATGAAGTTACCAAAGAGTATTTTGAATTTAAAGATAAATTTTTAGAAGAATCTAATGATAACTTAGGACAAAAGATCTCAGCCTTAAAGAAAATACCTGAGAAATATTCGGACCCAATAATGTTAGTCAAACCCATTAGAATAGAAAATTCTTCTATTGAACTTAATATGTGGATCACGGAGCATCAATTAATGTAATGTCACTTAAAATTTATAAATCATTGAAAATAGGATCATTAACTAATACGCCTATTAATCTTACTTTAGAGGACAACAAAATTATTAAATCGTATGGATTAATAGAAGATTTTTTGGTACAAGTACACAATTTAGTATTTCTAGCTGACTTCTATGTGACACGTGTAAAGCGTGTACAATAAGTTTCCCGCATATCCTTATTATTTGTAGTGGCAATAAGTGGGATCGTCTCCACAATGATTTATTAAACTTCTCTAGGAAAAGTCTTTCAATCGTTTTTATTATTTTTTCACTTTAATTTAATTAACTTAATTAAAAAAGGAATTAAAAATCACTAATTCAATCTTAACTAAACTAATTAAACAAACATAGCTAACTTAAATAATTAACTTAAAAAACACAATTTAAATTCACTAATATTCAAATAAATTCAATTCAGTAATAAATAAGTATCTAAACAAACATGCGAAACAATGAAACATCAATCAGTTTTGCAACCAAACATGTTACCCAAATCATATAGTCATGAACATAATTTATAAAGTATTTAAGATCATTAAACTCTAATCATAAGTAGGTAAGCAACCCCTATGAAGCTATTAGTTCTCCTTATATCGGTGGAAAAGCCACGATCTTATTTTATTGAGCTAACTCTTTCAATACACAAATAAATTAACTTTAGGCAATAAAACAACATTACACTTTGTGAAAACTTTGAACTACTAAATATAATACCTAAGGAAAGCCACTTCAGTTCTAGACTTATACCTCAAATTCATCTAGGACAATTAAATTGTAAGAGATCTTTCAAACAATCTTAGTTAGTACTTTAAACTAGGTAATAGATATAAATATCAAAATACACATTCTAGTGCAATGAAATATTGATCTAAGTACACAAAGGCAACTGATTTCGTAGCCCTAGGGTCATATGTATAGTATTCTAGGTGGTACACATTCCAAATTAACCTAAGTCTCGTTGTTATCTAGAACTCTCGAAATCGAACCCAACAATTCCTCAGTGATTCATATTTTAAGTATAATCACTGGGAAAATCCTTGGAAAACTGCCTTAGTGCCTTACCGATCTGAGTAGCAATACATAATACAAATCCTAATTCACTCAAGAATCATTGGCTTTAAATTTTAGTTCTTTCTTGATTTGCTGATAAGTCTTTAGATATCATTACCATTAGATCAAATCCTTCACTTTTTTTTACTCCATTTCTTCATATAATTTAATTTTCACATGAAATAACAAAAAAAAGAAAACTCTGTGAAATATAGTCTTTTACATTTAAAATCATCCTAAAATATACTATCAAACATGTCTAGTTATTCGCTTATCAGATACAACCTAACACAGCACCTTGCTGTCTCGAGCAAATGAATATTCTCAACTTTAACCTCCTTTCTTCCCTCATTTTGATTCAATAATTATATATTTTAATTTCTTAAATATAAGTGATCATTAAATAGAAACATATTACCCTCATAAAAATAAAAACCATGATAGAATAGAAAGATTTAAAGAAAAACCTTTATTTGACAACTCAACCTCTAGTAATAGAACAAACCTCACAATTCAAAGTTATATCAATCACCAAGGCTAAACAAATATATAGGTTTTATCAATCTCCACTGACAAGCATCAAGCTTACGATTACTAATGTTGAATCTCAAGATAAAAAAAATCACTAAATAAATCTCATTTTCAAAAGATATTTAAATATCACCACAATCAAAGTCCATAGAAATATTTAATCACCAATAATTATCATCATTTATCAATTTGAATGATGGAATAAAAAGATATACTTCACTTTACTTAGCTATAAAAACTTAAGCTAAATCTTTTAGTTTAAGAGTTTTTCAAACATCTTTCAATTCTTTATATCCCTTTTTCTTTTTTCTTCAATTATGTATTCATTTCCTTCTTTATATTATATTCTTATGTTTTCTTGCTCCATTTCATTTAGAACCCGTTACTTTTTATAGGAATTCTTCCTCTCATTTTTCTTACCATTAGATTCCCTGCTTTATTTCTTTTGGAATATGTGGGTCTTTCTATTTTTTCTTTTAAAAACTCTTGTTAGCTCTTCTCACTTTCACTATAATAAAGGAAGCATTCTTTCAAACTAAGTAAAGTTTATCTACTATTTTACTATTTTTCCCTTTAATGATGGCATAAACTTTTTTCATTATATATAATACTTGATAAATAATCTTTGTATAACAAGATTCTTAGAAATCTATCTTATTTATCGTGTACTATCGTTTTGATCTTCTACCCATTATAAACTTTCTATTTTCATGGGTAATAAAAATATATCACTTAAATTTAATTCTGAATTATATTCAATTCATACTCCTAACTAAATAAAGTAAAATGAAATGGAAAATATTACTTGTATCTTCAAAAATTTTAAGAATTCAGTCAAGTTTGAATAAATAAATTCTACCTCTCGTTTCTTCTATACTTTGCTTCTTCATAATTGACTTCACTTAATACCCCCAAACTCATTCCAAACTTTGTCTTCAAGGATTAAAAGTAAAGCCAGCTTTCCAACAAAACAAAAATACCTCGTGAAGCATAAACGAACTAAATAAAAGAATAATGAAATGACCGAATAAGAATAAGAATAAGTTGCATAAGTAGAGAAAACATGATAAATTGAAAAATTTCCAAACATCATAGTTAAAGAATCGATCAAGTCAAACTAGTGTTATAAAACAAATCACACCTTAGCAATTATTTAACAAACTCATACCACATGAAATAGATCATTTAATTACAAAATAAGACCTCACATATATTCACTTAAAGATAGACTAAACAAATAAGAATGAGTTGATTAGAACCACCGTCCAGAGGTCGAATCTTCAACACATCCTCTTGGCCTTGCTGTTGAGATTGAAAGGTCACTTCAGGAATATAGAACTTATAGTTTACTCCCGCCATTGGTGTGCTTTCTTAAAATACTCCCTTGTTGGGCATTTTCAGTTAGGTTGATGGTAGTTGAATATTAGCTCCCCTGCTTTGCATTCTTCTAGTCATGCGTCTCTCGGACCTATGTATGCTCCTAGCGATTTTTACGTTGGTTATGAAAAATTAACTCTTTATTTCTTAGATTTCTCATCTGGTTCTGCAAGATTGACCCCATCATGACCATATCTGTGTCTTTCGCGTACATGCCACTAAAAACCTCTATAGGTGGCTTCCGCCTCTGATTCGTTCTATCATTATATGCAAGAGATTGCATCTGTTCCAAAATTCATCTATTCTCTGTTCGTATTCTTCTTATTTATGTGGCATCTCTCCTAAGTATTTCATTCATTTCTCACTCTTCCTCTGAGTCCATATAGCCTGACATCTTCCTCATGATTTCTATGAGTTCATCAGTGATGGTATTGTCTAGGTAACCATCGAGCCCTAGACCTATCATAGGAACTTGGCCTTGTTTGTGAAATTAAGTACTCATCAAAGTAAAAGGCAGTCCTTCATTTTTTTGCAGTCATGGCATTCATAATTAAACGATAAACAATTTTGCCAACATCAATATAGCACATCTCTTAGACAATATGGTGTGCCTTGTTGTTCACAATCTCGTAGTGTTGCAAACTTGCCTGTAGGGTTTCATTTATTAAAAAGCTCCATGTTTTGGTGGTTTTCCTAAATTTTTTAATTTGGATATGTTTTGGGTACCCATCCTTATCAAAAATAAATCAATCTCCCCGAATTGATTCTAATCCATTTCTAATGGTTTCATGGGGAAATCCGTATCTAAACCTTTACTCGGGTTTTAAGTTCTTATTATTTTATCTGCTACGAAATTATGGTAAACCATAGTACCATTTATTCTTTTAGGTTAGTAGTCGACTGCCCTTCCTCAGACGATGGCTACAATTTATTATCATCTTCGTGCCCATTTCCGTAAAACTCCCCCACTAGTATTTCACAACCCATCTCTACAGAGGACCCCGGATCATTATGGACTTAATAGTCCCTAGTTAAAAATCCACAATTCCGCTACCTTATTATGTTCAAAATCTAGGTCTATACTTTATTTTTTCTTAACATTGAAACCCCTCTCCGGTATAATTTTCCTATTTTCACTAAAATCTCTATTTATCCTAGCAAGAGCTTTGTCGTTTATTAAGTTGTGTTGTGAAAAATGAATGTTTGGCATTTCCTTAACTTCCTCCTCTCTCTGACTAATCAATAAAATATAGGGGTGGAGAAGGTTCTCTTTTGTTCTAACTTAATGGTTGATTAAGGAAATCCCTTTTGACTTAATAATTGTGGGTGGAACTTTGAACTTTTGTTTGAGTTTCTATACTAAAGTTGCATTCCTGTAGTATCTCATATCCCGAATAGGGCGATACCCAGCTTGAAACCCTAATAAAGCCCCGGTAAACCATACAGACTTAACTAGAGCCAACAGCCTCTCCTTCCATACTTGATAAACTCAACATGTATATTGATATCTAAATAAGAATTAAAGTATACGCAGAGCAAAATTAAAAAAAAAAATTAATAATCAAAATGATATACATATATCCAGATTTTATCAAAACCAAAATTCATTTCCAAAAACCACCAACCCTGTTATATTTCAATAGTGTAATTCAAACAATATAAATATATATATATACATACCTATATATCCACAAGGAAGGTTCATTAGATCGGTGAGATGACAAATAAACTTGTAGGCCTTCTTGCCTTTAGTTGAAGCGCTTGTTTGTGAGCAGAAAATGTTAAGGGGAGTGAGCGTTCCAACTTGCTTAGTAAGTGATGCTTATAAACACAATAATTATAAATTAATATCAATTGATTAATGAATAGAAATTTGAGTCTAAAACATATCTATTCAGGCAATGAAACTATTATAAACAATAAATAACTAAATGCAATTCTTTTAGCTAACATGAAACTATACTCGTGATTCGTAATTTGAATTTAATTACGGAGTCGTACTCTCCAGCCACTCGAGAATATAACTATCGAATCCATATGTTGCCCGGCAAGGGATTGTTATGGTTTATTCTAGCTTGACTGAACAACCAACTCAAACTGGACATTGACGACTAAGGTAAATCTCAAGCTAACTGAGGATAAAAAAGAAGAATCCATTTTCCTGCATAAATTTTCATTCCTTAGTCCCTATCTCACATAAATAATTGTTAAATCCTAGTACATTATCCTAATCTTGGTCCATAATTATATATGAACTAAATATACTAATTTATGAAGCATAATTTGTAAGAATATAAGTCGCGCTTACCTCAATCAGGTTTCATTTTAATATCCTAACTTTTAGGGTCTCTCGACCTTCTCTCATGTTTGAGAACCTATAACAAACTATTTAAGGTCAATATATGTCTAATACCTTATATTTAGAACCCTTAAACAAATCCTTAAACCCTCAAGAAAAAAACCATGTAAAAACTAATAGTTTTGCTATTTTCTACGATGAGTGTGTGCTCCCTCACTTGTTGGGGCGCGCTCCAACAACTGGGTTCATCTCATTTTATGAAGGGAGCACGCTTCCCTGCTATAGGGAGCGTGCTCCTCTATCGACTGTCTAGACAGAGAACAGGGCAACAGCCCCTGTTCAATCACTAATCCTCAACAACAACATCTAACACCTTCGCATAACATCAAGGAGGGCCTCTAAATAGGTCTTAACTCATTTCCAATTAACACAGAATTCCTCACCTACTCAATAACTCAACTTCAAAATCAAACTAAAACTTACCAATTGTAGTGATTAATGGATTTAGAGTTGTTTGTACTTTCCAATCCACTGGATAATTTATCCTAAATCAATTTCATAATAAGTAGAAGGGTTTAAAGAATACGAACACACCCCATCGCTTTCTCTCCTTAGTGGAGTAACACTTCACCTACCTAACCTCCTTAAAATGTAATCCACCACTCACCCACATTCTCTCATTAACGCTCTCTCTTTATCTTTCACGTTTTTAGTTCGTCACTGTCTCTATCACACATGTAAAAAATAGAAAGTTTATCTTCTTCATGCACAAGTAGGAATTAAATATCAAGAGAAGTGACAGAGTTTTGGAGCTAAATCTACGGTAAGCAAGCCATAGTATTGATTTCTCATTACTATTCATGTCAAATTTGATGATTTGATGTATCAAATGTATGCTAAAATAAAGGGATTGAGACCCAAACCAAAATTCTTGAACAAGATTTAGGTTTTCTTGTTGATTTTTATATTTGTAAATTGAGCTACAAATCTCTAAATTTTTAGTTTTAAGGGTTTTCAAGGGAAACTAAGGGATGTAGAGTTGGTTCATTAAAAATGAGCATAAATGTGGTAAATGGGGTTCAATGGTGTTGTTGTTGTTGTTGTCGAGTTTAAAAAAAAAAGGAGAGAAAAAAAGAAGTTGAAGAAAAAAAAAAACTTTGATTCTGGAGAGACAAGATTTGTCTCTTTTTAGTGGGCAGGTGATAAGTCGCCACTTGTGCTATATTTTAGTTTGATATTACTAAGAATTACAAGAATTATTTCTCTATTTATACTATAAAACCTTTGTTTTTATATTTTCACAATAAATACATGCTTTTAGACGAAAAGATGCGATTTCCAATAAAAATCAAGTTATAATGTCGGGGATAGGCTTAATGCCTCCTCTGCGCCTATAGTTGACTTGAAGTCGCTAAAGATTTGTTGGCCTAAACTTAACCGAATGAAAGAAAACTCTTTAAGTATGTTGCGTATGAAACCTTGCAAAGACCTTAGAGAAAGGCGAAGTTCTAATTTCGAGGAGAATACAAGTGCCTCCACAACGCCTTGAGATTGTACGCACGGTGCTGATAAGGCGCTCAGCTTAATCGTGATTGAATCGAAGGAAAAACAGAGTATCATAGCACTATCTCAGTGATTTGCAGCTCCTTGGGATTTTGCACTTATAGCACTAGATACAACTAAATAATGGAAGTTTCATATTTTGTGGATTTGCAAGATACGGGATTCGATCACCTCTTATCACACTTCTACTGTAAATAACAACCTTAGAATGAATTTAAACTATCTCTTCCATTCTTTTGACTTGTACTTTGGATTGATCTCTCGGCGGAGAGTAAGATACTTCTCTTAGGTGTTTTTAATAAGTTTTTTTATTTGTTTCCTATGTGAATGAGTGGCTAAATTCCACGTTCTAGACCAATGTGATTAAGTTGTAGGATTTAAGGATTCATGAGGTTTTATGCTTTTAGTTCTAATATTGTTTAATGCTATTCTTTGTATTCTTGATTCCATTACTCTATACAGTTCATATTGTTTTTCCTTTTTCATGGTGTAAATGAAATGCTCTTCGATTTAGGCAAAATCTATTGTCAGTGATCTTATCGCTACTTGGTAAGGGGGATCACCTTAGGTAAGAAGTGGGGCCTTGTTTGTTGCAATCTATGTGCCTTTGTTTCGTTTAGATATGAAATGGTAGTAGTTCATGCTAGTTACAACTCATGGTAGGTGTTCTTAGAGAGTTTAATGCGTCTAGTTTTCTAAAAACCTACGGTATATACAAAGAGCTTTTGCGGTCTAGTTAGTATGTGGTTGTGTCGCATGTTCCTTCCATTGACATGACAAGAACGAGGTGGTGATTGTCACTATTAGCTTATCTTTGGAAAGTTGTACCAAAAAAACCTTTTAAAACCGACGAACGAGTCCGATTTTTTGAATTTCAATTCACATTGTGATCTAGAATTTTATCGATATTGATTTTCATTTTCTAAGTATTTGAGTTTATTTTCTATGCATTCAATTTCTAGAATTCTTTTGTTTTGTTTTTTAAGAAACCCCCATTTTTGTAAGCAAAAAGGAACATCTCTATCTAAGTGGGCTTGACCTAGTACTTACAGTTAAAGTTTTGAAAACTAGAGGAATTGAAGAGATTAAAGAATCAATGATGAACTAATAAACACACATTAAAACTAAACAAGAATTGATATCACAGTAAGACTTGAATGTCTTCCTTTCCATGGCTCAACCTAAACAATCAATTAATCAAATTGATAATGTGTTCGACCACTATAATGATTTCTTGTTCTCACAAAACTGAAGTAATGAATGATGATCCATATAATGACGATATTGAGTATTTATGAACTTAGTTTATCTACCCTATCTAGGAATTCAGTCTTAATTATAGTACAACTCAAAAAACCTCCTCGATCTCTAATTATAAACCTTATTGGAATCATCCAATGTTCAACAACTAAGTCTTATATTCCTTCTAAAATCTTGACTCGTTGTTTCCATAAAATTCTTCAGTTCTGTATGCACATTTGTATCGAATTTTTATAGTTGTCATCCATCTCAAAGTTCTCTTATTGTAGTATAGAACTTCTTCATTGTCTTAGACTAATACTGACACTTTCTTTGTTTCAGTATCCAACTTGTAATCAATTCCTGCTTCGACTTCAAATCTCTTTTCGTATTAGAATCTGACTTTGATACTATAATCTTCATTGGAATTTGCATTGTAGTCTTTCTTTGAGTTGTATCGATACTCGAACTTCTTGCTTAGTCAGGTGTACATCTTGATTGCATCATCTACCTTAGTAACTTAACTTTTATTTTGACAATATAATGCCAACAAAAATAAATTGACCCAAACGCACTAAGCTAGGGTCTTACAATCTCCCCATTTGTCGTAGATTAGTTAAAGGCATTAACTAGCAAGATTACGAAATTTTTCAGGAACTTCATAAAATGTACAGTTACAGATGGATTAAGTAACAACACGTCGAATTAAACCACCAAAAAAAATTATAGTCACCAGCTAATAAGTACAATCATGAAATGTAGCTTTATACCATAAAAATCATGTTCTTACAATCACAAAATACAAAAAATAACTTAAGCTTCTCTTGGTCACTCCCCCTTTTTGACTAAACAATGTCAAAGAGATTACAGTCGGGTTCTTACTAGCCACCTCAATCGGCGAAGTTCGGTGTCAACAATGTCCAACTCTTTTTGTAGTGGTTGCATGTGCAACTACATCTTCTCTATAAATAGTCAGACAGCTAATGCGATCCATGAAGTAATTGTATAAAGGTAGGTGTCATCTCATCACCATCAGAGAACATGGTTGTTGCAAAGGTTCATCCTGAGTTTGAGAAGACTCATTTTCAACAGCTTCTATCTATGTCATAGTAGGAGCAATTAGAGCAAAAGGTGTGGGTTCAACATCAGTAACATCAACCTGAGTTATTAGCTCAACTGAAGTAGTAGGAATGGCTTGATTGACTTCAACATTCTCAAGCTTAAGGTGAGTAGAAGGATGGGCTAACATACTTATCTCTGTTTGCAAAGCATTGTTCACTAGAGTATTAATAATATGTACCATGGTTGCATTAACCGAAGGTAGTAGAATGCCCTCAAAGTTAACAACTGTCAAGTTTTTAGCAAGAGGAATCTCTGATATTTATAGAGACTCTACCTATTCAGTAACATTCTTACAAATAACCTCAGTTGTTGTTAAAGCATCTTCACGATCAATTTCATAGTTCATTCTTGGGAACTCAAGTGTACTAGTCCCTGTAGTAGTAATAGGAATCATAACACTTAGATCAAAGTGTAAATCTATGAAATTACCTTGATCACCTCAAATTTCTTAAGACTCAGTAGGTGAGGTAACTTCCTCCGTTCTATAAGGAAGTGGAACAGATGAACTCGCACCGTGTAGTGAAACAACCTTATATTTCCTACGGTAGTAGGAACATAATCTTCCCCTCTTCCAATTTCCTCTACTAATGATTGATGTTCGATAGGACTAATGTTTTCATTCTTAGAAACCTCAACAATTATTCATTTAATAATTCTTATAGACTTTTGTATTAGCTTTTTAGTAAGCGGAACAGGAGCATCAATAGTGGCCTTGACAGTAGCAGGAATTGAAGCAGCTGACAACTTTTTATGTAGGCGTGAGAAGTCAATATCAACAATTTTTTGTAAGACTTCATTTGATTACTTAGTTTAACTTTCTCCACCACCTTTTTAAACTTTTCATTGTTCTGCTAAATAACTGTATCTTCAAAATAGCAAAGTTAGGAAACACATGAGATATAGCATGTTTAGTTTCTTTCCTTAGCGCACCTTAAAGTCATAGATCTCTTTCCCAATGTTGAACTTCTTCTACAAAGCAAAAGCATATATCAGTAACACTATCTCTTTGAACACATGTGTTTAGTGAGAAGTGGCCACTACACTTATAGTCAAGACCTTCCAAAGTATGTGGGCCTTACAAGTTAGCTTTTAGCAGGAAGCCTAAAAGCGTTGTCAGAGGACCATGTTGTAAGAACCCCTTCAGTCAGCATAAAGATAACATATATTTGATTGAGGAAGGACTTAATAGAATATAGTACCCATACATAAATACCTTGTCAAAAGTAGCATTCCCAAAATTGCCAAGAAGATTGTTATAGAATTCCTTGACAATGGAATGGTTGTAGAAGCCTTCATGAGTTACTAGACTGTAAATATTATACTATACCAGCAACCTTACTAGGCCAGTTTCATGAAAGTGTGACACATTAATCGGTTAATCATTCAAACACTTCCTCTGCACCGCATCTTTGAATTTCTTTGAGCATTCCAGTGATCAAAAATGACCAAATGTAGATGGTGCACGTACAATAATGTGATGGCCCCTTCCCAAATCTAGGGCACTGCAGAGCATAATCTCGTAATTAAGCCATATTCTCAGCCGTGTAGGACTTAACTACCTATTAGTCAGCCTTTCATCCTATTGTCCTCATTAAACGTATTTAGGATAAGTAATACACAAGTCACTTTATAAGTGAATTTAAGAGTTAATTAAAACTTATTAAGAGTTATAAAGTTTAGTGGAAGTCTTAACAGATTATGCGAAAGTAATAAAAATAAGTCCTAAATTGTGGAAACTAGAAAACATCATTCACATGCATATATATAATAAAGTGGCGAATATAAACAATTTGATGGTCATCATAAGTCAGGATACTAAACGCTCGACCCCATATACAACCCCAAAATATATCAAAAGCCATAACTGTATATTAAACAAAATATCAAAACCTACAAAATGGCGATGCATAAGTATGCCGATGGCTCAGAGGTAGTCGCCGATCTTCTCCTTGGCGAGCCTGCTCGTCGACGGCTCTGCACCTACCGTCATAAAAAGGATGGTGAGTACAAAAAGTAGCAGTAATCCCTGTTGACATATTTATTTACATTTCCAAAAGACTAAATGGTATTTAAATTTAAGTTCAATAAAGAAAGACTAGTACCAGAAATATGCTAAGAAATACCACATTTAAGCAAGTGAAACTGACACAAGGCTAAATAGTTATGATCCAGATCCGGTCGGCCGTGACATGCATCATTGAAGCTTTTACGGCCACTTAAGGACATTCCTGACATCGCAAATTATAATATCACTAGGGACTTTTACCTGAGTGTCGCCAGGGACTCTAACCTTAGTGAATCGATAACCCCAGGGACTCGAACCCTGTCTATCGCATCATAGTGGCGAGTGCCGACATCATTAGGGAATTTAACCCTGTATGTCGATCAACTCTAACATAGTGCAATGGACTCTAAACTCTATAACTACTTTATAATTCCAAAAAATTGACTAATTAAAGATTCCATGTCTTGGCTAAGCTCCAAAGCACAATTCACAAAAAGTATAAGTCTATAAAGTCATTCACAAACTCACAATTCCTAATAGCTTGCTATTTACACTATATTCATTATGAAATAGCAACAAATGACATAAGGCACATGGACGGATTCAAAAGAGTTAAACAAGTGAGGAATATCAAATAAGTTTAAGATATGAGAGTACAACGCTAGACATAGTCAATATAGACTACAATAAGCAAGCATAAAGTGGATATGAAATGCAAACAAAATAATCAACGAGTATACTCACCTTAGGCAATGTAAAGTCCTAGCTTTACCGACTTCACGACACCCCAAATCTCATATCCGAACCGTTGAGACATTTCCCTAGGTTCCTGATATCATTTAACCTATTTTTGAATGTGTTTAAACTTTTAACTAGGGTATTGGACTTGTTTAAAATATTTAGTTTAATTTATGAAATTGCAGATTTTGTGTTGTTGGTGCACCAAACGAGCTGGGTGTTCTGTCTAGCATGCTGGTGACCTCTTTAGCGCGCTAGTCAAATTCATTAGCGCGCTACTCACAGGTAGTGCGCTATGTGCAGGAAAACTTAAAATTCTACAGTTAGAATTTTGGGTTCTCTCCACTCATAGACCACTCTAACACCTTTAGATCCCTTTTTATCACCTACTAGAGAACCAAAATAACAACCAAAACCATAGCAACAACCCTAATTCAATTATTTCATAATTCATCAAATTTTATATTAAAATAAAGTTGTTTAATAACCATTAATTTTTACGTACACACGTATCCCGAGACTAATCTAACTCGCATACAACTTGATAAGTTTCCACTAACTCTCCACTAATTCCTTCCAAGTAACACCAATATCAAACTTAATTAGACTCATGATGTGCCAACATGTATATCGAGAATCATCACATGACTATATTTTTAAGTTGCTAAATTATGTAACATTTAAGAAAAACCAACTATAGCATCATCAAATTAATTTATTTAAGCTACACTAAGCTTAAATCAACGTACCACATCGTTCTCTAGCCCGGTCCCATGCTGGCACGCATCTAGAGGCATGTCTCCACTCACGTCTTGATACCTATACACAAGTAGGAGTGACGTATTAGTCTATACATATACAATACACTAAGCATACACCATAACAAATCAAACATATACCTTAACCATCTCGCCTTGGTCAGTGCACATATCACGGTGAGAGTCCTATGTCACAGGTCAATAATCCTGATTACGTATAATTAATGAGATTATAAATTTGGGCCTTGACAAACAAAGTACTTATAATGAACATGATTTTTTTCTGGTTAGAGGCCTTGCTGGTTGCCTTGACTTCATCAAGAATCCTCTCTAACGAGTCAAAAGAAACTTTGTCATCATCATTAACCTTATTTTTGCCCTTAGCAGTAGTTCTGGCTTTCTTGGAAGAGCCTGTTTGCCCAACTAATTGTTGTCGTTGGACTGCCCCTGATTTCACCTTTGTACTATGTAAAATAATTTGAGGAGTTGACGACATACTGATGTAAAGTTTATTTAATGGAGTATGATAGTAAGTGCCCTTCATCTTCAACATCGAAAGATTATTCGTAGGAGTAGAGTCATCGTGCATGGTTAAAGAAGATGATTAAGACATTCTTTCAGTAACTCGAAGCAAGAAATATAAGAAAATGCTAGAGAAGGAAATGAGGTAATAGCGAAAAAGAACTTGAATTAGGAAAGCTAAATTGTGAAGATTAGGAATTGTCACAAATTTTGTAAATATTAACACAAATTAGAACAATAATCTCCCTTAAATCATTGAAAATTAATTTGTTGAGTCTAAGGGAATAGAATTTACTCCCCCTCAACTAGGTGTAATGCCTAGTTTTTAACCGACTTAATAGGAGCGACACGTGTTGTAATAAATCCAAGCGGTAGTTTCTTGGTCAAACATGACAGTAGCTCACAACGATATTTCAAACACATATATATCTGCGTGAACTCAAATAACTGTCAGGTTGGAGTAAGAACCCATACTGGTAAGAGAAAACACCATTGTAATGGCGCAACCTCTCAAAATTTTGTGTGTCAATAGGCTTTGTAAATATATCAACAAACTGCCTTTCAGTAATAACATGTTGAATACAAATAAATAATCTTTCTACAAGATCCTTGAAATAATGATGACAAATATCAATATGCTTCGTCCTAGAGTGTTGAACTGGATTTCTCGAAATATCAATGGCACTTTTATTATCACAATAAACTGTAAACTGAGATAAAGAAATACCATAGTCTTTGAGCATTTGTTGCATCCATATTAATTATGTACAACAACTACAAGCAACAATATATTTTGCTTCAACAGTATATAGCAAAATGCAATTATGTTTCTTGCTATTCTTGGCAAAAAGATTAGAACCCATGTAGTAAAATCTACTTGTAGTACACTTTCGATCATCATTATTTCCAGCCAAATTAGCATCACTATACCCAATTATGCCAATGGAACCACCCTTAGTAAATAATATACCAAAGCCAATTATTCCATGCACCAAGCGTAGAATCCTTTTTACAGCAGCCAGATGAGACTCTTTTGAACATGCCTGATAGCGAACAAAAACCCCAACACTGAAAGCAATATGTGGTCTGCTTGCAGTAAAATATAATAAGCTACCAATCATGCCTCAGTATAATGTAGGATTGACATCAACACCTTTGTCATCCTTATGAATCTTCTCACTAGAGCTCATAAATGTTCGAATAGACTTAGCAGTTCCCTATCCGAAATTCTTTACAATAGATTTAGTATATTTATTTTATGATATAAATAAACTATCTTGAGACAGTGTAATCTGCAGCTAGAATTAAGTAAGATATCCATTCATGCTTAACTAAAATTCTTTCCTCATTAAATTAACAAACTCCGAAGCTACCTTTGAAAATGTAACCCTAAATACGATATTATCGACATAAATACATGGAACCACAAACTGTTTATTCTATCGTTTAAGAAATAGTCTTATCAGTAGGCCCTCTATTGTAACCCTTTTGTAGTAAGTAGGTAGTCAACCTTTCCTACCAAGCTCGTGGTTCTTGCTTCAGTTCTTAAAGTTCCTTTTTTAGATGATAGACATCATTAGGTTAACCATGAACCTCAAATCCTTTAGAATTTGCAACATAGACTTCTTCTTGCAGACACCTATTGAGAAAAGTACTTTTAACATCCATTTGTTGTAATTTGAAACCTTTGTTAAAGCAATGGCAAACAATAGACGAATAGATTCTAAAAAGGCAATAGGAGCAAACGTCTCATCAAAATCAATACCTTCAACCAGTGTGTATCCTTATGCAACTAATCTCTCTTTGTTGCAAACAACAATACCATTCTCATCTTCCTTGTTACAAAATATCCACTTTGTACCAATGATATTAACATTAGTAGGTCATAGAACAAGCTCCCGCACATCCCGTCCACAAGCTCATTGAGTTCCTCTTGCATAACATTCACTCAATATTCATCCATTAGAGCCTCCTTAAGTTTTTAAGCTCAATGTGAGATTTAAAACATACAAAATGAAAACATTCTTATAGTCAATAGGAGGAATATCTCCAGTTTGCACCAGATCATTAACTGAGCCAATAATTTGCTCAATCGGATGATGTTTCAGCATCCTTTACTGTGGAGCAGTAAATGTAGAAATCGAACTAGGTTATGTAGTAGCATATGATTTTGGAGCATCATCATTATTATAATTTTCATCATCAGATGGAGTAGTGATATCTAAATCGGATGGTTTAACAGTACGCTGAGTAATAGGTGTTGAGCTAATTGGTGTTGGCAGCTCATTTTGAACATCCTTTGGAAAGGAAAATTGTTCTATTCTTGCACAATCATCTATGATAACCTTCATAGACTCCATCACATTCTTAGTTTGTTTATTGTAGACTTTATAAGCTTTACTATTCAGAGAGTATCAAATAAAAATTCCAACATCAATCTTGGAATGAAATTTTCCCAAGTGTTCTTAATCATTTAATAGGAAGTAGGTACTGCCAAAAACATGAAGATGTTTAAGAAATAGTTTTCTGCTTTTCCAAATTTCATACGGTGTTTTTGTAGTTAGTGGCCTAAAATAAACTCTATTGATAATATAGGTAGCAGTATTTACCGCTTCCCCTAAAAGATTCTAAGGCTAAATTTTCTCAGCATGTATGATTTTTATCATCTCTTAAATTGTGCGATTTTTCCTTTCAACTACACCATTATGTTGTATTGTCTCGGGAGCAGCAAATTCATGCTTAATCCTAAATTTAGCACAACATTCCGCAAATTATCAATTCTCAAACTCTCTTCCATGATCACTAGGAAGTCGATCAATGGATACATCCTCGTCACTTTTCTCACTCAAAAGTCGAAAAATAACTTCTTAAACTCATCATTCTACTTTATCATGTAGTAAACGAATCCAAGTAAACCTTGAGTAGTCATAAACAATGACGAAAACATATTTTTTCTCTTAATACATTCAACTTGCATGAAGCCGAACAAATCCATGTTCTAATTCTAACACACGTTAGGTCCGTATGTCATTGAGACCAACGTGTGAAGCATAACGTTATTTACCCCTTTAACATGGCTCACAAATAGAATCAGACTTAGAGGATATTTTAGGAATACTTTTTAAAGCATCATGAGAGAGTGATTTCTGAAGTTTCTTGAAATTAAAATGACATAGTATTTCTTTGCAAAAGCTTAGCATTAGTTAGAGAAATATAGTTGCACTTTACTTGTAGCTTGTGAAATGATACGGCATATTGAAGCAGCATATAACAATTGTCTGATGTTCACATCCCGTACATGATGCATTGTCATCCTTCATTGATTATCTAGCATTGATCTTATATGAAAATGACAAACAATTCCTGATCACATAGCTGCCTTATATTGATCATATTAAATTTATAAACATTTTTTCCCATCACTAAACGTAACATCACCTTCCTTAAATAATTTATAGTTTTTGAAAAAGCTTTTGTTACTAGTCATGTGTCTAGAAAAACATTTATCCAAATACCATAACTTAGTTCTAGTTGCTAAGAGTTATGGATGCGTTGTCATTGCTTAATGAGATTTAACTCTCCAAACTTTCTTTAAAGTTTTTCTCTTCTGAAGTGTACTCGAATCATTAAAAATTCGATAGTATTGCGATCGAATATGACTAACAATCCCAAAATAATGACATGTAGCAGGATGTCTGTTGTTAGCAACAATAGTCATCTTTTTATTTGCGCTTGCAGCAACCTCTTATGCAAAAATCTTATTTGATTTTGTTGTATCAACTTGAGTCTTACTTGATTGACCATCATTGACTACAGTGCCTTTGACAAAGAAGGTAAGAGTATTAGCGAAGACCATGCTTAACTTGCGAATATTGACCAATTTGCAGCATTCTATTTAGTTTCAAAGAACCAAAATAAAACTTTGCTGTAACACCCTTAAAAGTAGAACGAGTTTTTTTCAATATAGAGATTTCGATCTCACGCTCTTTTAACGATGCATGACAAGTCATGTGTTCTCTTTTAATGTCATGACCCCTTTCTCTAAGCCCTGATTTATCCCTAATTAACTTAATTACGCACCTAAACCATATAATCATCCTTTAACTTTGAAATACTTTTCAATTCAATCCTTAACAATGCTCCAAACTAAATTTATATCCTTAATGAAACTCAATTCATGATTTGTTTAAGTGGAACAAATTGCGAAATCATACAAATTATCCTCTATATTTTTATAAAAATCTTGACAGCACCTCCCCTAAAAGTGGCCTGCCCAAAAAATCACCTAATAAATAGTAGAATGGGGAGAGACTTAGAAGAACTCACAACTCCTTGTACTTCACAAAATATATGAAATGGAGACTTCTAAACTATCGTAGAGTCTTTGATGCATTAATTACAATTTTACAATTCCAAACAAACTAAATCAAAATATAACCTCGTAACTTACTTAAAATTAATTTAGGATACTCTTATAATCGAGACGAAAACATTTTCACGACCTACACTCACCCCAAAGCCCAAAACAATATATATAATTATTACAATAAGAAAATTAAACTTAAGAATTGAAAAAATTCACTAAGGAATTCGAGTCTAGTTCATTCTTCCATGTCCTCACAAAGAACCTGACATTATAAAAAATAACTCGAAGATGTCAGGTAAGTAAACTTCTACACTGCTCTTTACTCCTACAAATGTTAGTCTGAATACATGGAGACATGTAATTACATTTCCAAAACAACAAGAAATTTAAATAACAACGTGGATCCCTCATTTCATGTTCTAAGCTCAAGACATGCGGGCTCTCTCTCAATAAACCAAGAATAGTCCTATGAGTTCAATGCATGCTACCTCAGAGTCGACATTAGCCACCTTAGACGCCTACAGTACGTTTAGTCTGGAGATGAGGACCTTACACTCTTACAACTGAAGCAGAGGCAATTTTATCAAAATGCCCTATATGCATGACCAAGAAAAACACAAAATGCAATGCAGAGTAAACACAATTGTAGGTACAACGATAAATTCCATAAATAGTAAAGACCACTATAGGGTTTACTTACAGTCCATCCAACTCAAAGTTGGTCATGAAGCCTCATACAACGTTTCCCCGACTTTCAGGTACTTCAACAAGTTCTATTAAATCCAAAAATTCACATTTTAAGAGTAACAACTCTATTTGATCATCAATCAATACCATTAATTTTTATTAATTAATTAATTTAGTTCATTGGTTTTTGCCATTTTCACGACTATTTTTTACCAACTTACAAGTTCTACCAAATTTCGACCATAAGAGCTACTCAAAGTAGGACATATAGGGATTTCAAAAAAGTCCAAACTTAGTTTATTTTGATAACAAATACCCAGTTAAATCATTACGCAAAATGGCTAAGTCGCATTGTCATAATTGGACAATTTTGTACCATATCAACATGTTATGTTCTACTTTGTTTTTCGTTGATCAAACAAAATTCAATGGCCACAATCTTTATTGAGCATCAAAGTAGGTTATACTAAGATTCAAAAAAAACTACTCTCAAGTATTTTGAACCTCATTTGATGTCTCAAATCGACACCCCAACTCATATACTCGAAACAGTTTTTATACTTAGTTAAATTTCAGCTACTCTAAAACAAGGTTTTATGCCATGTTCTTAGCATAGAAAACCCCTCCAAAACTCCTCCGAAATAACATCAGATTCCAATGGATCTAAATTGATATACTAAAATTCAAACTCATTGAAAATTTTGTCGAAAAACACTCGTTTGATTGTCTAAAATTGTTACCTAAGTCAGTCCAAAAATTCGACTGCACTACTAGTTTTTACAAAACTAGTTTTTATGCGATCAATTCAATTATAATTGATCCACGAAACTTCCACCAAACCTCATGTTGATTCTCATGAACTAAATTTAACATACAAACATTAAAGTTCACCGAAAATACTAATCAAAAACTATCATTTGATCGCTCAAAATGGATCCCCAACTCGGCTAAACATAAAGACTGCAGAACATGAAAACATGAACTATTAAAATAAATTTAAACTCAAGCTCATTTAAATAAGTCCCAATATGTCCCAATACCAATGAAAACACTGAAACATATCCAACCAAAACGATTTTTTATCAAAACCCTTCGATTTCTACTTCAATTTCATCAATCAATTTAACAAAAACAACAATACCACCACAACAACGGTCTTAGTTTCCCCTTCCACTCTTCGTCATCAACCTAAATCAACCTAAACAATAACAATGTTAATCACGCTCGCCCCTCCCCCCCCATCATCATCTTTAACTTTCAATACTCCATAACCAAGAGCAACAATCACTAAATCCACTAATTTACTGAACCAACATCAAATTAAAAAATTTACAAACTTACCAAAACTAAGACGATCTATCTCTTTTGCCGTGAACTATTGGCCAACCGTGAGATAGGGTGAGGAAAGTAGAGCATAAAGGAGCAACAATTGGAACAGAGAGGGAGAAATAACATGAGTTCGAGAGAGAAGACAATGAAGAGAGAGAGAGATGGAAGAGAAAACACATAGCAAGTTATGAGAGACGGGAAAGGAGAGGGTTTTTTATTAGAGAGGGAGAAAGTTTGATCAAAATCTCCTCTTTTCACTTTTTATTTGTTTTTATATAAAAAATGCCCCTTTCTTACTATCCATTTCTTAATTTGTCCATTGCCTTTGTTGGTCATTTTTCCTTTCTCTTTAAATTTCATTTTTATCTTCTTATTTTAAGCCCCATTTAAACCCTTGAAAATACCTTAATTTCGACAAAAATCGGCAAAAAGACCAACGCACTCCGAAATTTGCAGACAACCCATTTGAACATCAATTGAACTCTATTTCTTGTCAAATATAAAATTTTACATTCACTAGGCATATAGCACACAAAAAATATTTTAAATTATGATCTTCAGTCCGTAACGCGTAGGTCCCATCCCGAATACTTAAACTTCAATCAAATCTTAAAATACTTAATTAGACTACTAATCAAGTTTATAAACATCTCGAATTTCACATTCAATAGTCATGTGATCCAATTTGACATAGAAAAACTTCATCTTCAAGTCAAAATTCTGATCATAAAAAGTTGTCCATTCATCTAACAATAGATCATAAGAAGCCTAAAGATCCTTTTTAGAATCCTCATCATTAACAGCAGCACATATATCCTTTGCTTTTTCCTTACTCTTTTCTATGTCTGATATTACAGAATTTAGTTCAAAAGCACCAACAACAGATGGAGAAGCATCAACAATATTTGACTTTGTTAATATAGCAGTAAGTGCAGTAGGAGAATCATTCGACTCTTTATCACTTTCATCTGAGTCATCATCACTCCAAGAAGCATTCAAGGATTTTTTCTTCTTGTAAGTAAGACATTCAATCTGAAAAACTCCTCCACATTCATGACAATTAATGCCTTTGAGTTTATTTTTAGAATATGTCTTCTTATAATCAATAGAAGGTGTATTGTTGTCATTACCCTTCTTGTATTTTTTTCCAATAGAATTTCTTTTATAATTTTTGAGAAATTTTGAAAACTTCTTTGCCATCATAGCAAACTCATCTTCTATAAAGTCATGAGAAACAATAGTCTCAACATGATAAGCATTGTAAGAAGAATTGAGCACTTGACACATATTCATCTCATATGTTTGCAGAGAACCCATTAGTTGATCAAGAGACATCTTAGTAATACCATGACACTGTTCGATTGCTTTAATCTTTAAGTCAAATCGCGAAGAAATAGCACAAAGAGAAAGTCATAGTAACTACTAATTAGTAGTTACTACAACAAGTTTGATGAGAGTTTAAAGACCGCAAACCTCCAGTTTGATAAACATCATTAGTAACTACTCGTCGGTATACTTTTCTTCAAGTTGAAACGCTTAATTAGCAATGTCTCGTAAATGACCATTGAAAGAGGCAATATTTTCATCTTTTTTCATCTCAAGATGATAAAGCATAGACCTTAATTGTTGTAACTTGGAAATATCAAAAGAATTCGTACCTTCAAAGAATGTTTTAAGAACTTCCCATCCTTGATTTGCAGTAGTGCAATTTGCAATCAATTTTAAGCGTTGAGCATCAAAAACACTGAATATAGAACTGATTGCCTTATGTTTACCCACCTTCTCCTTCTTCTTGGCGTATATTCACAAAGATGCAAGTTTTGAAACAACTTTGCCATCCGTATGTGGTTGCGTTAGAGCAATGTATTCTCTTTCGAGTAGTTCCCCAATAATTTCATCAATGGCAGAGACAAAATGAACCATTTGAGCCTTCCAGTAGGCATAGTGGGTTCCTTCCAGCAATGCGGTCCCGTTATCGATTCACCTTCACGTCATTCATTAGTTTGTTATTGTAACAACTCATCAATTGATCGTATGGTAATAAAACTCTCTAAAATCTGACTCTTCTATGCTTGTAGAAATAACAAAGTTACAAAGCTCTAATACCACTATTAAAGTTTTGGAAACCAAAGGAACTGGTAAGATTAACGAGTTAGTGATGAACTAATAAACACATATCAAAACTAAACGAGAATTGATATCGAAATAAGACTTGAATGTCTTCCTCTGCATAGGTTGAGCATAAACAATCAAGTAATCAAATTGATAATGTGTACAACCACTATAATGATCTCTCGTTCTCATAAAACACAAGTAATGAATGAAGATCCACATAGAGGCGAGCTTCAGTATCTATAGACTTAGTCTATCTACCCTATTTTTGAATTCAGTGAAGGTCACCCAAGTGGGGGGCGAATTAGGTTTGATGGCCAAATTAGACTTTTTATAAATTTCTTTACTAATCTCCTAAGTTCACTTTAAAGTCAAGCTTGATGAGCTCTTGCAATAGTGATAACAATAGCAATGTACCAGAATGATTCAAGTAAGTGAAATGTTACACTCGGATAAGGGGGTACAAGAGATGGAATGTACACAATCAATTTATAGTGGTTTAATCCTTCAGATCTACATCTACTACCTAACCTCCCCATTTAGGATTTCAAACCAACACTTATATTCCAATAAGTGAACAAACCTAAGCCCGCAAGCTTAGTGTGCCTAGACTCCGCTAGGTTTTGAACAATTGCGTTACCGCAATAAGGACTTTTACAACCACCTAGCCTCAATTAGGAATTTGACTAGCCTAAATGCAACTAGAAATTTATCTTGCCTATTCCTAAATAGGCTTTACAACCTCTCCTATACACCAATAGGATTCAACCTTTACAATTAAAAATGATTGGTCGCTTACAACAAGTAAAACGGTATAAAATATTCTCCTCTCATTAGCCAAATATATTCCAAAGATGAAGACAATGCCAGTAAGACTTTGCCAATTGAAATGCCATGTAAATAAACTTTTAAAGGCTAACTCTCAATATTGAAACCAACAAAAAGAATATAGATTAAGCTTAAGTTGGTTCCAAAGTGGATAATTGATGCACCAATGCAAAATACAAGTTTAAACTCAAGTTGTGCAATAAAAACCTTGGGTTACAAATGATTTGAGATTAAGAACAAAACCATTGTCAATTTGTTGTCAAAACAACATAAGCATGAAATCACAAACACAAATATAAATTAAGTACAATTTTGTTTCAAGTCAATTCAATGCACTATGGAGAATCACAATTTTGTTCAAGTAAGTGCAATCAAATCTCAAGTTTACAAAAAATCAAGATTAAATTCAAAACCCCTTTTTATTGGTGTTTCACACACACTTCAAAGAAAAAAAAGCCAATATAAATATAGATTATGCTCTGTGTTTTTCTAGTTTCATATGCTTAAAAGTGATTCAAATTTTGGCTCAATAGGTGCAAATTCGTTCTAGTCTTATCTAGACTTGATACTATGCTCAACATACTATATGAATATATTAAAATCAGCCACATATGGTTCCCACACAAATTCTTAACAACAAGATATAGATTAAACACGATAGTGTAAGGAAAAATTATCTTACAACCCAAGATGTGTATATGATTAAGATTGATTTGGACAACATGTTAAGGACCTTAGAACACTTCCCTTCACCTTACTTGACTTGCAAAAGATTAGTTCCAAAAGCCCTCAAGTTAATGTATGTGTTTGATTTTTACTCTTTGTGCAAAAACTCCATATTTTAGCTTTTTTTGTGTATGTGTTTGCTTGTTTGAACAAAAACATGTTCTATGTGTTTATAGTGTTCCTTTATACCTTTTCATTTTCATTGACCATTATGGTGATCCAAGGGTTCAAAACTATCCACCAATTCAAATTAAAGGTATGGATTTCTTACTTTATTAAAGTTGTCAGGCAGCCAAGGAGTGCGCTCCACCAATTCCTAGGGCACGCTCCAGGACATGGGGCGCACTTTACATAATGAGGGAGCGCACTTCAGCAGTAGGGCTTGAAAATAATATTTTCTAGTTTGATGCTCCAAACTCCTTTTTTCTTGTTACAATTTTCCTTAAACCTTTGCACATGGCCTTCCACAAGTTTGGTATGAATTAAAGAATATTCCAAAATCGTTCGAAAGATTTTTCAAAGATTAAAAACGAAAAATCCATGTTTCATTCTAATGGTGGGAAGTTTTCTACAAATATTTTTCCAATGATAAGAAAACCCATCTAAATTGATGCCAGCACGTCCAAAATCAAATTCATTAATTTGCATACCTCAAGTTCATGTTATACAACACATTTGCACGATTTAAAACGTTTTAAAACTTATGAATTTGAAAATCATGAAATCTATGAATTTAGGTTCTTTAAAACATAAATTTATGAAATATGTGAATCTAATGTATTTGGCTCATGTAGTAGAACTCTTATACTTTATAAATGATGTACATAACTTTATACATGATTTTTGGTTCTTTTGTTTGCCTTAATCAAAGTATGAGTTATTTAAGTCTCATTCCTTCCATTCCATCCATTCCATCTATTCCATTTGAACTCGAATTAGTAGCCTTTGAACTTGTGATTTCTAACAATGTTTGATGCGCTGAAATACTTGACAAATGTGTTAGTACCATTTCACGTTTTTTGTTGACATCAAAATCCTAGGTGGAGTGTAAGTGTCACATCACTTAGTCCAACAATCACCCCCTTTTTATGATAACAAACAACGTGAACTTGACAAACAAACATAAATATTAAGTGCATATCAAGATCATAAGAGATCATAATGGTGAAGTTCAGCATATATATTCTCCCCTTTTTGATAACATCAGAAAGTGGGTGTAGGCTCTCCCCCTATCAATAGGCATCAAGATGAATACAAGAAAGAAAAAGGCAATTTAGCCATTCATGCACTTTTAGAAAACACATGGAGTAAAAGACAAAAGGAATGCCATTAATTTATAAATCATAAGTCAATTATTACAGGTGAGACAATGTATCATAAGTAGAAACTAACATAGAAATTATTTAAGAGTTTACATTTAAAGTGCAAAATGAACTCTTACTCAAGGAATGACCTAGATACTCCCGTAACATTATCAAACTAGAGCTCCCCTTAAGTATATGCATCTAAGTTTCCTAATTTCCTCGTAAGACTAACGACTGGGGCGTGACGGGCAAACTCTCCTCAACGAACGCCCCTGTTCGAGATGTCAGAGACTCATAGAGTGATCGGCTAGTATGTTATCAAATGAAGTGAGTCAAGCATTGATAGCATCAAACTTAGAAGACATGTACGAATGCAGGTAGGTAAAAAAAGGTTGCATGTTCTGAGATGACCCTTTCTCAAATTAGGGCAACGCTCAGCCTAATCCCATCATTAAGCCCTAATCTCACTATATAAGACTTAACAATGAATTAGATAGCCTTTCAAAAACCTCAATACTTACCCATTATTTTTCGAATAGACATTTACCTATCCTATGTCAAATCATAAATTAGAGTTAATAAAAATTTTACTTAAAAGTTTATTTAGTGAAAGTCTTAACAAATTAGTGGAAGTTTTTAATGAGATACCTAACAATTGTGGAAAAAACCAGTGAAATAAATATCACATGCATGTATACATATATATAACGAACGACGGTAATATATCCTCATGTGTCTCGCCAAGGTACTAGTCTCTCAACCAATAATAAACAACCTTAAACGTATATGAAATACATAAAAAAATAATTCATCAAAATCAAAACCTACGAAATCTGGTATAGCAGCATTCCACTGGCTCAGAGGTAGTCGTCCATCTTATTTTCGTCTGGTCTACTACTCGATCTATATGCACGCACCGTCATAAAAAGGATGGTGAGTACAGGAAAGTATAAAGTAACACTGAGAGACATTTGTTCACATTCCCAAATATGAAAAAAAATATCTATAAACATGATAATAGCAAATATGCTGAAAAGAAAACATGCAAAGAGATAATTTAGTCAAACAAAATGAAACTGACACTCAGTTAAGTAGTAATGATCTATGGTCGGTCGGCCATGATCTTCATCACATTTGCCTTTCCACTATATAAGGATGGAGCTGAACTCTAAATCAATGTGAAGGTCTGAGCAATGCTCTTTGCCTTTATAACCTTTCGTTACTATATAAGGACCATCAACAATTCAATGTTATAGGTAACCATTTCCAAGGGCAAAACCCGAGCACCCTTCGAAAATACCTACAATCAAGCAACGGTGAGGAACTGCCTTAACTTTAGTTATGGGCCTCAAAACTAGAACTATTCATCTTTTATCTTCAGGGGAAAGTCGTTGCCTGAACCAGTGTCTGATCCTTCCTCCATGTAGGACGCGATTAAATCACTAGCAGCTCAATCGAGCTTGTTTGCTAGAGATGTCGCCTAATTCAAGGTGAATAATGAAAAAGCTGTCGGTTATACAAGCACCGCGGTCAGCGACCTAGAAATGTAGATAGGCAAAATTGCACATCAACTAGGTCGACTTAAGGAGAGGGGGAAGTTGCCTTCGCAACCCTACCCTAATCCGAATGTACCATCAGGCGCGTAAGTTAATGCTATTGTTCATAATAGCGCCTCCAAAAAAAATGAGGTTTATGAAACCATAGACATCCTGCTTAAATGTGATGATTTGGGAGTTACAGGTATCCCTTGCACTATAGGTGGACTCTATCTAGAGAATGTAATGCTTAATTTAGGAGCATCAATTAATGTGATGTCCTCAAACTTCTATGACTCTATAAGGGTTGGCAAAGTGTCAAGGAAGAAGATTCAGATTCTAGTAAGATTGTGATCCCAATCTTGTATGGGAACTATGTTTATCAAATTGGAACTGGTAGTGCCAAATTGGAACAAGGTTTATACCCCTGACATATGCCACTACCAGTTCCAATTTGATAAATACCCTAGTAAGATTGTGATCCCATGCAATATTGGATACAAGATGTTCTCTATAGTAATATGCGACATGAGTGCTACACTCAATGTAATGTCATCCAAAATTTCCAGACTGTGAAGATTACGTATCACCAATGATGCTGAGAACAATGTGATATATCCAAACGGGATAATGAAGAAACCCAGAAGGATGGCAGAAAATGTATCTATTCGCGTAGGACACTTCGTGTTCATCATGGACTTTTATGGGGTTAATGGAAGTAATAGCCACTGTGAAACACTTATGTTGGGATTACCATTCTTAATGACAGTTGGAGCATTGATTGATTTGCAGTTAATCAGACAATAAAACAACATTAACTTCCATGAAAACTTTGAACTAAGCCTAATATCTTTGAAAAACCACTTCAATATTAAATTTATATCTCAATCCACCTTGGACATCTAAATGGTCAAAGTCCTCTTTGAATAATCCTACTTACTACTTATAACTAGATATAGAATCAAAATATCACAATACACATTGGCCACTATGCACGCAATACAAATTTCATGATTGTAATATGCAAATAATAATCTATTAAATCAGTATATTAAATAATATGATTAGTTTAAGCATTAAGCATAAACCAATCTCTATTGTGACTACATCACAAAACGGTTCAAGTTCATGTTCGAATTTTGTTTAAATTAATAAACTACTCATTCATATTCATGTTAAACACCACGATAAAAGTAAATAAAAGACATAAATAAATTACCTTTTTATTAATGATAAGTCACCAATTTTGCTATATTTTAGTGCAATATTACTATTAATTCCAAGACTTTTGTCTCCATTTATAATTGTGAACCTTTGTTTTTGCATTTTTAATGCAAATACAGGCTATTGGACAAAAAGGAGTGATTTCCCACAAAAAGTCCAGTCAAAAAGATAGACAAAGGCTCAGTGCCTTCCCAACGCATTCAAGGATACTGAAATCGACAAGGAATTATTGAACAAAACTTGATCAGATCAGAAGAGACTCTTTAGAGAATTTTGCATATGTTGCCTTATGAAGAACTAAGAAAAAATGGAGCTCAATTTTCAAGTAGGAGCCCGGCGCCTTGGGAATGACCTCATGGTGCTGGTGCGGCGCTGGTGATGTGTCAGGACAGAATCAAAGGAAAAACAAAGTATCGTGGTGCCTTCTAAGTGATTCCAAGCGCCTTAGAGGTTTGCACATATGGTGTTGGACATATCCAAAATATATAAATTTTTTGACTTGGCGGAGTCGCAAGATTTCTACCAGTTAGTTCATTTTATTTTGTTTCCATATAAATAGGTAGGGTTTAGATGTTCAAAAAGAAAACGAGAACAAGGGAGGACGAGACTCTTACTTTTGGCTACGAATTGTTTTAGATTTAAAGAGTTACACGAGTTTTTGATTCACATCGAAAGTACTATTTAGTTTATTTTCAATGCATTAATTTATTTGTTTCAATAGTAATCGTTAAATCCTTTCTGGATTGAGGATTTTTCACATTTGCAAACTTGATTTATAAGGTTTTTTTATTGAATAGATAACCTTATTTATTAGATTCTTGTAACTTTGATTGATTGATTATAGATCTAATGTTTACACTAGATTAGATTTATCACATTCGTCATATGTAGTGGCCAATGCATGTGGTGTGAAGGAGATCTTTTTCAGTGATCATACAATTGCTTGGTAATGGGGATTACGTTAGGTGATAAATAAAGCCTTGTTTGTTTGCAATTGATGTGATCTTGTGCTTTTAGGGTATAAGCAGGGTAGCAGTTTATGCTAGTTACAACTTAGGAAAATTGTTTTCATAGAGTGTAAGGCTGCTAGTTTGTTGAGAAATCGTAGAGCTCTTAGAGTTTTGCGAGTCTGGTTAACATGTAGTTATGTCACACGTTCCTGACACTAATCATGGAAAACTGAGTGATTTCACTTAAGCTTTTCTATAAGAATTCAATAGGAAAAAATGTATTTCTAGTGAGTAATGATTAATTCAAAGGTTTGTAGGGTATGACACTATTCTCAATGCAAGCTTTCTTTAAACTGTTCAAGTTAATATTTCTTATTTTAATGCATGTTTTAGTTATCTTAGGATTGTTTGTTAATTAAATTTCTATTAGGATAAGCTTGTTAGAAAACACCTCTATTTCCCTTTATTTTATAGCCTAGGTTCTAATAACCTGTTACCTGAAACTTGTGATTAGTTATAACCCGAATACTAATTAACCCAAGTTAGGCTCGTGGTTAAGTTCGTTATACTTCGATTAGCATGTGCGTGGGTTTATATGGTGTTTGTTGTTTATGTTGAATGTTTGGTAAATTTATAGGTTATTGGAAATTTATAAGCCTATAATTATGGAATAAATAATTAATTAATAAATTGTTGATACACCAAGTACGATAGGGGGTCGTGAAATTAATGTGCACACCAAAGAATATTTGTAGGCGTGTTTGATGAATTTATTGAATATAAAATACACATGATATATATTTTTATATATAATTGATATATAAATATATATAAATAAAACTATAAGTTTGATTTGATTAATATGGATCGTTAGATCGCCTCGAAATGAGTGAAATTGAAAGATTGTGATAAGATGTGTGTCACTTTATGTTGTGCCACTTTAACACAATATCCATTTGATCAGCCTCGAGATAATGTTATCCGTATCTTAAGGAAAATCCATATATTTAAATCAAAATCAACTTATAATTATCATTGTTTCATCATCAGTAAAGAGGAAGGATTCAAGAGAAGAGTTTGAGTGATTCCTAATGATCAAGGGAGATAAAACCACTGTTGATTCGGGATTAATCTCAGTTGGTATTTTTAAGTTTGGTTTTGAGTTGAATTCATGAATTAATAATGAATTCTTTGTTAATAATGGTTGTGAATGATTGGAAATGGTTGACCTTATTAGAGGTCTTCCTTGATGTTTCGAGGAAGTTTTAGAGGTTGATATGGAGAGTTAATGATCGAACAGGGATTGCAGCCCTGTTCTATGTTCGAATGCTCGATGAAGGAATGCGTTCCTTATAACAGGGAAGTACGCTCCCATCAAGAACTATGAAGAACCCCAGTTGGTGGAGCGCACCCAACCAAATGAGGAAGTGTGCTCCCATCTAAAAAAATAACAATTGCGTTGAGTTTTATATGGAATTTTATGAAGGCTTAGGGATTTTTAAGAGTTTTAAATGTAGGGTATTGAACATGAAATGACATCAAATGGTTTGTAATAGGTTCTCAAACAACTGGAAAGGTCCTGTGACCCAGAAAGTCAGGAAATTGGAAACGAAATCTAACCGAGATAAGTACGGATACACTTATTTATCAATGTTGTATAAAATTTTAGTAGATGTATTTCATATAGTTTTTGGACTTGAATGGAGGTTATGTATATTATGATATGTTTAAATAAAATGGAAAATGGTGCATGATGTGATTGGCTAAATTAAACCCTAAAGTTGAGAATAGGTTGTATAGAATATGTGTTTGGTACTCGGCCTATATGTTAAATCCTACTCAGCTAAATAGGTTGCGCAGATGACACATTACTGGATTTAGAATAGAACAATTGAACATTAATGGATTGGCTAGACTGAGCATCAACCAATGTGTTGCTCTAGAAATCGCATTAATGATATCGGTGGGTAATCGACCCAAGTCTTACAAATGAAAATGGGATCACATTGTAATAGCCTTTGATTATTTGAATTGCATATGTTTATCTATTAGATTATATGTTTTCCATGATCCCGTTCGATATGTTTGGTTCATATTGTTATCGCATATCACTATTGATTACTATATGGAATGTTGGTAGATTTGTGAATCCTTACTTACAAATCAAGTTGGAGCGCTCATCCCAAATAAATATTTCAGGTTCTTAGCCCAGCGCTTTAGCTAAAGGGAAAGAGAAGGCTTAGTTGTTTTTACTGTCTTCTCTATGATGTAATGAGCCTTTTTATATATATACTATTTAAATTACATTGTTGTAACATAACAGGATTGAGAAGTTTTATAAATGAGTCTTGGGTTTTCATAAACTCTGTATTTATATCAATTTTTATATTTTCAAAAAAGTTTTAATTTTTCCCAGCGTATAATTTGATTCATATTTTAGTATCGACATACAGGTTGAGTTTATCAAGTATTGAAAAAGAATCTGCTAGCTCTAGATAAGTTTGGCTAGTATACCTTGGCAGAATTAGGGTTTCAGGCAAGGTATCGCCCTAATTAGGAAAGGGGATGGTACAACTTCGTATCAGAGCAAAGGTTTATTGGCTCTACTATAGCCTTGGTATCAAAGACTACTTCAGAGTATAGCCTTATTACTTGGAAACAAGTGATGACTCGGATATAGTTTGATATGTAAGCTTAAGTTTAAGGTTTTCCTTGGTTTTAAATTAAGGAATAACTTTGATACAAATTTGGTATTAACTCTGATACACCTTGGTATCATAACCTAAGTTTGCTAACTTTGAGAGTTGTCTCATGTTATAAAGAAGCTTAGGATGTGATAAACAACTTTATTATGGTTTTGAGGGGAAAATGAAAATGAAATGACTATTATACTTTATTTGATGTAACTATTGTTATCTATTTTATCGATATGATTTCCCTGCCATCCTTTAATGTCATCTTAATGTTCTTATCTCTCATTTGATTTCAGAATCTAATAGCTGATCAAGGGGAGGGTTCGTAGAGACCTGGACCTCAGGGTAACTAGGAAAGTCAAGATCAGTGAAAATCTAGAATAGCGTTGCAAATGAGCGAGCTCATGAAATCTTACCCAAAGCTAAAGGCAATGATAATGGCTTTAATGGGACCACCAGTTCACTGACCAGAGGCACACCCAGCAGCCACTTCCAAGGTTAGCAGAGGTGAGGGAGGAGCGGAAACAATGGTAGCTCCCGCACAGTCGGTGGTAGCACAGCTCTAAGAGCAGGAAACAATAGCAATAGTGCTATTAGATTTTGAGAAGGGTGCATTGACAAGTGTCGGGCATGTATAATTATTTTCTATTTATATTATACTTTAAATATTTTATAGTAGTAATTGCTGAGAATTGTCTCTACAGGGATTTATCAAACTTCTTTAAGAAAAAAGACTTTGAAAAGTTTTTATTATTTTTTATTTTAATTCTAATTTACTTAATAACAGTAATTAAACTAACTAATAATTAACTATAATATAATAATACTTAACTAACTATATTAACTTAAATAATACAATTCAAATTCATTATCAATCAAATAGTCTCAATTTATTAATAGATAAATATCTAAACAAACATACAAAATAATGAAACATAAAATCGTTTTGCATTCCAAACATTTAAATCCAATCCATATATAGTTATGAGCATACTTAATAAAGTAAGATAGATTATTAAACTTTAATCATAAGTAAGTAAACATCCTTTAGCCAACCATTTGTTCTCCTTATACCGGTGGAAAAGCCACGCTCTAAATTTATTAAGCTAACCCGTTTATTTACGTAGAAACATTAACTTCACGCAATGGAACCGCATTAAAGATTATGAGAACTTCGAGCTACTTAATCTATCATCTTCAGTAAGTCACTTCAACACTAGATTTAAATCTCAAATTCACTTTAGACATTTAAATTGTGTTTGCCTTTCAAATAATCATAGTTACTACTTCAAATAGATAATGAAAGAATACATTTCAATACACATTCTAGACTGTGCATGCAATACAAAGATCATGATTAAATTCAATAGATATTAACATATTAAATCAGTGAATTGAAAAATATAATTGGTGTAAAGCATTAAGCGCATATTCATGTCATCATAACTACATTGCAAAATAGATCTAGTTCACGTTCGGACTTTGTTTAGATCAAACAAGCAATTCACTCATAGTCATAAATATCATTGCATTAATATAAATAAAAGACATAGATAAATACCTTTTCATTAAATACTTTAAAACTCCTAAGAAATTGTGTTTAAATCCCTGGAAACAGCCCAAAAAATTGACACGTGTGGCGTTTACAATAATTTCCCCTTTATATTATACTTTAAATATTTTATAGTAGTGATTAGTGGGAATCATCTCCGCAAGGTTTTATCAAACTTTCTAGGAAAAAGGACTTTTAAAATTTTTTATTATTTATTATTTTAATTTTAATTTACTTAATAACAATAATTAAACTAACTCATAATTAAATATAGTATAATAATACTTAACTAACTATTTTAACGTAACTATCACAATTCAAATTCACTATTAATCAAATAGATTCAATTCAATAATAAATAAATATTTAAACAAACATTCAGAACAATGAAACATAAACTCGTTTTGCTTTCCAAGCATGTAACTTCTACCATATAATTATGAGCATACTTTATAAAGTATCATAGAATGTTAAACTGTAATCATAAGTAAGTAAACAACCTTTAGTCAGCCATTTGTTCTCTTTATACTCGTGAAAAAGTCACGTTCTAATTTTATTGAGCTTACCCTTTTAAATACACAAAGACATAAACTTCACGCAATATAACAACATTAAAATTTATGAGAAATTCAAACTACTAAATCTAATATCTTCGGAAAGCCACTTCAACAACAAGTTTAGATCTCAAATTAACCTAGGACATGTAACAATGTTTGCCTTTCAAACAATTCTAGTTACTACTTCAAATAGATTATAAATCCAAATATCACAACACACATTCTAGACGATGCATGCAATACAAAGATTATGATTAAAATTAATAGATAATAACATATTAAATGAGTGAATCAAAAAATACAATTATTTTAAAGCATTAAGTACATAATCTTCTCATCATAACTACATAGCAAAATGGATCTAGTTCATGTTTGGACTTTATTTGGATCAACTAACTACTCACTAATAATCATAAATAAAGTCGCGATAATATAAATAAAAGATATAGTTAAATACCTTTGGAATACATACTTCAAATCATCAAATCTTCTCCAAAAGTATAGAACAATAAAGCAAATAATTAAAACAATAAAGAATGGCTCCTAGAGTAATGGAATATTGATCTAAGTACTCAAGGGAAACTAATTTCGTCACCCTAGGCTTGTATTTATAGTATTCTAAGTATTAACATCCCATACAAACCCAAACAACTCGTAGTTATCTTAAATTCTCAAGATCTACCCTAGCGATTCTCACTAAATTATGTGTGAGAGAATCACTGGAAAAATCCATAATTTGAAGCTTACTAGTTTCACCAATTTGGCGAGGGATTCGGGGTATCCCGTGAATCGCTGGGAATCGCTAATGTAATTTTTCAGATATTCCTTGGTAATTGGTGATGATTATTTGCATAGCATTTCAACATGATTAATTCCTTTATAATCTTTCTTTTTTCCTTGTTTTCTTCATATTATCCATTTATTACCTGAAATAACAAAAACAAGAAAAAACCCTTGTGTCATATAGTCTTTTATATATAAAATAGTGCTAAAATTAACTATAAAACATGTCTAATTATTAATTGGTGAAACACCCTCAAGCTTAGCACTTTGTCATCCCGAGCAAAGTAATACTCTCAATCATAGTCTTTTTTCTTCCCTCGTTCAAATTTCATAAATATATACTCCAATCTTGAACATAAATGATCTTTAAATAAAAACACATTACCTTCATAAAAATAAGAATAACCCCTTTATTTGATATTTCAACCTCCTAATTGTGCAATACACCTCAGAATTCAAAGGTAAACCAATCACCAAGGTCAAGGCACTACATTAGTTTTTTCAATCTCCACTAAGAAGCATCAAGCTTACGATAACTAATATAAAATCTCAAGATACAAAAATCACTAAATCAATCTCAATTTCAAATAATATTTAAATTATCACCACAATCAAAGTCGATGGGAGTTTTTATTCACCAATAATCATCATTTCATATTCATTTGTTGCAACAAAAAGTTATAGTTTACTTAACTTAGCTATAAGCACTCAAGTTAAATCTTTTGTTTTAAAAGTTTTCATTAACTTCCTTCATCTTCTTATATCTATGTTTCTTTCTTCTTCAAATATATATTCATTTTCTTTTTATATTGTATTCATACGGCTTCATGCTCCATTTCCTTTTAATTAGTTATTTTTATAATAATTATTTCTCTCAATTTTCCCACCACTAGATTCCTTGCTCCATTTTCCTTTAGAATGTGTGGGTCTCTCTATATTTTCAATTAAAAATTTTTGTTAGCTCTTCTTACTTTCATTTTAATCAAGGAAATACTATTTCCAACTAAGTAAAGTTTATTGGCTATTTTCTATTTTTCTCCTCAATTGTGGCATAAACTCTTTTCAATACATATAAATATAATACTTGATCAATAATCTTTGTATAAAAAGAATCTTACAAATATGTCTTGTTTATCTCGCAGTATCTTTTCGATCTTCTGCCCATTATAACGTATAACTAAAGTAATAAATTCCCCTCTAAGCTCCTCTAGTGCGTACACAATCTAGGTGAAGTCAAATAGGGTATAACAATTTCATGGGTAGTAAAAATATATCACTTCCATTTTTATTCAATTTATGTTCAATTCCTAACTATATAAAGTAAAATGAAATGGGAAATATTGCTTGTATTGTGGGAAATTTTGAAAAATTCACAATGTTCAAGTAGATTCTTCCCCTCGTTTCTTTCATACTTCACTTCTCCTAATACCCCCAAACTCATTTCAAATCTTGTCCTCAAGGTTTATAAATTAAGTCAGGTTGAAAATGTCTTGCAAAGCATAAATGAATAAATTAAATAATTAAATAACTAACATAAGAATGAATTGAATAAGTAGAGACGACTTAAACATTTCCAATCGTCATTGCATAGAGTCGAACATATCAAACCTCTGTCTAAAATTATGGTACATACTAATGAAAATGTATGAAATTGTGACCATATACCACACCATTCAAATCAAATTATTATTGACATAGACCTCTCATGAATAACGCTCAAGAAAATATTACACAAAGAAGAATAAAAAACTCATAACCGATGTCGAAACGTTGCATCATCACCATCTTCTCCTTGATCAGGCTGTTGTGATTGGTAGCTCGCTTGAGGATCATAGACAGTGTAGTGTACTCCCACCACTGGGTTATTTGCAGTAAAACTCCTTCGTTAGGCATCTAAATTGGAGTGATGGAATGTGAATGTTGGCTCCTCTGCTTTGAGTCCTCTTGGTCCTGCGTCGCTCTGATCCATAGATCTTTCGGGCAATCTTGCGTTGATTCTGAAACTTTAACTTTTGATGTCTTAGAGTTCTCATCAGGTTATGCAAGATTGATCTCATCATGGCTATTTTTATGTCCTCTGCATTTACACCAGTGAAGTCCTCTGTAAGTGGCTATGTGTTTTGGTTCATCTACTCATTTTACATGGCAGTCTGCATTTCCTCTAGATTTTTTTGGTTATTTTCTCGTACTTTTTATCTACGTGGTCTCTCTCCTTTGTTTGTTGCTTCTCCCTCGTTCCTAATCTGAGTAAACATACCCCGGTACCTTCTTGCTTTTCTCAATGACATCATCAATGTTGATCTTATCAGAGACTATATCGAATTCAACTCCTCTCATCGAAACTCGATCTTACTTGCAAAAGTCATTAATCATCAAGTGATTCATAAATTATTCGGCAAACATCTATATACCCAATTCCTTAGACTATGTGGTATAATAGAGTCGCCCTATAGTTCACTTTGTCATAGCGTCATAAACTAGGTTGTACGCTCGCGTTCAGAAACACATGTCGAGCATGTACAATAGTTTCCCATATTTTACTATTATTTTGTAGTAGTGGTAGATAGGATGTTGTCTCCACATGAATTTTGCAAATCTCAAAGGAAAATATTTTTTCTTGTTTTTATTAATTTAGTTAATCTAATTAAACTAACTCCACCTATGTTGTACACTATGTGCGCTACATAGCCGGTCCTAAGTCCGGATAAAGGAGGAGGACTCTGACGCCCATTTTTTCATACCGAAAAATGGGTAAGGGAGGTCTCAAACTCACTTTTCATACCCGAAAAGAGGGGGAGGGAGGCCCCAAGCTCATTTTCCATTCTTGGAAAATGGAGGAGGGTTGCGATAGGTTGACAGGCAGCGTAAGACTTTTGTCACTTTTCATTAAATGGATCAAACATATATAAACCTAGCGACGCTTTGCATCGGAGTCCGGGTGTAGTGAGAAAAGAGCAAGGGTGTGTTTCACATCGCCTTGCACTTAATCGAGCACAATGAAAAATTTTGATCCATGTAGCCGACCCCAGTTAATTTGGGACTGAGGCTATGTTGTTATTGTTGTTGTTGTTGTAATTAATCTAATTAAACTGGAATTAAAATACTAAAAAACTAAAATCTATAACTACTAACTTAATTTACCAAATTAACTAACTTAATTCAAACAATTCAATGCAAACTAAATTAAAGAATACTCAAATTTAATATAATATAAATATTTTTAACAAACATCTAAACAAACCCCCACTAAACAATGTAATATACTTGGATTGCGTTCAAACACTAGAACATGATATCATTTCATACTATAGTTATCATTGTAACACATGGAATCTCAGAATCATTAAATCCTAATTCATAATAGGTTGAAAGCCTTTAGCCAGCCATCGATTTTCCTAAATACAATGGAAAAACCACATTCTTATCATTGTAAATCTATCCATAAGATAAAATGCAACACCGAAGAAATATGATAGCATTAACACTTAATAAAAATTATGCCTAATCTAAGCCAATATTAACTGAAACCGCATAATAAACAACTTAGAACACAATCACCTAGAACATCCACTAAAAAAAAAACCCTATAGATTAATCCTAGTTACTCGTTCTATAATTATTGTCAATAATTATAGACATAGATTAAGAATCGAAATACCACAATACACATTTGCAATTATGCATGCAATATTAATCTTCATTAGTTGTAACATGCAAAAAGAATTGGTTAAATATGTGATTGACATGTATGAATTGATTTAAAGCATTAAGGACATGATTACTTGATTATAACTATCTAGCAATCCAAAGTACATACATGTCTAGGGTTTGTTTATATTGATAGACTACACACTCATACTGGAAATAAACAATGCAAATATATAATCAAAAGACATAATGAAAAAAATATATAAATTCCCTTTAAAATAAATCAAAGCTCATATGTTGCTTCAAACATCAAGAAAAACAAATAAAAAATTGAGAAATAGGTTTTGAGAGTAAGTTAAAGAGTAAAGCAGAGAGTTATTTCAAAGCTCTCTGGCCTTACTTATAGTCTCCCTAAGTATAAATATCTTAGATAAACTCATATTCTTCATATTAACTTAAAAAACTCGTAACTGACCTTAGCGATTTGTTAGTGATTCCTAGGTTGTACATAAATTGTTGAATTAGTCAATGGATTTGTTTTTATGTGCTCTTTTGATTCAGCTGGCAATTTCTAGTATATTCTTCAATTCGTTATAAATTCGTCGGACTTTCCTGTTGCCCATTTAGGAGGTGATTCATAGAGTAAATGCAATTTAGAGGCTAATTGCTGAACTTCTTCTCCAATTTACTCTTCTTCTTTTTTTTCTTCCATTTCTTCATTTTCCTATTTAAATCCTGAAATCACAAAATAGGAGAATACTTAGTGTAATATCATCATTTATATATAAAATCACCCTAAATTTTACTATAAAATGTCCAATTATTACCTTGTTAAATACCCCAAACTGAGCACTTTGTTGTCCTAAACAAAGGAATACTCTCAATCATATTCTCTTTTCATTCTTTATAAACTAATTTTAATTAATCTTAACTTAAAATAATAAAAATTTACAAATAGAAGTGATTTCCAAATGAAAACATATTACCAACAAGTAAATGAATTTTATGATAGAATAAAATAATTTAGACATAATAAAACAACCCTTAATGATAACTCAACCACCTCATGTAATACTCTTTAGAACTTAAAGTTCATTACCAAGGCCAGTACACAATATAGGGTTTTTTCAATCTCCACTGATAAGCAGCAAGCTTATGATGACTAGTATAGAATCTCAAAACAAAAAAATCACTAAATTAAGTTTAATTTAAAAAAATACTTGATAAATAGTACAACAATAAAAATCAATAGGAATTTTGTCAAGATACCAATGATTACATCATTCAAAACATTTAGATTAAGAAATATTTTATTCAACTCTAGCTTCAAGTACTAGAGTTGAATCTTTTCTTTAAAGAGTTTGAGAACATCCATTTCTTTAATCTCTCATTTTCTTTTCTACTCTATTCTAATTATATCTTCTTATTATATATATTTTTACTTTTAATTTTAAGTCCCTGCTCCATTTCCTATAGACATTCTTACATTTTTTCGACTATAGATTCCCAGCTCCATTTCCTATGAAATCTATAGGACTCTCTATATTTTTATATTTGTAAACTCTTGTTAACACTTCTCACTATCCACTAAAATTAAATAAAACATTTTTTCTAACTTATAAAAAATCATAGGTTTTTAACCCATGTCTTCTTTCAATTGTGGCATAATAACTTTCTATATCTATACTAAAAAATATTTAATCAATATCTTTTGTATCACAAGATTCCTAGAAATCTGTCTTGTACATCTTGCACTATTCTTTCGATCTTCTACCCATTATCATAACTAACACAAGGTATTTAATTTAGTGTATACATCAACTAATGAAGTTGATAAAGAAAGAGCATAAAAATTGATTTCTTATATCACAAAATTCCTTTGGGTAATAAAAATATCATTTACATTCAAGAATATATTCATTTAATTAATTATCATTCTTTTTTTTAACTAAGAATAAACTAAAATAAAATTTATACTTACTTGAATTTAGAAGAACTTTAAAAAATTTCATCAACTTACTTTAATATTAGATTTTTGAACTTTGCATCTATTATTGATTTATCTTCAACTTTTCTTTCTTTCCTTGCATTATTTGATATCATTGTTATACTTCACCTAAAATATCCCCAAACTTATTACAAACCTTGTCCGCAAGGTTTAAAAATGAAGTCGGGTTTCCAAGAAAATAAATATACAACTTGAAGTATATAGGAATAATATATAATTAAAAATTGGAAAATCATTATGAGAATAAACTCAATAGATAATTATCATCAGACAGATTCTATAAAAAGTAGAACAAACATCACCATTATATATCAAATGTATCAAATCTCACACCAAAGCACTTAATTTAGCACCACCACAAACACAAAGTTCCACCATGAATCAAAAAGTATATCATCAATACTGGAGTTACGTAGAAGACCGAACATAATATCACTCAGAGACAAATAAAATAAATAAAATAAGAAAATCAATGTCGTCGTGCAAAAGTCGCATCGTCATTGTCCTCCACTAGATCAATCCTTTGGGATTAGTAGCTCCTAGCAGGGTCATAGAGGTAGTAGTCCTTGCTTAGTAGTGTTGGAAAATTAAGATTATTGCTACGTGGTAGCATCATCTGGTTAGATGGTATAAGAATTTTTGCGCCTCCTTGACGTCTGTGCCTTTTAGACATTATTCGCTCCATCCTGTGGATGCTCCTTACTAAGGCCCTCTGGTTCTCGAATACCAGTTCTTGGTTTCTTATAGTTGTCATTTGAGTGCTCAAAATTGCACCCATAAAGGCCAACTCGACTCTTCCATGCACAATCTATCATATTATGTAGCAGGTTGCTCCACATTCGGGTCATATCTAGCTTCAGACATCTATTCTGAAATTCTCCTCGTGTCATTTCTGATTTTCCTTCTCTGCTCCGTCTCTTTTTTGGCTATCTCAGATTTCTCTCTCTCATCCACGGTGTCCTCATAACTATTTCCTCTTTCAAATCTCTCTATAATGTCATCCATAATGGTCTTCTCCTATAGGACATCCGTATCAAGCCCAACCATGTTCACCTGATATGCACTACAAAAAGTCGTAATCATCAAAAGGAAAGGTAGTCCATCATTCTTCTTTGTGTTGATGGCACTCCTAATTTACTCATAGATAATTTCTCTAACATCAAAGTATCCTAATCCCATGAGAATGTGGTAAAGTAAGGCAGCCTTGTAGTTCACTATCTCGTAATAATGCAGGCTCAATTGTAAGCTGGTGTTGATGAAATAACACCATGCTTTAGTGATTTTCCTAAAAGCATTTAGTGGTTATGTGCTTCGGGTACCCCTCCATATAAAAAATTAATCCATCACCATGGATTGCCTCTAAAACTTCCCTAATTGTCTAAGTGGGGTAGTGGTACAAAATGGCATATTTGGGCTTTGGGTATTCATCATTTTGTTTTTCATGAGATTCTTATAATCAAAAATACCAGTTCATTCTTGAAGTGGAATAGTCCATTGTCTTTCCTAGAACTCATGACTTGGTCTTACTCTCACTTCCATAAGTGTTTGCATAAGACTCTCGCACAAAGACATCACAACCCCTCTCACCAGGAATATCCTCTAAGTCTAAATTGTTATAGTCCCTAGTCAACAATCCCTAGTTCTTGGCTTCGATGATATCTAGGATCCTAAGCCTGTATTTCAATTCATTCTATACATTAAATCCCCTCTCTGGGATCAACTTCCTATCCTTCACTCAATCATTCATAAATTTTTTAAATGCCTTCTCATTGAAAAAATTCTTCTTCCTAAGTACATAATTTTTCTCCCCCATCGGTATCTCTTGTTCACTTCATCCATTCCTCCTCCTCTTCTTTATAATCATTTTCGGTATTGAAAGTAAATGATGAAGGTGGAGGAGGTTCTCTTTATGGTTTAATCCTTGGTGTGTTAAAAGAGATTAATGTAGGTTGGATTTTGGAAAATTTAGGTTTGGTCTTTATTTTCTCTACCAACTTCCCCTTTCCTTTCTCCTCTCTTGAACCTTTACCCTTTTCACCTCGGGCCATTAAGATAAGTGCAAGTAAAAAAATGAACCTATAAAACCATTTAAAACCAAATTTATCGAAAAGTGTTTGATAAAATTAAACTTATCTATTTAAAACAACAAATTCATAGGAAAAGTCATTTATAAATTGAGAGTTTGAAATTTACATGAAAGTTTTTGATAAAATATGATTAAGAAAAAAATCGTTCATATGTAATTATAATCAGTCAATAGACATGCAGAAAAACCCACAAACTCATTTGAAACTTAGTCTCAAATTAGCTTGGGTATAAAATTCGATCCATTCACCATATATGAAAAATAGTTCCAAAATTCGATAGCAATAAACAAATCATCATATCACTCCCATACTAGTATTGTAATAGAAAACATTCAATATCAAAACCATTTTAGAGTAGAATTTTTGAAATTTAGCTTCTAACCTAATAACAATCCAAAATCGATGAAAAACCAAAAGTTTTAATATATACAAGTTTAAGTTTTTCGTTGATTACCTTCTTGAAAGTGATTCTTTCACTATTCGAATTCAAAAATCTCCTCCAGAATTCTCCTCCAAGCTCCAACTTAAACCCTCTTGTTCAAGCCTTAGGTGGCTCTATACTCTCCAAACTCACAAAATTTTTTGGGTTGAATGTGTGAAGATTAAGGTGGAATCACTTAAATACACTGAAATCAATCTTAGGAAGGTTGAATATTGTCAAAAATTGGTCTCTTGATGTTTAACTATGGCAATTTAGGGTTTCTATTTTAAAAACCTCGAATTAATTCTCAGCAAATTAGGTTTTAAGTGGATTCGTTGAGAAATCACTAACGAAATCGCTAAAAATGAGCCTCAATGGCTCAGCAATTTATCTAGGGAGTTCTAGTTGTAATTTCGGATCGGTGAGAAATCGCTGACTCAAAATTTCACTGAAAAACTCTGCACACTACTGCCAATTTTCTCACTGAAGTCCAGCACAAACAGGATTTGCTAGAAATTGCCAGTCTATTTTTACTATTTTCAAAGTAAATTTATTTTTCCATTTAATTATCATATATATATCCAATAAAAAGGTAGAATTATTCAACATTTTCAAAATTTAACTATAATATGTAGTAAATAATATATTTTATTACTATAAATAGCTAATTAACATAAAACTAATGCATAAAAACATTATGATACGGATATAAATTGGTAGGATCAACCCCCTTACATGAAATTATTTTGAAATTAAATTCTTAAAATATCCTATTATAAGAGTCCAAAGTTGAGAGAATTTAGAACATATATTTAATTCTAATATTGAAACTGAAAGTCAAGATAGATTATAAGCTGCCTCACGTATAGGGTCTTTGTTTACTTTTGTTGGCTCGACTTAACCACACAGTTCTAAACTGGTTCTATAATCTTAAGTGTAGAATTATCCACTCTAGTGCCATTTCATAAAGTGATTGCCCAGCCATGCACCCTAAAAGTGATTGTCTTGTTCAAAGTGTCCATGACAGCATGCGAAGTGGCTAAGAAAGGTCGTCCTAAGATTAATGGGGATCTTCAATGATGAAGTGTGGCATAACCATTAGTAACCACAACTATTGGTTTTATTGAATAACTCTTTGGTAGAGTAACTTTTTAAGAAGTGAGTACATTTAATTCTTGTTGAGTATGAATAAATTAGAGAATTGGCATGTAGTTTGCTCTAGAACCCGTATTGCAAATAGCTTTAAAATACGAAGCCCATTAGACTTTTATGTTCATGTATATATCTCATTGATCATCGAGTTTGACAATTGCTAAGTTCTTTTTTTTTCTTTTTATTCTTTATAGATTTAAATTCCTTCATATTATTATCGTTCTTAACATTGTTCGATTGCTTAAACCTCTCTGATTATTTTCTTTTGATTTGAAGTGTCTTCAACTTGATTATTCTTGGGCATAGCATTTTCGTCTTACATTATTACTATATTAATAACATATACTTCAGCTTCATGATGATTTAATTCTAACGATTCATTATCATTAGTTTGTTCGTTACCAAATTCATCAGAATTCTCATAGGCATTTTCATCATAAAATGGTAAGTGACAGTCTTGTTTTCAAATTTCATAGACATTTTTCTTTAAAAGATATCTAATTTTGTTTTTAGCTGTTGTAAGAAATGGTCTTCCTAAAAGTATAGGTGGAGACTTAAATGATATTGAGTCTCCCATTTCTATGACGTAAAACTCAGCTAGAAATATTAAGTCATTTGCTTTTAATAAGACATCTTCTAGTAAATCATGAGGTTTAATAATTATGTTGTTAGCTAAGATAAGATTAACTGGTGTATTAGTCAACGAACTTATTTTCAATGACTCGTATAGTTTAAGTGATATAACATTTACTGATGCTTTAAAATCACACATAACAAAATCTATTAAAGAGATCCCTATTGTTATAGGAATTCCAAATATTCGTGGATCGGAACATTTCTCGGGAATTTTCTTTTTAATTAAAGCAGACACTTTTTGTCCTAAGTTTTCTTTAGATTTTTCTAAAAATTTATCCTTTAAATTAGAGAATTCTTTTAAAACTTCATCATAATTAGAAAATTGCATAATTGATTCCATCATTGGCTTATTCATTTCTATTTTCCTAAACACTTCAAGAATATCTTCATTGTTTTCTTCCTCTCTAACATCAGCTAATAGTTGTGGAACAGTAGAATATGAATACTTATCTTTGTTCAAATTATCAAAAATCTTATCATTTTTATCTTTATCAAGTAATTCAGACTTTTGTAACGATTTTTCATATGCTTCAACTCTAGCTAAATGTTGGGTCTTAGGGATCATACGCAGCGAAAAATTCAAAACAGTTTTTGAAAACCTCCAATAGGATCAAAAATAAACTCCATTACATTAAATCTATAAAAAGTAAACAATACCTTAATCTGTGATTTCCTTCTCTGATTGTTCGATTTTCAAGACATTCAAGTGCGCGTTCTCTATCCGAAATCCACACACAAATGATGACCATATTTTAGATTGCTAGCCCTAAGAGATGAAAACATTTTTCTTTCTCTCCCAAAATCCAGAGTACTCGAAATTTGCAAAAATAAAAATCCTATTTCGTTTTAGGGTTTCAACATCTATTATTATATATAAGCCCTCACTAAAAATCTTATTCGTAATATAACTATTCTATTTAGGCAGTTTAAGCAAATAACAAATACGCCCCTATTAGTTAACTATCATATAACTAATTGCAAGGGTTTTATGTCATAAATTTTATCATATAAAAATTCATTACTCTGGACCAACTGAAATTGCGCAAAGTTATTCTTTGTGTGCGATCCAATAGGTTCATGCGACGTTGGCAGTAAACCAAAACAATTTTGGTACACAAGTCATAAGAGGTCTCTAGCAAGACATTATCATTACCCAAATAGCATGAATATCAAAATCGATACAACCTAATGAATAACATATATCATATCCTTTTGTCTTTCGATATCCTTTTATTAAACATAAGTCATGGAAAGTCACCTTTAATGTACAATTGTACTAGTCTCGATCCTTAGGTAAAATGAAAACATACAAGTGAAATTGATCATATCAATTCACATGGACTTGGCCATTATCAATCTATTATGTCGAGGGATCCGCTGAAATCTCTCTATATGAGAGTGACAAATTTATCTTGATTACACACCTTCACATATTATTCACATGGTAAACAATCACAATCTTTATAATCAATCAGTTAAAGACAACGTTTGATTGTGTCAAATTACCATGCTCCTAATATTGAAGTCAATGTTAATCTCAAGTTGAAGGACTAAATAATATACCTATCATGAGTAACACCTATGACTTAATCCATGTTGTGTTCTCATAGTGGGTCGTCTTGTACCTTGTTCCCTAATAACTACTCATGTTCTCGATTCGTATCCCTATACGCATGACCATCGTTAAGATTCACACTAGTCTTAATTCATTATAGTTCCCAATATAATGACCGACTATGGACATTTATGATATTTTAACAAATATTCATAGATCTTACTAGAAGGTAAACATGCAATCACTTACAATAAAACATCAAATGAAAACCTCTATTTCATTAACTAAAATTATAAAATAAACAATATTTATAAATTGACCTAGGGCGCATTCTTTAACGTCTCCCACTTGCAATAGGGCCAGTCATTCAAAAATCTAATATCGAATGACCTAACATGACCATCATGTTTCTCTTGTGGAATATTCTTCGTAAAAGGATATGCAACATTGTCTTCTGTAGGAACTCTGCAAATCTTCATGTCTTCCCTCTCAATGATATCTCATATGATATGAAAAAGTCTAAGTATATGTTTGGATTGGTGGTGTGATCTTGGTTCCTTAGCCTGCGCTATCACCCTATTGTTTTCATAATACAAGCAAACGAGGGTTAGCCATACTAGAAACCATACCAAGTTCAAAGATGAATTTTTGTATCCAAAATGCCTCCTTAGCTGTATCGGATGCTGCAATATACTCAGCTTCTGTTGTAGAATCTGACATAGTGTCTTGCTTTTAACTTTTCTAACTCACTGCGCATCCATTGAAAGTAAACACATATCCAGTCTGCAATCTGAAGTCATCTATATCGGTTTAAAAACTTGCATTTGTGTAACCATTTACATCAAGCTTGTCTTTCAAACTTTCACAGACCAAGAACACTTCTTTAGTCCTTCTTAAGTACTTAAGAATGTTTTTTACTGCTATCCAATAACTCTCATCGGGATCAAAATGATATTTGCTTGTTGCGCTCAAAGCATATGATACATCAGGTCGAGTGCATAACATGGCATACATAATAGATCCAATAGCTGATGTATATGAAATCGTATTCATGCGTTTTCGCTCATCATTAATCTTAGGAAATTAAGTCTTGCTGAGACTTATACCATGAGACATTAGCAACTATTCTATTTTAGACTCTTGCATACTGAACCTATTAAGTACCTTGTCAATATAAGCACTCTGACTTAGATCGATCATCTTTTTAGATTTATCCCTATAGATCTTAATCACAAGGATGTAGGTTGCATCTCATAAGTCCTTCATTGAGAAACACTTCCCTAACCAAGACTTGACACTCTGCAAGGTTAGGATGTCATTTCCAATGAGTAATATATCATCAACATACAGTACCCGAAAAATTACCACGCTCCCACTGACCTTTTTGTATACACAGTTCATCCTCTTTTAATATGAAACCAAATTCCTTAATTGTTTCATCAAAATGAAGATTCTAACTTCGAGAATATTGATTTAATCCATAAATGGATCTTTGAATCTTGCACACCTTCCTAGATTTCTCATAATGAACAAAACCTTAAGGTTATATCATATATACATCCTCAAGTAACTCTCCATTTAGGAAAGTTGTTTTGACATCCATTTACCATATCTCATAGTCATAATATGTGGCTACATAAATTAGAATTTTAATAGATTTAAGCATGGCTACAAGGGAAAAAGTCTCATGAAAATCAACACCTTGAGTATGTCTAAAAACTTTTGCTACTAATCGTGCTTTATAAGTATGCATATTGCCATCCATGTCGATTTTCTTCTTCAAAACCCATTTACAACCAATGGTCTTACCACCTTCAGGTAAATCAAGCAGGTTCCAAACTTGGTTATCATACATGGATTGCATCTTACAACTCATGGCACTAAGCCATTTATATTCATCAAAGCTAGACACATCCTCTTGATAAGTAGTAGGTTCATTTTGATCCATAATCAACACTTTACTACTATCAGTAAAAAGAAATCCAAATCTCTCAGTCTGATGTCTTACCCTATTAGACTTACTCGTGCCTTGTGATACAAGTGGAGGTTCAACTAGTTCAAGACATTGTTGATCTCCCACTGGCGTTTGAGTGTTTATTTATGGTTCTTGAACTTCTTCAAGACTAACTTTATTTCCATTATTGTCTTTCGAAATAAACTCATTTTCCATAAAGACACCATTCAGAAAAACAAATAATTTGTTCTCAATGGGATTATAAAAGTAGTATCCTCTAGTTTCTTTAGGATAACCAACAAATACACACTTAGTAAATTTGGCTGATAATTTTTTTGAGATTTGTCGTCGTACGAAAACCTCACTGCCCCAAATCTTAAGGAAAGTGAAACTTGGTCTTTTCCAAAACCACATCTCATATAGTGTTTTATCAACTGCTTTAGTAGGAACATGATTCAGTGTAAATGCAGCAGTGTCTAAGCCATAAAGCTAAAAGGAAATAGGAAGATATGCTTGACTCATCCTAGATCGAACCTTATCCAATAAAATCTAATTTCTCTTCTCCGAAAGACCATTCCATTATGGAGTTACTAGAGGAGTTAACAGTGAGACGATCTTACAATTTCTAAGATGATCATCAAACTTTTTGCTCAAATATTCACCACCTCGATCTGATCAAAGTGCTTTAATAGTTTTATTAAGTTAATTTTGCACTTCATTCTGAAATGTTCGAAACATCTTAAAAGATTCACCTTTATATTTTATGAGATACATTTAACCTTATGTACTAAAATCATCGGTGAAAGTAATGAAGTATTGATAACCACCTCTAGCCATTATTTTTATAGGACCGCATATATCAATATGTATTAGATCAAATAAATCACTTTCCCTTTCACTATGTCCAGTAAAGGAACTATTTGTCATCTTGCCTAGTAAACAAGATACACATGTTTTATATGATTCAAAAAAAAATGAATCTAATAGTCTATTTTTATGGAGATTAAAAATGTGTTTCTCATTTATGTGGTAAAGTCGACAATGCCAAAGTTATGTTTGACTCAAATCATTTGACTTGAATCTCTTTATATGTACATTAAGAATAGGAGTAGTAGATCTTTTCATGTTTAGAATATAAAGATCATCACACAAATGAGCATTCGCATGGAAAATGTCTTTACAAGAAATTGAACATTTATTATTCGCAATAATGAAATTAAAACCATCAAAATCCAAACATAAAACTTAAATAATGTTTTTGCTCAAGGCAATGACATAATAACAATTATTTAAAACTAAAACAAATCCACTAGGTAAAACTAACGTATAGCATCCTACAGCCTATGCAGTAACCTTTGCTCCATTTTCAACTCGTAAGATGGCTTCTCTTTTCTTTAGTTTTCTACTTTTGGTGAGACCTTGTACGTTTATACAAATGTGATATCCGCATCAGGTATCCAATACCCAAGAATCACTTGTAGATAAGTTAACTTCAATAACGTAAATACCTAAAGCAATAATCACACTACTCTTTTTTTTCTTTAGATCTTTGAGATAGAGCTTGCAATTTCTAAAACTATGCCCAAATGCATGGCAGAAATAATAATTTTCTTCTTTTTCCTTTTCCTTATAGAACTATAAAGTAGAAGCAACCTTAGACTTGAATTTTCCAAAAGCTTTGTGACAATCACAACAGCCTTGGCCACTTTAGCCTTGCTGTTGGCCTTCTTCTTCATCGTCTTACCTTTCTGAACCATTAACACATTCGCAATGGGTTTCTTGACATTCTTTTCATCACTTTTAAGCATCAAATGAAAATCTGAGATAGACTTCTCGATGTTATTCATGTTATAGATCATCCTAAATTGTGAATAACTATCAATCAATAAATTCACGATCAAATCCGTAACCAACTCTTAGCTTATGGAAAATTCAAGTATGTCAAGATGGTCAATATAGCCTTTCATTTTTAGACCATGAGGACTAACTGACGCACCCTCAGCCATTTTGCAAGAATGAAGGTTCTTGACTGTCTCGAACCTTTCTTGTCTAGCCTATTGTTGGAAAATTTTCTTCAGCATTGTAGCCATAACGTAAGCTTCCATATTTGCCATGTCCTTCTGATGTTCAAGAACCAAGGTTGCCAACATAATGCATGCAACATCAGCTAAGTCATTGACATGCTTAGTATGTGCATCCTTCATGGCTCTTAAAACATTAGTTGGTGCTTCCTCGAAATAGGATCATCCAGGACATACAACTTGCTTTTATGCTTAAGAACAATTCTCAAGTTTCTAAACCAATTTAGAAAGTTTTTCCTATACAACTAATCCTTCTCAAGGATGGATTGCTATGAAAAAAGATTAGTGTGATTTGAAGAGGCCATAGATCTACTACAAAGATTATGCAAAAGTTATTTTTAGTATAAAGGAATAAACTCCCACTAAATTAACAACCCTCCTTAAAACACTATGTTAATTTAAGGGACTAAAACCCATGTTTCACATAATTCCAAGACAGCTAAGGCATGACACTTTAAATTAGATTATTTAGGTAGGTACCAATTACCAATTACATTATATCTAACTTTTTGTTGTTTTTATGAGATTATGACATCTTATGTCTTAGCATGTTTTATCTCATCTTGTGCCTAAAGCCCAAAAATGTTTTTATAGCTTTATCAAGTCTAACCATTTCAAACAATAGAGTAACCATTACTCAACTTGCCTCACCAAGATAACACAATACACTCTACAGAGGCAGACCCATATTAATGTGATCGAAGCCAAGAAACATGTGCTTGAGAATGGATGACACTTGACTTAAAATTTGGAAGAGAGATTTTATTTGTTTTAGTGATCATTAAACAAGATAAATATCATATATTACAATGCATGAACAATCACTAAAAAAGTTAGAAAAAATTATTAATATTGACTATTATTCTAATTACCTTGAACTACGAACAATTAACAGAGGTCCCGTCGGCCAAAACTGCTCCTTATATTAATTTCAAAATATATTAATTAAAAAAAAATTTATTAACTTTAATATCTTATTCTAATCCAATGAGAGTTTAAGATATTTTGAGTCCGTATCAAATTAGAATTTAAGATACTTTGAATCTTTATCCAATTAGAATTTATTATTTATCTCACCTATTTTATAGAATTTGTAATTCTTATTTGATTACAAGTTTATATTCTATATAATAGGAATATACTAACAGATAACCACAATGAGATATATGATCAAAACCAATTTCGGTTCTTATTCATACGAAACAAGCAATTGAATCAAGAAATGAAATATTAATCATGTATTCAACACCATAATCATATAAGTTAATCATAATAACCTAATCATGATTTCTATCATATAGACATGCATAATTATTGAACAAAACAAACTATGTATCTAACACAAGAATTACATTAACCTAAACATGACTTCTACAATGTTAACATATAAAATTCGCATCGATCAATATTAAAATATATGTTAATCAAAATATTCTAAACATGAATTCTATAGTTGAATCAAATCATGCGTATGTATCAAATACATGAATTAACAATATGCTTAAATAACAATTGCACATCATATATACATTAATCGAGATTATGTTTTCACACATATATCATATATACATCAAAGAAAACATGCAAACGTTTAATAGAACCGAGCCTAAGGCTTTGATACCTCTATTGGATTTTGGGGTTCATACGCAGCAAAAAATTCAAAATAACTTTTTTGAAAAACCCCAACATGAATGAAAATAAGTTCCATTACACTAGAACTACAAAACGTAAACCATACCTTAATCCATGATTTCCTTATCTGATTGTTTGATCTCCAAGATGTTCAAATTCACGTCTTTTATCAGAAATGCATACACGAACGGTGACCATAATTTGGAGTGCAAGCCCTAAGAGAGATTGAAAATATATTTATTTCCCTCCCAAAATTCAGAGAACACGAATTTTCAAAAACAAAAATCTTATTTTGTTTTACGGTTTCAACCTCTATTTATATGTGTAGATAAGCCCTCAATTAAAATCATATTCGTAACACAACTATTGTATTTAGGTAATTTAAGAAAATTACACATACGCCCCTATTAGTAAGTTATCATACAATAAATATAAAGGTTTTATATCATGAATTTTATCATATAAAAATTCATTAGTCTGGTCCAATTGAAATTGCGCAAAGCTATTCTTTGTGTGCGACCCAATAGGTTCATGCGACGTTGGCAATAAACCAAAATCAATTTAGTACACAAGTCATAAGTGGTCTCTAACAAGGCATTATGACTACCCAAAAAGCATGAATATCAAAATCAATACAACCTAATGAATAATATATACCATATCTTTTTCGTGCGATATATTTTGATTAAACATAAAAGCATGGAAAGTGACCTTAATGTTCAATCGTACTATCTCAATCTTTATGTAAAGTAAAAACATCCAATTGACATTGATCATGTCAATTCACATGAACTTGGTCATTATCAGTCTATCATATTGAGGGATCCATTTATATCTCTCTATACGAGAGTGACAAATTCTATCATGATTACACACATTCACATATTATTAATATGGTAACCAATCAAAATTTTTATAATCGTCCAGTTAAAGACAACGTTTGATTGTGTCCAATTACCATGCTCCTAATATCAAAGTCTATGGTAATCTGAAGTCGAAGATCTAAATGATACACCTATCATGAGTAACACTTATGACTTAATTCATGTGGTGTCTTCATAGCGAGCCGGTCTAGTACCTTGTTCCCTAACAACTACTCATGATCTTGAATCGTATCCCTGTACATATGATCATCACATGCCCATGAATCAAGACTCACACTAGTTTTAATTAATTAGAGTTCCTAGTATAATGATCAACTAGGGACATTTAGGATATTTTAACAAATACCCATGGATCTTACTCTAATGTAAACATGCAATCACTTATAAAAAAAGAGCAAATGAAAACCTCCATTTTATTAACTAAGATTATAAGATAAACAATGTTTGTAGATTGACCTATGGCACATTCCCGACACTAAATACCATCGGTATAACCTTCTAGGAAAAGGTGTATATTTCAATTCTTCAACCATCTATTCTCTAGTTAGAATCAAATTAGCCATCATTTTTTCTTCTTCTTTTTCTTCAATAGTCTTACGAGTTTTCTTTTTATTATTCTGTTTAGGTGTCTTTCTAGTTATAGATGTATATTTCTTATCACTGAATAAAGCATTAACTTGTGCTTAATTAGTGGGAGCAACATTAGCTTGAGTAGGTGCCTTAGCTTGATTAGTCTGTTGAGTACTTAACCTATTTATTTGTAAATTGATTTGATTTAATTAATTTCAATTCATTTACAGTAGTATCAGTTTTAATTTTATTTTGAGAAATATGTGTAAAGTTTTTATGACTTTGGTTCATAAGATTATGTAAGATTTGCTCTAAAGTTGATTCAGAAGGTTGAGCATTTTGTTGAGATTGTTGGTTAGATGTAGATTGCATATAAGCACTTGGTCTATAAGTATTCTAATTTTGATTTTGAGGACCATAGTTGAGATTTGGATTTGGTCTTCCAAGATAATAACTATTGTTTTCATATTGATTCATTGAGGACCGCAAAATTGATTCATCATTGCGTTAACCTTGGTATTTTCTTCATGGAGAGTTGGACACGCATCCGTAGGATTTGTAACCTCATTATAGTATCCATAAGCCTTAACTTTATTAGATTTATTATTAATTAACAGCTTTATCATCTTGGATAGTTCATCAATTTTATCATCAGATGCATCATCTTTCATCTTTCCAATTGTGATTTGCTTTCAATAGGAACTAATTTTTCTAGCAAGCATATATTCATCTAGGAAAGCTTCTAACATTTGAGTCGATGTTCTTATTGAATCTTGTAGGAGATAGATAACCAATTTCGTGCTTGATCTTTCAATGCAAAAAGGAAAAAGCTGTAAGTTTGACTTGTTCTAAAGTACCTTCTTTCAGTGTCATCACGTTAACTTTATGTTGATACTCCCTTATGAATTTCAGTGGGGCTTCATTGTCTTTACCATAGAAGTTTGATAAGGTACTAATAAAATTCAGATCTAAGTTCAAATTCAAGAAATCCATTGGGGTATGCTATGCCATAGGCTTATACGCCGTAACATTTTGAATTGCTTGTCTAAAAGTGAGTACTCTATTATTGTTATTATTATCGATAACTTTGTTATTATTATTATTAATGACATATTCATTAATATCATTATTGTTATCTTCCATTGTATTCGCTAAATTTTTCATAAGTTGTTGTCTTAAACTCCGATTAAAAGTTCTATCTATTTCATGATTAAACGGATGCAAATATCCTGTTAAATTAACACGACGAAGTGTGTAGATTATACAACGTAAAAAGTCCTTAGAAATTATTTAAAAATCCATGACAACAGCGCCGAAATTGACACATGTCGAGTGTGTACAATAGTTTCTCATGTTTTTCTATTATTTTATAGTTGTGGTAAATGGGATAGCGTCTCCATAGGGATTTTTCAAATCTCAAAGGAAAATATTTTTTCTTGTTTTTATTAACTTAGTTAATCTAATTAAACATGAATTAAAAGGCTAAGTAACTAATACATATAACTACTAACTTAATTAACAAAATTAACTAACTTAATTCAAACAATTCAATGCAAACTAAATTAAACAATACTCGAAATCAATATAATATAAATATCATAAAAAAACATCTAAACAAACACCTACTAAACAACGTAATATACTTAGATTGCATTCAAATACTAGAATATTAAATCATTTCATACTATAGTTATAATTGTAACACATGGAATCTTGGAATCATTAAATCCTTATTCATAATAGGTTGATAGCCTTTTAGCCAGCCACCGATTTTTTTAAATTTAGTGGAAAAGCCACATTTTTATCATTGTAAATCTATCCATTGGATATAACATAACACCATAGAAATACGATAGCATTAACACGTAATGAAAATCATGTCTAATCTTAGCCTATATTAATTGAAGCCACATAATATACAACTTAGAACACAAATACCTAGAACATCCACTCGGGAAAAGCACTATAAATTAATCCTTGTTATTACTTCTATAATTGTTGTCAATAATTATAGACATAGATTCAGAATCAAAATACCATAATACACATTTGCAACTATACATGCAATATTAATCTTCATTAGTTTTAATACGCAAAAATAACATGTTAAATCTGTAATTGACGTGTATGAATAGATTTAAAGCATTAAGTACATGATTCCTTAATTATAACTATCTTGCAATTCAAAGTATATACATGTCTAGGGTTTGTTTAGATTGATAGACTACTCACTCATGCTAGAAATAAATAATGCAAATTTATAATTAAAAGGAATAATGAATAAATATATAAATACCTCTTAAAATAAATCAAAGCTCCAATGTAGCATCAAACATCAACTAAACCTAATAAAAACTTAAGAAATAGGTTTTAGGAGATAGTTAAAGAGAAAAGGAGAGAGTTATTTCGAAGCTCTCTGGCCTTACTTAAAGTCTCCCTAAGTATACATATCCTGAATAAACTCGAATTCTTTATATTAATCTAAAAAATTCGTAACTGACCTCAACGATTCCTAGGTTGTACACAAATCACTGAGTTAATCATTAGGTTTGTCTTTCTATGCTCCACTGATTAAGTTGGCGATTTCTAGTATATTCTTCAATTCACTATTGATTCGCTGGACTTTCCTTCTGTCGATTTAGGTCAAGATTCCTAGTGTAAATGCAAATGGCTAGACTTCTTCTCCAGTTGACTATTTTGCTCTTCTTCCTTTTTTCTTTCATTTTTTTATTTTTCTATTTAAATCCTAAAATCACAAAAATAAGAGAATATCTAATGTAAGATTATCATTTATACATAAAGTCAAACTAAATTACACTATAAAACATGTCTAATTATTGATTTGTCATCAGGAAAAAGCTCTAAGCTTTGGTTATTTTCCTAAAATATTTGATTTGTATGTGTTTCAGGTATCCCGTCAAAATCATAATGGAAACCATCCCCCGGAATAGCTTTTAAACCATTCCTAACGGTCCTATTTGGAGATTTGTGTCGATACATGTATTCAAGTTTAGGTACTCATTATTTTGCCTCAATGAACATTCGGTAAACCGTAATACCATTTTATTCTCTCGGGTGAGTAGTCCACTATTGTTCTTTGGAATATGGCTATTTTTTTATTCTCACCTTTGTGCCCATTCGCATAGAATTCTCTCACTAGTATGGCACATCCCATTTCAATCGACCCTACGTCGTTATTGGCGTAGTAATCCTTACTTAACAACCCCTAGTTCCTTTCCCTAATTATGTTTAGGATCCTAGGCCCGTAGTTAACTTTTTTTCTTATGTTGAAACCCCTATCTGGTATTATCTTTCTATTATTTTTAATGTCGCTATCCATTCTAGCAATAGCTTTAGGATAGATGAGGTTATGGGCGTGGAAAGAAATGGTAGGTATGTCCTCAATCTCTTCCTCTATCTCCGAATCATAGTCAAAACTTAAGGGTGGAGAAGGCTCTCTAAGTGCTCTAGTTCGGGGCTTATTCACTAAAATCCTCAATAACCTAATTGGTTTGGGTGGAGCTTTGGATTCTCATTTGGGTTTCTCTACTAGTTGTGTCTTTCCTTTGTCCTCTCGAAAGCTTCTATCTTTTCCTCCTCCGGCCATTGTTTCAACTTTCAAAAATGCTCAAAAACTAAATAAACCTGTAAACGATAGAAACGACATTGTCAGAAGTAGTTCAGTAAAATCCAAGACTTTACTTTAAAATGGAGAAATCTGATTGGAAAGCTAGTTTGAAATTCGTTGTAAATATAAAATAAAACAGGCATCGAAGTGATGAGTAAAATATAAACTTGAAAATCAGTTTTCTAAATATTATAAAGCAATTAGGTGGCATTGTAAGTCTCTTGAAAAATATACCAACTTAAATTGAAATAAAACCATAACCATTTGCAAATATATGCAAATATAGCAAAAATTCTAAAATTGTTGAATTTTTAAACTAATGATCAATGTGATAACTATTCCTAGCCTATTGGAATCAAATAAATATTTGTGCAGCACAATTGACTAAATTCTGACAAAACGATGAGAAAAATATTGAAAGATTTGTGAAAATCTTTGAATCAAAGTTTTCTTAAAGTGAAGAGCTAGGGTTGATGTCATTACCTTCTTGAGAGTGAATCTCTCAAGATTGAAACTCTTGAACGCCTCTAGATCGTCCCTTCAAGCTCTAGGTCGAAAGTTCCTAAAACATAGGTTGGCTCAACACCCCCAAAATCGAGATTTTCGGTTTGAATAAGACTAGGTTGAGATGAGAATCACTTAAAAACTATGGGATAGAGCTTAGAATTGTTGAATCTATGCGAGAAATTGGGATTTCGTGAAGAGGTATAATTGTTTGCAAGTGTGAGAAGTGTAATGTGTTCGTTTTAGTTTTAAAATAAAAAAAATGTGCCCACCAATTCTTGTGTAAGTGGAATTGTTGGGAATCATTATGTAAATCGGTGGACTGTGACTTATTATATTCACTGATTTTGCTTGCGATTCTCCTATGTGGGTGAAATACTAGGAATCGCTAGACCCTAATTATGTCCTAAATTTTCCTATGTAGTGCTTTTAATTTTGCCAGTAATTAATAATGTTAATGCAAGTTGTCGGGACTAGGTAGGCCATCTTTTTACTATTTTTACAATTTATCTTATAATTTACATATTCATCATTCATAATAACTCACATTAAGTTATAATTGACTAAAAATACGAAAGTTTATGTGGGACATGCAACTAAGTAAATACTTTTAAATAAATAAATAAATAATAAGCAAGTAAATAATGCAACTTACATAAAGGCCATATAAGCAAAAATAACTCGATTACTCTCCTCTCGATTGAAATCACCTCGGAGTTAAAATTCTGAAAATATTTCCAATACAAGAATAAAAAAGTAAGAGAATAAAAACATATGAAACTAAACTAAATTAAATTCCTAATAAACATAAAATATGGGCTGCCTCCCATAGAGTGCTTTTGTTTATTGTCGTTGGCTCGACTTAAACCTTCTAGGATTTGGTTGGATCTCCAAACTTGAATTTAGGATTTTCCACTCTAGTGTCATTCTAAAAAGTGCGTGCTCGACCATTAATTGTCAAAATAGCTATTTTGTTCATAAAATCCCTAATAGCATGAGTAGTGGCTAAGAAAGGTCATCTTAAAATTAAATGAGGATCGTCATTGATAAAGTGTGGCATTATCAAAAAGTCTATTGGTACGGTGGTATGGTGTTGTTGTTCATTTGAACTAGCACATCTGAGACCACTCCTATTTGTTGAATTAAAGTTCCATCTAGTAAGGAGAATGGTTAAGAAACAAGTGAATTCAACTCCAATTGAGTATGTAGAAAGAAATGTGTGGGCATGTGGTTTGCATTAGAGTTCATATTACACTGAGCTCTGTAATACCAAGCCCATTTGATTTTAATGTGCAAGGGTATGCCTCTAGGATCATTAAGCTTGATAGGATTAAAGTCCGCTTTTTCTTTTTCTTAAGGTACTTGGATCTAGAAACTTATGTCTTGTTAATGATTTTTCCATTCTTTGGTTGCTTAACTCTCCATTCATGAGTTACTTTCTTTATTTTGAAGTGTCTTCAATTGTTTGTCTCTTTTGAATGCCTTTATCAGTTTTCACTGTTACTGCATTGATTGGATAAATTCCAGCGTTAAAATTATCATTATAGTTTAAGTTTAAGAATTCATTATCATCAATTGCATTATCAAATAATTCATCATATTCCTTATAAGTGTCATAGATACGTTCATTACTTATTTTGAATTTGACAATTTTATCTTTAAACTCCATAAACATTGTTCATTCATAAATATCTGACTTAGTTCTAGCTGTCTTTAGACAAAATCTACCTAGTAGTATAGGTATAGATTGGGTGATATTGAATCTCCCATTTTCATGAGATAAAAATCAGCTAGAAATACTAAATCATGTACTTGTACCAGGATGTCTTCTAATAATCAATATGATTTAATAATTGTATTATTTGCTAAAGTAAGATTAATTGGCATAGTGATTAACAATCGTATTTTTAATTATTCATAAAGTTTAAGTGACATAACGTTAATTGATACTCCGAGATCACACATAAAAAATTCAATAGAAGAATTGCCTATTGTGACTGGTATGACAAACATTCGTGGGTCGGAACATTTTTTAGGCATTCTCGTTTTAAACTCAAATATTTTTTTAGTAACTTCATCATGAATTGATTTCGTTAAAATTTCATTATTCTCTAATTTCATAAATAGTTCATATATGTCTTCTTAAGGTTCTTCCTCCTTATCATTTGCTAATCGTTGTAGAACGATTGAATTAGAATGCATTTCTTCATTTGACTTATAATTATCGTTTACTTTGTCTTGGTTAATCAATTCAGAATCTTGTGAAGATTTTTGAAGGCTTCTACTTTGGCTAAATACCATGAGTATAGCCTTTGGGGAAAAAGTATATATTTCAATTGTTCGGCCATCAAGTCCTTAGTGGGAATGACATTTTCCATGTTTCTTCTTATTATTATTCTATTGTCTTAGGCATTTTAGTTTTCTTTTTACCTTTTTTTGGTGTCTTTTCTTACGTATTCGTTTCTTTTTCAATTTCACAAAATAAAGCGTTAACTTATGCTTGATTATTAATGTTTGTAGTTTGAGTAGTTACTTTAGTTTAATTACTTAACTTATTGATTTGTAGAGTCATTTGACTTAATTGATTTTGTTACGCCCTAGTTTTCTGCGTTTGGGTCGTTTAATCCTTGTTGGCAGTATAATGTCAAAATAGAAGTTAAGTTAGTTAGGTAAATGCTCCTATGAAGATGGAAGCCTGACTCAACAAGATGTCCGAGTATCGATACAACTCAGAGATAGATTACAATGCAATTTCCAATGAAGATTACAGTGTCAAAGTCGAGTCGGAGATGAAAAAAGAACTAAAGTCGAAGCAAAAATAGAATATGAGTTGGATACTAAAACTATCAGTATTAGTCTACAAGAGTAAAGAAGTTCGATACTGTAAGGAGTGAACTTCAAGATGGATTACAACAACTAATCCGAGAGAAATGTGCATAAGGGATTGAAGAACTTTATGGAGACAACGAGTGAAAACTCTTGAATGAATAGAAGGCTTAGTTGTTGAATGTTGGATGATTCCAACATAAGTTACATTTGGAAACCGATGAGGTTTTTTGTGTTGTATTGTATTTAGGACTAAATTCCTAGATAGAGTAGATAAACTAAGTCTATAAATATTCAAGGTCGCCATTATGTGGATTATCATTCACTACTTGAGTTTTGTGAGAACAAGAGATCAAATAGTGATTGTTCACATTATCAATTTGTTTAATTGATTGTTTAGGCTGAGCTTACGCAGAGGAAGACATTCAAGTCTTACTAAGAAATCAATTCTTGTTTAGTATTGAAGTGTGCTTGTTAGTTCATTACTGATTCATTAATATCTACAGTCCTCTGGTATTTAAAACTATAGTGGTATCGGAGCTTGTCAATTTGTTATTTTTATCGATATGGGATTGATTAATGAGTTGTTACGACAACTAACTGGTGAACGACATGAATGTGGATCGATAACTCGACCGTCATTGCTGAAAGGAACCAACTATGCCAACCGAATGGTTTGGATGGTTCATTTTATCTCTACCATTGATGATATTGCGTTGGAGAATTGTTGGATATAGAGAATACAATGATCCAACACAACTAGATACGAATGGTAATGTTATTCCAAAACTTACATCTTTATGGACAGACGCTGAAAAGTGCGACAAGGTTGCCAAACACAAGGCAATCAATGCTATTTTCAAAGTTGTTGATGCTCAACGCTTCAAACTGATTGTAAATTGCACTACTGCAAAGCAAGCATGAGATGTTCTGAAGAAAATCTTTGAAGGTATGAATTCTATATAAATCTCCTAGTAACAACAAATTAAGTTTTATGTTTGATTGTCGTAAGATGAAAGAGGATGAAGATATTGCCTCTTTCAATGGTCATTTACGAAACAATGCTAATCAAGCTTTTCAACTTGCAAAAAGTATACTAATAAGCAGTTAGTACGACGTGCTATTCGTGCTTTTCCTTCAGTAGTTTACTTTAAGATTACTAGAATCAAATAGTGTCGTGATAGTACTCATATGTCTCTTAATGAATTAATGGGTTCTCTGCAAACATATGAGATGAATATGCTTTAAAAGCCCAATTCTTCTAAGAATGCTTATCGTGTTTAGACTACTATTTCTAATGACTATATGGGAGATGATTTTACTATCATGGCAAAGAAGCTCTTAACTTTTCTCAAAAACTATAAAAGAAATTCTACTTGATCTAATTACAAGAAGGGCAATGACAATAATAAGCTTTCTACTGATGATAAGAAGAGAGATACTAAGAATAAACTCAAGGGCATTAAGTTTCATGAGTGTGGTGGAGTCGGAGATATTCAGATTGAATGTCTTAATTATTAGAAGGAGAAGTCTTTGAATGTTTCTCAGAGTGAAGATGACTTAGATGACAGTGATAAAGAGTCTAATGACTCTACTACTGCACTTACTGCTATATTGGTAAAGTCAAATACTGTCGATGCTTCCCCATTTGCTGTTGGTGTTTCTGAACTTGATTCAGTAGTATTTGACATGAAAAAAAAAATTAAGGAAAAGGCTAAGGATGTATGTGCTGCTATCATGGTTAACGATTATGTAAAGGATCTTTAGGCTTCATATGATCTATTGTTCACTTAATGGACATCTGTGTATGATCAGAATTTAGACTTAAACATGAAACTACTCTCTATTAAATTGGAGTTTAAGACTGTTGAAAGCGAACATAGTATTTGTATTGCATTGCTAAAAGAGCGTTTGGCTGAAATCAGTATATTGAAGAAAGCTCTTTCTGATTCCTAGGTTGTTACTTCAAAGTTACATTCTAGTTCTTAAAATTCAATAGAATGCTAGAAATTTATCAATCATTGCAAGTTAAGCATGGTCTTGGCTATGCTTAAGGATCTACCAATGCTCCTACTATCTTTGTCGAAGTTACTATAATCAATGAAGTTCAATCAAATAAAACTCAAGTTCATACAACAAAGGCAAAAAAAATTATGCCACAAAAGGTTGCTGCAAGCACAAAAAAAAAGGTGATTGTTGTTGCTGACAACATACCTCTTCCTAAATGTCATTGTGGCGGGATTGTTACTCATATTTGACCATGATGCTATGGGATATTTAATGACCTTAGTACACCTCAGAAGAAGAAAACATCTAAGAAGATTTGGAGAGTTAAATATGATAAGGCAATGACAACCCATCTGCATCTTTTAGCAACTACGACTGAGTTATGATATTTGGATAGTTGTTGTTCCAGACATATGACTGGTAACAAGAACTTTCTTAAAAATTATGAATCTTTTAAGAAAAATGTTGTTACATTTGGTGATGGAAAGAAAGACAAGGTAGTTGGCAATGGAACTCTTAATGTTCTGGGACTGCCTAATCTCAAAGCAGTTATGCATGTTTATGGATGGAAATCTAACATAATTAGTATAAGTCAATCTGTGTGATCAAGAACTATTTGTCAACTTCACTAAATATTATTGTCAAATAATCAATGAATAAAGACAATGCATCATGTATGGGATCCGTACATATAACAACTGCAAGATGATGTTTCAATATTTTGTATCGCTTCATAAGCTGCAAGTTATGTGCAACTCTATTTCTCTAACTAATATAAAGCTTTTGCATAGATGGCTTGGTTATTTTAATTTCAAGCAACTTTAGAAACTGTTATCTCATTATGCTGTTAAAGATACTCCTAAACTATCCTTCAAGCCTGATTCTATTTGTAAGCCATTTCAAACGGGTAAACAACGTTCAGTTTCACATAATGGCCTCAATGACATACTAACAAAACGCGTGTTAGAATTACTGCACATGGACTTTCTTGGTCCATTGCAAGTTGAAAGTCTGTGGAGAAAGAATAATGTTTTATCATTGTTGATGACTACTCAAGATTTACTTGGGTTTGTTTGCTGCATGATAAATCAGAAATGATGGATGTGTTTAAGAAGTTGACTGTTCAACTTTTGAATGAGAAATTTATAAGGATGTATCCATTGATCGAATTCGCAATGATCATGGAAAAAAGTTTGAAAATCGGCAATTTGCTAATTATTGTGCTGAATTTGAGATTATGTATTAATTTGCTACTCCTAAGACACAACAACGGAATGGTGTTGTTGAAAGGAAAATCACACAATTAAGGAGATGACAAGGGTCATGCTAGCTGAGAAAAATCCGCCCATGAATCTTTGGAGGGAAGCAGTAAACATTGCTCCTTATATGATCAATAGAGTTAATTTCAGGCCACTGACTACAAAAACTCTGCATGAAATATGGAAAGGCAAAAAAACATCTCTTAAACATCTTCATGTTTTTAGTAGTACCTGTTTCATATTGAATGATAAAGATCACTTGGGAAAGTTTGATTGTGAAAGTGATGTTGGGATTTTTCTTGGATATTCTAAGAATAGTAAAGCTTATAGAGTGTACAATAAGCGAACTATGACTGTGATGGAATCTATTAAGGTTATGGTTGATGATTGTACAAAAATGAAACAATTATCCTTTCAAAAGGATGATAAAGATGAGCTGCCAACATCAATAAGCTCAGCACCTATTACTCAACCTAGTACTAAATCATTTGATTTAGAGAACACTACTCCATCTGATGATGAAGATGATAATAATGATGATAAAAAATCACCTACTACTACAAAACCTAATTCTACATCTATTATTCCATATAATTCGGTGCTAAAAGAGCATCCAATTGAGCAAATTATTGGCTCGGTTAATGATCCAGTGCAAACTAAAGCTATTATTCATGTTGATTACATGAGCATGGTTCGTTTTCCTTGTTTTAAATCTCAAATTGAGCCTAGAAATTTGAAAAAGGCTTTAATGGATGAATATTGGGCCAATGCTATGCAAAAGGAACTCAAAGAGCTTGTTAGATAAGATGCATAGGAGCTTGTTCCCGAGCTACTAATGTTAATATCATTGGTAATAAGCGGATATTCTGCAACAAAATAGATGAGAATGGTGTTATTGTTCGCAAGAAAGCCAGAATGGTTGCACAAGGATACACATAGGTTGACGATATCGATTTTGATGAGATGTTTGCTCCAGTTGCACGATTGGATTGCTTGTAACAAAGGTTTTAAGTTACGACAAATGGATTTCAAAAGTGCTTTCCTAAATGAGTATTTGCAAGAAGAAATTTATGTTGCATAACCTAATGGATTAAAGGCTTATGAAAAACCTTATGATGTTTATCATCTGAAAAAGACACTTTATGGATTGAGGCAAGCACTATGAGCATGGTATGAAAGGTTGAATACCTATTTACTGTAGAAAGGTTACTGATAGGACTTTATTTCTCAAACGACACAACAAACAGTTTATGGTTGTGCAGATCTATGTTGATGATATTGTATTCGGGGCTACATATGCAAAGTGACAATTCAATAATTAGACATTATTTATAGTGTGATTTAGGTTGATTTTATATATAAATGATGATATTACACTAGGTCTTCTATTGTTTTTGTGATTTCAGGATTTTAATAAGAAAATGACGAAATGGAAAAAAAAAATAGTCAACTGGTGAAGAAGTCCACCGATTAGCCAACGATTTATATTTACACTAAGAATCACCACCAAAATCAGTAGCAGGAAAGTCCAACGAATCCACAGCAAATTGAATAATATACTAGCAATCGTTAGCAGAATCAGTGGAGCACAAAAAGACAAATCTAGTGATTATCTCAGCAATTTGTGTACAACCGAGGAATCGCGGACAAATCACTGAGGTCAGTTACAAGCTTTTTAGATTAATATGAAGAAATTGGATTTATCTAGGATATATATACTTAGGGAGACTATAAGTAGGGCCAGAAAGCTTCGAAATAACTCTTTATTTTTCTTTTTTACTCTCTCTCAAAACCTATTTCTTAAGGTTTTATTAGTTTTAGTTGATGTTTGAAGCTACATTTGAGCATTGATTAATTGAAAAATGTATTTATTTATTTATTCGTTATGTCTTTTAATTAAATATTTTGCATTATTTATTTCCAGCATGAGTGAGTAGTCTATCAATCTAAATAAACCTTAGACATGTATATACCATGGATTACTAGATGGTTATAATTAAGGAATCATGTACTTAATGCTTTAAATCTATTAATACACATCAATTACAGATTTAACACGTTTTTGCGTATTACAACTAATGAAGATTACTATTGCATGCACAGTTGCAAACGTGTATTATGGTATTTTGATTCTAAATCTATATCTAAAATTATTGACAACAATTATAGAAGTAGTAACTAGATTTATCTATAGGACTTTTTTTCGAGTGGATGTTCTAGGTGATGTGTTCTAAGTTATTTATTATGCGGCTTTAGTTAATATTGGCTTAAATTATGCATGATTTTCATTGAGTGTTAATGCAATCGTATTTCTATGGTGTTGCTTTTTATCCAATGGGTAGATTTACAATGATAAGAATTTGGCATTTCCATTGAACTTAGAAAAGTCGATGGCTGGCTTAAGGCTATTAACCTATTATGAATTAGTATTTAATGATTCCAATATTTCATGTGTTACAAATATAACTATTGTATGAAATTATCTTATGTTCTAGTGTTTGAATGCAATCCAAATATATTACATTGTTTAGTTGGGGTTTGTTTAGATGTTTGTTTAAGATATTATTATTATATTGAATTTGAGTATTGTTTAATTTAGTTTGCATTGAATTGTTTGAATTAAGTTAGTTAATTTAGTTTATTAAGTTAGTAGTTATATATTTTAGTTATTTAGTATTTTAATTCCCATTTATTTAGATTAACTATGTTAATAAAAACAAGAAAATAATACTTTCCTTTTAAATTTGAAAAATCCCTGTAGAGGCAAAATCTCATTTACCAGTAGTACTGAGTAATAGAAAAATATGGGAAACTATTGACACACTCGACATGTGTCAATTTTTGGCACCATTGCTGACGATTTTTAAATAATTTCTAAGGATTTTAGATGTTTTATTGTCAATACACTTCGTTGTATTAATTCAATAGGATCTTTACATCCATTTGATCATGAAATAAATAGAACTTTTAATCAGAGTTTAAGACAACAACAACTTAGGGAAAACCAAGCTAATAGGTTGGAACATAACAATAATGATATTAATGATAATGTCATTAATAATAATGATAACAGAATTATTAATAATAATTACAATAATAGAGAACTCACTTTTAGACAAGTAAATCAAAATTTTACTGTGTATGAGCCAATGTACATAGCATACCCCCATGGATTTCCTGAATTTGAACTTAGATATGGATTTGTTAGTGCCTTACCTAACTTCTATGGTAAAGGCAATGAAGTCCTACATAAATTTATAAGGGAGTATCAACATAAAGTTATTAGGATGAAACTGAAAGAATATACTTTAGAACAAGTTAAACTCAAGGCTTTTCCTTTTGCATTGAAAGATCAAAGCACAAGATTGGTTATTTTATCTCCCACAAGATTCAATAACTACATAGACTCAAATATTAGAAGCTTTCCTATATGAATATATGTCTGCTAGAAAAATTAGTTCCTATATAAAGCAAATCACAGTTGCAAAGATGAAAGATAATGAAAACTTTAATGAATCTTGGGATAAATTCCAAAGATTAATTTTTTCTTGTCCACAACATGGATATACTCAAAGAACTTTATTAGAATATTTTTATGAAGAACTCAATCACTTTGAACAAAGGTTAATAGACACAATGTATGGTGGATCTTTATTTGAAACAATACCTACTTTAGCAAAAAAATCAATTAATAAAATGAAAAAACAATCTAAATAATATGGTGAGAAAGTTGAATCCTCAAGAAAGAAACTCTATGAAGTTGATAATAAAAGAAATAATGCATCTGATGATAAAATTTAGAGCTACCCAAGATGGTTAAACTGTTAATTAATGATAGATCTAATCAAGTTAAGGCTTGTGGATTATGTAATGAAGTTATACATGCTACGGATGCGTGTCCTACTCTATATGAAGAAAATACTAAAGAATTTAATGCAATGATGAATCAATTTTTTGGTCCCCCAAGAAATCAATACAATAACAATACTTATTTTCTTGGAATACCAAATCCAAATCTCAGTTATTGTCCTTAAAATCAAAATTAAAATACTTATAGACCAAGAGCTCAAATGCAATCTGCACCTCACCAGCAACCTCAATAAAATGTTCAACCTATGAATCCAAATTTAGAGCAAATCTTGCATAATTTTTTGAACCAAAGTCAACAAAACTTTACAAAGATTTCTTAAAATCAAATTAAGACTGATAGTACTATTAATGAACTAAAAAATCGGTTAAGTCAAATGAATTTACAAATAAATAGGTTAAGTACTTAACAGATTAATCAAGTTAAGGCAACTACTCATGCTAATGTTGCTCCTACTAATCAACCACAAGTTAATGCTTTATTCAGTGATAAGAAAGGCACACCTATAGCTGGGAAGACACCTAAACAGAATAATAAGAATAAAGCTCATAAAACTATTGAAGAAGAAAAAGAAGAAATGAAGGTTACTGTCATTCCCACTAGAGAATGGATGACTAAACAATTGAAATATGCACCTTTCATGAAAAGCTATACCTATGGTATTTATCTAGAGTTGAAGCATATGAAGAATCTTTACAAAACTCTAAATTAATTAATAAGGATACAAATGATAGGATTTTTTGATGATTTAAATGAAACATTGTTCATATTCTACTGTTCCACAATGATTAGATGATGCTTGGGAGGAAGAAAACAATGAAGACATTCTTGAAGCGTTAAGGAAAATAGAAATCAATAAACCATTGATGAAGTCAATTATGAAAGTTTTTAATTATGATGAAATTTTGAAAGAATTCTCTAATTCAAAAGAAATTTTTTTAGAAGAATCTAAAGAAAACTTAGGACAAAAAGTGTCTGCTTTAATTAAAAAGAAAATATCTGAGAAATATTCCGATCATGGAATGTTTGGAATTCCTATTACAATAGGGACTTCTTTAATAGATTTTGCTATGTGTGATCCTAGAGCATCAATAAATGTTGTGTCACTTAAACTATATGAGTCATTGAAAAAAGGTTCAATGACTAATACACATATTAATCATACTTTAGCTAACAATAAAGCTATTAAACCTTATAACTTACTAGAAGATGTCTTAATAAAAGTGAATGACTTAATATTTCTAGCTGACTTCTATGTCATGGAAATAGGAGACTCAGTATCATCTTAGTCTCCACCTATATTTTAGGAAGACCATTTCTTAAAACAGTGAAAGCAAAATTCAATATCTTTGAAGGAACAATGTCTATGGTTTTTGAAAACAAGATTGTTACTTTCCATTTTAATAATGAAGATGTCTATGAAAATTATGATGAATTTGATAATGAACAATCTAATGATAATGAATCTTTACAATTAAATCGTCATGAAACTGAAGTATATGTTAATAATTCGATAACAATGGAATAAGAAAATTGTGACGAACCCTTCTCAAATAAGGGTGTCGCCTGACCAAATCCTGTCATTAATCCTTAATCTCAGCCGTATAAGACTTAACAATGTATTAGTTAGTCTTTTGAAAAAAAAATTTCCAAAGTAGCTAACTTTAAATTAAGCAATATATTGTTCTCTTGTGAATTAATATTTCAGAGTGAATTAAAATTTCTATATCTTAACCTTATTCAGTGGAAGTCTTAATAAATTAGCGGAAGTATTTAATGTAAATTCTAAGTATGTGTAGAAAACCAAGAAAACAAAGTTCACATTCGTATATAGACAACAAAACAGTAATGATGATATATCAACATATGTGTAGTCGGGTAACTATATCTCAACTCCTAAATACTATCCCTAAAGTATGTGAAAGACATATATAAGTCATATAACAAAATAAAAACCTACAAAATCAGAGGTAGCAAAACTTCAATGGCTAATAGGTAGTCGCCAATCTTCTCCTTACTCAATCTGCTAATCGATGAATCTGCACCCACTATCATAAAAATAACGATTAGTACATGACAGTAGAAAGTAACATTGAGGGACATTTATCCAAATTTTTAAATATACAACAAGTATCTAAAAGCATAATAATAGCAACTATGCTGAAAAAGAATCATTCTATAAGACATTTTAGTTAAACTACATGAAACTGACACTCGGCTAAGCAATAATGATCTAGGGTCGGTCGGGCATGAGTTACATCACGTTGGCCTTATACTACTATTAAGTGCCCCTCACATATGATGTATACTTGTCAACAACCCCAAGTCCTATATCTCGTGTGCTACATAAGCTAGTGGTGAGGTCCCGATAACCACGAAAGTCTAGTGATCACGTTTGTCACGCATCTCTATCATAAAATAGTCATAGATACAAGAACTACTTTCATAATCCAAGGAAAGAAACATTTTAGGGATCCAACAATGTCATTGCATAACTAATACACAAAGAAAAATGGATTTATAAAACCATAAATCATCTATCTAATATCATTCTATATCATTTGACTAATTAATTTAACAATCAAGAATAACATAACACACGATTTAAAGTCAATGAAATCACTTAACCAACAACCAATGTCATGATAGCAAACAAATGAAATGAGACGAAATAACAAGTCATGACATTTAGAATACAAAAGATAATTCAGGGACTGAAAATGAACACCAACTGGAATGAAATGTAATAAATATCTCAATCAATTTACTTACAATCCACGCAATTTACTAGCTAATTGTTGCCTCCCGACACCTCAAAACACGTACCAAAACCCTCGAGACTTTTCCCTAAGTTCTCGATATCATTTCACATGTTTTAGAATGTGTTTAGACATTTAATTAGGGTGTTAAGCTTATTTAAAGTGTTTAAATTTAAGTTAAGAAATGCAAAAATTGTGTTGTTGTAGTACCAAGTGTGCTGGGTAATATGTCTAGAGTGTAAGTGACCCTATTAGCGCACTACCCATATTCATTAACGCGCTACACGTATGTAGCGCACTAGCTAGCCCGTCTAGCGCGCAATATGCAAGAAAACCCAGAATTATGTACATTGAATTCCAAGTTTTCTCTCCACATGGCCAACCCCAAAGCATTTGGATCCCTGTTCTCCTCCACTAGAGACCCAAAACATCCTCCACAACATCAACAACAGCTTACACTTCAACAATATCACCAAATTTAATAATTAATCACAAAGACAATGATGTAAATAGAATTACCGACTAGTACACCACCTTTAGCTTGATCTTCCTCCTCCAAATCCACTAAACTCTCCTTCACAAAACACTAATCTTCTCTCTAGTTCTCTTTCCCTAGATTTCTTCATCTTTAAGTTATGAAATGAGAATGAGTTACTTGTTTGTCCCATGCATTTATATATATTGATAAGGTTGATTAATAACCTTTGATCTTGTTGTGTACACGCATCTCGAGATTGATCTAATGGCTTGCATCTTGTTTTCGAACCCATTAATTTCTATTAACTCATTCTTGAGGCTTACTAGAAGATGTCTTAATAAAAGTGAATGACTTAGTATTTCTAGCTGACTTCTATGTCATGGAAATAGGAGACTCAGTATCATCTTAGTCTCCACCTATATTTTAGGAAGACCATTTCTTAAAACAGTGAAAGCAAAATTCAATATCTTTGAAGGAACAATGTCTATGGTTTTTGAAAACAAGATTGTTACTTTCCATTTTAATAATGAAGATGTCTATGAAAATTATGATGAATTTGATAATGAACAATCTAATGATAATGAATCTTTACAATTAAATCGTCATGAAACTGAAGTATATGTTAATAATTCGATAACAATGGAAGAAGAAAATTGTGACGAACCCTTCTCAAATAAGGGTGTCGCCTGACCAAATCCTGTCATTAATCCTTAATCTCAGCCGTATAAGACTTAACAATGTATTAGTTAGTCTTTTGAAAAAAAAATTTCCAAAGTAGCTAACTTTAAATTAAGCAATATATTGTTCTCTTGTGAATTAATATTTCAGAGTTAATTAAAATTTCTATATCTTAACCTTATTCAGTGGAAGTCTTAATAAATTAGCGGAAGTATTTAATGTAAATTCTAAGTATGTGTAGAAAACCAAGAAAACAAAGTTCACATTCGTATATAGACAACAAAACAGTAATGATGATATATCAACATATGTGTAGTCGGGTAACTATCTCTCAACTCCTAAATACTATCCCTAAAGTATGTGAAAGACATATATAAGTCATATAACAAAATAAAAACCTACAAAATCAGAGGTAGCAAAACTTCAATGGCTAATAGGTAGTCGCCAATCTTCTCCTTACTCAATCTGCTAATCGATGAATCTGCACCCACTATCATAAAAATAACGATTAGTACATGACAGTAGAAAGTAACATTGAGGGACATTTATCCAAATTTTTAAATATACAACAAGTATCTAAAAGCATAATAATAGCAACTATCTTTGAAAAAGAATCATTCTATAAGACATTTTAGTTAAACTACATGAAACTGACACTCGGCTAAGCAATAATGATCTAGGGTCGGTCGGGCATGAGTTACATCACGTTGGCCTTATACTACTATTAAGTGCCCCTCACATATGATGTATACTTGTCAACCCCAAGTCCTATATCTAGTGTGCTACATAAGCTAGTGGTGAGGTCCCGATAACCACGAAAGTCTAGTGATCCCGTTTGTCACGCATCTCTATCATAAAATAGTCATAGATACAAGAACTACTTTCATAATCCAAGGAAAGAAACATTTTAGGGATCCAACAATGTCATTGCATAACTAACACACAAAGAAAAATGGATTTATAAAACCATAAATCATCTATCTAATAGCATTCTATATCATTTGACTAATTAATTTAACAATTAAGAATGACATAACACACGATTTAAAGTCAATGAAACCACTTAACCAACAACCAATGTCATGATAGCAAACAAATGAAATGAGACGAAATAACAAGTCATGACATTTAGAATACAAAAGATAATTCAGTGACTGAAAATGAACACCAACTGGAATGAAATGTAATAAATATCTCAATCAATTTACTTACAATCCATGCAATTTACTAGCTAATTGTTGCCTCCCGACACCTCAAAACACGTACCAAAACCCTCGAGACTTTTCCCTAAGTTCTCGATATCATTTCACATGTTTTAGAGTGTGTTTAGACATTTAATTAGGGTGTTAAGCTTATTTAAAGTGTTTAAATTTAAGTTAAGAAATGCAAAAATTGTGTTGTTGTAGTACCAAGTGTGCTGGGTAATATGTCTAGAGTGTTAGTGACCCTATTAGCGCACTACCCATATTCCTTAACGCGCTACACGTATGTAGCGCACTAGCTAGCGTCCGTCTAGCGCGCAATATGCAAGAAAACCCAGAATTATGTACATTGAATTCCAAGTTTTCTCTCCACATGGCCAACCCCAAAGCATTTGGATCCCTGTTCTCCTCCACTAGAGACCCAAAACATCCTCCACAACATCAACAACAGCTTACACTTCAACAATATCACCAAATTTAATAATTAATCACAAAGACAATGATGTAAATAGAATTACCGACTAGTACACCACCTTTAGCTTCATCTTCCTCCTCCAAATCCACTAAACTCTCCTTCACAAATCACTAATCTTCTCTCTAGTTCTCTTTCCCTAGATTTCTTCATCTTTAAGTTATGAAATGAGAATGAGTTACTTGTTTGTCCCATGCATTTATATATACTGATAAGGTTGATTAATAACCTTTGATCTTGTTGTGTACACGCATCTCGAGATTGATCTAATGGCTCGCATCTTGTTTTCGAACCCATTAATTTCTTTTAACTCATTCTTGATAACACCGATTAAAACTAAATTGGTCTTGTGATATGTTCACAAGTATCTCGATGAACATCAAATGGCTAATGTTTTTATTTGCTAATTTAGGTTTCATTTAATGTAAATCAACTATAGCCTCATCTAATTTGGTTAACTGAGCCACATTAACTTTAAACTACTTACCACATCACTCTCTATCTCGGTCCCACATCGATACGTATCTCGAGGCATATCTTGATATATATACAAAAGTAAGAGTGGCTTAGTAGACTACACATATACAATGCGAGTCTTACGACACAGGTGAATGATCCTGATTAAGGAATTAAACTAGGATTATGAGTTTGAGCCATGATAAAAATGCTATCAGCGAGAATAAGCAAGTTGAAGACACTTCAAATCAAAAGACAATAACCTGAGAATGGAGGACTAAGTAACCGAACAATGTTGAGAACGATAATAATAATAAGGAGAGATTTAGATATATAAAGAATATGAAGAATAAAAAGAGAAATTTAGCGATTTTCTAGCATGATGAACCAGGAGATATATGCATAAACATAAAAGTCAAATGAACTTGGTATTTTAAAGCTATTTGCAATACATGTTCTAGAGCAAACTACATGCCAATTCACTTCTTTCTTCACACTCAAATGGAATTGGATTTATTTGCTTCTGAAAAAGTTACTATACCAAACGGTTATTCACTAAAAACAATAAGTGTGGCTACTAATTTACCAGTTCAAATTGACACGTACAATATTCCCATAATCCTTTTGATTATGCCACACTTCATCAATGAAGATCCTCTATTAATCTTAGGATGACCTTTCTTAGCCACTTCATAAGTTGTCATGGATACTCTGAAAAAGGCAATCACTTTCTGGAATGACACTAGAGTGGATAATCCTACACTTAAGTTTATAAAATCGATTTAAGTTTATAAAATCGATTTAGAACTGTGTGGTTCAGTCGAGCCAACAATAGTAAATAAAGGCTCTATGGGAGGCAGCTCATAATATATCTTTACTTTCAGTTTCAGTATAAGAATTAATTAGTTGTTTCTATGTTCTCTTAACTTTTGACTCTTATAATGAGGATAATTTAGGGATTTAACTTCAAAATAATTTCATGTAAAGCGGTTGATCGAGCCAATTTACATACGTATCATATTGTTTTTATGCATTAGTTTTATGTTAATTAGCTATTTATAGTAATGAAATATATTATTTAGTACATATCATAGTTAAATTCTGAACTTTTAAATAATTATACCTTTTCATTGAATATATATGTGATAATTAAATGGGAGAATCAATCTAATTTGAAAAATAGTAAAAATAGAATGGCAATTTCTGGCGATTCCAGTTTGTATAGGAATTCGCTGAGAAAATCGACAGCAGTTTGTAGAGTTTTCAGTGAAATTTTGAGTCAGTGATTTCTCACCGATTCGAACTTATAACTAGAATTCATTGAACGAATCGTTGAGCCAGAGGCTCATTTTCAGCGGTTTCTAAAAGAATCCACTTAATCCCAGATTCGTTGAGAATGAATTTGATTTTTTAAAATAGAAACCCCAAATCGCCATATTTAAATATTTCACAATCACAAACCATTGCACCTTTTCAATTAAAAGAACAATTCTTTACTAGAATCAACCTTCCAATTCTCGATTTTAGTCTATTTAAGTGATTTCAACCTCAATCTTCACACATTCAACCAAATAAATTTGGTGAGTTTTGAAAGTGTAGACCCACCTAGGGCTTCAATAAGGGAGTTCAAATTGAAGCTTGAAGGAGAGTTCTAGAGAGGAGTTTTGAATTTGATTCTTGAAAGAATCACTTTCAAAAAGGTAATCAACGAAAACCTAACCCTTTATTGATAAAACTTTTAGTTTTTCACCAATTTTGGATTCTTATTAGGTTAGAAGCTAAATTTCAAAGATTTTACTCTAAAATGGTTTTGATATCGAATATATTCTATTACAATAGTAATATAGGAGTAATATGATGATTTTTTTTTTGCTATCGAATTTTTGAACTATTTTTCATATATGGCGAAAGGATCAAATTTTATACGTAAACTAATTTGAGACTAAGTTTCAAATGAGTTAGGGGGTTTTGTGCATGTCTATCGACTGATTTGAATTACATACAAACGATTGTTTTTCTCAATCATGTTTTATCGAAAACTTTCATATAAATATCAAATGCTCAATTTATAAATGACTTTCTTGATGAATTTGTTGTTTTAAATAGATAAGTTAAATTTTACCGAACATTTTTTCGACAAATTTGGTTTTTAATGATTTTACAAGTTCTTTCTCTTACTTGTACTTATCCAAATGGTGGAGGTGGAAAATGTAGAGGTTCAAGAGAGGAGAAAAAAAATGGAAGTTAAAAGAGAAAACAAAGACCAAACCAAAGTTTTCCAAATCCAACTCACGTCAATCTCTTTTAACATACATAAGATTAGAGCACAAAGAGAATTTACTCCATTTTCATCATTTAGTTTCAATACTGAAGATAATTATATAGAAGAAGAGGAGGAAATGGATGAAGTTGAACAATAGATATCGACGGGGAAGAAAAATTATGTATTTAGGAAGGAGAACTTTTTGATGAGAAGGCCTTTGAAAGATTTAAGAATGATTTGGTGAAGGACAGAAAGTTGATCCCAAATAGAGGATTTAATATGAACAATGAACTGCAATACAGGCCTAGGATCCTAGATATCATTGAGGTCAGGAACTGGGGATTGTTTAATAGGGACTATAACCATTTAGACCTAGAGGATATTCTTAGTGACAGGGGATGTAATGTATTGGTTTGAGAGTTTTAAACAAACGCCTATGGAAGTGAAAGTAAGAGTGAGTCACAAGTTCGAGGAATGACAGTGGATTATTTTGCTGCAAGAATAAATTGGTATTTTGGTTTACCGAAATTTCACCAAAAAGAAAATGATGAGTACCCAAAGACTTAAAATGCAATCAAGATTGCCCTACTTTACCACATTATTATGGGATTAGAATATTTGGATGTTGGCAAAATTATCTATGAGTCTATTAGGAGTGCCATCACCACGAAGAGGAATGATGTACTACCTTACCCTTTGACGAATAATGTATTTTGTAGAGCGGATTAGGTGAACATGGCTGTGCTTGATATGGATGTCCCACCAGAGAAGACCATTACGGACGAAGTTATAGAGACATATTGAAGAGTAAATGGTTATGAAGATGCCGAGGATGAATGAGAGAAGGCTGAGATAGCAAGAAGAGAGATAGAGCAAAGAAGGAAAATCAGAGATGACACAAGGAGAATTTTGGAAGAGATGTCTGAAGCTAGACATGACCCGAATATAAAGCAGCCTGCTAGAGATTATGACGGACTATACATGGAAGAGTTGGAGTTGGCCTTCATGGATGCAAATCTGCGCAATCAAATAACGACTCTGAGAAACTAAGAACTGGTATTCGATAACCAAATGGTCTTAGCAAGGAGCATCCACAACATGGAGCGAACAATATCTAGTCGGCACAAACGTCAAGGAGGCGTAAAGGTTCTGTACCATCTTCATAGATGAGGCTATCACTTTGCAGTAATCTTAATTTTCCAATACTACCAGGTAAGGACTGCCACTGCAAGCTATAAGTCCCAAAGGATTGGTCTAATGGAGGACGATGACGATGTGACTTTTGGACAACGACATTGATTTCCATATTCTATTTATGTTCTTTATCTCTGAGTGATATTATGTGAGATCTTCTATGTAACTCTGATATTGGTGATATACTTTGTGATTCATGGTGGTACTTTGTATTTGTGATAGTGTTATATTAAGTATTTCGGTGTGAGACTTGATACATTTGATATATAATGGTGATGTTTATTCAACTTTGTATACACTCTTTCTGATGATAATTATCCACTGAGTTTATTCTTATAATGATTGTCCAATTTCTGATTATATATATTCCTTTGTACTTAATGTGGTATATTAATTTTGTCGAAAACTTGACTTCATTTTTAAACCTTGAGGATAAGGTTTGGAATGAGTTTGAGGGTATTTTAAGTAAAGTATGATTATGATGCAAAGAAAGCAAAGAAAGAAAAAAAAAGGTAGAAGATAAATCAAGAATAGATGCAAAGTTCAAAAAGACCCGATATTCAATAAGTTGACGAAATTCTTAAAATTTCTTTCGAATTCAAGTAAGTATGAATTCGTTTTACTTCATTTTTAGTTAGGAAAAGAATGATAATGAATATAATGAATAGATTTTTGAATGGAAATGATATTTTTATTACCCAAGTGAATTTTATGATAGAAGGAATCAATTTTTATGCCCTTTTTGATCAACTTTACCAATTAATGTATACATTAAATTGAATACCTTGTGTTAGTCATTATAATGGTTAGAAGATCAAAAGAATAATGCAAGATGAACAAGACAGATTTTTAGGAATCTGGTGATACAAAAGATATTGATTAAGTATTTTATAGTATAGATATAAAAAGTTATTATGCCACAATTGAAAGAATGAATGGGTTAAAAGGCGATGAATTTTTATATGTTAGAAAGAATGTTTTATTCAACTTTAGTGGATAGTGAAAAGTGTTAACAAGAGTTTATAAATATAAATATATAGTGTAACATCCCCTATCCTGAATAAGAGAATGCTCAGTCTGAAACCCTAATTAGGACCTGGTACATCAGCCAAACTTAACTAGAGCCAGCAACCTCTTCTCAATACCTAATAAGCATAATCTGTATATCTTGATAATCGAATAATAAATTTAAAACTTTTTCGATAAAACACTAGATATACAAAAAGCAGCATAAGTCTCGGTCGTAGTACAATATCCCTACACTATTTATTACAAAATAGTACTTCATTACAATATATAAAACAATAAGGAAATCAATTCACTGTAGAGAAGACTATAAACTCATAATCTTCTCTGTTCCTAAGTAGAAGGGCAAGTCAACAACCTGAAATGTTAATTAGGGAATGAACGCTCCAACTTGCTCATTTAGTGATGCTCGTAAAGGTATTATTTATCAACTACTATCAATAAGTTAATGAATAACAATATGAATCCAAAATATATTTATTCAGGCAATAAAATGATTTAACAATGCATAACGAAAAGCAAGTTTAAAGGTCAATTGCAACTGTACTCGTGACTTGTATTTTCATTTTCATTTTCGAGTTATACTCTCGCCTTACTTAAGAATACGACTGTAGAATCCAGTCGCTTTTCGACATAGGGTCCTACCAGTGGATTCAAATTTAATCGAGTTATCAACTATTAATATTTGAAGAACCGTACGCTCTCCTTACCCAAAGAATATGATCCACATGCTGGTCATCATGTGATTTGGTCGGTGTATTCAAGTGTAACTGAGATGCCAACCCTAAATGGATAGTGACCAACTAAGGTAAAACTCCGGCCTAATGAGGATGAAAAGGCAAAATATATTTACAGGGCTAACCTTTTCCATTTTATTAGGACAGAGGGCGAAATTTATTTTCAGGCTAACTTTTACATCCCTCAGTCTTGGTCTTCCTTATGGATACTTTCGAGAATTTTCACATTTAAAAACAAATACAGTCAAGTCACGGTACATTAATCTACTCCCGCCCATAATAATATATGAACTAAATATACTAATTATGTTGCATAGTTGATAAGAATAGGAATCCCACTTACCTGTGTCGAGCTTTCCTCACTTTTTACTAACTTACACAGCCCTTGAGATCCATACACCTTTCCTCGTCGACCAAGAACTTAAATTAAACCAATTGTCATTAATTTGGGTCCAATACTCATTAATTATAATTCATAAACTGGTCCAAATCGAATCTGAAACCAATCTACCACTTTTTAGGTCAATCCGATCATTTCATGTTTTTCGAGGTAAAAACTCCGATATGAAGTCTCGGAAGAATTCCAAATTTCCCATTTTTCATATAAATTCATTAATTTTTGTTTATTTGGTCAAAATATAATTTATTTGGATTTTTTCATATTTTTTTGAATTGTTTTTCCAATTTTCAGCCTTCTTCTATTTTATTTTTTGAATTGGGGCTTGACCTCTATCGTTAGGAGGTTAAACCCCATCTTCTTCCTCCCCTTGATATGTTTTTCATATCGTTCTTTTTTTCCTGATTGAACTGGGGTCCAACCCCACGACAACAAAAATCATAGCAACAACAACGACATCAAACAAAATCAACATCAACACAACAACCTCACCTCTATCAATCTGTTGTTGATCTCTCTCCCACTCGGGTTCAATCCCTCTCACTTTCAAATTTCGATTTCTCTCTGATTTGAAATCACGAGTGGGTGAGGCAGTTCTGTTGTTGTGTTTGGGATTAATATGAGACTTCCTCGAGATTCGTACGTACGAGTGTCACGGCCGATTAAATGGTTCAATCCTTTAATATAATGTTATAATCTTTCTCGATATGTGTTGCATATCTCGAAGTCGATCTTGTGGCTATTAGCAAAATAACAAAACCTTGATCACATCCCAACCGCCATACTTAGGGTCAAATATATTGATCTCCTCATTATACGTGTCGCGTGTCTCGAGGTAGATCTATAGTCTTTATTTTGCGATACATACTTATGTATGCATCAATTGATTGTCCTTGAGATGTGGTTGCATGCATCTCGAGACATCACAATGCCAACCACTCCAACATATCAACTCATTTACTTCCTCGATCCTTACGCTACGTGTACCTTGAAGCAAATCCAATATACAATTTAATTTGGTTTAAACTATAGGATTCATTTATTTATATAAATATATATTCATCTATGTATTTTCCCAGCTATAAATTCATCGCGCATGCCAACGATCACCCTCGGACGTGCACATTATTTTACATCCCACGCGTGTCACTAGGCGCCCACCAATTATTAATTATTTGTTTTTTAAAATATATATTTTTTGTATAAATAAATATATATAAGCCTATATTAACACGCCTATGACTTTGTCATGTGCGCCAACGAGTTCACTTGGGCGTGCATGCTATACCACAACTCGTGTGCGTCACCCTTGACCCGCACACGGTATTAGGCGTCCCATATTTTTTCAATTATTCAATTATAGGCCAATAAATTCAATTATTTCTATAATTAATAATACTAACCATACAAACACCAAACGTCATGCAAATCCATGCCACGCTAATCGAGACATGTCGAGTTTAACCACGAGCCTAGCTTGGGTTAGTTAAAAATCAAATTAACGCTAATCACCTGCTTAAAGTAACGAGTCGTTAGATATAGAGAGTCATTTAGATTCCATAGGAGATAGAGCATGAAATCTATTGTGGAAATTATTTGAGAATGTCCATAGAAAATGGAAAAGGGACACAAAATCAAAAGCAAAAATATATATAATTAGAAGAAATAATTAGAATGAAATAGAAAAATAAATAAGAGATGAAAAATATGGATGTTCTTAAACTCTTTAACTAAAAGATTTAACTCAAGTACTCGAAGCTAGAGTTTATTGAAGTATTTTTTTAATCTAACATGTTTTAAATGATATATTTAATGGTATCTTCGCAAAGTTCCTATTGATTTTGATTGTGGTACTTATAAAGTATCTTCTAATATTAACATTAATATAGTGGTTTTTGTATTTTGAGATTCTATACTAATCATCATAAGCTTGATGTTTGTCAATGGAGATTGAGAAAACTTATATTTTGTGCTAGTTTTGGTAATGACCTTTAAGTTCTAAGGAATGCTTTATTGGGTGGTTAAGTTATTATTAATGGTTGTTTTATTATGTCTAAATCATTTTATTCTATCATAAATTTCATTTACTTGAGTGTAATATGTTTTCATTTGGAAACCACTTCTATTAAAAAATTTCTATTATTTAAAGCTAAGATGAATTTTTTATAAAGAATGAAAAGAGAATATTATTGAGAGTTTTCCTTTGCTCGGGACAACAAAGTGCAGAGTTTAAGGATATTTAACAAGTTAATAATTAGACATATTTTATAGCGTAATTTAGATTGATTTTATATATAAATAATGACATTACACTAGGTATTCTCTCATTTTTGTGTTTTAAGGATTCAAAGAGGAAAATGAAGAAATGGAAGAAATAGAGGAAGAAGAACAAACAGTCATCTGGAGAAGAAGTCCAGCGATTTGCCAGCAATTTACATTTACACTAGGTATTGTCACCTAAATCGGCAGCAGGAAAGTCCAGCAAATCCTTAGCGAATTGAAGAATATACCAGAAATCGCCAACTGAATAGGTGGAGCACAGAAAGAAAAATCCAGTTATTAACTCGGTGATTTGTGTACAACCTAGGAATCGCTGAAAAATCGTTATGGTCAGTTATGAGTTTTTTTAGATTAATATGAAGAATTTGAATTTACCTAGAATATGTATACTTAAGGAGACTATAAGTACGGCCAGAGAGTTTCGAAATAACTCCTCCCTTTCGCTTTAACTCTATCTCAAAACCTATTTCTTTAGTTCTTATTTGTTTTACTTGATGTTTGAAGCTACATTGGAGCTTTGATTTATTTTAAGAGGTATTTATATATTTATTCATTATGTCTTTTAATTATATATTGCTATAGTTTATTTCCAACATGAGTGAGTAGTTTATCAATCTAAAGAAACCCTAGACATGCATATACTTTGGATTCACTACAAGAAAATGCACTTTTGTGGCAACAAAGCTGCCACAAATAACCTTTTGTTGCCCTAAATAACCTTTTAGTGCCAGCATTCTACCGCCACAAAAGATATCATTTTTATGGCATACTAGAAGCTTCAAAAAAAAACATATATTTATGACAATAATTAGCTGCCAAAAAATATATACTTGTTGCAGTTCTTAGCTGCCATAAATAACATACACTTGTGGCAGCTATATTTGTAACAACAATCAGCTGCCATTAAAAATAGATATGTGAAAACAATTTACTGCCACATAAAACAACACTGACCACTAACAACTAGAAGTTAACTATTTTGACTAAATTAAACTAGTCCATTACAAAAACACTTGACAAGAAACAAATGCATAACAAAAACAACAATTTTTGAGATTGAACAAAATTAAACTAGTTCAATGACAAATTACAATATTTCTACAATTAGAAAGCAATCATAAAATTGTTCAAATCATACAGATTAAGACTACAAACAATGAATAACATGTATTGGATGTGAGGGTCATGCCTTCCATGATTGTTTTCCTCAAGAATAAAATGCAAAAGATGAAAAAGAAAAAGTGAAATTTCCAAGATTAATTTCTTTCTTCTATATTCAATATGTTTAAATCAAAGAAAATCCTATAGACAAAAATATGAAAGGGAACAGGAAAGACAAAAGCATATTAGAAAGAAACAAAAAAACCAAGAATTACAACACAAGCATAAACACAATATACATTGATCCAAATATAAATTCTAGCATGAAAGACAATGCAAATAAGCAAGCCATAAGAGTCTAGAACTTTAAAAAGAATTTTTGTACTCAGAGAATTAGAATGAGTGAAAACTGGTCCAACTAAAAGAGGTAGGGAAGCTGTAGATGTTGGACTAGTCAAGAAGTGTTTTTTAGATAGACAAGCAGGCCCATATGTGTTAAAGAAACACAAACATTGATTGTGCTTCTCACCTAAAGAGATGTTGCAGAAGTGATTTCTAGTTTTTATTGAAGGTTTAACATAAATAAGAAGGATTCCTTTGGTTTCCTCTTAATCTTTCTTCTCAGAATCCTACGCTTTTCACCTAAAGAAATGTTGCAGAAGCTTCTAGGAAATAATTCTTATCTAGATCAATAAATGCTCAACCAGATCACATGTTCCAATAGATATAAACACTAAATTTAACATGGCTGGCAAAAATTAGTACCCAACAATGATGGATTTCAGAGACTAAAACTTATTTTTGAAGTCGATTATTTTGCGCGTTTTGAGGTGTACACACACATCTTAATTCATAGCCAAAGAGCTCTAACAATTGTGTAGCGAATACATATATCTGAAAGTATGTCAGCCTATCAAGAGGCAAAGTATAGTCATAGAAAAGGTGCTGACATTCAAATAGCTAAACAACAGAAAAGTATATAACTAAAAAAATTCAAGTTAAGAATTCAAATCTCATTCAAGCAATTGAACAGTAAAAATGCAACAACATGAGAACCAAGGTTCGAGACTTCAACTTCGCCTATGACTTCGCTCACTTAAAATTCAAAATTGATTCGAGGAAGTTAACTTCGACGATGGAAGTTTGACAAAAATTCGTCGGTGTACGGAAGTTTACGTAATCTCACTTTAAAGTTAGAAAACTCAAGTTTGTTCGTAGAGATGCTAGGAATATACTTAATCATACAACAATAATGCATAAATATGGTTTTATCAACTTCCATTGAAGTTTCGAAGTTTTTGTCGAATTTTAAGTCGAAGTTTGTTCAACTTCCACGAAACATAATAATTTTACTTCATGTTTTATGAACTTTCATCGATATTTTCGAAGTTCGGTCGAAATTAACCGAAGTTGAGTCGAAGTTTTGCAATTTTTCAACTACCCTTGAACTTCGCTTCGCTCACCTCAACATCGACAAACTTTGCCCGAACTTAGGCAAAGTTTGTCGATTTTTTAAACCATGATGAGAACAGATCTGAGCACCAACTCTACTAAGATGTAAACAGTGAAATAAAGTAGAAATATAGAACACCCATCATGAGTTAAAAACCACATGTTTAACTTAACAACTTAACACGCCAACACAAAATCACATGTAATACCTAAGTTAATGGATATCAGTTTCGTTTCTACAAATTTTCAGTCTCCACGTTTCCACTTTCTCTAATGTAGCAAATGGATATCAGTTTCATCTACCTTATAGTACTTCAACAACTAAATCAACATGCTACTTGAATATAGTAATTAAAAATAGTTCAGAGCTCAAAAGTTCAACACAAGGTGAAGGGATTGAGATTGTGTGCCGGTCATTTTTTAACCTATACCTAGTCATTGAATATAGTTGTGTTCATCTTCTCATAAGAATGAAGGCATGATTGTGTTCAAAATCAACAAGAATGATAAAAGAAAAGCAAAGAACAAACTAAAATATACATTACTTCCCCCAAGAGATTCTTCTTTATTATGCCAACTAAAATATTCAAGAATTGGAAGCTTCATTTATAGCCTACAATTCAACATCAAAATTTAACAAGAAAATAAATAAATGTCATATAATATTTATTATTTTGGGAGTTTTTCATGAAATAAGGTGGGATTAGTTTTTATTCATCAAATAGGGGGGTTACTTTAAAATTATAAAAGTAATGTATAACTCCTTTTCAAAAGGAGCTATTGATGATAAGGTGGCATGGTATCGTTGGCATAGTTGATGAGTTGAAAGGAACTTATATGAATAGCTCATTTTGAAAAGGAGTTATCTATACAAAATAGTAAAGTGTATGAATGTCTCCTTTCGAAAAGGTGCTATTTGTTCAACTCAAATATCGCACATTGAGGTGGAGAACCCTTGCAAACGACACGTGCGTATCGAGATAGACAACCCACGTCACTCGCGTATCTCGAGGTAGACAACCCATGTAAACTACACGCACGCATATCGACGTGGACAACCCATGCAAACGTCACGTATATAGGTTGAGGTTGATAATTCATGCAAACGCCACACACATATGTCGTGGTGGGCAACCCATGCAACCTCGTGCAATTCATGCAAACGTCATGGACGTATCTCAAGGGATGCAACTCATGCAACCTGCTGCAATCAATGCAAATGTCACGCACGTATCTCAAGGTGGACAACTCATATCACCTCGCCCAATCCATGTAAACCATGGAAAGGTTATGCACATATTTCGAGGTGGACAGCCTATGTAACCTCGTAAAATCCAAGTAAATAATGGAAACGACTCGCACGTGTCTCGAGGTGGTAGAGCTAATGCAAACGTCACACACATATCTCGTGGTTGACAACACATGGAAACGTCATGCACGTATGTCGAGGTGGGCGAGCCATGCAACCTCGTGCAAACCATTCAAACGTCACACACATATCTCGAGGTGCGGACAACTCATGCAACCTCGTGCAATCCATGCAAACTATGCGAAAGTGAAGCACGTATTTCGAGATAGACAACCCATGCAACCTGGTGCAGTCCATGCAAACCATCCAAACGTCATGCACCTAGCTCGATGTGGACAACTAATACAAACGATAGACACATACCTCAATATGGACAATCAATGCAAATTTCATGCATGTATCTCAAGGGGACAACTCATGCATATCGACTACAGACCATGCACTCCATGTAAACGTCAAGCACGTATCTCGAGGCGGATAAACCGTGCATCCCATAGTAACCATGCAACTCATCCTTTAAAGTTTTGTTTTACTTTTATCTCCTGATGATAAGAAGAGATACGAAGATTAAAATAATTATAGGTCAAAACCACGTTATTTCTTTATCTAGAATTTAAAATTAAAACAATAATGATCTCTTGAAAAATAAGTACATTCCATGAAAAAGTTGTATACAGCAACTTCATTCACCTAAGATATTAACTGAAAAAAAAAACACCACGACATCAAAAAAACTCATCATACGGGTCCATTACGACGGTTACCTTGACGTTGTTGCTCCGTTATGCAAATCGGACGTACTATATGTCTAGTTGGACATTGTGTTTGTATATCCGGTTGAGGTTGTTGAGGTTGCTAATCTTGCATTGAATGTCGTTGAGTCGATTGATGTTCTTCCTCTGGTTCACTCGACTCACCTCTAGTACTAATGCTTTAAAAATAAGAGGTTGAACCATTCCAAAATACTGGCTTCCTTTATGTGGTTGGCAGAAAGGAACATGAGGCGACGACATGCTTAACTGATTCATGAATGAGCAATCTCAACTATTTGACATATTGTAATTATAACATGGTGGAGTATATGGACTCAGCATGTATTGAGGCACTGAAGGACACATTTGATGTTTAGGAATTCCATGGTCCACATATGAAGACAACGGCCCGAGTGCATAAGGATTAAAATGGTAAGGAGGAAGATTCATTATCGGCAGCCTAGGTACAAACATTTGAAGTTTTGGTTGCATTGGGGACGATGTAGGAATGTACCCATGAGAAGAATGACGTGGTGGGGATGAGCATTGGCTACTCTCACCAACGGTCTCTGTTTTTCTCGCTCTCGAACGAGATGAATGTAGTGGAAGTGAACATTTGCTACTCTACGCAGCAATCTCAGTCTGACGAGATGGACGTGGTGGACGAGGACGTCTGGTGCTTTCCCCCACAGTCTATGTTCGTGTTGTTCTTCTTCTCACCTCTATATTTGATTCGCCCTGATCCTCTTCTTCATCTTTCTTTTCATTTTCCTCATTTATGTCTTGCTCGACATCAATTCCATCATTCCATAGAGTAGACATTTGTCTTTCATCTTCATTTAAAATTTTAATGTCTTCATCAAGCGCAACAAGACCTTGCTCGTACCCATACTCAATAAACACTCGCTTCGGTCGATGCACCAAGTTACACTTATATAAAAAACATGAGTTTAATACAGGCAATTTAAGATATTACTTGTTCGAAAAAAAAAATAATAGTTTCAAGTTTATCGAATAGTCACGTAAAGCCACGTCGTGTCCAACGAATCTTCTAGTGACTGATCGATACCACGTCATGTAGTCTTGTTAATCGTGTTATTCTTCTTGTGCCGCTGTGACTATGATTTCACCACGATTTTTCAACATATATATAAAGGTTGCGTGAAAAGCTACCCGATTTTCTTAATTGCGTCCACGGAGAGACGTACGTCCTCGTCTGTTTCATTATTGTCGTCGTCGTTAACTTCATCATCATTAGAGGCATTAATGTCATCATGTAAGGGACTAACAAATCCATTTTTGGCGACATTACCTCGTGGTGATTGCATATGCAGTTTTTCCATCATCAATCTAACGTCTGACGTGCCGACATCTTCATCACGGACTTGCGAATTAATCGTAGGATTTCGAAACGAGTCGATTGACTCAAATGTTAAATAGATATCTACCGTTACAATTAATGGTAAATTGGCCATTGTCGCCTACATCAAGTCGAAGCGCATCATGCAGCAACACAAGGATGAAATATTGAGAACCTCCGGGGAGGATTATCACGTGGCGATAAGTTATCCTAACCAGAGTCTCCATGGAGAAGATATTGAACGTGTTACACACGTGATCCATCAATTGTTGTCTACTCGTCCCAAACTTAACCATCAACACTGCTGATAGGGGTGCGTTGTACGCGATGCCATTTAAAGCGTTTACAATTTTACCGTGCGCATAAATAGAAATGGGATGTTCCTATGTTCCATGACCTACATAATTTATAGGACATTGATGTAAAAAGATTACATATATATCAAGCAGAAAAGTTCATTATACACTGAATGTAAAGCGTAATCGAACTTTCTGATGTAGAAGATTGCCTTAACAGTGCAACTACAGAGCATACTCATTCGTTTGCATAAACTACAAATTAATAATTCATATTTACATCTCAAACAATGAAAGCTACTAAACTAATTAAAAAGGAGCATGTATTTCATCAAAGCAAGATCATACTGATTTTTTGTTATTTTTTTCAAATATCAAGCGAAAAAATTTATCAATAGTAGCTTTATTACATAGGATACTCATTCGTCTCCTTGAAGTACACCTCTTTTTTTGTTAGTTTATGTTTTATATTTTTAATTGTAACATGATATGTATATATACACACATAGATAGGACACGACATAGTAAAAAAATGTTTTTCAAGCACATAAACGTTTTTAGCACAAAAAAAATTCAAACAGTGTTCAAGTACACATACCATGCAATACCAACTCAACCATTTTTTTCAAATAAAGCTATATATGTAACTACATAACATGAAATTAATAACAAAACCAAATAAAAAATCATAGAAAACATAATTTTCGTACTTACTATTGTCCTCCAATTTTGATCTTCAGTTTAATATTCCTGCAATAAAAAAATATTAGTTCTTTTATTTAAATGTAAATTAATAACTAATAAAAAAATTCTTTAACAAAGACATATCCTGACCTAACACAACCTGCGGCAACAATCAATGACTAAGCTCTGTCTAGCCACCCTCTTTCAACCGTTTGTTGTCTTGATGTTGTCCTGCAAAAAAAATTAAAATTTATGTTCGGATTGTGTATAGTGAGGGACACATGGGAACACATGCGACTATTTATTTTTAACAACAAAAAAATGTGTAATATCTTTAAAAAGAATTTTGCCACTCCAGAAAATAAATAAATGCAAACCTTGCAACCAAAATATTCATAAGCTACCAAAATAGTTTTTTCGATCAATAATTCATCAATATAACAATTCTTTCAAATAAAATCCAAAACTAAGACTCCGAACATGATCTAAACTAAACTCAACAAAATTTGTATGAAAAAAGTATAACAAAAAAAATGTTTAACAAAAAAATAAATCATAATCTAACATTTCAAACAAAATCCTAAACTAAACTAAACAAAATTCTAAACTAAACAAAATTCATATGAAAAAAGTTTAAGAAAATAAAGTTTAATACACAGTTTACCAAAAAACTACATCCTAAACTAACACTTCAAACAAAATCATACACTAAAAGTTAACTAACAATTCATTTAAATCACTTGCCTTTTCTTGCCTTCCTCACTCACCCTCTCACGATCTCCTTCTCCTTCAAGCCATAAGCACAAATAGGGAGATTCTCACTTTCTCATTCCCCATCAGTCCAACAATCACAAAATTATATTAATGTTTCTTCTACTGCCATTGCCAACAACAACAACTACTTGTTCTTCTTTGATGGAAACAAGAAACAACAAAAAAGTGCAAGTGAGTAAAATCATAGAGATTTAAATGGGGGAGTACTTACAGAAATACAACTTCTTTGACATTGTCACCTCGATCTCTCTCCCTCTCTCAATCAACAGCCCACCTTCTCTCAATCTCCTTCCCTTCTCCAAATCAACACACTCTCAACCGGATCTCTCTCTGTCCAAATCAAATAACACTCCTTCAATCTCCTTCAACAACCTCAACAGTTGTGACCTCCTTCTCCTTCTCCTCCTTCAACAGCTGTGACCTCCTTCAACAGCCCACCTTCTCTCAATCTCCTTCACTTCTCCAAATCGAACCACTCTCACCCGGTCTCTCTCTCTCTCCAAATCAAATAACACTCATTCTTCTTCAATAGCCTCAACAGCCGTGAACTCCACCTTCAATAGCCTCACTCTCACCCTTTGCATATCCAATCTATATTCATCACTTACATCATTAAATAGGGAACTAACCCTCACCCAACTCATTCAAACCCGTGACCTACCCCTACTCCCAGTACCTATAATGTGTTTTGTGTCGTGACCTCCTTCCTAGCCTTTCTACAAAATGCGAGAGAATATATTCTCTGCGTTCTATGCCAAGAAGAAGATGATTGGGTTACACAAATGGCGCCTTCTCTGAAGGCGTTATCTGTGTTTCCCTACTAACGTGGATCCACGTGGATGCCCACGTAATTATATTTGCCGAGAAGAAGATGGGTTACACAAATAGCGCCTTTGGAGAAGGCGCTATCTGTGTTTCCCTGCCAAGGTGGATGCCCACGTGGACCACTTTAAGTGATTAACACGAACAGCGCATTCGGAGAATGCGCTGTTCGTGTTAATTTTTTCAAGAAATCCACGTGGATATCCACGTGGATTGATTTATCCTAATTACACGAATAGCGCATTCTAAGAATGCGTTATTCTTGTTATGTGACATAAACATTGATAACGCCTTTTGAGAAAGCGCTATTTATGGGTCCACGTGGCTTGAAAAATTGTCTCCCATTGATAGCGCATTTTAAAAATGCGATATACATTACTTAACGAATTAAAAGAAATCTACACTTATTTTACTTATTTAAACTATTCTTTGTAGTGCTTTTTAAATTTTTCATTATTTTGACCTATACCAGCTCTTTCGGTGAAAAATGATACATGCATTTCACCAAAAATTCAACTATGCTATTTATTTGCATCTACAAACATATTCAAAGATCAAAATTGATATTGACAATACTAGAAAAAAAAAACTTAATATATATAATTACCATCAATATATCAACAAATCTACCTGTTGAGAGTCTACTTTCATATTTGTTGTCATTACTTCATTTCGCAATGCGTGAATTGTGACATTAGCAGGCACATTCGAAGTACTATTAAAAACGTCTCTATATAATGGACCCAAGCCATATGTTCTAACATGGCCATGTCCCTCTTCACCCATAACCTTTTTAAAAATCTTCTCTCTAAGCTCTGGTATTTGCTCTATTTCAAAAACCTCCGCAAGTTTACCGTTCATTTTAGACTAAAAAACAAATATAAGATATAAGTACTATAAAAACACGAACATGGTTAACAAGTTCACCGTTTTGTATACAAGATATAAGATTCAAATACTACAAATATAAGAGAAATAAATAGTACAAATATAAGATATAAGACATCTTTATACTTACAATTTTATCTTCGGTAGCTAGGTCTAATTGGATACCGAGCTAAACTGCAGGTGTTTTTAAAAACACGGACACGCGGTCAATAAGTTCTCCATTTTGTTAGAATATAGTTTACTATGTTTGGGTCGGTCTATCCTCGTTGGTAGTATATTTTCAAAATAGAAGTTAAGTTGATCAGGTAAATGCTGCAATGCAGATGGAAGCATGAATCAGCAAGATATCCGAGTGTAGATATAACTTAAAGATATATTACAATGCAAATTTTAGTGAAGATTATAGTGTCAAAGTTAAAGTCGAAGATAAAGACATAACTTAAGTTGAAACAAGAATAGAACATGAGTTGGATATTATAACAAAGCAACTGCCAGTATTAGTCTACAACACTGAAAAAGTGTGATACTGCAAGGAGAGAACTTCAAGATGGATTACAACAACAAATCTGAGATAAAGGTGTATAAAGGACTAAAGAACATTATGGAGATGATGAGTCAAGATTCTCGAAAGAATAGAAGACTTAGTTGTTGAATATTAGATGATTCCAACAAAAGTTATAAATGGAGACTGAGAAAGTTTTCCGTATTGTATTGTATTTAGGACTGAAGTCCTAGATAAAATAGATAGACTGAGTTTATAAATACTCAAGGTCATCATTATGTGGATTATCTTTCATTAGTTAAGTTTTATGAGAACAAGAGATCATTATAGTGGTTGTTCACATTATCAATTTGTTTAATTGATTGTTTAGGCTGAGCCTACGCAGAGGAAGTCATTCAAGTCCTATTGCAATATCAACTCATGTTTAGTATTGATGTGTGCTTGTTAGTTTTTCACTGATTCATTAATCTCCTCAGTTCCTCTCGTTTCAAAAACTTTAACAGTTTTTTCAGCTCGTTAATAGATGTATCAGTTTTAATTTGGTGTTGGAAAATTTACGTAAAGTTTTGGTAACTTAGGGTCATAAAGTTGTATAATATTTGTTTTAAATTTAGTTGCTTAGGTTGAATAGTTTATTGAGGTTGTTGCATTGGTGTAGGTTGTGTTGGTGCTTCTAGTCTTTATCTTGTAAAATTTTAATTTTGTCAACTATAGCTAAGGTTTGAATTTTGTTTTCCATTATGATAATTGTTGTTATTATATTAGTTTCTAAGAGGACAGAATATCGGTTCATAATCGCGTTGACTTCTTCATTGTTTTCTTCTTGTAAAGTAGGACACGCATCCGTAGGATGTGGAACTTCATTTCAAAATCCACATGGTTTGATTTGATTTGATTTATCTTTCAATAGTAGCTTAACCATGATAGATAAGTCTTCAACTTTTTTGTCAAATTTATTACTTGATCTATAATTAACCTCGTAAACTTTCTTTCTTGATGTATCGATCTTTTTACCATATTCTTTAGATTGTTTAGTCATCTTGTTAATAGCTTCTTTTGCTAGAGTTGGTGTAAAATCGAATAATGATCCACCCTATATGGTATCTAATAGATTTTGTTCAAAATGATTTAGTCCTTCATAGAAGTATTCTAATAAAGCTCTTTAAGTGCATCCATGTTGTGGAAAAGATGTGATTATTTTTTGAAATCTATCCAAAACTTCATTAAAGTTTCAGCATCTTTCATCGTCACGACTGTGATTTGTCTTCTATAAGTACGAATTTTTGCTGCAGGCATATACTGATCTAAGAAAACTTCTAGCACTTGAGCCCATGTTGTTATTGAATCTTGAGGAAGATAAAGCAACCAATTTTGTACTTAATCTTTCAATATAAAGGAAAAACTTTAAGTTTTACTTGTTCTAACATGCAGTCTTTAGGTTTCATCCCACAGACTTTGTGTTGATACTCCCTTATTAGTTTTTGTGGGTCTTCATTGTCCTTACTATAGAAGATAGGTAGAGCACTAATGAATTAATATGTAAGTTCAAACTTGGGAAATCCCTTAGGACAGGCAATACACATTGGTTCGTAAGTAGTGATATTTTGATTAGCTTGCCTAAAAGTAAGTTATCTATTGTCATTATTATTGTTAAGATTAAAGTTATTATTGGCTTCCATTATTGCAGGTTGGTGTTCTCTACGTTGTCTTTATCTTAAATTACGATTAAAAGTCCAATATACCTAAGGATCAAACATATATAAAGATCTTGTGGAATTAGAACGACGAAGTGGATAGACCATACAATGACTAAAACCCCTAAGAAATTATGTTTGAATCCTCGGCAACGGCACCAAAAATTGACACGTGTCGAACGTGTACAATAGTTTTCCCTTTATATTATACTTTAAATATTTTTGTAGTAGTGATAAGTTGGAATCGTCTCCACGGGATTTATCAAACTTCTCTAGGAAAAAAGTCTTTTAAAGGTTTTATTATTTTTTGTTTTAATTCACTTAATAACAGTAATTAAACTAACTAATAATTTATTATAATGAAATAATACTTAACTTACTATATTAACTTAACGAAAACAATTCAAATTCACTATGAATCAAATAGATTCAATTCAATAATAAATAAATATTTAAACAAACATCCAGAACAATGAAACATAAACCCATATTGCATTCCAAACATGTAATTTCTACTATATAGTTATGAGCATATATACTTTAAAAAGTATCATAGATCATTAAACTCTAATCATAAGTAAGTAAATAGCATTTAGTTAGCCATTTGTTCTCCTTATACGGGTTGAAATGTCATGTTCTAATTTTATTGAGCTATGAATACACAAAGACATTAACTTCACGGAATAAAACCGCATTAAACTTTATGAGAACTTCGAACTACTAAATCTAACATCTTCGGAAAGCAACTTTAACATCAGATTTAGATCTTAAATTTACATTGGACATCTAAACAATGTTTGCTTTTCAAACAATCCTAGTTACTACTTCAAATATATAATGAAACTAAATATCACAATACACATTCTAGACTATGCATGCAATACAAAGATTGTGATTAAAATATATGGATAATAACCTATTTAATCAGTGAATTAAAGAATACAATTTGTTTATATTATTTAGCACATAATCTTCTCATCATAGCTACATAGCAAAACGGGTCTAGTTCACATTCGGACTTTGTTTAGATCAAAAAAAATACTCACTCATAATCATAAATAACATTGCGATAATATAAATAAAAGATAGATAAACACCTCTGGAATAAATACTTCAAATCTTTAAATATTCTCCAAAAGTAAAGAACAATAAAGCAAATAATTAAAACGACAAAGAATGGCACCTAGAGTAATGGAATATTGATCTAAGTACTCAAGGGCAACTAATTTTGTCACACTGGACTTATATTCATAGTATTCTAAGTAGTAAACATCCCAAACTAACTAAAACAACTCTTAGTTATCTTAAATTCTCGAAATTGACTCCTGTGATTCACAGCAATTTGTGTATGAGAGGAATCGCTGAAAAAATCCATAATTTAAAGCTCACTGGTTTCACCAATTTGGCTAGAGATTCTAAGTGTCTTGTGAATCGATGGGAATCGCTAGTGCAATTTTCTAGTTCTTCCTTGCTTCCTTCGTGATGATTCTTTGCATACTCTTTCCACTTGATTAATTCCCTCGTAATCTTCCCTTTTTTTATCATATCTTCATATTCTCCATTGATGAGTCTTTATTTATACACTTTTATATAAGGAGTTTATCATGAAAATAGGATTTAAACCTTTCTTTTTTATGGTCTTAAACACTTACTTTTAAGTTTTATAGGTCATTTGAAGGAATATAAGTGTTTTGAACAATTTTAGGGGCAAAGTCAACCTTGATTCAAAAATTCAGTTGAAGAAGTGTAGGAAAATACACATAGGGCACCAAAAATGTACACACAGCGCCAGATTTTGTACTAACGACGTCATCCATGGTGATATATCTTAATTTTACCAACTTGCTCTACCGAATTCTTATTTTCTTCCCACGCCTTCCCTGAAGTCGTCCCTTAATAACCACGACATCAATAACATCACCAGACTAGCAAAATAGGAAATTTGAGACTTTTTAGAAGGTTCCTATTCCACAGAGTCGCTATTCTTGTATGCAAGCACACCTATATAATGGAGGCACCTTAATGGACGAAAACACATTGTAATTCAAAGTGATTTAGGAGTAGTGCAAGGTATAGTAGCCATGTCCGACTAGATTTTTAATACCTAGGTCGGGGATGAAACTCTCTAGCCAGTAGTAGGTTTGTTTTCTATGTCTTGTTGAGATTTTCTAAATTATAGTTTAGAGTTTGTATATTCATTGCAAATATCTAAGTGCAAACCCATTTACCTGCTATCAATCAGGTTGAGTTCATGATACCAACCGAGTTGAGAAGTGGCAATCACTTAGAGCAGGAAACCTTACACACTTGTTGTTCTAAGTGAGTAACATCGAAAACTAGGTTAAATCTCGAGAGCGGTTGCCCATGGTTATCTAGGGGTAGGTGTTCCCATAGAGTTGTTAATGCTGCTCATGTGATAAATCTTAAGAGCGGTTGCCCAGGGTTGCATAGTGGAGTAAGACAAGAATTTAGAAAGCGGTTGCCCTATCTATCAAGAATAAGGGAAATAAGGCGTTGGTGACCCCAACACTTATAGCCTATCTAGGGAAATTGTGTTAAAACCCATATTTCAAAGTTGATGATACAAGACATGGAAACTACATAGGGCTAGATTGTGGATTGCTAGACATAGGTATGCTTTACTATTTCTAAGTTTCAATTATTTACTTTCTTGTTTAGTAGACCTTTAAAATAAAACTCTTTCAAAAACCTCCAAGATTTACTTTTTTGTTTGTTGAATTCAATTTGATTGAATCTTATGGATTCGACCCCGCATTACCATTACTACACCCAAGTGGATTGGTAACCTTTTTAAGAGTTATATTTGACACGCTCGATATGTGATCATCCATTTATTACTTAAAATAACAAAAAACAAGAGAAAAACCCATGTAATATAGTTTTTTACATCTAAAATTTTCCTCAAATGAACTATTAAACATGTCTAATTATTGACTTGTCATGCATTTGTCATAACACGTAGGGAGTTCATGAAATACGACATTATGAGATTCAATGACACTATGTTGGATGGAGTAGCTGAGACCTAGATACTTTAGATGGAGCAATGCTTTGATGCTTTTGATGTGGAGGACCGGTTTAAGGTCAAACTAGTCATATTTTTGTTGATTGAATCTGCTCGTAATTGACAAAACCCACTAGAGGTTGGCCAGGGAAACTTTCAAATAAGATTCCAGTTTTCCCCAACCTACAATGGCTGATGACACTCACCTTGTTGGCGGTGATCACTAGATTACTATTGGGTGCATCAAGGAAGATCTCCCAAATCTTCTTACTCAGCATTCCCTCTTTCCACTAAACGACGAAGCTTTGGTGCTTAAGTTTGGCTTTATTCACCTTTTGCCCACCTTCCATGGCATGGAGAATGATGACCCAATGACATTCTTAAAGGAGTTTCATATAAGTTGCCAGTTTATGAAATCTCCTCGAGCATATGAGAATGCGGTAAAGCTTAGGGCTTTCTTATTCTGCTTAAAGGATAAGGCCAAAAAATGGCTCTTTTATCTTTGCCCTAGCTGCATTAACTCAAAGCATGACATGATAGATGACTTTCTCAGTGAATATTTCCTTAGGATAAGGTAGCCCTACTCATCTCCAACATATGCAGTATTAAGATGAAGACCGGTGATTCTTTTAGTGATTATTGGGACCGCTATAAGCGCCTAATTTTCAATTGCCCACAACATAGCCAATCCGATACGGCCATTGTCCGGTTCTTCAATGTTGGCTTGTCCTATCTAGAGAGGCGTATTATTGATACTTCTTATGGTGGTCACATTCGTGACAAAACCCCTACATAGATAAAGCAACTTTATGAGGACATAGCGTTAGAATCCCAATTATATGGGGATATTGGCGTTGAGGCAGGCCGAAGTCGTTAGTTGGAGCTACTACTAGCTCCACTGACAAGAGAATTGATCAATCGAATTCTCTAATGAAACATCTCCTAAGCAATGACCAAGAACATGCTAAAGATTGTGGATTCTACTCAGCTACAAGCCATATAACTGATGAATGTCCTACTACGTTTGAGGACCATCAAATGGTCAATGTTATAGGTAACCAGTTCTAAAGGCAAACCCGAGCACCCTTCAAAAACATTTACAATTAAGCAACGACGAGGAACAACCCTAACTTCTGCTATGGGCCTCCAAATCAAAACTATTCATTCTTTGTCCCCTAAGGACAATTGTTCCCTGAACTAGTGTCCAATCATTACTCCGTAGAGGACATGAATAAATCTCTAGCTGCTCAACATAGCAAGTTTTATAAAGATGTCGCCATGTTCTAGGTGAACACTAAGAAAGCTCTTAATGATACAAGCACCGCGGTCTATAACCTAGAAGTCCAGATAAGCCAAATTGCACAGTGGTTGGGTCGATTTAAGGAGAGGGAAGTTACCTTCTCAACCCTACCCCAATCTGAATATGGGTATTAACCCATTAGGCGTGCAAGTGAATGCTATTGTTCATAATAACGTTGCCTTAGAATATGAGATTTATGAAACCATCTCCCTAGAAAATACCAAATTTGGAGGTGATCCACCTAAACCCCTGGGATGTCCCATAAACGTTTATTTTAAATGTGATGATTCAGGGGTAATAAGTATCCATTGCACTATAAGTGGACTCTATCTAGAGAACGAAAGTGCTATTACATTAAGAGGTGTTGAGGAAGACCAGTATTGGTCTAAATCGGATGATGAAGTTGAGATTTCTTCATTAGAGCGGGAAGTTATTACCATAGAAATTCTTGAAGAAGAAGCTATGAAGAAAATCAAAGTAACTTTGGAAAGGTCAGAGGAGCTAGAAGAGGAGAGCAAGGAAGATCAACCTTTCGTGCTGGTAAAACCACCCATTCTACCATGAATACTAGTTAATTTTGAAATGGGGTTGGAAGAGAAAGAGAATTCAGAAATCTTATGTGCCGATGGCACTTTTGTATTAGATGGTCACGATAAAATAAAATATTTTCTAATAGTGGACCCAAATGAGCCCGAAACTATAAGAAGAGTTATGCATGTCGTATTACCTATGACAATAGGGAAGTCGTTTGTTCGTAACTTATCCAAATTAATAGGTGTCATGTGACCTGTCATGATGGTCATGATAAAACAAATTTTTTTCTAATGGAGGATCCATATGAGCCTGAAACCATAAGAAGAGTAATTCATATCACATTATCAAAGACAGTAGGGAAGTCGTTTGTTCGTGACCTTTCCAAATTAGTGGGTGTCATGGGATCGGTCATGCCAATTCGGGCCATTGACTTTAAACAACAATGCATCTAGGAGGCAGCCTAGAGGTAAAATTGTTTTTAGGAATTAATTTATGTTTTTAATTCAATTTTTATATCGTCTTGTTTTTGTCTAGTCATGAATCAAACTTGCATCAATCTCTTAATATTATATGTCGATCTATTTGCACCATTCTTCTTTGTTTTGGTATGCCGATGCTAAATTTTGAACCTTAAAGAATAAGATTTTGGTGATGTTTAGGTAAGTGGAGCAATGGGCGGAAATTTTGGTTGAAGACTCAGAGGTATGATCTTAATAAGTTTTCAAATTTTTGCAACTTTAGTGGATTCATGGTGGTATGTTTTCCTTTTCTTTCCATTTCTTATCTTCCATCTCATCCATTCCATTTAGAAATTAATACAATTAGCATCCATGCATTAGTAATTTAGTAGTTCAGTATTTAGTAGAGTCATACCTATGATTAAAACTTTGCTTTCGATTAAGGATGAGTAAGAACTTGGTCAAATTATTTACCTTCAGACTCAAAAAAATAGAAGAGCTTTTTCCACCTTCCTGACAACATAAATAAAGATTTGGAGTAGGAATGAATCATGTCTTGAAACGAAAGCTGGTAGGTGTTTAAATCATTATTGTGGGAAAGTTGACTAGGATTCTTAAAACTAGGACAAAACAACTTGGAACTTGGTTGTCAATGATTTGACACTTTTAAAAGGAATTAGTAGGCATGTTTGTCTTAACTTCCTAAAGACTTTAATGAAACTTGTATTGAGAAACAACCTTAATCATAGTAAATGGAGAAGTGCTTACAAAAGTTTTCAAAAAATAAAAAATAGAGAGTCTTATAGGTTTTGCAGGAAATGGAGCAGGGTACTTACTGGTTGAAAAAATAATGAAAATCGGTATCCGTAGGAAATTAAGCAAGGACCGTACAAAATATTAATAAGAGGGAGAATAAGTGAGGTGAAATGTGTAGAAAAGAAAGGTGGAAGTCTTTATGAAAACTCCTGCGAAAAAGATTTAGCTCGAGTGCTTGAAAGCTAGATTGAGGGAGTTTTTCCAATGTTGGGTTTCATAATATTCTATCTTTCAAAACCTGCCATATGGACTCTTTTAAGTGCAAAAGTTTAGAAGTGGTGATTAAAATTATGTTTGAAGAATCCACTCGAATTCATAAAATTTGGAGATCACTTGAACCTACTACTTTAAGGAAAAGACCCAGAAATCTTATGAGTAGTTAATGGAAATGGTTTTGAATTAATTTGAATCTTGAAATGTTGTTGTCTTAGGAGGTAACCAAGTTTGAGTATTCAAACAAGCAGTCCAAGATTTCAAGCCTCTTGTTAATTAGATTGACCAAAGTTTAGTTGAAAGAACTCCATTGTTTTGTGAAATGGGTAAAAAGTCTTAATAGTACGATCACTCAATTTAGAAATGTGTTTTTAATCATTTTAGTCAAGAATCCTTTTGCCTAGGATGTGCAAAGTTCTAAGTTTGTAGGTATTTGATGAGTCTATATTTATGCACTTTTATATAGGAAATTTATCATGGAAATATAATCTAATCCTTTCTTTTATGGTCTTAAACACTTACTTTTGATTTTTATTAATCATTTGAAGAAATATGATTGTTTCAAAAAATTTCGGTGGCAAATTCAAGCTTAAATGAAAAAGTCAATTGGAGAAGTGCAGGAAAATACACATTGGGCACCAGAAATACACACTCAATGACAAATTTTGTATTGAAGGTGTCACTTATGAAGCCAGATCTAAATTTTCCTAGCTTGCTCCACTGAGTTGCTATTTCAAGCTGTCCCTGAAATCGTCCCTTAATAAACACAACATCAATGATGGCGTCTGTCTCGCAGAATATAAGTTTTAAGACTTTTTAGAAGGTTCTTATCCCCTAGAGTTGTTATTCTTGTACCCAAGCACACCTATATAAAGGAGGCACCTCGATGGATGAAAACACATTGTAATTTAGAGTGATTTAGGACTAGAGCAAGTTAGAGTAGCCATGTTCAACTAGGTTCTTTAATACCTAGGTCGAGGATGAAGCTCTTTAGCTAGTAGTAGGTTTGTTTTCTATGTCTTGTTGAGATTTTCTAATATAATGTTGTTTTGATTTAGTTTCTTATCTTTATTTTGTTTTTTTAACAATGTCTCAATGGTAGTTTAAAGTGTTCATATTCATTGCAAATATCTAAGCGTAAACCCATTGACCTACTATTAATAAGGTTAAGTTCATGATACCAACCGGGTTGAGAAGTGGCAATCACTTAGAGCAAGAAACCTTACACACATGTTGTTCTAGGTGTGTAACATCGAGAACTAGGTTAAATCTCAAGAGCGGTTGCCCATGGTTATCTAGGGGTAGGTGTTCCCACTGAGCTCTTAATGTTGCTCACGTGCTAAATCTTGAGAGCAGTTGCCCAAGGTTGTACATTGCAGTAAGATAAGTATTTAGGAAGCGATTGCCCTATTTATCAAGAATAGGGGAACTAGGGTGTTGGTGACCCCAACACCTATAGCTTATCTAGGAAAATTGTTTTCAAACCCATCTTTCAAAGTTGATGATACAAGACATGGAAACAACATAGGGCTAGATTGTGGATTGCTAGACTTAGGTATGCTTTACTATTTCTGACTTTCAATTATTTACTTTCTTATTTAGTAGACATTTAGGATAAAACTCTTTCAAAAACCTCCCAGATTTACTTTTTTGTTTGTTGAATTTAGTTTGACTTGAATCATATAGATTCGACCCCATATTTACCATTACTACACCCAAGTGGGATTGGTAACCTTTTTATGGGTTATATTTATGACATCTGAGAATTTTATAAAATTAATTATCGGCTAATTAAGTATTTTTGAACTTAATTTGGGATTTAGTTATCCGAGGTGGGACCCACGTGTTACAGGTCAGAGATTATAAATTTTAATATTATTTTTGTGTGTTGTGTTCCTATTTGATGTATTATACACTATTTTGATTCGAAATATGGTCAAGTGGAGTATATACACAGTGTCCGTGAGTTTCGGAGAACGCTGGAGAATTTTCTTCAATTTTGGTAATTTCGGGGTTTTGTCTCGAGATATGTGTCGAGACGGGTGTTAAGGTAATTAAAATATCGACCCAAAATTTATTTTTGAATTTCGCGACAAATAATTAAATTTAAGTTACAAATTGAAATTTGTACGTTGAAACTAATTTAACGAGTCAACGTAGGCTCCATACCTCGATTTTCATGCGAGATAGGTTGTCCGAGAATTTTGGAGCTTTTTGATAAATTCTCCAACTTTTGGTGAAATTGGGGTATTTTTCGGAGATTTATTTGGACGTAAATTGAAAAGACAATCACAAAATTAAATAAAATAATAAATAAATTGGTGGGCGCCTAGTGATACGCGGGGTCGAGGGTGACATGCCTAGGATGTACAACAGTGAACATGCCCGAGTTTGGTCATTGGTGCGCATGGCGAATTTATAGCCACGAATATATACAGATCCTATAGTTTAATTGAAAAATCAAAGTTTACTTCGGATTAGCCTCGAGATACGTGTAGTGTGATCCTCGAGGAAGTAAATAATGGACAATTTTACGGCTGTTTGTGAGGTGTATACACGTCTTGGTTTGCATGTAAGTCAAGATCAGAGGTATTGTGAAATGAGATGAAGTTGCGCGAGATCTTCTTTCGAGTTTCATATCGATTAACAGTGGTTGAGGTTAAGGTCCAAACTGGTGCAAGTTTGGTTAAGTATGGCGAGAGGATTGGTCCATAAGTGTTTCGTATGTTATGGACAAAGTTAATATTTTTTAGGTTTTGCTGTGACTAAACTAGTGTTATGGACATTTCATGAAGATAGACTGTTTTATCGAGAGTTTGGTTCAATTTGGTGAAAAATCTGATCGAAAACGAGTGTCGGAAGTCAAAACACGTCAAAATAGGGATTCGTGGAATTAATAAATAAAAAGAAATTAAGCTGCTGATAAGCAGCTGATCATTTATATATAAATAAAGAAAAAAAAGAAAACAAATCAATCGATTCATTTTATACATTTCAACAGAACGTTCTCTAAATCCTTCCGCCGATTCCTTCGCTCACAAAGCTCCCTACATCCAATTTTTGCTCGGTTTCTTTCTGCAAAATTGTAGAGCATCATGATGTAGTCAATTTGAGCTAAATTCCCACCGTGGAAATGAGGTATTCGAATGGCAATTTGGTAAATTCTTAATGTCGGGTATTTTTTTCTCAATTCAATTTGAACTCTCGCAATTTTTCGATTTCTTTCGCAGGGTTTTGATAAATATTGGTAAGAATTGTTGTCAATTGGTATATTGGATTGATTTGAGTCAATTTGGGATAAATTCCACCAACGTGGGTTATGGTTTTGATGAGGTGAACTAATACAATTATGTTGATAAATATTTTGGAGATGTTTTAACTGTTGATATTGATTTATATTAGGTTTCTGGATGAATTGATTATTGATTTTGATACAATTTGACTTCATGGGCTGTTGAAATATTTTAGTGTTGGTATCGAGTGGTTTCGTGGTGTTTGTTGCTGAGTTTTGATGATTTAAATTGTAAAATATTGATTTAGAGAAATTCTTTTTAGTTCAAAATAAATAAAGTTTGCCTAGTTGACATGCCATATGGGAAAATTCATAACTTCTCCGTTAGTGATTTGATTTGGGTGTTCTTGGACTCTATGGAAAGTAGGACATGAATAGTACAAGTCCCTTTTAGGTCATCATGACTAATATTGAGGTTTTTGGAAATTGTTCTCAAGCGTAATTTGATCGCGGTTTTCATGGTTTCTTGAGATGGTTTCACTAGAAGCTTCACCCATAATGTAATTAGGTATGCGAGAGAAGCTATTTGAACCATTTTCAAGGTGATCCGATGCTTCGGGAACCCCTAAAACTAAGCTTGAAGTTGGTTGTTTGTAAGGTTAAGTAAATCCTATGGTAACATTTAAATTGTATGAGTATTTCTCGAATATAATTGCATGCACAGTTTATCATTGCATATTTATTGATCATGCATTCATGCACACGAGAGGAAGGAGGCCTTTGGGGGTCCCATTGTCTTCATTAGCTATATGTGTGGTAGGATGAACACTGTGGTGCTGTGCTACTGGAGTCACTGATCATTGTTGACACTTGTTTCGGATAGGTTTTTTTGTGATGATGGCCAGGATCATATTTCATGGAGAGTCGAACGCGTCGCTTCTCGAGCGACTTCCTCTCAAACTCATGAATCTTTATTACTATTTACCCACCACTTTTGGAAAGACGTCTTCTGATTGTGGTCCGTCAACAGAAATGGGATGGATTGCATACTTTTATATTTATGATTCCTTGTGATATTATTATTCGTTTAAATTCTTGGAATACAATTCATTTGATTATTACAAGTGTACTAAATAGTGTGAGATTTACTTATCTGACTTTATCGAATTTTTATAATTGGATAGTGATAGGTTCTAGTGGCGATAAGGGAAAGGGAAAGCTTTCCGATTGTATGTGATTGGGTTAATTCTTTTTTCTATGTATGTATTGGTTTTTGAATGTATTATATTGTATAGCCAATTAGGAATTGGTTCTAAACAAGTCTCAAATGAAAGGAAAAAGGAGACATGTGGTTATCAAAAACGTAAAATGGAAATTGATTAGACAAATTGAATCTTGACTTAGAAATCACAATGAGATTGTGATTGGATCAGTCAAGTTGTCTAAGTCGTTTTGTAAGAAAAAAATATAAAGTATTGTCTCATTTTCGAACTAAAACGTCAAGTGAAAAAAATGGGATAGAACCATGGTTTAAAATAATCAATCCACTTCTGTATGGAAGTAATGAAAACTTTGATTGTTTATTACTCAAGTTACTTATCCATAAGTGACGTTGAGTATATTAGTTCTATAAATCGAATAAAGTACTGATAAAATGAGTGGAAATACATGAGTTAAAAGTAATCTTTGTTAACACCGAATTAGGTAGTATTATGAAACAAAGATCAATGAGACATCTAACTTGAAAAATGAAAATTGTAGTGATGACATTAAAGTGTTAGAAGTTAAGGTGTTGAGGAAGTGGTTTAATAATAGCATGGATTAGCTATTAGATATTAACATAAATGATTGTATTTTGAGATTCGAAGTACCCAATAATTACTTCTACTAACATTAAGTTATGAGGCTTATCGCTACAATGTAAAATATAACCAATAAAGAGATAGATGTACTGATTGGGTATCAGTAAGTAATTTGTATAGGACATCAGTATGAGCTCCTATATTGTAAGAATTTCCATATGTAGGATTTAAAGGATTGAAATAACATCCTTTAAGAACTTGATTAGTCATTAAGTTAATCAAAAGTTGGAAATTCAAATTCTTCGATCTTTTCAGTAGAATAATAATGGAAAGGTAAATTCATCAAAGGTAATTTGATGAATAATAAGATACAAAGTTATCTTGCACAGTTTCTTGAAAATTATCGAATTTCTTTTTGAGAAAAAGAAAAGTAGGGATATTTAAGATTAATAGAAATAAAGTAAGGCAATAACAAATAGTTTAACTATTTGAGTTGTGAAGCTTCTCTATTTTGAATTAAGATTAGTTAAGGAAGACTTCGATTCATTAATTGGTAATAAGAATTCGCACTGTCGTTAGCTATATATTTCAAAAAGAGAAGATATATAAATTACCTTTCTAAGTCAAAATTAAGGAGTTGTAAGTAGTCTGGTTATTGAGCGAAAGTTATGGTAAGTTTGTAAAGGGACTAAGGACAAGATCAATGTGAAAATAGCTAAGATTGACAAAAACTGAATGAAATAAACTCAATGTATAAAATAAAATAAGATGTCGAGATGACTTGTGACTGCTGGAAGTGACACGGACGGACTCCTTTAGTTAAGGTAAGGCACTGAGTAGTTGTGCATGAACAAAGGTCTGAGTAACTCCATTTCATAATCACAATTCATTCACAGCATAGAAGACTGGTGTATGGCGCCCACCTGTCTTTGAATAATCAAATGAATTGATGATAGTCGGAATAAAAAATTCTATGAAGTTTTGTTGAAGTCAATTGCAAGCTTAAGTGTAGGTTAACAAATGGTCAATAAATTCTCACATGAATATGGAAAATGGAAGTTTCAGGTGAACGAGTCCCGATAAGACTCAGAATATCATACTAAGAGTTTGATAAAAACCTAATGTATATTTATAAGGATCTTACGAGGAGTCAAACTTCGAATGATGAAGTTTTGAACCAAAGTAATATACGACTAATATCAGTGAATGTGTTGTACATTGGTTCAGTTGTAATGTTGCACCACCTGATTATTCAGTAGTGAAGTTTAAAGCACTAGTTCTTGTAAATTGGAGATGATGTAAGATGCTTGTATATTGGTGAATATATAAATGAAATGAAGAGAAATGCTTGACTTACTGCTCAGTCACTTAGTTTTATTATTTATTAGGTTGGAAATATTGAATAGAGTATAGTGTATCTGACTTGGTATGTTTGAAGAATTGAATATTATTCAATTGTAATCGAGTAGAAATGCAAAAAAGGATAACATATTTATAAACTTGTATAAAATACATGTTTAAAAGTTATACTATGAGAGTATAATCATTGAATATGTTGATATCTCTGTTTAGAAATGCATATCTACTCAAGTTAAGGATAATGGTCTCTATTCAAGAAATGAAAGAAGTTGGTGAATAGTAAGTGATTAAGAGGTGGACTTGTGGGTGGTCTCAGTTAAGTGAATAGAATGAAATTCTTGATGAACTCATCATTAAAGAATGATATGACGAAATTAGAAAAGTTGATGATTTCTAACTAGTCAAAAGAAGAAGTTAAATGAATTGGCTAACGAGTTGGCATTGGTAATTGCTTTCTAAACCTTTTGGTTCTTGAGTGTGCAAAAAATAAATCTATGTTAAAACAGAAGTGGACGCGATCCAATTATCTAGATTTAGTATTCCAATAGACCTTTATGCGGTTAACGCGTTAAACTCTCTTAGCGGATGTCTAGGGTTATGTGTTGATAAGAGAAGTAGTTAGGGGTAGACATCCTATCTATCGAGACTAGGGGAATTAGGGATTTCTGGCGGATGTCAATTTCCTTTAGCTAATTTAAGAGGAATTGAATTAATAATCTTTTTGAAAGATTGAGGACCATGACATGATATTAAACCTTGATTTGGATTTGTGGGACCATAAACCTAGGTATTTTCTCATATTGAAATTACTTTTACAAACTTTATTTTTTACTAGTTTATATATATATATATATATTTTAAATCTATGAGACCCCGAATCTCCCTTTTTACTTAACTCAGAGTAAAACCAAAGTCTTATGGATTTGACCCTGTATTTACAACTACTACACCCAAATGAGATTACTAACTTAAGTAGGTGTTATATTTGGCACGAACTACTCGTGAACAAATTTGGTCGTTGTTGCCATGGATTTAGTCCTATGTTTTGAGTTTAGTTTCCTTTTCTTAGTTTTCTTATCCATAGACTCACTCGGTTACTATCGACTGGTTCATTGTTGACTTTCGATCCTGAACTCGAGAGAACATTCCAAAGGTTGAATACAGAACCCCATCTTAAGCACCAACAATGCCAAAATCCTATAGGCATGGCACAAGTTGGGAATCGCCAAGTCACTATGGGGCATGCCAATCAAGACCTTTACGTTATTTTCGCACATCAGCCCCTCTACATTAATTATCCAGATAATACCGAAGAATTTGAATAAATGTCTAGGTATATCCATTTTTGATGTGACTGCCGCAAATATAATAGCTTGCTTATAGTAATAGTGCAATCAACTTACGTTGATTACAGATATCGTCCTCAGGGAAAGGTTTTTACACTAGTTGTATATTACCTACTTAGCTTGAGTTATTACTAAGGGATTCACTTTTAAATTGTTTGTACTAATCTAAAATGTTCTAACAAAACACTTTATACTTTAGTTGACTTCTTATATTAAGCATATCTTAGTTCACAACTTCACCTAGGTAATTGAATACTATGCTTTGTAATCATGTTTACATCTCATTATGATGTGTGCAATGCCTAACTAGAATAGAAAGATTTCCATCAAATCTACTTCAACCCACAGTCATGGCGGAGAAGATCGTAATGTGCAAACTAGAACTCCAACTATCTGTGTGAATAATGTAAATTCGACATTGCTTTGCGTCTCAAATAATTGGATTCATAACCAACTAATTTTACTATTCGCGCTTCTTTAATCAACAACTATATATCAATATTGTATATCTTACGACTATATCATTCACGTCATTCGAAGCTTCAATGGCCATGATAACTCATAAAGCCTAAATTCATTAAACATGTGATCAAGATGTCTAAATCATTAAGCTCAAGATCAATACAAATTTTAACCATTGCACTTTTTATAATCAATTTTTATTCATATTCAAAGCATAGTATTCATACAAAAGGATCCATTGAACCCTAAGATAAATAGACTACTCGCACATTATTGAAACACACATATCACAATTTAATATGGAACTCATTGCAAATCAGAGATGAATATAAATATTACCTTGAATTAATCATCGAAATCAAATAATGATTGCAAACGTGGAGTCTTCAATGTTTCTCCAATAAAACTCCTCAATGCTAAATTACTCTAATGGAACCTAATCTCCTTTTATGTGGTGGTGTCCTCCTACTTTATTGCATCCTAATACATGTTTATTATCATTAATAACAATTAGAAACCCTAAATTACAATTTAACTCGAATTAAAGCTTCACTTTCTATTTCATTCGAAGTTTGTGTTGTCACTTACAGCCCCGGCGCCGTGTGTGTTAAGGCAGTGCATCGCCACTGCACCACTGCTTCATTGTATGTTTTTGAGCTCCTGGAGTCTCGGCATCGTCCCTTGTATGTTCTGGCATTGTCCCTTGTATGCGACGACACCACCACTGTGTCAGACCTCTAGAGTTGATTTTCTTCATTTTTCTATTTTCCCACGTCGTGTCTTTCATCCCCACACCGTTCCTTGAATTCCCATAGCTTCAACTCATGCTCCCACAGCGCCAACTTTGATTTTATGGGTTTTTGCTCAATTTTTTCTCTTTTTTCCTTGATTCCTCCCATTACACCTTAATTTCCCGAAAATGCAATAATACCATGAATTAGCACTCATTTGATGATATTTATACTAAATATACTACTAAACTAACCCTATATATACGTATAACTAATCACTTATCAAATACTCCCAAACTTAAGGTTTTTCGTGCCCCGAGCAAAGGTGTATTCTACTAGGCCTCCTAATAACTATTTCTCATTCAATTTACATTGTCCATGTAGTATCCTTCAAATCACTAAGTTTCAAGTTAACATTAAACTCAAGAGTTTTTCTTTGAAAAAACTTATTTTTTTAAGGCATGTAGCTTTAACATCATATATAACTTCACTTTCAAAACATTAAAGTAGATCTCAACCAAAAACCAAACCTACTTACAAGTTTGTTTTGTTTCAGCACTCAAGTAGCAAGTATACAATCTCATAATTTCTCAATGATCTCAAGAATTCATAAATAAGCATTGATGAATCTCATTTTTTGTAGACTTTAGCACTTCAAGAGTCTATAGGACTTAACATAATTGGAATGAAAACTTGACTTAACTAGCTACTCGTACTCGAGCTAAGTCTTTTATTTAAAGAATTTTAGTTTACTTCCACCTTCTTTCTCTTTAATTTTTTTACTCACATTTCTTTTTTTTCTTTTTCTTTTCATTTTTAGATAACATTCTTTGCTCCTTTTCCTATGGACTTTATTCTTTCTCACTTTTTTCAACCATCAAGTTCTCTGCTCCATTTCTGTAGAACTTGTGGAATTCTCTCATTTTTCTTTATTCTAAAACTCTTGTTAACACTACTCACTTTCACTAAATCAAGTAAGTTAACTTCAACTTTTACTATACAATGCATATTTCTTCCCCTTTTTTCACAAAGTCTTTATTTGCTTTGCATTTTCATGTAAGATTCACATTTATTAAACAATCCTTAAAGATATAACTTTTTTAACAAGAAGTGTTCTAATATCTTACTTTTGTTTCAAGTTGAAGGTCTTCCCTAACTCTAGGTTTCTAATCATGAAATCACATCGTTGTTTACTACATTTTATTATTTCTTCTCTTCAAAATTTAAAATGCTCTCTTAAGTTTCATATCAAGAAGATACTTGTAATATACTCGTTCATAATTAAAGGCATGAACATGCAAATGAACTACTTATTCATTACATATTACTATATATAACCTAATCTATACTACTTAAACATTCATATAGTGAATAAAATGAAAAAATTTATCCACTACCATGTTTTCCTCCTTAATTGCTTCAAATTAAAATTTTAAACGATCATACTTGTAATATTTATCTTTATTTCTCAGCCTATCTTACCGCTTTCCTATAGTGTATTGTAGTGTCGATGCCCCCAAACTTAAACTAAACCATGTCCTCAAGGTTTAAAAGTAAGGACACTAAAACACATAAACATATGTAATAACACAAGTTATAATAAACAAAATAAAACATTAAAATTGAAATAACTAAATAGTTAACAAAATATCCCAAATGTTAAAAAAAATATTGGTATCAAAAGCACTCTCAACTCCCTTGGTCTAAAGGAATCCTAGAACAGTGACTTTAGGACTGCATCATCATCATCATCTGCATCATCAGCTATAGCCTGCAATGGCGTCAATGGATTCTCCAACATCCTGCTCTGCACCAGATTTGGATCAAACACGTATGCTGGTGCCGCTGGAAAGCCTAATGACCTATCAGTGGGTCTTAAACATTTGCTCCTCTCATATCTTAGCATGACTGCTTGGTATTGCACCCTATCCTCCTTGTACTATCTCGTCATATCTACTATCCATAGCCTCTGCTATCGTGGAGTCAAATCCTTAGGTGGTGGCATAGGTGCATGTGGTGGAAAGACTCCAAGATCATCAAATTCCTGCTCTCCTATATCTGGGTTTACAAACTTGTATCCCTCACAAATCCTAGCTGCTATTACTCCTCCTCTTCTTCATTTTCTTCATCTTTTATCTCGTAGTCTAACTCTGCAACTGCTTCTGCTGCTGCATGATCTTCTTCCCTCTTGGCCAACAACTTGGCCTTACATCTAGCTCCATCGGCCCTCTCTCTTTCCTCCTTGGAGTCTTAGTAACTAGGTGGTGATTTCAACTTGAGCATGAAAGATTCATTCATGGTTTTTTGGGCTATAGCAAATCTTCATTATCTATCATTCTTACTCAGGCCCTTAAGCACATATGAGTAATCATTATTGGAAACAACAATTTGTTGTCCTTTTCCGACATGAAGGACTCCCTCAGACTGTGTGTATGATCTCCCAGATGTTGATCTCCCTGTGTTTCGTAATCTCATAAAGACAAACCACTTTAGGCTTGTTGATCTCACCCTGCTGAAATGTGGAGTATAGCGAAGCAACAAATTTTTTTTGCCAAATTTTGTTAAATGTTCTAACATTCCCCTTTTTAATGTGCTTCAACACATTATCAACTCCCATGACCCATCCTTGTTGTCCTGAGACAACTAATGCATTTTATGGGGCTCGAAATGGATATAGGTTATAGGGCTTCTCAAATAACTTCTTTGGGAAAGTTTGTTCGGATCCATACCAACCTAAGTGCTACAACCCATATAAATTATTGATCTCACATATAATAAATGAAATTAAAACTCGTCTCACCTTTATTGCCTCATCTTTAGCCGTGAACTTCGCGTTGGTGTAGAACTTCAAAACAATCACGCTCACTTCGTTTACTTTATTCTCCCTATAGTCTTGAGTGAGTTGCTCCTAATTTCGGTGTGTGATGAAATTTTTAACTCTTTTATTGTATTTGGTCGATAAATTAATTCCTCTTTTGCAAATGAACTCCTTACGTAAGATTTTCTCGTATCGATCCTTAGCCTCTTTACTAATGAAATATTTTGATTTAAAAGGTCTAGGCTCTTCATCGTTGGGATTCCTAGAGATAGATGCCTCCAAATTATTTGCTCTAGTTTGGCTAATTTGTTTCATATTCTTTCCATTTCTTCTAATTTTAAGCAACTAACAACAATGCAATGCAACTTGTTTTTCAAATCACCTAAAAATCAAAATTCATATAACATGGATCATGCATATGCCAAATAATTGCAAAGATATCAACTAATTCTCCATGGGTGATATTAATGCTCACATCCACACAATCTTGCAAAACCTATCTTATAACCTCAAATTAACAATTTAATACAATATCATCAAATTTTTTTAAAATTCAAAGCATAACTAGATGAAATCGTAAATGTGTCTCAATGTCGGATTAATTTCCAGTGTAAATCACTTCTACAAGTCATTTTCAATTCAAGCCCTCTAAATTTTCTCACCAACTAGAACCCTAGCTCTCTTTAGAATCAAATTCCAAACATCCAAGCCCTAGCTCTTCCACTTATGCAAATCCATAATGTGTTTGTTTATTCACTCTAAATCACTATAAACTCACTAATCTCACTTGAAAATGATCAAAATTTTAGCTGTAGATGGGCGTATGTTTTAGGATTTTGGCAAGGTTTAAGTGCGAGTGTGGATAATGGTGTGAAAAAGAGTTTAAAGCCCTCGCTTTAACCTCAATGTCGTGCCTTATATGCATGATATCATTACAGCATCACCAATATGTCAACGACGTAGTAGGGCATTTTTATTTTTTTTAGCCTGTTGCGACCTTAGCAGTGTGGCTTGTACCCAAGACGTTGGCTCATCTGCCCATAACTTTACGTATGATTTTTTGCTAATTCTCCTCTGGCGCTCCTTCGACATTGTGTACAACTCACACAAGGTGTAAAGTCCATAAAAATATAAAAATTAATAAATTTTGCCTTTTGATTTGTGTATGCACCTTACATTCACCGCTTAGAACTCCTTCTCCCTTTTTTGCTTTTTAACGAGTTATCGAGACATTTTTATTCTGATGAATCATCATTCCTTCCTGCACACTCGACACAAATTTTTTGAAAGTTAGAACTAAAACTAATGAATTGTAATTATTAAACTAAATAATTAACTACTATTTATTAACTAAAATTTGAAACTTGAAATTTAAAGCCATGGGCTGCCTCCCAGTATCACTTAATTTAATGTTTTTTCGCTCGTTTAGTTTGAGTATAAATTGAGAAGCTCCATCTGCAAATCAAAGATTATGATGTCATTCATGTTCAGATGTACTTCTTCACTATCAACAAATACAAACTTCTCAGCATCATAGCCCTCATCAATACTCAAAGTTACTTTCTTTCTTTTACATTCAAATTTGCTTTACCCTATGTTCAAGAATGGCCGCTCAAGTATCATAGATACATCATCATCCATGTTGTGGTTAATGACCTCTAAATCCGTGATGAATGTGAATCTACCTACTTTCCCGTGCACATTCAAAACTCTTCCTATAGTATGTATCAAATTGTCGTCTGATACTTGCAAATTCATGCTATCAGTACAATTGATCTTCAAGTTTGCACGAATCATGTCCATTAGTGGAATGACATTGAATAAGGATCTCGTATCACATAAGACATTTCGGAACCGGTGCCCATCAATGTTTATCGATATGCTTATCTCTCCAGGATCTCTTTTTTGATAGCTTGAAGTCGCGGAACGAACTTAAGTTTTGGTTCCGATTTCGTTGGAACCAACTTGATGGCATTGCCTTGTGGGTCTTCTTCGGAAGGTCCTTCATCTTTTTTCTTGGCCTTCCGTTGTTGCTTCCCCTTTTTTTTCTTCAAGTCATTGATTTTTTGCTTCTTGAAACCATGATGCTCATCTTGCCTTCCGTTCCGTAAAACATCTTAACCCTTTGAGTATTTACTTTAAATGTCTTACCACTGTTAGTAGCTCTACCACTCCATAAGGCCAAGTGGCAACTACCATGAATGGTCTTGACCATTGTGAACTCAATTTTCATGGAAACAATTTTAATTTTGAATTAAATAACATTACTAATTACCCTGGCTCAAAGGATCAATATTCAATTCTTTTGTGGTGCTATTGTTTTGATGTTTGTTTATACAACTTAGCATTTTCATATGCATCCTATCTAAACTCATCTAGTTAAATCAATTGAAGCAATTTGGCCTTTCCTGAAGCTTGAAAATCTATGTTGAGCTTTTTAATTGCCAAGTATGCTTTATACTATAATTCTACCGGTAAGTAACATGTTTTTCCATACAATAACCAATATGGATATGTGCTAATTAGGGTTTTGAATGCGTCCTGTATGCCTGCAATGCTTCTTCAAGGTGGAATGCCAGTCTTTTCTATTAGTGTTTATATCTTCTTCCAAGATCTATTTTACTTCTCTCTTACTTACTTCGGCTTGTCCATTTGTTCTATAGGATGATATGCCACTGAGGTCTTGTGCCTAACTCCATATTTCTTTAATAACGTGTCTAAGGCTCTATTGCAGAAATGTGAACCCTTATCACTGATTAGTGCTTTAGGCATTTCAAATCGATAGAAGATGTTTTTCTTTATGAACTTTATGACCACTTTCGCGTCATTAGTTGTGGTTGCTATGGCTTCTACCCATTTGGATACATAATCAATTGCTAACAGTATCTATTATTTCCCATTCGAAATAGGAAATGGTCCCATAAAATCTATTCCCTAGACGTCGAAAAGTTCAACTTCTTGAAATGTGGTTTGTGGAAACTCTTACCTTCTTGAAATATTTTCTATTCGTTGGTATTCATCGCAAGTTTTCATAAAAATAAATGAGTCCTTAAATAGATTTGGCCAGTAGAACCCGCATTGCAACACTTTAGGTGTCATTCTTTATACTCCAAAGTGTCCCTCATATGGTAATAAATGACATCCTCCTATAATGCCTGCAAATTCCTCCTCTGCTACACATCATTAAATCAATCCATCATTTCATCTCTTAAACAAATATGGCTCATCCTAGAAGTATGACTTCACACCACTCAGGAATTTTGTTCGTGCTACATTTGTTAAAACTAGAGGAAATACTCTGCATGCCAAGTAGTTAACATAGTCTATGAACCAAGGTGCCTCTTTTTGAACCTTAACTTTTTGTACTTTTCTCAATATTTTGGCTTCTCGAGTTCCATTGTATTGACCTTTTCAGGCTTATGCATCTCTTCATGCTTATACATTACTTGGTCTTATTTCGGCTCTTTTGTTGTCGTAATGCTCATCGTGCGAATGACAGTCATGTTCTCATTAGGATTGGTGTCAGTGTTGCTAGGAAATTGTCATTCTTTTTTGGAGTTCAAAGCTATAACAAGTTGACCAATTTGCCTCCCTAGGTTCATGATGGATTGTGATTGCCCATTATCCATTTTTTTCATGGCTTGCTTGATTCCTTCCAATTCTTTCTCGTACTTCTCATAGCACTCTATATCTCTCACTTCCATGGTTTGCAAATACTTCTCAATTGACTTCAGTGAAGTCATCTCTTCTCTCTGCCAAAGCTTCCCCAGTTGGACTAGTTGTTTGAAGCCTTAAGGTAACTTCAATGCATTATCAAGACTTTCATAAGAAAAGTTCAAGTTGTTGTTGTTGTATCCTTGATAAAATTGCTGAGGATCCACTCCTCTCGGCCTGAAGTTCTTCCCGTAGCCTTGGTTGTTTATGAAGTGGATGTCTACATGCTCCATTCCCTACTATATGTCTATTTGTTTAATCACCATGGCTTGGTGATTCAAGGGTTGCTATGCTACTTATGGACCTTCATTTCCTATTTGAAGTTTTTCCTTATGACTGCTCAGATTTGATAGCTGTGCCAAAATTACCACTTGCAGTAAATCTTATAGACGCCTGATGGTTTCCTTCATTTAGTACGAATACCAGTGGTAGAATTTTGAGGCATAAGATAAAGGAGATCCAATGCTCCATCCTTATCCTTGGTAAGTATAGAGCCACCTGACGCAACATTTACCAGCATTCTCTTGTCGTGGTTCATCCCGTAGTAGAAAATCTAGAGTTGTGCTCATTTCCTATATCCATGTCATGAACACCTCATCAGCATCTCTTTGAATCTTTCCAAAGCCTCGCTAAGAGACTCGGTGTCTTCTTGCTTGAACTGATTAAACTCAAATTTCCTTTCGCTGACCTTCAATAGGGGAAAGAACTTATCTAGAAATCTCTCATTGATTTATGTCGATGAGGTCATACTCCTTGCATTCAGCCCTTGGAACCAGGATTTGGCTTTTCCACCCAATAAGAATGGAAAAGTCGCATCCTGATCACCTTTTTCATAACTTTAGTGATGTGCCTGGTGTCGCACTTCTCCAAGAAGTTCTCAACATGTGTAGCTGGATTTTCGTTGGCTAGCCCGCTGAATGGACTATTTTGCACCATGTTTATCAGAGACGGTCTTAGCTCGAACTCGATGGTATTGGCTGGAAGCCTCATCACTCTTTTGTATGTCTCCCGAACTTCTGGCTTGAAGTATTCACGAAGGCATATGTGTCCTTGCACTCCCTCTATACTACTGGATCACCTACTTTTTAGTTATTCTCGCAACCCCATTATTGGTTTCTAGCTTGCTCTTCATCCATCTTGACTACTTTCTTTTTCTTTCTTTTAGTCATTCTTTCAATCTCCTAATCGTAAGGCACTACATCTTTCTCTCTCTTGCTACGCATGCACTAAATATCCATGAAAAGAAAACACAAAAAAATCAAATGCAGAAAGTAAAGCTGAAAATTAAGCCTATTTTTTATTTTTGTTTTTATAAACTAAATATTAAAGTATTGAAAATAAAAATTAGCAACTATTTAAACTAACTAAGTAATACTAATGGCTATCTATCCACGGCAACAACTCCAAAAACTTGGTGTGCATGCCAAAAGTATAGTAGTTCACTTGTGGTAATATTGCAATCAACTTATGTTGATCAAAAATATCATCCTCAGGGAAAGGTTTTTGCACTAATTGTATATTACCTACTTAATTTGAATTATTGCTAAGGGATTCACTTTTAATTGGTTTTGTACTAATCTAAACTATTCTAACAAATCACTTTAAACTTTAGTTGACTTCTTATATTAAGGATATTTTAGTTCACAGCTTCACCTAGGTAATTTAATATTATGCTTTGTATTTATGTTTGCATCTCACTATGTTATGTGCAATGCCTAATTAGAAAAATAGATTTCCTTCAAATCTACTTCAACCCACTATCGTAACGGACAAGATTCTAATGTGCAAACTAGAACTCAATCTATCACTTTGCATAACTTAAGTTCGCATTTCCATAAGTCTCCAATAATTAGATTCATAACCAACTAAGTTTACTATACGTGCCTCTCTAATCAATAACTATACATCGATGTTTTATATTTTACAGTTATACCATTCATGTACGAATTAGAAGCTCATTGGCCATAATTACTCCTAAAGCCTAAGTTCATTAAGCACATGATCAAGATTTTTAAAGCATTATGCTCTGAATCAATACAAATTCTAACCATTGCACTTTTTATAATCAATTTTTATTCATATTCAAAGCATAACGTTCATACAATAGGATCCATTGATCCCTAAGATAAATAGACTACTCAGACTTCTTTGAAACACAAACATTACAATTTAATATGGAATTCATTGCAAATCAGCGATGAATATAAATATTACCTTGAATTAATCAACGAAACCAAATATTGATTGCAAAGTGGAGTCTTCAATATTTCTCCAGCAAAAACTTCTTAATACACAAACTCAATTCTAAATTAATCTATTGGAGGCTAATCTCCTTCTATGTGGTGGTGTCCTCCTAGTTTACCCCGTTCTAATACCAATTTATACTCTTTAATAACAAATAAAAACCCTAAATTACAATTTAACCTGAATTAAAGCTTCACATATTATTTCCTGTGAAGTTGATGCTGTCACTTACTACCCCTACGTCGTGTGTATTAAGCTACGACGCCCCCACTGTGCTACTACTTCATTGTATGTTTTCGAGCATTTGGAGTCACGGTGCCATCCCTTGTGTGTCCCGACATTGTCACTTGTGTGCCACAGCGCTTACCCTATCTGGGACCTCCAAAGTTGATTTTATTCATTTTTCTTCTTTCCCAGGCCATTCCTTTCATCCCCACACCGTACCTTGTGAACAGCATCAACTCATGCTCCCATAGTGCCAACTCTAATTTTATGGGGTTTCACTTCGTTTCTTCTTGTTTTTCCTTGATTTCATCCATTACACCTTAATTCCCAGAAAATGCAATAATACCATGTATTGGCACTCATTTGAGGATAGTTTTTTCTATTTTCTGCCTGGTTGCACTAACTCCAAGAATGAGATGACAACTGAGTTTCTAAAGGAACATTTCTTAAAGATAAGTTTCTCAGCTCATTAAGGATATTTGCAACATCAAGATGAAAGTGGGAGAATAATTTAGTGCATATTGGGATTGCTTTAAGCAGTTGATTGCTAGTTGCCTGCAGTATGGCCAAATTGAGAAGGTCATAATCTGTTTCTTCTATATTGGCATGACATCCATAGAGAGACGCATGATTGATAACACGTGTTGAGGTCACATTCGAGATAAGACACCGGTCCAGATGAAATAGTTATACGAGGACATCACATAATAGTCACACCCTTATGGAGATCTTGACGAAATAGCATGCCGAAGTGTCACAGCTGCAGCAGTTTCAAATTTTACTAACCAAAAAATTGACTAACTAACCTCCATGATAGGTTGTAACCTCACCTATAGCAAAGTGCAAGTCTAGGCTTGTGGGTTATGTACAGCCACAAATAATGCAACCTATGAATGTCCTACTCTCTTTGAGGACAATCAACATTTGAGCCCTGGGGAATGTGAACTTCGATTAGGCCTCAAAATTTGATGATTCAAAAGAAGATTCCTCCTAAGTGTTAAGACCAGGGTATGTTTGCTATCCCATGCAAAATAGGTAATATTATCATTAAGAAGTGCCATGTATGATTTAGGTTCATCTATTAATGGCATGTCTCTTTCCTTATATAAATCATTTCATGAAGGTCCACTTTTGGACATACGAGTTGTTATCCAACTTTGTTTTCATAATGGTTAATGAAGGTTAAAATGGTAGGGGCCTTGGATGAAAGGTCGATTGTACGCCCTATAGGGGTCTTAGAGAATGTCTTGATAAAGGTTCAGGAATTGGTCTTTCTTGCGGGACATTTATGTGATTAAAATGAGAGACAAGCCTTACCATTGCTTACCTCTTATTTAGTTAGGTCGACCTTTTCTTCGGACTGCTCGAGCCAAAGTAGACGTCTTTGAGAGTAGTTTGAGTTGGGGCATGTGCCCTAGGTCAATCTACAAACATTGTTTATCTTATAATTTTATTTATTAAAATAGAGGTTTTTCATTTGATATTTTATTATATGTGATTGCATGTTTACCTTAAGATAAGATCCATGGGTATTTGTTGAAATATCTTAAATGTCCCTAGTCGATCATTATACAGGAAACTATAAGGAATTAAGAATAGCGTGAATCTTAATTGATTATCATGTGATGATCATAAGTATAGGGATACGAATCAAGATAATGAGTACTTGTCAGGGTATAAGGTATTGGATCGACCCGCTATGAGAACACCACATGGATTAAGTCATAGGTGTTACTCATTATAGGTATATCATTTAGTCCTTCGACTTGAGATAACATAAACTTCAATATTAAGAGCATAATAATTTGACACAATCAAACATTGTCTTTAACCAGACAATTATAAAGATTGTGATTGGTTGCCATGTGATAATTTGTGAAGGTATGTAATCTAGATAGAATTTGTCCCTCTCATATAGAGAGAGATATTAGTAAGTCCCTCGATATGTTAGACTGTTAAATGGCCAAGTTCAAGTGAATTGATATGATTAATGTCACTTGGATGTTTTCAGTCTACCAAAAGATCGAGACTAATATGATTGAACATTAAGGGTGACTTTTCATGCATTATGTTTAATCAATGGATGTGGCATGACAAATGGATATGGTATATGTTATTCATTAGACTGTATCAATTTTAATATTTATGCTACTTAGGTAGTCATAATGCCTTGCTAGAGACCGCTTATAACTTGTGTACCAAAATGATTTTTTGGTTCACTACCAACGTTGCATGATCGTATTGGGTCGCACATAAAGAATGACTTTGCGCAATCTCAATTGATCCAGAGTAATAAGTTTTATATGATAAAATTTATGACATAAAGCCCTTACTATTTGTTATATATAACCTATTAGTAGGGTGTATGTGTAATTTGCTTAAATTGCTTGAATGCAATAGTTGTATTACGAATAGGTTTTTTAATTGAGTTTATATACACAAATTAATAGAAGTTGAAATCCTAAAGTGAAATAAGATTTTGTTTTTATCATTTTTGAGTTCTCTGGATTTTAGGAGAGAAAAAAAAATTAAATCTCTCTTGAGGCTAGCACTGTAAATTGTGGTCATCGTTCGTGTATGGATTTCTGATAGAGGATGGGCACTTAAACGTCTTGAGAATTGAACTATCAAATAAAGAAATCACAAATTAAGGTATGGTTTATTTTTGTAGTTCTTGTTTAATGGAACTTATTTTCGATCTTGTTGGGGTTTTTCAAAAAATATTTTTAATTTTATGCGCGTATGAAACCCAAAACCCAATAGTGGTATTAGAGCCTTAGGGTGGATTCTATCAAATTTTTGCATGTTTTCTCTAATGTATATATGATACACATGTGAAAACATGATCTTTATTAATCTATATTTGATGTACATTTAAGTTCTATGATAATTTACCAAGAATTGATTTTAAAGCATGTTGTTAATTGATGTATTTGATACATACGCATGATTTGATTCAATCATAGAATTCATGTTTAAAATATTTCAATTAACACATGTTTTACGATTGAAAGATGAGAATTTTGTATGTTCATGGTATAAGTCATGTTTACGTTAATGTGATTCTGGTGTTGAATACATAGTTCATTTTTGTTCAATAATTATGTATGTCTCCATGATAGAAATCATGTTTAGGTTAATATGATTAATTTAATATGATTCTGGTGTTGAATGCATGATTCATATTTCGTTTCTTGATTCAATTGCTTGTTTTATATTGATAAGAATCGAAATTGATTTTGATCATATATCTCATTGTGGTTATCTGCTCCTATTTTCCTATTAGATAGGAGATAAACTTGTAATTGGATAAGAATTACAAATCCTATAAGATAGGCGAGATATATAACAAATTCTTAATGGATAAGGATTCAAAGTATCTTAAATTTTTATTAGATTAGGATAAGATATTAAGTTAGAAGTGGGTTCGAGTTATTTAAAAACGTTTTAATTAACATTTTTCAGAATTAAAATTAGGGGTAGTTTTGGTCAATTGGATTGACTAAAATAATTAGAAATTTTAGGCAATTTTCAATTTCCGAAATTGGAACTCGTCGTCAATTGGATTGATTAACATTTTCAATTTTTGGAATTGGAACCACCGCCCGTTGACCGGCAAGCGGTACCACCGCTAACTGTTTGAGCATAAGGAAATTCGTATGATAGTCAATATTAGTGAAATTCCCTAACTTATTTAGTGATTGTACATGCATTGTAATAAATATGATTTTTATATTGTTTAAATTATGATCACTAAAATAAATAAAAAAATCCCTCTTCCAAATTTAAGTCAAGTGCTATCCATTCTCAAACACTCGTCAAGGCTTCGATTACATCAATATAGGTATGTTTCCGCAGTGTGTAGTGTGTTATCTTGGCGAGGCAAGTTGAGTAACAGTTACTATATTGTTTGAAATGGTTAGACTTGATAAAACTATCAAAATGATTTTGGGCTTTAGGCACAAGATGAGATAAAACAAGCTAAGAAATAAGATGTCATAATCTCATAAAACAACTAAAAGTTATATATGATATAATAAGTAATAGGTACCTACCTAAATAATCAAATTCAAAGTGTCATGCCTTAGCTGTCTTAGAATATCGTGAAACATGGATTTTAGTCCCTTAAATTAACATAGTGTTTTTAAAAGGATTGTTAATTTAATGGGAGTCTATTCCTCTATACTAAAATATGATTTTGCATAATATTTGTTGTAGATCTATGAACTCTTTAAATTATATTAATCCCTTGTCACTGTGATCCATCATTGACAAGGATAAGTTGTTTGGGACAAACTTTCTTAACTGGTTCAGAAACTTGAGAATTGTTCTTAAAAATGAATGCAAGTTGTATGTCCTGGATAATCTTATTCATGAGGAACCACCAGCCAATGCATTAAAAGTCGTGAAGGATGCACATACTAAGCATGTCAACGACTCAATTGATGTTGCATGCATTATGTTGGCAATCATGGTTCTTGAACTTTGGTATGACATGGAACACATGGAAGCTTACGACATGGCTATGATGTCGAAGGAAATGTTTCAATAGCAGGCTAGGCAAGAAAGGTTCAAGACAGTCAAGAACCTTCATTCTTGTAAAATGGTTGAGGGTGCGTTAGTTAGTCCTCATGTTCTAAAAATAAAGGGCTATATCGACCATCTTGACAAACTTGAATTTTCCATAAATCAAGAGTTGGCTACGGTTTGATCTTGAATTCATTGCCTGCTAGTTATTCACAATTTGTGATGAACTATAACATGAATAATATGGAGAAGTCTATCTTAGGGTTACATTTTATGCTTAAAAATGCTGAGTAGAATGCCTTGAAACCCACTGCCATTGTGTTGATTATTCAGAAAGGAAAGGTTCTAAAGAAGAAGGGCAAAAGCAATGCTAAAATTGCCAAGGCTTTTGTGATTGTCATAAAGCCTTTGGAACAAGTCAAGCCTTAAAACTGCTTCTACTTCACAATCCCAGAAATAAAATGAAAAAGAAGGAAATTGTCATTTCTACCATATACCTGGCCATTAGTTTAGAAATTGCAAGCTCTATCTCGAAGATCTAAAGAAAAAGAATAGTAGTGTGCCTATTGCTTCATGTATTTATGTTATTTAATATGGATCTCATATTTGTATTAATGTGTAGGATCTCACTATAATTAAAAACCTAAAGAAAGGATAAGTCATCCTATGAGTTGGTTATGGAGCGAAGGTTGCTGCATTGGCTATAGGATGCTTTGAGTTAATTCTATCTAGTGGACTTGTTTTAGTTTTAAATAATTTTTATTATTTCCTTGCCTTAAGCAAAGACATCATTTCAGTTCTTGTTTGTATTTTAATGGTTTTAATTTCATTATTGCGAATAATAAATGCTCCATTTCCCATAAAGACATTTTCTATGCAAATGCTGATTTGTGTGATGGTCTTTATATTCTTAACATGAAAAGGTCCACCAGATACTCCTATACTTCACGTAAATATAAAGAGATTCAATTCTAATGGTTTTAATCAAATCTACCTTTGTCATTGCCATCTTGGCCACATAAATGAGAAATACATTTCTAAATTAAAAAAAGATGAACTTTTAGATTCTTTGATTTTGAATCATATAAACATGTGTATCTTGTTTTGTAGGCAATATGACAAAGAGTCCATTTATTGAACACATTAAAAGGGCAAGTGATTTATTGGGTTTAATACATACTGATGTATTCGATCCTATAAACACAATGGATAGAAGTGGTTATTAGTACTTCATTACATTCACTATTGATTTTAGCAAATATGGTTACGTGTATCTCATGAAATATAAAGGCGAATCTTTTGAGATGTTTCCAATATTTCAAAATGAAGTGTAAAATCAACTTGGTAAAACTATTAAAGCACTTCGATCAGATCGAGGTTGTGAATATTTGAGCCAAGAGTTTGATGATCATCTTAGAATATTTAGGATTGTCTCACAGTTAACTCTTCCAATAATTTCACAATGTAGTGGTGTTTCTAAGAGGCGAAATTGGACTTTATTAGATATGGTTCGATCTATGATGAGTGATGCAGATCTTTATATTTGCTTTTGGGGTTATGCCTTATCACTTGCTGCGTTTACACTGAATCGAGTTCCTTCTAAAGCGGTTGATAAAGCACCATATGAGATATGTTTTGGGAAAAGACCATGTTTTTCTTTCCTAAAGATTTAGGGTTGTGAGGTTTTCTTATGACGACAAATCTCAAAAACAATTTTTAGCCAAATCTACCAAGTGTGTATTTTTTGGTTATCCTAAAGAAACTAGAGGATATTATTTATATAATCCCATTGAGAACAAAATGTTTGTTTCACGAAATGGTGTCTTTATGGGTAAAGAGTTTATTTCAAAAGACAACAGTGAGAATAAAGTAAGTCTTCAAGAAGTTCAAGAACCACAAATAAACTCTCAACCGCCATTGGGAGATCAATAAATTATTGAACTAGTTGAACCTCCATATGTATCACAAGGCCCGCGTAGGTCTGATAGGGTAAGACATCAGCTTGAGAGATTTGGAATTCTTATTACTAACCGTAGTGAGGTGTTGATTATGAATCAAAATGAGCTTACTACTTATCAGGAGACTGTGTTTAGCCTTGAGTTAGATAAATGGCTTAGTGCCATAAATTTTAAGAGGAAATCCATGTATGATAACCAAGTTTGGAACCTAGAAGATTTACTGAAAATGGTAAGACCATTTGATGTAAATGGATTTTCAAGAAGAAAACTGATATGCATGGCAATGTGCATAGTTATAAAGCACTACTAGTAGTAAACAGTTTCAAGCAGACTCTAGGCGTTGATTATGATGAGACTTTTTCTTCTGTAGTCATGCTTAAATCCATTAGAATTATAATTGTCATAGCCGCATATTATGACTCTGAGATATGGCAAATGGATGTCAAAACAACCTTTCTAAATGGAAAGTTGTTGTAGGACGTGTATATGATACAACCTAAAGGGTTTGTTCATCATGAGAATTCTAGGAAGGTGTGCAAGCTTCAAAGACCTATTTATGGATTACAACAAGCTTCTCGGAGTTGGAATCTTTGTTTTGATAAAGCAATTAAGGAATTTTGTTTCATTAAAAACGAATATGAGCCTTGTGTATACAAGAAGGTTAGTGGGAGCGTAGTTGTTTTCCTTGTATTGCATGTCGATGATATATTACTCATTGGAAATGACATCCCAACCTTGTAGATTGACAAGTCTTTGTTAGGGAAATGTTTCTCAATGAAGGACTTATTAGATGTAGCCTACATCCTTGGGGTTAAGATCTATAGGGTTAGATCTAAAAGGCTGATTGGTCTAAGTTAGAGTACTTATATTGACATGGTACTAAATAGATACAGTATGCAAGGCTCTAAAATAGGGTCATTGCCAATGTCTTATGGTATAAGTCTCAACAAGACTTAATGTTCGAAGACTAATGATGAGCGAGAGCGCATGAATACGATTCTATATGCATTATCTATTGGATCTATCATGTATACCATGTTATGCACCCAACTTGATGTATCATATGCTTTGACCGCAACAAGCAGATATCAGTCTGATCCCGTTGAGAGTCACTAGATAGTAGTAAAGAATATTCTTAAGTATATGAGAAGGACTAAAAAAGTGTTCTTAGGCTAAGGAAGTTTGGAAGACGAGCTCGTTGTAAATGGTTACACAGATGCAAGATTTCAAACTGATATAGATGACTTCATATCGCGGTCTAGATATGTGTTTACTTTGAATGGACGCGCAGTGACCTGGAAAATTTTGAAGCAAGAAACTGTGGTAGATTCTACAATAAAAGATGAGTATATTGTAGCACCTGATACAGCTAAAGAGGCGATTTGGATAAAAAAGTTCATCTCTGAACTTAGTGTGGTTCCGAGTATAGGTAACTCGGTTTGCTTGTATTGTGACAACAAAGGGGCAATAGTGCAGGTCAAGTAACCAAGATCACACCAACAATCTAAACGTATACTTAGACATTTTCATCTCATTTGAGAAATCATTGAGAGTGGAGACGTGAAGATTTACAGAGTTCCTATACACAGTGTTGCAGATTCTTTAACAAAGGCTCTTCCACAAGCGAAACATGGTGGTCATGTTTGGTCATTAGGAATTACATACGTGAATGATTAGCCCTAGTGGAAGTAGGAGATGTTGAGGCATGTGCACTAGGTATGTCTGTAAACATTGTTTACCTTATAATTTTAGTTAATAACTTAGAGGTTTTTCATTTGCTATTTTATTATAAGTGATTGCATGTTTACCTTATGATAAGATCTATAGTTATTTTTTGAACTATCCTAAATGTTCTTAGTAAGTCATTATACTGGGAACTATGATGAATTAAGACTAGTATGAATCTTGTTTGATGGTCATGTAATGATCATGGGTATAGGGATACGAAGCAAGATCATGAGTATTGGTTGGGGTACAAGGTACTAGATCGACTCGCTATGAGAACACCGCATGGATTAAATCATAGATGTTACTAATGATAGGTATATCATTTAGTCCTTCGACTTGGGATTACCATAGACTTCAATATTACGAGCATAGTAATTTGACACAATCAAGTGTTGTCTTTAACATGACGATTATAAAGATTGTGATTGGTTACCATGTGAATAATATGATACATGTTATTCATTAGGTTGTATCGATTTTGATATTCATGATACTTGGGTAGTCATAATGCCTTGCTAGATACCACTTATGAATTGTGTACTAAAATGGTTTTGGTTCACTGCCAACATCGCATGACCCTATAGGGTTGCACACAAAGAATGGCTTTATGCAATTTTAATTTGTCCAAAGTAATGAATTTTATATGATAAAATTCATGACATAAAAGCCCGTACTATTTGTTATATGATAACTTATTAATAGGGGCGTATGTGTAATTTGCTTAAATTACCTCAATGCAATAGGTTGTATTACGAATAGGTTTTTCAATTGAGCTTATCTACACATATAAATGGAAGTTGAAACCCTAAAATGAAATAAGATTTCATTTTAACTATTTTTGAGTTTTTTGGATTTTTCGGGAGACAAGGAAAAAACATTTTTAATCTCTCTTGGGGCTAGCACTCCAAATTGTGGTCGTCATTTGTATGTTGATTTCCGATAGAGGACGCATAGTTAAACGTCTTAGAAATCTAACAATCAGAGAAGGAAATCACGGATTAAAGTATGGTTTACTTTTGTAGTTCTTGTTTAATGGAACTTATTTTCAATCCTATTGGGGTTTTTCAAAAATTATTTTTAATTTCTCGTTGCGTATGGACCCCAAAACCCAATAGTTTGTCTACCGAGTTTGATGGTGAGATTGTTAAATTGAATATTTTTGACACCTTGAAATCTCCTACTAATATATCTTGCTTGTTTGCAATGCATGTTTCTAATCTTTATTGCATGATAAGATTTGGTTGGAGAAGCAAGACGGTCGTTAAGTGCCGAAAGTTAAAGAGATTCCTTCACCCACGATTGCGAAATCAGGGGTTACTTACTCTCGCCATGGAGTTGTGCGGATGAGAACCACTCGTGACCTAATTGAGTTAGACAACATCACTTAGGATGCGCATTTATGAGTCAAGCCAAAGACTAGAAACAAAGGTGCTTGTTGGGAGGCAACCCAACTCAATTTTATTTATTTTCATACACTTATTTCCATTATAGTATAGTTAAGTTTACTTTATGTTAGTTATTCAACCTTTTTAGCTAACCCATAAACCCCATTTATTAGTTTTTACAAGTTAAGAAAATTTTTGAGATGAAGGAAGGAGAGAGTACCATATGTTGAAGTCGGGTTTAACTTTCAATTAAATTTTTATTAACATGATTTGAGGTATTATTTTTTTAAGGAGATTTATTACTTGCTAAGATTTATGTGTTTTGAAACTTAGTTGGAAATAAAAAACTAGCTTAAGTTGCAGCATTAGTGGCATGTCTTTAAGTAGAACTCGAAACACTTGATTTTATTTTCACTATTTTGTTGATTTTACTCTTAGTTGAAAAATTTTGGGCTCGCAAAACTTAGTTGAAATATTGTTAAGTCAATTCCTTGATTCATTAGTTTTTACTCTAATCATGTTATGGTTTCAAGATTTTTTTAAGAGAAAGATAAAAATTGATTCCAAATTTTGGTTTATCTTGCTTTGCTTCTTTGTTTTAGTATTCTTATTACTATGCATAAACTCGTATCATTTCCTTAATTCTATATCTATTATGTTCTTTCACTTTTTGTTTGTTTTTATGTGTGCAGCTCTTTGCTTATTTTAAGCCTTGGGGACAAGGTTCAGAATAGGTTATGGGGTATTTTAGGGATTATGGATTGTGTTGGATGGATCTTTTTGCTAAAGAATGCAGGTATGATCGTTAAATCTTTTCAATTATGCTGTTGAGGAGGGTAATGGTGGTGTTATTTCTCCCATTTTCTTGTCTTTCCATTTCTCTGTCCTTTCCATTCATACTTATATCTTCTATTTCACTAGGATATGATACAATTTCCATGCATGTATTTAGTATAGTTATTATTATTATTCTTATTTAGAGTCACCCAAAACTTTGCTTCATGCATTTGGTTGTGGATGAGTGAACTATAGTTGCCTTTTTTACTTGAGACTTAAGGAAAATTAGGAGAAACATTCACTTTGGCCCGTAGCGCGGCATTTTTATGATTTCATATTGGGGACTTAATATGAGGATTAAGCCTTGTGCTAGATACCAAAAGGGGCTGACGGTCAAGAACTGTGCAAGTGGAAAAAAGTCAAATTTCTAGGGTACTTGAACAAGGGTGTAACATACTCGAGGCTGAATTCCTATGACTAAACCGCTTTTGGGGAAGTGATTTATGCCATTTTTCAATGAAAACCCTTAGCCTTAAGCCTACCTAAAATCATTTTCCTAATTAACCCATTTTGAGCCAACCCAGCTTTTAATTCTTTCTTATCTAATGTTAAACCCATAAATGTAACATGATATAATCCTTTACCTAGTTGGAAACTAGTCTTAGACTTGAAATCATTAAAAAGAGACATGAAATGAAGAGAAAGAGAAAAAAACAAATTAGAGAAAAAAAAAACTTATATGCCCAAAATAAAGGGAAAATAATCATGGTGAAAAAAATTAAGTCTTGATTAGAGAATCCCACCTAAAACGGTATCCGTAGGAGATGGAGCAGGGAGCCGGGTGGTTAGAAAAAGGAATGGACTGCACATATTAAAAGAAAAATGAAGTTAATTGCACTATAAGCCACTTTCATGCTCTCTAAAAATATTTTGAAAATCTAAGTTTTAGTTTTCCAATGCTTCTCATTAACTTTATATCATTTCCTTGGTACCATATCCTAGTAATATGACAACCTACTTAATGTCCTATCGAACCCCATTGGTGCTAAGTCTACAATAGTGGAGAGTATGGTTGCATTTCCTACCTATGGTACCTTCTAAGCGTTGATTTGCTATCTTACAGAGATTGTAAACTTGCTTGTTATAGTGTAAAGAACAAGAAAACTTGTGAGTAGTTGATAACCTTTGTTTTGACCGAATCTAGGTCTTTAAAGTGTGATCTTAATTGTGTTTGAATTATTGTTCTAAATATATCGTAACTCCAAAATTTCTTGAGTGGCATGTTAACTTGACGACTATTTAAACCAAAAAAACTCCACGAACTTGGAACTAGGTGTAGGATTAGTTTATTTAGGTTCATAACTATATTAGGAGTCTAGTTTACTTTTGTTTCATCAATTACACCTTCGCTCAGGACGTGCAAAGTCTTAAGTTTGTGGTATTTGATAAATCGGTAGTAGTAATATATTTTATGTGTTACTTTATTTGTTCTTAGATCTCAATGCCTATTATTATTAATTAATTCTCTTTTATTTATATTTTTAGTGGTTTAGTGGTGATTTGATAAAAATGAAATAAATCAGGGTCTTTTGAAGTGTTTTTGGCAGTTGTTCGAGACATCTTAGTGGGACCCACATTGTTTCGTGTTAATGATATGGTGGTTTAAAAGAGTTTTGATGAAGCATAAGTTGATGAAAACCTTCAAAAATGACTAAGTATAAGTCATTCCTACAATGTGTTCAGTTACCCTTTGATCAAACATGCATTGCACAGTGGATTGGATAGAGGAGCAACACTGGGTGACGCAGCAAGGAATACACTTGAGTCACAGCACTCCAGCAGCCATTCATCACGCCTCGAGATTCGCAAGCAAGACGCGGATCAAATGAGAATCTAACAAGTACCTTGAGATACGAGTTGCACCGTCTCCCAGTTATTCATACAATTTCTCAAGACTGCCTATTCCCCATCTGCACACGCCACATGTCATCCACCCATTCCCTTGACATGTCTCCAGCTCATTCTTCACCTATCAGCGCTTGCACATCATCAAACTCAGCAGCTCTCCTCCAATCCGCATCTGCCACTTGTCCATACCTCAGCAAGCAAAGCAACCACAGTCGTTTGATCTACCTAGGTGCCTGAGACATCAAATAACACATGATTTTCGTTTTGTCTATATTCTAGATACCAAATTGATGGAATTTATATATATCGAACTTAGGGTTTTATTTGTTTATACACTTTTACATACATAAAAACTCTCTCTTTTCTCTTTTTTTCTAGTTAGTTTCTTTAGAATTTAATGGAGTTATTCAAGACGATGTAGGCTAACCACTCTTTTCCTAGGTCGGAGGCAAAGCGAGTCCAAAATCTTGGTTTGTAGCATGATACTTGCGATCTTTTATTTATAATTTAATTTATTTCAATTCTTTCTATTTTATTTGTCGTTGTTTTCATGATTATGGTTCAAGCTTAGGGTATGTATGTGGCCAATACATGCTTTAAGTGGAAGGCATATAGTTAATCAAGAAACTTGTATCCATAATTGTACGATTGGACTGATATAAGTGATGATCATTACGCGTTTGTTGTCAAAACATTTTGGTTCTTGATTGTGCGACAAATAAATTTGTGTTAAATTGAAAGAAGGCGCGATCCAGTTATCTAGGATTAGTATTCCCATGGACTTCTATGCAGTTAACGCGTTAGACTATATTGGCGGATGTCTAGGGTTATGTGTTGATTAGAAAAGTAGTTAGTGGCGGACGTCCTATCTATCAAGGCTAGGGGAATTACGGATTTTTGATAGAAGATATTTTCTTATTGCTAATCTAGGAGGAATTGAATTAATAATCTTTTGGAAAGATTAAGGACCATGTCATGCTCTTCAACCTTGATTTGGATTTCCTGGACCGTAAACCTAGGTATTTTTTCATATTGAATTTAATTTTGCAAACTTTAATTTCTAGTAGTTTTAATTAATTGTTTTCTTAAAATCTACAAAACCCCAATAATTTCCCTTTTTAGTTAACTCAGAGTAAAACCTAAGTCTTGTGGATTCGACCTTGCATTTACCACAATTACACCTAAGTGGGATTGGTAACTCAAGTACGGGTTATAATTGGAATGAACGACACGTGAACACTTGCATTGATGAAAAAGCTCCAAGCTTTAGTGGTTTTCCTTAAGTTTTTGGTTTGTTTATGTTTCGGGTACCCATCCTTGTCAGAAAGAAAGCCATCCTCCGGAATAGCTTCTAAACCATTTCTAATGGTTTCATGGGGATATCCGTGTCTAATCCCATTCTCTGGTTTTGGGTACTCATTATTTTGACTCCCATGGAATTTCGGCAAACCAAAGTATCATTTTATTCTTGTTGTCCGCTGGTCTTCCTCAGACCCTAGCTACTTTCTTGTCATCATCTCCATGCACATTTGTGTAAAACTCTTTCACTAAGATATCATAACCCATCTCTATCGACGACCCCTCGTCATTATCGGCGTAATAGTCTCTAGTCGACAATCCCCAGTTCTACTTCCTTTTGATGATCAGAATTCTAGATCCATACTTAATCTCATTCTTAACATTCAAACCCCTATTCGATATGATCTTCCTATTCATACTTATATTCGCTCTTCATTCTATCAAGAGCTTTGGCGTTTATTAGGTTGTGGGGTGAGAAATGAATTCTTGGTTTCTCCTCAATATCTTCCTCTCCCTTTGATTCATCAGTAAATTTCAGGGGTGAAGAAGGTTCTCTTGGTGTTCTAGTTTGGGGGTTATTTATTGAAATCCCCGTCGGCCTAATGGGTGTGGATGAAACTTTGAATTTTTGTTTGGGTTCCTCAACTAATGTGCCATCTTTTTTCCTCTCATGAGCTTCTACCTTTACCACTTTTGACCATTATCTGAATTCAAAAACTCACAAGTCCAAAAAGTAAATAAACATGTAGATCATAAAAACAACGTTTGTTGAAAATAATTTGGGTAAAATTCAAGACTTTATTTTAAAAGAAGAAATTTATTTGGAAATCTACCTTAAATCTGTTCGAAACATTAAAATAAAATTGGCATCAAAGTGTTAACTCAATTACAAAATTTTGAAATCAGTTTTTCTAAATGTTGTAAGGCAATTTTGTGATAAATCTAGTCTCTTAAAAAACAAAGCAAATTAAATTAAACCAAAACAAAAACCAAACCCCTAACTCATTTTAAAGTCGATTTTAAAACCATTTACAAATACATTTAAATATAGTGAAATTTTGAAATTGTTGAATTTATAAATAAACAATCAATGTAATCACAATGCCTAATCTATTTGAATCAATTAAACCATTTGTTCAAGATAATAGGATAAATTATGATAAAAAAATTTCGAAAAATATTTGAAAATTTTCAAAAATCCTTCAAATCAAAAATTTATTAAAGTAAAGAGCTAGGGTTGATGTAATTACCTTCTTGAGAATGAATATCTCAAGATTTAAGCTCTTGAACTCATATGGACTGTTCTTCCAAGCTTTAGGCGGAATTCTCTAAAACCCTAGCTTGGTTCAACACTCTCAAATTTGGCATGGATTGAATGGAACTAGGTTGAGGTGAGAATCACTTAAATACATTAAGATTAAGCTTAGGATGGTTGAATCAAGGCAAAATCAAAAAAAATTGAAGAGATGCAACCGTTTGGTGTGTAAATGAGTTGGTGTTCATGACGATTTGGAGTTTATGTTTTTAAAATAAAAAATCATGACAAATGATTCATGTATTAAGTGGAATCGATGGAAAATCACTAGGTGAATTGGTGGGTTGTGAGGTGCAGCAACCCACCGATATGAGCAGCAATTTCTTTGTAATGGCGAATCGCTGGGGATTCGCCGTACTCTAAATTTCACTTAATTGAGTGGTTGTTGTCACCAATTTTGCCAGCAATTCTCAGTGCTATTCCAAATCATTCGGGGGATTGTCATGCCTAATTTACTGATTTTGCAATTTATTCCATTGTTATTTTATAAATCATTCATTAAAACTTATATTAAAGTATAATTGACTGAAAATTTTGAAAGTTTAATTAGGGTACGTAACAAACTAAATAATTTTATTAAGTAAATAATGCAACTTGCATAAAGGCCATATAAGCAAAAACAACTGGATCACTCCCCCTTAATTGAAATTATCTTAGTGTTTAAATTCTGAAAATATTTTCAATACAATAGTCAAAAAATAAGAGATTAAAAACATACAATGATATACTAAACTAAATTCCTAATAAAATTTAATAAACATAGAATAAACATAGAATATAAGCTGCCTCCTATATAGCGCTTTTATTTATCATCGTTGGCTTGACTTAACCTTTTTAGAATTAGGGTGGATCTCTAAATTTGAATCTAAGACTATCCACTCTAGTGTCATTCCATAAAGTGAGTGTTCGGCCATTAATCGTTAGAGTGATTGTTTTGTTCAGAATATCACAAACAGTTTGAGTAATGGCTAAGAAAGGTCTTCCTAAGATTAAAGTTCAATCTACATTAATAAAATGTGGCATGATCAAAATGTCTATAGGTACGATGTAGTTGTGCACTTGAACTGGCACATCCGTGACCACTTCTTTTGGTTGAATTAAAGTACCATCCGGTAAAGAAACTCATTCAGAAGCAAGTGAATTAATTCAACTCCAATTGAGTATGTAGAAAGAAATATATGGGCATGAGATTTGCATTAGAACTCGTATCACACTGAGCTCTGAAGTATGAAGCCCCTTTGATTTTGATGTGCAAGTGTATACCTCCCGGATCATTAAGCTTTATAGGGCTTAAATCCAACTTTTTCTTTTCTCGTTGTTCTTGGATTTAGAAACTTTCGGCTTGTTAATGTTTTTTCCATTCTCCAGTCGCTTAACTCTCCATTCTTGAGTTACTTTATTTTCTTTTGAAATGTGTTCAAATTGTCCTTTCTTTGGAATATCTTTTACAGTTTCCATTGTTACTGCATTAATTGCATAAGTTTCACCCTTAAAGTTATCTTAATAGTTTATGTCTAGAAAGTCATTATCATCGATTTCATTATCAAATAATTCATCATATTTTTTATAGGTATGTTTGTTATTAATTTTGAATTTAATAATCTTGTCCTCAAATTCCATCGACATTGTTCCTTCAGAAATATCTAACTTAGTTCTAGTCGTTTTAAGAAAAGGTCTACCTAATAGTGTAGGCAAAGGATTGGGTGAGATTGAATCTCCCATTGTCATAACATAAAAGTCAACTGGAAATACTAAGTCATGTACTTGTACTAAAATGTCTTCCAATAATCCATTTTGTTTAATAATTTATTATCTGCTACAGTAAGATTAATATGCATATTAGGTAACGATCCTATTTTCAATAATTCAAAAAGTTTAAGTTACATAACATTAATTGATGCTTCGATATCACACAGCAAATTCAATTGAGGAATTTCCTATTGTGATGGGTATGACAAACATTCATGGGTCGGAACATTTCTCATGCATTCTTTTCTTTAAAGATGACATCTTTTGTCCTAGATTTTCACTAAATTCTTCTAAAAATTTGTCTTTATATTCATAAAATTCTTTAGTAACTTCATCATGATTTAACTCCCTTAAACTTTCATTAAATTTAATTTCTTAAATGATTCAGATATGTCTTCTTTTGTTTCTTCTTTCCTTGAATTTGCTAATTTTTGTGGATTAGTAAAATTAGAATGCGTATCTTCATTCAATTCATAAATATTAACCTCTAATTTGTCTTGATTAACTAATTCAGGATTTTGTAGAGATTTCTCTTAGGCTTCAACTCTGGCTAAATACCATGGGTATAGCCTTTCGGTAAAAGGTGTGTATTTCATTTGTTTAGCTATCCATTCCTTAGTGGAAATGACATTTGCCATCATCTCTTTTTCTTCTTGGTATTTTATTGTTTAATGTATTTTTTTTATTTTTACCTCTTTTTGGTGTCTTTTCTTGTGTGTGTTTTTCTTTTTCATTATCAAAAAATAAAGCATTAACTTGTGTTTGATTATTTATGTTTGAAATGGAGGCTGACTAGGCATGCGTTGACTCGACGGAAGTTTACTGGGGGTCCACGTAGGTCTAGTGCCAGGTGGGGCCCAGTTTGTGGCAACTAGGACCATCACAATCGGTATCAGAGACTAGACCAATATTGATACCACTATACAGGATGGCTCCTAAGGAATTAAGGACCTAGCTCTAGAAGTTATTACATCTAGGATTCATTTACCCCAATATGTCTCTGCGAGGCATCCCAGTGTTATTTTTTAAGAAGAATGATGGAAGCTTGAGACTCTGCATCAACTATAGGAAGTTGAATTGTGTCACAATAAAAAAAAAGTATATGTTTCCCCATATACATTATTTATTTGATCAGCTGAGAGGCGCAATGTGGTTTTCCAAGATTGATTTGAGATTAGGATACTACTACCTCAGGATCATGGATCAGACAGGGAGAAGACTGCTTTTAGTACACGATATGGTCACTTTGAGTACACTGTCATGCCGTTTGGTTTGACCAATGCACTAGCGATGTTCATAGACCTAATGCACCAAGTGTTGAGACAGTACTAGGATTAGTTTGTGATAGTATTCATAAATGACATCTTGGTCTACTCCACGACTCGTTAGGATGACGAGGGAGATATTAGGACGATTTTGCAGACACTGAGAGGGCATCAACTGTATGTTAAGTTTAGCAAATGTGAGTTCGGGCTATCGAAGGTTAGATTCCTAAGACATGTAGTTGGAGCCAATGGAGTTAGAGTAGACCCTGCGAAAATCAAGGCAGTGATAGGTTGGCCTAAACTTGAGACAATGACTAACATATGTAGCTTTTGGGGCATAGCTGATCTTACAGCAAATTTGTGCAAGATATCTCCAAAATCGCGGCACCAATGACAAAACTGACCCAGAAGAATGTCAAATTTGATTGGGATGCCAAGTGTGAGTAGGCCTTTCAAACTTTGATGGAGAAGCAGACCTCATCTCAAGTCTTGGTGCTACCGGAGGCAGGGATAAACATGGTGATGAATGTTGATGCATCACAGGTTGGTTTGGGATGTGTTGTCATGCAGGGAGATAGTGTTATAGCTTATGTTTCCCGATAGCTCAAGACTTATGAGAGGAACTACCGGTACACGACTTAAAGTTTGTAGTAGTAGTTTTTGCTCTGAATATTTGGCAAAATTATCTTTATGGAGAGAGGTCTACCCTGCTCACAAACCACATGAGTTTAAAGTATTCCTTCACTCAAAAAGACCTGAATAAGAGGCAAAGGAGATGGTTAGAGTTCTTCAAGGACTATGACTTCACATCGGAATACCACCCAGGGAAGCCAATGTAGTGGCGGGTTCACTGAGTAGGAAGAGGTTAGACGCAGAGGTGGTAGTTTTTCAGATGACACGTGAGTATGCGCTACTCAAGGCGGTGGATATATTAGTTTAGTGGATGTTTCAGCTACTTCCAAGGCTCAGATTTGTGGACAGTTGAGGACTTAGCTAGTCTCTATTTAGAAGGTTTTGGAGGGTCAACGCTGATCAGCAGTTTGAGGAATTTAGTGAGTTAGCTCAAAGTTCTGATCACCGAGACTGGAATCACTCAACCGACTCATGTTTGAGGTATAGGGGATGATTTTGGATTCCATTAGTAGCTTAGTTACACATAGAGATACTTCATGAGGCACATCGCTCATGATACCTCATTCATTCGGGCAGGACCAAGATGTATCAAGATATGAAACATCTTTTTTGGTGGCCAGGGATGAAGGATGACGTAGGTGAGTATGTTAGGAGTTGTGGGATATGTCATCAAGTTAAAGCTTAGCATAAAATGCCTTGAGGGTTTCTACAACCACTTCCCATTCCTCAGTGGAAGAGGGAGCACATTGTTATGGATTTTGTCAATGGTCTGCCTAATTCTCAACATAAACATGATAGTATTTGGGTAATCAAGGATAGATTGACCACGTCTGCACACTTTTTACTAATCTCCACTAAATATAAATTTGAGCAGCTGACCAGTCTTTGTGAGATAGCTAGATTACATGGAGTTTCAATCTCCATTATGTCAAATAGAGGGTCTCAATTTACATCGAAGTTGTGGGAAAGTATGTAGGAACAGTTTGGCACACAATTTTAGTTCAATATGGCTATCACCCACAGAAAGATAGCAAGTCAGATCGACTGATTCAAGTGTTAGAAGACATGTTTAGGGCTTGCGTTTTGGAATAGGTGGGTCATAAGGAGAGTATCTACCTTTGTGTGAATTTGCTTAAAATAACAGTTACCTGGCTAGCATTGGAATGGCACCATTTTTGGCACTCTACGGCAGGCCTTTTAAATCTCCAGGATGTTGGGCTGAACCTAAGGATATTACAGCAGTTAGGCCAGAGATAGTAGTATATCTCATAGAGAATATCAAGCATATATGTCAACGACTTCAAGGCGCTCTGGAGAGACAAAAGAAGTATTCTAACAAGTACCGAGATAGGTTGGAATATAAAAAGGGAGACTATATATATCTAAAGGTCTCTCCTCTAAAGGTCACAAACGGTTCGGAATCAAAGGAAAACACACGCCAAGATTTATAGGTCCATTCGGGGTTGAGAGAGTCGGCAAGGTTGCTTACAAGCTCAAGTTACCACCACAGATGGAAAGAGTCCACCCAGTGTTCCACATATCGATGTTTTAGTTAGATAGATCGAGGAAGGACGATAGGCTGATGGTTGACTTGAGTCAAATTGAATTGGTAGAGGATATCACTTTTGAGGAGCAAAATGCATTGATTTTGGACCATAAGGTGCAGAGCATGCGCAACAAGGATATCTCGTTGGTCCTCGTCAAGTGGCAACATCATGGCGACGAACAGTTGACGTGGGAACGGGAGTCCTATATGCGCGAGATCTTCCCGTATTTCTTATTGTAGAAAGGGTTTCGTTTTAGTTATTTTAATTTTGAGGATGAAATTCTTATTATTTGGGAAGTCTGTAAATACCCAAATAATCTAATCTGAGTCAATTTGTCTTGTAGGACTGTGACCCAGCGGCCAATTCTACATGGCATTCTCAGTCACAATTAGGGCATCGACACCGAGGTAATTATTAAATTAATTACTTTCATTTTTACTTGATGTCATGTAATATATTATACTTATCTAAATTAACCTACAAATGGAACTAGTTCTAACATTTAACGAGCGAGCTATAGTATATTGAGATGCATGCACGCGGGTATTTAGATGAGCTGATATGCTGACAAGGGACTTGAGTGGACTTACAACTTAGGTTTTTATTTGAGAAATTAGTCCTAAAATATTTTGAGAATTCAAGATACATAAGTCATGAAAGTAAAATGAAATGCTTATCCTAGATATTAATCAAAGTGAAATGATATGCCAAGCTACTAATTATTCAAGTATCTATATTTGAACATGAACAATGAGGATATACACTAATTTAAGATCTCTTGAAAGGCTAACTAGAGACTTAGTCTAAGAAAACTATATGATATTAACTAATCTAGTTTATAGCATCAATTGTCTCAAGTTAAAAATGCATGTTCGTAAAGTCTTATTAAAAATCCCATGAAATATGAACCATGAGATCAAGTCTATGAAGGGTGGGCATGTTTTAATTAAAACTCACCTTAGATCCACATAGAGATGAGTAATAAGTGGGATCCTCAGTAAATCCTAGGATGAGTGTTTAGACATCCAAAAGTCTATAAATTGAGGACTTAGTGGAGAGACCACTAACATCACCTCTACATGCATTTTCTTGAGAGAATAAAGAGTGGAGATTAAGAGTGCTGGATTTTAGAGGATTGAGAGGCTAAATGAAGGGAATTGAAGCTAAGATTGAAGGAATTTCAACCCTAAAAGAGTTCATGACCTAAGTACTTTCTTTTCTCTCTTTTTTCTTGCTCCAACTAATGAAAATTGGGGGCTTTGGAGACCTAATTCCAATTCTAAATTTTTAGAACTTCAATTCTTTTTATAATGCAAGGATTTTGATTCTTAAATGAGGTATTCAAAAATTCTCTTATGATATCAAGTCTTTATTTACAAACAAGCAATGTTTCTTGTTCAAATTTGGAGTTTCGGTGTTCAAATTGATAAAGGATTGTTCTATAAAGTTGTGGAATATTTAGATCACTCTTCTTCACTTCAAAAAGAAGTATCTTGGTTGAATTTCAATTATGGACAACAAATTCTTTACATTGGATTCATGGTTTCTAATATTCAGTATTTATATTGTTCATGAATAATACATGTTTGATGAAATGCCACAAAAAGAGTTGCATTATATTAAGTGTTAGAGATTCATTGATACTAATTTTTTGGGTTATTTGGTTAATTTTGAGTATTATTAGGACCCTAATGATTTGAAAAATGAATGGAATTTTTGTCATGAGTTGGTGTCTTGAATTGAGTTGAAATGATGAATTAATGCCTTGAATTGAGCCAAAGTTATAGCTGAAATTCTAGATAGAATAAGTCCTTCATTTCTTCTTAGAATTGGGTGATGTTTTTATATATTATTCTTGGATGTTTGGACAAGCTTCTCACTTGAAATCAAATGTTTTGGAGGTGTGAGAGGTTTGAATTTTCTGACACATCTAGTCTAAAACTCTCTCAAGTTAAGTTGTTTTTGTATTTTGAGCATAACTCTCTCAATTATAATTAGATTTGAGCGTACTTTACCATTTCAAAAAGCTAATACATAGAAAAATAACTTGAGATCAGTATTTTTAAAAAATTTAGTCATCCTCTTTGTTGAAAATGGAACGAAAATCAATGCTAATCTGTCTAGATATTCCTTTTGCAAGTGTTTGGATGTTGGGACCTCTACCGGGGGTCTTCACTAGTCTAATAATTACCAAAATCTACAAAATAGCTTCAAATACTATAAATTAAGTTCTTCAAAAGTTTCAAGTGATTCTGAGGTGTTTTGAATAGTTTTCCAAATGAGTTTTGAAATACGTAAAACTTAGTTACTTAATGAGCAAATTTTTGACTTAAGGTGTTCCGAGCATCAAATGATATCAGAATTAAGCCAAAGTTCTCATAACATGTTATTATATTGTAGTAAGGGTTTCCACCGAGTTTCATAATTTTATGGTGTGTCTAACTTAGTTTTCAAGTCATGCTTCGAATAGGAGATCAATAATAACAAATAAGGACTTAAAGTTTTACTTAGAGTTTCAAATTTTGTTTTTGATTATATTATTGAGATTTTATCACTCAACAACCTTGGTTTAAAGTTAATAGACTTCAATAAACTAAAACCAAGAACTTTTGAAATTACTATGAGTGTTTTAGCCGCATTTCAAGTTGCATAAAACCAAGTTTTTGGAAATTATATTAAGGTCCCTAAGGAATTGTTTTGCAAACCAATGCATTAAACCAACTTGAAATGATTTCTAATAGACTTTGATTATTCATTAACACTTAATAACAATAAGAAAAATGTCTTCAACCTTGTAACACTTCAAATGATTTCCAATAGACATTGATTCCTTCGCATCAAGACTTTGTATATAGTAAGAATAAGTGACTAGGGACCCCGAGGATCTAGTATAAACTTTTTTATGATACATTGAAGTTGAGATTTGGTCTAAGCTAAATAGAAAAGACATTGAGGCAAACAGTGGATTGTTTTACAATGAACTGAGATAATCAAATTTAAATAAGCTCTAGCACATACCAAATGAACTTTAATAGGTCCTAGGGGCTTAGAGCGTTAGTACTGAGTATCGGGAGTGTAGCACGGATGTGTGGGAGCCACATTTATCTTGAATATTATTGCATTCTGAGGTTAATAAACCAGTAAGAGCGTCAACATGATTTCATTTCAACTTCTTATTGTTAATATCTTGAAAAGCATGCCATACTTGTATTTCATTCTTGTTTCAAATGGACTAGGGTCTACGTAATACACTAGTTGTGTTATCTTGCAGGTTAAGCATCCGCGATTACCGTGGCTTCTCGCCGAGTATTATGCAAGGGATAAAGCATTCGGCGTCGCTATGGCTTACCTTGATAGTTTAAAAGGGAATGTTGGAAGTGACTCGAGGAGTTCATAGTGCCTAAAGATTCGTATTGGGGCAGCTGGAAGTCGCATTGGGCCTGCTATGTCGACTTTAAGCTGTGTTATTTTCTAAATACCCACAGTTTGGACTGAATTACCTATTCCCCTATCTTTTTCTTTCGTGCCACTTGATTTTCCTTGCTTACTTGATTAGTCTGTTTATCTTGCACTTTGTTATTTTATTCACAGCTTTCTTTAAATACCTGCATGGTTTAGAGACTATTGTAATTTATCACTCAGAAATATTGTTGAATCTCTTTTGGGTTTACTCACTGGAACCATCTCTATTGTTGGTGACAATTGCAGTCCCTCGAGCAATAAGGGGAAGGAGCCTGTACTTGGTGATTTCGACTGAGCTACCCTCAGAGTCAGCCCCATTACTCTTACTTCGTAGGTTTTTTTGTCATTTTGTTATATATATGACTATGTATTCATGATGTTTTGATGCTTTTGGGTACTTGGGGATGTGAGATACACTTGATGATACATATATATGCATGTTGTACTTTTTATCACTAGTTATATGCATGATATCACATAGTTTGTAGGATTTCCATGCATAGGTTGTCCCGACTTTAATTCTGATTATCAACAATATTGTTTAAATTGTTTTAAATTGCTTCTGTTATTGTAATCGACATTAAAGTTATCATCATGAACTTTATAACCCTAATAAGGACAATAAGGAAAATTAATTCGAAATAGAGGTTGATTAGGTATATGTTAACTCAATAAAAAGTTGACTGGAGGTCCACGTTAGTCTAGTGCTGGCGAGGCCCAATTTATGGCGACTGGGGCCGTCACACGTGTTTTATGATTATAGGTTTTAGGAGTTACCTTGGCCATAGGAGCTTTTAAGCCGGATATGGACAATACAACCATAAAATATATAACATCGATTGATAGTTATTAATTAGGGAGGCACGGATAGTAAACTTAATTGGTTATGAGTCTAAAGATCTAGAACTAAAAGCAATGTGGGTCTTACATTATTCACACCGATAGGTGGAGTTCTAGTATGCACATTAGAACCTTTTCCATCACGACAGTGGTTTGAAGTAGATTTGAAGGAAATATGTCTATTCTTATTACGCATTGCATGCACATAATGAAGATGAAGGAAGTGAGTTGAAAAGCATAGTTATTCATTATCTAGGTAAAGTTGTGAACTAAGATCTTCTTAATATAAGAATACAAAGTTATTTACATTATTTTGTTGGATTATAGTGGTTTAGTTAAAAACCAATTAAAAGGGTATTTCCTTAGCAATAGAGTAAATCGACTAATTATATTGAGTGCAATACACATTTCCCTAAAGAAGATATTCGTAATCAACATTAGTTGATCACATTATTATTACAATCAAGTCGTTCGCCGTTGTCAACCTTCCCTATAAACTGACAAATCAAGATGATCTACACTAGTCGCCAACCTCTGACACACTAAATAATCCTGATCAACTTTCTAACAATCAACCACCTGCTGAATAATCTCCAGTTCAGCTTGAATCATAGCATAGAAGAATAGATTAGTAGCTCTGGAACTAGCTCTCTAAGTTGATCATATGAGAACGACTTTCACGCATCATCATCACTGAAGCTTCCTTAAGAAGTCTAAAATAAGAAGCTCTGGCAATAGCTACATTCTCTTTTCTTGTTCTTCTCCTACTCAAGGCATCAGAAACCTAATGTCTATCGGTGATGATCTTGGAGCATCAAATAATGCGATACCCTTTAAACTCTATGAATCATTGAAAATAGGTTCGTTAACTAATATACCTACTAATCTTACTTTAGCTTATAACAGAGAAGTTAAACCTTATGGTTTATTAGAAGATGTTTTCGTAAAAGTAGATGACTTAATATTCCTTACTGACATTTATGTCATGGAAATGGGAGATTCAATATCACCTTATTTTCCATCTATATTGTTAGGTATACATTTTCTTAAAACTGCTAAGGCTAAGTTAGATAGCTTTGAAAGAACTATATTTATGGAATTTGACGATAAAATTTTCACTTTCAAATTCAATAATCAGGATAACTATAATGGTTCTAAAGAATTGCTTAGTAAAGAAATTAAAGATAATGATTCGTTAGAACTAGATCATTATAATAGTCTAAATACTAAAGTACATGCAATCAATGCAGTAAAGATGAAAATTGAAAATAATATTTCAAAGAAGGAAAAAGTTGAAGACACTCCTAATGATAAGGAAATAACTCAAGAACGGATAGTTCAATAACAAGAAAACAAGGAAAATATTGTCAAGCCAGAAGATTCAAGTGTTAAAAAGGATATTAAGAAGAAAATGTTGAGTTCAAATCCTGTAACATTGCATGATCATAGAGGGGTCAATGCAAATAATAAGATAGTAAATGGATTGAATTCTATCAATTCATTCTTTATGAAAGAGCTAAATGAAATAACTAATAAGAATACGGATGATAAATCAAGAAACATAACAATATCCATTGTTATCAATAGTAAGAAATTTGAGAATGTCATATGTGACTCAAACACATCGTATAACACCCTGCCTTTCTATTATCTTTTAGAACACAACTTTCCAGTAGAAAATTTGATAAAGATCATAATATTATAGTTTCTTCTCGTTGATGCCATAATAGTGAATAAGGGTATACTTAGAGATGTGGAAGTTAAAAATTAAAATTTTAGTTTCTTGTTAGATTTCATTATTCTAGATCATGAACCAGAGGATGATGTAGGTATCATATTAAGATAACCTTTTCTAACAACTACTTATGCAACACTTGACGTAGCTCAGGGAACTATCAAAATGATACTTGGGAATGAGGAGATTGTTTTTAAATATGGTATAGAAGACAACTTCTTAATTTTGAACCAGATTAGGACTGTGTGGTTCGGTCGAGCCAACGACAGTAAATAAAAGCGCTCTATGGGAGGCAGCCCATATTACATCTTTACATTCGATTTTAATATAAGGATTAATTAGTTGTTTTTATATTCTCTATCTTTTGACTCTTATAATGGGAATATTTTAGGAATTTAATTCTAGAATAATTTCATGTAAGGGAAGTTGATCTCAAAAATTTATTTCTATATTATATTGTCTTTATGCATTAGTTTTCTATATTAGTCAATTATTTATAATTATGAAATTATTTAGTACAAATCATAGTCAATTTTCATAATTTTGAATAATTCTACCTTTTTATTGGACTTATATATGATTAATATATGGGAAAATCAATTATATTAAAAAAAATAGTTACATAGACTAACAATTTTCTAGCGATTCCAGCTTGTACTAGAATTCGCTGAGAAAATCACTATCAGTTTGTAGGATTTTTAGTGTAATTTCGAGTCAGTTATTTAGGGAGCGATTTCAAAGCGAACCCATTAAAACATTGATTCCTTAAAAACGAGTACAAGTTTTTTTTTATAAAAAAAAAAAGACCCAAGATCGCTACATTTATTCACTTCACACTCATAGACCATTACAACTTTTCGATTGAGAGACCAAATTCTTGACTAGATTCAACCTTCCAAAGCTTGATTTTAGTGTATTTATGTGATTCCCACCTCAATCTTAGCACATTCAACCCAAAATTTGGTGAGTTTTGAGAGTGTAGAGCCAACTAGGGCTTGACCAAGGGAAATTCGAGGTTGGAGCTTGGAATAGTGTTCAAGTAAGGAATCAATGAGAACCTTATCCTTTTATTGATTATACTTTAAGTTTTACATGGATTTTTGGATTTTTATCTAAGTTTTTTGCTTAAAAATTGATTTTGATGTCGAATGTTTTCAACTATAATACTAGTATGGGAGTGGCGTGATAATTTGTTTGTTGATATTGAATTTTCAAACTATTTTTAGTTTTTGGCAAATGGATTGAATTTTATACGCAAACTAATTTGAGACTAAGTTTCAAATGAGTTGGGGGTTTTGTGTTTGTCTATCGCATGACTTGAATTACTTACGAACGAGTTTATTTATATATTGATTATCCAATTTATGATTATATCAATTCGTTTATGCTTCACGAGGTATATTTGTTTTGTTGAAAACTTGACTTAATTTTTAAACCTTGAGGATAAAGTTTGGAATGAGTTTGGGGGTATTTTAGGTGAAGCATAGCAATAGCAATAGCAATACCAAGTAAATAAAAAAAGTTAGAAGATAAGTTCAAAAATGATTTAAAGTTCAAACTATTGATCCGATATTCAAGTGACTTGAAGAAATTTTTCAAAATTTCTTAATAATTCAAGTATGAATTTCAATTTACTTTATTTTTAGTTAGGAATATAATATAATGGAATGAATATAGTATATAATTTTAAATGGAAGTGATGATTTTATTACCAAAGTGGATTTTATGATAGAAAGAATCAATTTTTATACACTTTTTGATTAACTTTACTAGTTGATGTATATATTAAATTGAATGTCTTGTGTTAGTTATGAGAATGGGTAGAAAATCGAAATAATAATGCAAGATGAACAAGACTGATTTTTAAGAATCATATGATATAGAAGCTATTGATTAAGTATTTTTATAGTATATATATAGAAAGTTATTACGCCACAATTAAAAGAAGAAATGAGTTAGAAACCGATAAATTTCTATAAGTTAAAAAGAATGATTTCTTCAACTTTAGTGGATAGTGAGAAGTGTTAACAAGAGTTTACAAATATAGATATAGAGACCTATAGATTCTAAAGGAAATGGAGCAGGGAATCAATAGTGGGAAAATGTGAGAATGTCCATAGGAAATAGAGCAGTGACTCAAAATCAAAAGCAAAAGAAATATAATAAGAATAAATATTTAGAATGGAGTAGAGAACAAAATGAGAGATGAAAAAGATGGATGTTCTTAAACTCTTCGAAGAAAAGATTTAACTTGAGTACTTGAAGCTAGGGTTGGATGAATTGTTTCTTAGTCTAACACATTTTAAATGATATATTCATTGATATCTTAGCAAAATTCCTATTGATTTTGATTTTGGTGCTATTATAAAGTATTTTCTAAAATTAAGATATATCTAGTAGTTTTTGTGTTTTGAGATTCTATACTAGTCATCGTAAGCTTGATGGTTGTCAGTGGAGATTGAGAAAACATATATTATGTACTAACCTAGGTAAAGAACTTTAAGTCATAAAGGGTGTTGCATTTTGGGTGGTTGAGTTATCATTAAGGGTGTTTCATTTTGTCTAAATCATTCTATTCTATCATAAATTTTATTTACTTGTGGGAAATATGTTTTCATTTGGAAATCACTTCTATTTTAAAATTTATATTATTTAAAGTTAAGATAAATTAGATTGAAATCAATATATAAAGAATGAAAAGAGAATATGATTTTGAGTATTCCTTTGCTCGGGATAGCAAAGTGTTAAGTTTATGGGTATTTGACAAGTCAATAATTAGATATATTTTATAGTGTAATTTAGGTTGATTTTAGATATAAATGATGATATTACACTAGGTATTCTCTTGTTTTTGTGATTTCATGATTTAAATTGGAAAATTGAAGAAACGAAAGAAAATGGGATTAAAAGTGAAGAATTTGGTTAAGTGCAGGAAAAAGTGTAGCAAAAGGTGTAGTGCAGTACAACAAAATGCCAATGTAAGGCAGCAAATCCAAAATACACTAGGAATCGCTACATGAATTGATAGCTGAAAAAGCCAACGATTTCCCAACGATTTGAGAAATACACTAGGAATCGCCAGCAGAATCGATGGAGCATAGAGAGCCATTTCTAGTAATTTACTCAGCGATTTGTGTACAAAATGGAAACGCTAAGAAATCGTTGAGGTCGGTTATAGGTTTTTTAGATCAATATGAAGGATTTGAGTTTATATATGATATGTATATATTAGGAAACTATAAATAGGACTTTAGGGCTTCGAGATTAAGTGTCATCTTTTCACTTAACAAGTTTATGAGAGTCATTGTTTAGTTATTATTGATTTTATGTTTGAAGCTACATTGGAGCTTTGTTTAATTCATTAAGAGGTATTTATTTATTATGTCTTTCAATTATATTATTATGTTATTTATTTCCAGCATGAGTGAGTAGTTTGTTAATCAATCTAAACATGTGTATACTTTGGATTACTAGATAGTTATAATTAAGGAATCATGAACTTAATTCTTTAAATCTATTCATACACGTCAATCACATATTTAACATGTTGTTTTTGCATATTACAACTAATGAAGATTGATATTGCATGCATAGTGTACAATACTTGTTGTGGTATTATGATTCTGATTGTATGCCTGTAGTTATTGACAACAATTATAGAAGTACTAACTAGGATTAATTTATACTTAAGTGGATGTTCTAGGTAATTGTGTTCTAATTTGTTTATTATGCGGCTTCGGTTAATATTGGCTTAGATTAGGCATGATTTTTATTAAGTGTTAATGTTATCGTGTTTCTATGGTATTGCATTTTATCCAATACATAGATTTACAATGATAAGAATGTGGCTTTTTCATTGAATTTAGAAAAATCGGTGGCTGGCTAAGGGCTATCAACCTATTATGAAATACGATTTAATGATTCCAAGATTCCATGTGTTATGATCATAACTATAGTATGAAGTGATGTTATGTTCTAGTGTTTGAAAACAATCCAACTATATTACATTTTTTAGTGGGGGTGTGTTTGTTAAGATATTTATATTATATTGAAGTTGAATATTGTTTAATTTAGTTTGCTTTGAATTGTTTGAATTAGTTTAGTTTGTTTGGTTAGTTAAGTTAGTAGTTATAATTTTCAGTTATTTAGTATTTTGATTCCCATTTAATCAGATTAACTAAATTAAGAAAAATAATAAAAACCCACTTTCCTAAGAAGTTTGCAAAATCCCTGTGGATACGATATCTTGCTTACCACTACTACAACTTATAAATATATAAGAAATTTTTTGTGCACACTCGACACGTGTCACTACACTACACACACAAACTCTATCTTTTCTCTTTTGTTTTCTAGTTAATTCCTTTAGAATTTAATGGAGTTCTTCAAGAAAATATCCGGCTAAGCACTTTATTCCTAGGTTGGAGGCGAAAAAAGTTCAAAATCTTGGTTGATAGCATATTATGGGGGATCTTTTTATTTATAATTTAAGTTATTTTAATTCCTTCTATTTTATTTGTTGTCGTTTTCATAATTATGGTACAAACTTAAGGTATGTATTATGTCATTGCATGCTTTTAGGTGGAAGACATATAGTTAATCGAGATAATCATATCCGCAATTGTACGATTGGACTGATACAAGTGACAATCACTCACGTATTTGTCGTCAAAACCTTTCGGTTCTTGAGTGTGCAACAAATAAATCTAGGTTAAATTGAAAGCAAACGCGATCTGGCTATTTAGGATTAGTATTCCCACGAACTTTTATGTGGTTAATGTATTAAACCTTATTGGCAGATATCTAGGGTTATGTGTTGACTAGGGAAGTAGTTAGTGGCGAACATCCTAGCTATCGAGATTTGGGGAATTAGGAGTTTATGGCGGATGTCGATTTCCTATAGCTAATCTATGAGGAATTTAATTGATAATCTTTTAGGAAATATTGAAGACCATGGTATGCTATTGAACCTTAATTTGGATTTGTGGGACTTTAGACCTAAGTATTTTCTCATATTGAATTCACTTTTACAAACTTTAATTTCTAGTAGTTTTGATTAATTGCTTTCATAAAATCTATAAAAACCCCTGAATTTTCCTTTTTTAGTTAACTCAGAGTAAAACCTAAGTCCTATTATTTGACCACGTATTTACCAGTACTACACCCAAGTGGGATTGGTAACTCAAGTATGGGTTATATTTGACACAAATGACACATGAACAAATTTTTTCGTTGTGCCAGGGACTTTGTCCTTTATTTTGAGTATAGTTATTTTGTTTCCTTTTCTTAGCCTTATGCTCCCTAGACTCACTCGGTCACAATCGACTAGTTCATTGTTTCCTTTTGATCCTAAACCCAAGAGAACATTCCAATGGTTGAATAGAGAGCCTCAACTTTGGCAACAACAAGTCTAAAATCCTATAGACATTGCGCAAGCTGGAAACCGCCAAGTCACTATGGGGCATGCCAATTAAGACCTTCATGCTCTTTTGGCACAGCTGCCCTCTGCATTACTATCCAGAGAATGCCGGAGAATTTTAGTTTAGTTCTGGATTTATCCATCTCTTACCTTCCTTCAACGTTAGCAGGAATGAGGACCAAGTTATTTTTCGAAAGGAATTTCAAACTAACTGCAAGTCCACAAAACCTCTATAATAGATGAGGACACAGTAAAGCTTAGGTTTTTTTCCATTTTGTCTTAAAGACAAAGCCAAGGAATGGCTTTTCTATCTTCTATCAGGTTGCATTAATTCTTGGAATGAAATCACAACTGAGTTTTTAAAAGATTGTTTTCCCAAGGATAGAGTTGTTCAGCTCATCAAGGACATATGCACCATTAAAATGAAAGCGGGAGAATCATTTGGTAAATATCGGGATCGCTTTAAGTGATTGATTGCTAGTTGCCCACACCATGGCTAGGCTGAGAAGGCCAAAATATGTTTCTTCTATGTTGCCATGACACCCATAAAGAGTCGAATGATCTTCGAGATAAGACACCGGCCCATATGAGGCAGTTATACAAAGATATCACAAAAAATTCATGCCTTTATGGAGAACTTGATGATACAGTGTACCAAAGTCTCACTACAAGAGCAGTTTCAAATTATACTAGCCAAAAAAAGACCAACTAACCTCCATGTGAAAAGTCCAATATAAAATACATTTTATAGGGTAAATTAGATTGATTCTTATATATAAATGATGGTATTACATGTGGTATTCTCTTGTTTATGTGATTTCAGGATTTAAATAAGAAAAATGAAGAAATAGAAGAAAATGGTATTAGAAGTGAAGAATTTAGCTTGCACGCACTTCGAGATAGCTTGGTGAGATCCACATTGGTCCGTGAGGATGATATAGTGATTTAGAAGAAGTTTGGTGGAGCATTAGTTGAGAAAAGTCTCAAAAATTATTTAAGTATAAGTCATTACTACAGCATGAACAACTACCACTTGATAAGCCTCGAGACACGCATTGCTCAATTGATCAGTAAGAGGAGCAACACTCAAGTGACGCACCAAGGAGACACATTTGATTACATATCGTGTCAGTAGCCATCGATCACATCTCGAGATCTACACAGCAATTGATCAGATGAGAAATGAAAACACCGATCAAGCCTCAGGATAGGAGCTGAACAAACTCCCACATCTTCGTCGTCTCTTTTACGAGTTTTGTCCTCACTCCAGCAGCTTCGATTGTCCTAGATGCACATCACCACAGACTCCCACTAATTTGGCGCTTCTTCCACATAATTCCTCTCCTTATTCCAGCTGTAGATTTGCCTCGAGAAGCAATTCGTGCTCTCCCAGTATTTTGCATGACTCTTCAGTGCTTCCTGACCACCTCATGCGTGCCACGTGTCACTCTCATGTTCGTCAAACACGTCCTTTCAAGCAATAACAGCTCGCCACATCAACCAACTAGCAAAAAATAGCCAATCAGAAGAAGCCACGTGTCCGAAACTCCAAACAACAAATCAACCACTACCATTAGATCTTCCTAGATAGATGAGATACTAAAAACCCATGGATTCAATTTTCTCTCTCTTCTAAAGACTAAAACTAAGGGCTTTGTATAAATAAACTTTAAGGTTTTATTTAGAAACTAATTTCCTCTCTCTCGACTCTCTGGCCCCTCTCGCCTCTTTTCTCCTCCTCTATTATTTTCTCTAGTTTTATTATTAGTGGAGTTTCTCATAGTTATTTTTAGCTAGTTCGTTTTCTAGACCAATGGATTACTACACTATGGTTGTAAGTCTTTTATGAGATATTTATTTTAATAGTTCTTTGATTATTATTCAATACACGTCAATCACAAATTTAGCAAGTTGTTTTTGCATATCACAATTAATGAAGATTATTATTGTGTGCATAGTCATGAATATGTATTGTGGTATTATGACTTGTATTCTATGTCTATAGTTATTGACAACAATTATAGAAGTAGTAACTAGGATTAATCTATAGGGCATTTCCCAAGTGGATATTCTAGGTGATTGTGTTCGAAGTTGTTTTTTATGCGGCTTTGTTTATATTGGCTTAGATTATGCATGATTTTCACTGATTGTAATGATATCGTATTTCTACGGTGTTTCGTTTTATCCAATGGGTAGATTTATAATGATAAGAATGTGGCATTTCCATTGAATTCGGGAAAATTGATGGCTTGCTAAAGGCTATCAACCTATTATTGAATTGTTTAAACTCATCTTTTATGATCGATGATTAATTGACTACAACTTAGTTGGTAATTACCTTTGGTCTAGGTTTTCATTATTCGCATTGATTACTTTAATTATTATTCGTATTAATTTAGTTTAATTCATCTTGCATTCCTTAATTATTATCTTTGTTTTTATATAATTATTTATTGTTTTCTAAATAATATAGTTAATTAGTAATTATTAAAACGCGATAAAAACCTTATTTATACTTAAGAAAGTTACACAATCTATGTGGAGACGATCTCACTTACAACTACTACAAATCTAAAGTATAATAATAAGTGGTATTATTATTGCACGCTCGACACGTGTTAGTTTTTAGTTCCATTGACGGGGATTGAGTTTAAACTTTCTTTGGTTTTTTTTCATTTTTTTAGTATATCTAGATCATTGTCTCTAACATTTTACAGGATTATTTCATGGCCTCATACTCTAACAATCATGATCAATATGAAGACTCACAATATAAAAATGTGAAAGGGGTAGGTATGTCTAATTATGAACAAAATTTTTCTAATTGGCATTCTGCTGTGATACAGATTAAATTTGCAAGTAATGAAAAAAAGCCAAAAAGGAAGTTGTAGTTATCTTAGAATGGCCATATGAACCATATGAAGAGATGAGGAAGATCAACCTCTAGTGTCGATGAATCAACCTCCTATTTAACGCATACTTATGGAATTTGAACCGGGGATGGAACAAAAAAGGCACTTGGAAGTTTTATGTCATGTTGACAATGTGTTAGACGGTCATGCCTATATGGATACTTATATTTTGGAAGTCCAAGAAGAACTCAACAATCTGAAGGAGGGCATGCATATTTCATTTCCTAAAGCTATGGTGAATCCGTTTGCCCGTGACTACTCTCAAGTTGTGGGTGACGTGATCTTTCAGGCTAAGTCTAGTCGATGACTTAAAATAAAGGCACTTTTTAGGAGGCAACCCATTATTATTTCATTTATTTTTATGCATTTATGTCTTTCTAGTTTACTTCAGTTTAGTTTAGTCTAAGATAGTTTAGTTTACTTTACTTTATTTCAGTTATGCAACCATTTTAGCTAATCCCTAAACTCCATTTATTGGGTTTTAACAGGTAAAGGAAAGTCTTGAGGAGAAGGAATAAGAGATTCCAATATGTTAGTATCAGGTTTGACTTTCAATTAAGTTTTAATTAGCATGATTTGAGTTTTTTTTAGGAAGTTGACTACTTATTAGGATTTTTATGTTTTGATTCTTGGTTGGAATTTGAAATACTAACTTAAGTGCTACATTAGTGACAGGTCTTTAAGTAGAACCCAAAACACTAGATTCTATTTTTACTATTTTGTTGATTTTACCCTTAATCGAGAAATTTCTATCTCACAAAATTTGATTTAAAATTTTTAAAGTCGATTCCTTGATTCATCAGTTCATTCTTTTATTATGTTATGGTTTCAAACTTTTTAAAGTGAAAGTTCCAAAAAAAATTTCAAAATTTTTCAAAAAAAAAATTACACCAGCAATTCATCAGTGATACCGAATAACATTGGAAATCGTTGGGTAAATCGGCAGCAGTTTGTAGAATTTATAATGTAAAAATGACTTAGCGATTTGCAGCGATTCAAGTTTTATACTAGGAATCGGTGGACAAATCGATAGACCACCGAGACCAATTTTCAACAATTTAACTGGCGATTTGTCAACGATTCAGGTTTTATACCAATTCGCTGAACACAAATCCATATTCTTAAGAACATATTTTTAATCATATTTTTGCCTAGATTAAACCATTCAAAGCTTGATTTTAATGTGTTCAAGTGATTCCCAACACATTCTTGATAATTTTAATCCAAAATATATCAAGTTTGATTGTTTATAACCAAGCCAAGGCTTGTAAAAGGGAGTTTGAATTGAAGTTTTGAAAATGAGAATAGGAGTGCCAAAGAGTCAATGTCTCGAGGGATTCACTCTCAAGGAGTTAATCATTCATTTCCTTATCTGGTTTACTTGAAATTTTTCGATTTTCAAATAAGAATAATGATGAATTTTTGAAATATTTGACTAGTTCTTGATTCAAAATATTTTGTTGGAGTTGAATTGATTTTAAATGTATATGATTTTATCAATTTAAAAGAAATATAATGAGGTGTTTACAATGATTTTTGGCTTACCTAGCAAAAATTTCATGTTTTTAGTTTAAAGTATCAATTTAAGATGTTATTACACAAATTGGTTTGAGTAAAAGTTTCTAATAAGTTTTGGGGCGATTTTAAAATCTTAAATTGATATGAATGAGTTATTAGCATTTGTGTGCAAAAATTAGATTTTCAATAGAAATATGAGTTTCTTTCCAAGTTTCTCACTTATTTTTAATGCTTTATAGATTGGTTTGTACCGAGAATGTCTTTAAAGAGGTAGTTCTAGGTTTTGAAACACTATATTATTCAATATATCGTGAAAGTGAAAATGAGATTAATAGTGATACATTCACTGATATGTTTTAGAGCCTAAATTAGGAATTGTGTGTGTTGATCATTTGATTGGAGCATGAATATGGAAATTGAAACATAAAAATGTGGCATATCATTTGTAGTGGTATTGAATAATACATATAAATAAGTCTTGCTAATAATAATAACAATCTAATCTATATGGTGAAATGAATACACCCATAAAGGAGACACTTGATCAAGACACGAAAAGAAAATTGGACATATTAGATTATGCAATTGATGAATTAAAAAGCAAATTTAAGCTATTATTAAAAGATAGATCAATCCAAGTGAAACCTCAAACTATTTGTCGAACGTTCTTTGATGAAATTTTATAATAATAATAATCGTTTTCTTCTCCATTCTCCGCCTAATACTTTTTTTTTTTTTATTGCTTTTCTGTCCCCTTTTTGGCGATTATAACTTAATCAAGGGATTTGTGAAGTGAAATTGGTAAGTTTTGATCACCATTATATATTGCTCTTCTTCTATCAAATGTAACAACTTCAGCTTCGAAAAAAATGCAACCCCTTCTTCTCTACGCAACGTGGTCTCTCCCTTTTTTTATTGATGGGTCTCTCTCCCCTTCTTAGTGCAATCTTTTGTTGACGCATTTCAAAGTTGGAGAAACACTTGGGACGGGAGGACAATAATTACACGTCAATCTTCATCGGGTAGGCTCACATTTTTGGGACTTTCGGTATGTTCAACTTTGTTGTATATAGTCATTAGTGTGATCTTTTATTTTCTTTCTTTTTTTCATATTCATAATGATTGTAAGTACTATTTTTTTAAAGCCATTTTTGGTACTATTTAAGTGTATTTGAATGTACATGCGGTTTTTAATGTAATAATGAATGAAATAATGTGAAAATAATAATAATAATAATACCAAAAAAAATAATAATAATAATAATAATAATAATAATAATAATAATAATAATAATAATAATAATAGTAACCATCTTAATAATGAAAGCCCTTTTAATGCAATAATACAAAATTGAAAAATCTAATATGATAATGAACCATTATAATGGAGTCAATAAATTTAATTAGAACTCTAATGACTACAAATTATCCACAACCAAACATAGAAATGGTTTAAATAACCTGAGTTATCTAGGGTTTAGGTCACCTAGATGGATTGAAACTAATCATCCTATTAGAAAATTTCAAACAATAAGCAAGATCAAATAATCCAAGTCTTATACGGTGATATTAATGAATTGAAAAATCAATTAAGTCAAATGAACCAATAACTTAATACATTCATTAATCAAACTAAAGCACCTACTCAAATTGTTCCTACTAGTCAAACACAAATTAATGCTTTGTTTAGTAATAATGCAAAAGACACGTATATACCTGAAAAGATACCTAAAAGGGGTGTTAAGAAAAAGAAAGTACAAAAAACTATTGAAGAAGAAGAATAAATGATGGCTAATGTCATTCCTACTAGAGGATGGATAACAGAACAATTGAAATATACACATTTTCTTGAAAGGCTTTCCTCATGGTATTTAGCCATAGTTGAATCATATGCAAAATCTTTACGAAATTTTGAAATAGTTAATGAAGAGGATATAAATAATAAGATTCTTGATAATTTGAATGAAGATAAGTGTTCATATTCTACTGTTCCACAACGATTAGCTGATGCTAAGGAGGAAGAAAATAATGAAGACATACTTGAAGCATTTAAGAAAATAGAAATCAATAAACTATTGATGGAATCAATTATACAATATTCTATCTATGATGAAGCTATGAAAGAATTCTCTTAATATAAGGATAAATTTTAGAAAAATCTAGAGAAAACTAGGACAAAAGGTGTATGCTTTAATTAAAAAGAAAATACCTGAGAAATGTTCTGATCCAGGAATGTTTAGAATACATATTACAATAGGAACTTCTATAGATTTTGTTATGTGAGATCTTGGAGCATCAATTATTGTTATGGCACTTAAATTATTAAATAATGAGAATAACTATAATGATTTAATGAATTGCGTAGCAAAGAAAATGAAATTAATGATTCTTTAGTATTAAATCCTTATAATAGTCTAAACACTGAAGTATATGCAGTTAATGCTATAAAGATGGAATTCGAAAATGATATTTCAAATAAGGAAAAAGTTGAAGACACTTTAAATGATAAGAAAATAACTCAATAATGGACAGTTAAACAACCAAAAAACAAGGAAAATCTTATCAAGCCATAAGATTCAAAAGTTAAAAAAGGATATTAAGATAGAAATGTTGAGTTTAGTTCATATGACGTTGCATGACCCCTCAATTTAAACATTAAGATGGTAAAGGGATTGAATCCTATCAATTCATTCTTTATGAAAGAACCAAAAGAAATAACTAATACGAATAAAAATGATAAATCAAGAAACATAACAATCTCCATTGTTATCAACTGTAAGAAACTTGCGAATGTCAAATGTGACTCAAACACATCATATAACACCCTACCTTTCGATTATCTTTTAGAACACAGTTTTTCAGTAGGAAATATAGTGAAGATCGTAATATTATAGTTTATTTTGCTAATGGATCTATAATAGGGAATAAAGGTTTAATTAGAGATGTGAAAGTTAAAATTGCAAAATTTAGTTTCTTGTTAGATTTTATTTTTCTGAATCATAAACCTAAGGATGATGTAGGAATTACACTAGGAAAACCTTTCCTAACAACTACTAATGCAACACTTGACATCAATCAAGGAACTATTAAAATACAAGTTGGAAATAAGAAAATTGTTATTTTAACATGGTATAAAAAATAACTTTTTACTTTAGAATAAGATTAGGACTGTGTGGTATTACATTATATTGTCTTTATGAATTTTATATTAATTGGGTATTTCATTTATATAGTAATGAAATAATTGTTTGGTGCATATCATACTCAAATTCTGATAATTTTAGAAATTATACTTTATTATTGATGTTTATATTGAAATGTGTGAAAGACAATCAATTAAATTCAAAAATAGTACAACATGACTACCGAATTCTCAGCGATATGAGTTATCACTAGGAATCGCTCGGAACATCAATAACAGATTGAATAATGAAAAACTCAAGTTAGCGATTCAATAGCGAATCCACCTTATAACTGGAAATCACTAAACACGTCGGTGGGTTACAAAAGCTTGTTTTCACCAATTTAGGTAGCAAATAGTCAGTGATTCCACTGAAACTCTAGATTCGCTAGCCAAACTTTGAATTCTAATAGTAAAACATCAAATTGTAAAACACATAACCCATTTCATATACAAAACAATTGCAACCTATTCGACTAGAAAATCAAATTTTTTCTAGATTTAACCTTCCTAATCTAGATTATAGTATGATTAAGTGATTCACTCCCCAATTTTGAATCGTTAATGCAAAGCAAATTGAGTTTACAAATGAATATTTGTGTTTGAAACTATTAGAGCATGAATAAGGAATTTTGAATAGAATAATAGGAAGTGAATACAAAGATTCTTAATATACATGGAAAAGTTGTCGAGATTTTGGTTTTAAGTTAACAATTCAATGATTTAATAGGCAATTAGTTTGATTATGAGTTTAAAATGAGTTTGGAGGTGTTTTAAGAATACTTGAATATAGTTAATCTATGATGTTTAATTACTTGTAATTGTGATATGTTATGAGATACTTTAACAATTGTTTTTGTTTCATGATGATAATGCTTGAATATTATATTTATCATTTAACTTTTTCTTTGCAAGAAGTTTATTCATATATTCAAGTGTTATTTACATTAGTTTTACACATATAAATTCATTTATGCTTCACGAGGTATATTTGTTTTGTTGAAAACTCGACTTAATTTTTTAAACCGTAAGGACAAGGTTTGAAATGAGTTTAGAGGTATTTTAGGTGAAGCGTAACAAAAAAAGCATGCGAATAAAGAAATGTAAAAGATAAGTTTAGAATTAATGCAAAGTTCAAAATTTTGATTCGATATTCAAGCGAGTTGATAAAATTTTGAAAAATTTCTTCTGAATTCAAGTAAGTATGATTTTTTTTCTTTATTTTTAGTTTGGAATATAATATAACGAAATGAATGTATAATAGATTTTTGAATGGAAGTGATATTTTTATTACCCAAAGGAATCATATGATAGAATGAATCAAATTTTAAAGCATTTATGATTGACTTTACTTGTTGATGTATACACTAAATTGAATGTTTGGTGTTAGTCATGATAATGGGTAGAAGATTGAAACAATAATGCAAGATGAACAAGACAGATTTCTAAGAATCTTGTGATACAAATGCTATTGATTAACTATTTTATAGTATATTTTTATATAGAAAGTTATTATGCCACAATTGAAAGAAGAAATGGGTTAGAAACTGAGGATTCTATAAGTTAGAAAGAATGATTTCTTAAACTTTAGTGAATAGTGAGAAGTGCTAACAAGAGTTTACAAATATATAGAGTCCTATAGATTCCAAAAGAAAAGGAGCAAGGAATCTATAGTGGAAAAATGTGAGAAAGTCCATAGGAAATGGAGCAAGGACTCAAAAGCAAAAGAAATATAATAAATAATAATAATAATTTTGATGAAATAGAAAAAAAAATATGAGATATGAATAAGGCGGATGTTCTTAAACTCTTCAAAGAAAAGACTTAGCTCGAGCGCTTGAATCTATGGTTAAGTGAAGTATTTCTTTATCTAACATGTTAAAACGATATATTCATTGGTACTCAGCAAAATTTCTATTGATTTTTATTGTTGCGCTATTATAAAGTAATTTTTAAAATCGAGAGTAATCTAGTGCCTTTGTGTTTTAAGATTCTACACTAGTCATTGTGAGCTTGATGCTTGTCAGTGGAGATTGAGAAACCTTTATTATATGCTAGTCTTGGTATTGAATTTTAAGTTCTAAAAGGTGTTGCATTGGATAGTTGAGCTATCATTAAGGGTTGTTTCGTTTTATCTAAATTATTTTATTTTATCGTAACTTTCATTTATTGCAAGGTAATATGTTTCTTATTTTGAAAATCACTTCTATATAAAACTTCTATTATATAAAGTTAAGATGGATTGATTTGAAATCAATATATAAAGAATGAAAAAAGAATATTATTTAGAGTATTCCTTTGCTCAGACAGCAAAGTGCTGAGTTTGGAGGTATTTGATAAGTCCAAAATTAGACACATTTTATAGTGTAAATTAGGTTGATTTTATATATAAATGATGATATTAAATGTGGTATACTCTTGTTTTCGTGATTTCAGGATTTAAATCGAAAAAGTGAGAAATATAAGAAAATGATATTAAAAGTGAAGAATTTAGCTTGTACGCACTTCGAAACATCTTGGCGAGACCCACATTGGTCTGCGTTGATGTTATGGTGATTTAGAAGAAGTTTGGTGGAGCATTAGTTGAGAAAAGTCTCAAAAATGACTAAGTATATGTTATTACTGCAGTGTGAACAGTTACAATCTAATAAGCCTCGAGACACGCATTGCACAGTTGATCAGTGAGAGGAGCAGTAGTCAAGTGACGAACCATGGAGACACATTTGATCACACAGCGTGTCGATAGCCATCGATCATGTCTCGAGATCTGCACAGCAATCGATCATATGAGAAGAGAAAACATCGATCAAGCCTCGGGATACAAGATGCACAAACTCCCACATCTTTGACGTCTCTCCCACGAGTTCTATCCTCACTCCATCAGCTTTGATTTCCTTGAGATGCACATCAGCATAGACTACCACTAATTCTGTGATTCTTGCACACGATTTCTCTCCTTATTCCAGCCGTAGATTTTCCTCGAGATGCGATTTGTGCAGTCTCTCAATATTTCGTAAGACTCTTCAGTGCTTCCTAACCACCTCCTACGTGTCACGTTTCGCTCTCATGTTCGTCAACCCCATCCTTTCAACTAATAACAGCTCGCTACATCAGCCAGACAGTAAAAATAGCCAATCAAAAAATTCCACGTGTTCGAAACTCCAAACAACAAATCAATCACAGTCATCAGATCTTCCTAGACGGATGAGACACTAAAAAAACCTACGAATTCAACTATTTTTCTCTTCCAGAGACCAAAATTAGAGGTTTTATATAAATAGACTTAAGGGTTTTGTTTAGAAACTAATCTCCTCTCTCTCGGCTCTCTAGCTCCTCTGGCCTCTTCTCTCCTTCTCCTTTATTATTTTCTCTAGTTTTATTATTAGTGGGGTTTCTCATAGTTATTGTTAGCTAGTTCATTTTCTAGACCAAAGGGATTGCTATACTACGGTTGTAAGTCTTGTCTTAGATTTTTATTTTGATAGTTCTTTCATTATTATTCAATATACGTCAATCACAGATTTAACAAGTTGCTTTTGTGTATTACAACTAATGAAGATTAGTATTGCGTGCATAGTCATAAAATATATATTGTAGTATTATGATTATGATTCTATATCAATAGTTATTGACAACAATTATAGAAGTAGTAACTAGGATTAATCTATAGGACATTTCCCAAGTGGATGTTCTAGGTGATTGTGTTCTTAGTTGTTTATTATGCGCTTCCAGTAATATCGGCTTAGATTAGGCATGATTTTCACTAAGTGTAATATTATCATATTTCTACGGTGTTGCGTTTTATCTAATGTATAGATTTACAATGATAAGAATGTGGCATTTCCATTTAATTTAGGAAAATCGGTGGCTGGCTAAAGGCTATCAACCTATTATTGAATTGTCTGAACTCATCTTTTATGATCGATGATTACTTAACTACAACTTAGTTGGTAATTACTTTGGTCTAGGTTTTTATTATTCGCATTGATTACTTTAATTATTATCCGTATTAATTTAGTTTAATTCATCTTGCATTCATTAATTATTATCTTTGTGTTTATTTAATTATTTATTGTTTTCTAAATAATATAGTTAAATAGTAATTATTAAAACGTGACAAAAACCATTTTATACTAAAGAAAGTTACACAATCCCGGTGGAGACAATCCCACTTAACGCTATTAAAAATTAAAAATTATAATAAATAAATGGGTATTATTATTGCATGCTCAACACGTGTCACCATGATGGAGTGTCTCCTTACATCTCGTAAAGTACAAATCCAAGCTTGTGGCTTCTGAACAGCCAAAAATCATGCAACCGATGAATGTCCTACTCTTTTTAATGACAATCAACAAGCCAACGCCATGGGTAATCAATTCCAATGACTGCCTAGAGTCCTATTTGGGAATATCTCTAATCATGCAACGTCGAGAAACAACCCAAACTTTAGTTATGGGCCTCAAAATTAGAACTACCAGACTTTTGTCCCCAAAGGTCAACCGCTCCCTGAACCTTCCAATAATTCCTCATCACTAGAGGATATGATGAAAGATCTTGTGGCTCAGTAGAACTAATTTTCGAGATATGTTGCTGAGTTTAAGGCTAATACGAAGAAATCCATCAGTGATACCAATGCGACAATTCGTAATCTTGACATTAAGATGAGTCAGATTGCGTTGAGATTAGGGAGGCTTGAAGATCAAGGGAAGTTGCCATCACCACCAATCTCAAGTCCAAGGGCTCATGTTAATACTATATTATTGATGAGCGGGATCATGGTGAAAGAGCCAAAGGCTTACAAAAAAGATGATACCTCATCAACAAGATGGCGGCATGAGATAAAAATTAGGCCTCTTTTCCCACAAAGGCTCTATCTAAAGAAGTACAAGTAGTTGGAATGAATTAAGAATGTGGTGGATACCCCTCAAGATCAACCTGAAGCTCGAGAATTCAAGACTCAAGAGCAAAAGCGAGAGCAGAAAGTTGAATTTTCATCAGAAGTCCTAAAGCACGAGGAGAAGAAGAATGGTCCACCTCAAAAGTTAATATTTCCACATGTGTTTCCATAACAGTTAGTGAAGGTCAAAAAGGTAGGGGACGAGAATTAGATCTTGGAAATATTTCGAAAGGTGGACATCAACATTCTATTACTGGATGCGATTAAAGTGGTGCCTCGTTATGCTAAACTGCTGAAAGAGTTTTGCACGCATAAGGGCAAGTTTGTAGGTACGAAAAAGGTAAGTTTGGGGGAGTGTGTCTCAGCAGTGATTCAAAAGAAGATTAATTTTAAGTGTCAAGACTCCGATATGTTTGCTATTCCATGAAAAATAGGTAATACTGTCGTTGAGAATGCCATGTGTGTTTTGGTTGCATCTATTAATATCATGTCTCTCTTCAAATATAAATCATTGCATGAATGTCTACTTTTAGAGACACATGTTGCTATCCACCTTACTGATAGGTTGATTGTATGCTTTGTAGGGGTCTTAGAGGATGTCTTGATAAAAGTTCAGGAATTGGTCTTTCCCACAGACTTTTATGTGACAGACATGGGGGATGAACCTTTCCATTGCTTACCTCCTATTTTGTTAGGTCGACCTTTTCTTCGGATGGCTTGAGCTAAAGTCAACGTATTTGAGGGTAGTTTGTCTATGGAGTTTGATGGTAAGATTGTTAAATTTAATTATTTTGACACCATGAAACCTCCAACTAATATATCTTGATTATTTGCAATGCATATTTCTAACCCTTTATTGCATGATGATATTAGGATGGAGAAGCAGGATGGTCATCAAGTGCCGAAAGTTAATGAGATTCATTTACCCATAATTATGAATTCAAGAATTACTTACTCTCTTCATGGAGTTGTGCGGATGAGAACCACTCGTGACCTAATCGAGTGGTACAACATTACTTAGGATGCGCATTTTTAAGTCGAGCCAAAGACTGTAAACAAAAGCATTATTGGGACGCAGATCGAATTTCGATTTATCTTATTTTGTTTCTTTGTTTTAGTACTTTTCTTACTGTACATGAATTTATATCATTTCCTTATTTCTATATCTTTCATGTTCTTTCACCTTCTTGTTTGTTTTTATGTGTGAACTTCTTGCTTGTTTTGAGCCTTGGGGATAAGGTTCAAAATAGTTTGGGGGTATTTTATGGATTGTGGATGTTGGATGAATCTTGTTGCTAAAGACCGCAGGTATGATCGATTAATTTTTTCAATTATGCGATTGAAAGATGGTAATGGTGGTGTTATTTCTCTCATTTTATTTTCTTTTCATTTCTCTTTCCTTTCCATTCATACTTCTATATTCTATTTCACTAGGACATGATACAATTTTCATGCATGTATCTAGTATCGTTCTTATTATTATTATTATTATTATTATTATTATTATTATTATTATTATTATTATTATTATTATTATTATTATTATTATTATTATTATTATTATTATTATTAAGAGTAACCCAAAACTTTGCTTCATGCCTTCGGTTGTGGATGAATGAACTATGGTTGATTTTTGACTTGAAACTTAGGGAAATTAGGAGAAACACTCTCTCTGGCCTATTGCCCAGCATTTTTATGATTTTATATTAGGGACTTAGTTCGAGGGTTAAGCTTTCTACTAGATACTAAAGGGGGCAGACAGTCAGAACGTGCAAGGGGAAAAAGGTTAAATTTCTAGGGTGCTAGAACATGGATTTAACCCACTCGAGGGTGAATTCTTATGACTAAACCACTTTTGGTGAAATGATTTAGGCCATTTTTGAATGAAAACCCTTAGCCTTAAGCATGTCTAAAATAGTTTCCCTAATTAACCCATTTTGAGCCAACCCAACCTTTGATTCTTTCATACCTAATGTTAAACCCATAGCCATGGCCTTATATACTCTTGACCTAGTTTGAAACCAGTCTTAGACTTGAAATCATTAAAAAGAGACATGAAAAGAAGAAAAAAATTAGAGAAAAAAATTATTTATATACCTAAAATAAGGGGAAATTAATTATGATGAAAAAATCAAATCATAATTAGAGAGTCCCACCTAAAATGGTATCCACATGAAATGGAGCAGGGAGCCAGGTGGTTGGAAAAAGGTGAAGACTGCACGTATTAAAAGAAAAATGAAGTTAAGTGTAGTATAAGCCACTTTCATGTTCTCTGAAAATCTTTTGACAATCTAAGTTTTAGTTTTCCAATGCTTCGCATAACCCTAATTTCATTTCCTTAGTACACTATCCTAGCCATGTTACAACCTACTTGAAAGTCCTATTGATCCTTATTAGTGCTAAGTCTACAATAATGGAGAGTGTGGTTGCATTTCTTGCCTGTGGTACATCCTAAGCGTTGATGCACTATCTTACAGAGATTATAACCGTGCGTGTTTGAGTGTGTAGACCAATAAAACTCATGAGTAGTTGATAGCCATTGTCTTGACCGAGTCTAGGCCTTTAAATTGTATTCTTAATTGTGTATAGATTACGGTTCTAGACACCATAACTTTGAAATTTCTTGAGTTGATTGTTGACTTGGCGACTATGTAAACTAAAGGAACTCCATAAACTTGGAATCGAGTATACGATTAGTTTAGTTAGATTCATAACTATATTAAGAGTCTAATTTACTTTTGTTTCATCATTTACACATTTGCTCAGGATGCGCAAAGTTCTAAGTTTATGGGTATTTAATAAATCGGTAATAGTAATATGTTTTAGGTGTTTATTTAATGTATTTTTAGGTCTCAATGCTTATTATTATTAACTAATTCTCTTTAATTTATATTTTCGGTGGTTCAGTGGCAATTTAATGACAAGGAAATAAATCGAGATCTTTTGAAGTGTTCTTGGTGTTTGGCATTGAAAAGTGAGCTTGCACGCACTTTGAGACAGCTTGGTGGGATCTACATAGGTTTGTGTTGATGATATGGTGGTTTAAAACAAATATGGTGGCGCATTAGTTGAGGAAAGACTTTAAAAATGACTAAGTATAAGTCATTCTTGCAGTGTGTTCAACAGCCCTCTAATATACCTCGAGACATGCATTGCATAATGGATCAAAAGAAAGGAGCAACCAAGTAACGCAACGAAGGGACACAGTTATGTCACAACGCCTTCAGAGTCGTTCATCAAGCCTCAAGATCAGCACGCTAGATCAGATCATATGAGAAGCAAACAATGGTTTTCACCTTACCTCGAGATGCATGCATGCACAAGCTCCCAGATGTTCGCACAATAACTTCGGACCGCCTTTTGCAATGTGGGTGTGCCACGCTTCATATCCCCTTTCGCTTGCCACGTCCATAACAGTGTTTCCTCTAATCAGTGCACTCCACGTCAGCAGGCATTCTCTCTTTCGGCCAATTAGCAGTTGCCACGTGTCCAAACTCCAGCTCCAAAACAACCACAGCCATCATATCTACCTAAACTTACAAGATAAGAAAATACCCACAAATTTAATTTTCTCTCTCTTCCAAATACCGAATTGAAGGAATTCATTTAAATAGAATTTAGGGTTTTAATTAGTCTATCTACACTACACACATAAACACTCTCTTTTCTCTTTTATTTTCTAGTTAATTCCTTTAGAATTTAATGGAGTTCTTCAAGACAATGTCCGGCTAAGCACTCTATTCCTAGGTTGGAGGAAAAGCAAGTCCAGAATCTTGGTTGATAGCGTATTATGTGAGATCTTTTATTTATGATTTAATTTATTTTAATTCCTTCTATTTTATTTGTTATCGTTTTCATGATTATGGTGCAAACTTAGGGTATGTATAATGGCCATTGCATGCTTTTAGGTGGAAAACCTATAGTCAATCGGGATAATCGTATATGTAATTATACGATTGGACTGATACAAGTGACAATTACTCACCCATTTGTTGTCAAAGCCTTCAGGTTCTTAAGTGTGTGACAAATAAATCTAGGTTAAATTGGAAGCAAGCATGATCCAGTTATTTAGGATTAGTATTCCCATGGACCTTTATGTGGTTATTGCATTAAACCTTATTAGCAGATGTATAGGACTATGTGTTGACCAGGGAAGTAGTTAGTGGTGGACGTCCTAGCTTCGAGATTACGAGAATTAGGGATTTCTGGCGAATGTCGATTTCCTATAGCTAATCTAGGAGGAATTGAATTAATAATCTTTTGGGAAAGATCGAAGATCATAATGTGCTATTGAACCTTAATTTGGATATTTGGGACCATAGACCTAGTTATTTTCTCATATTGAATTCATTTTTGCAAACTTTAATTTATAGTAATTTTAATTAATTATTTTCATAAAATCACTAAAAACCCCCTGAAATTCCCTATTTTTAGTTAACTCAGAGAAAAACCTAAGTCATGTAGATTCGACCCGGTATTTACCACTACTACATCCAAATGGGATTAGTAACTCGAGTACTGGTTATATTTGGCATGAACTTTACATGAACAATGATGGGTCCAGTAATTGATAGGAATGGTATTCCCAATAATAGCACTTCGCTCTGGGTAGATGACGGCATGACTAAGAAATTTGTAGTGAAAATGAGCCTTCCCACTTACGTTGACACATTTTTTGATATACCTAATGAGAGTGTAAAGGTACCATTTGGCTTATATACCTTGATATGAGGCTTGTTATGGATTTGTAAATTTGTCAGAAGAAACCAACGTGCAGACATAAGATTCATATCAGCTATTGTATCAAGTTGAACATATATAAGGAAATTTCATTAATTTGTACATTGAAGAAGATTCTTCATGGATCATCTTCTTGAATTTTTGAAAAATCATTATTTTCATCGTATTCCTCATAAGCCGGGCCATCCTTGTCACAAATGAATAGGTCACTGACAGTCTTATGTTCCTTTTGTGATTTTATTCTTGTTTCGTCTTGGTGTCTTAACCATCCAAAGTTTGAATGTTTCATTAGAGTTTATGGTTACAATGTGCCCCTCCGCAATGTTAAAATATTTTGGTTGATTGTTGACTGGGTCTAAGATAATGATCTTCATATCATGTGAAACAAGTTTTTCATGGTAAGGCTTTAATCTATGACCATTAACTTTAAATATCCTTTATGTTTATGTACTTTCTATTTAAACAGTACCATGAGGGAATACATTTTTAATTACAAAATGTCTCATCCATCGTGAACCTAGTTTTATAGGAAATAATTTAAGACGTGAACAAAAGAGTAGCACTTTTTGTCCTACTTCAAAAGTCGTAATATTTAATTTGCTATCATGAAATGTCTTAGTTTTATCTTTATAATTAGAAGCACTTTCATAAGCATCATTTCTCAATTCTTCTAACTCTTAAATGTTTAATTTACGTTGTTGTCATGCACTATCATAATTCATATTACAATTCTTATTTGCCTAGTATGCTTTATGTTCTAATTCTACTGGTAAATGACATGCTTTTTCGAAAACTAACTTATGAGGTGTCATATCTATAGGTGTTTTAAATGTAGTTTTATATGCCCATATTGCATCGTCTAATCGAAGACTTCAATCTTTACGTGTTGGACATACTATTTTTTTCTAAAATTGATTTGATTTCTATATTTGAAGTTTCAACTTGCCCACTAGTTTGAGGATTATATGCGGTAGATGTTCTATGTGTGACGTTATATTCGTGAAGTAGATTAGCAACAATTTATTGCAAAAGTGTAATTAATGTTCTAAGGGCTCTAAAAATAGTAATGATCTTTGGTTTGAGGAAATTTACTACTATTTTAGAATCATTAGTTTTAGTGGCTACAGCTTCTACCAATTTGGATACATAATATACAGCTAGTAAAATATAAATATTCCATTAGATGGTGGGAAAGGTCCCATAATATCTATTCCCCAAACATCAAATACTTCACAAAAAATATAGGACATAAGGGCATATGGTTCTTACGTCCTAAATTTCCGATTCTTTGACAATTTGGACAAATTTTTGTATAAACATAATAATCATAGAATAAGGTAGGCCAAAAAATCATGAGTCAAATATTTTACGAGTTGTACGACATGGACCGAAATGTCCTCCACGAGCATAAGTATGGAAATGAGCCATTATGGATTGTATTTTTTATTGTGGAATACATCTTTGAATGGTTAAGTCATACATAATTTTCATAAGTAAGGTTTATCCCATAAATAATGTTCAGGAATAATTTTTTATCTTATTCTTTTGGGCTCTTATCGAATGGGGTGATAACCTATTAGTAGTAAGATAATTGATTATATCGACATACCATAGACTATAGGTAACTATTTCGTATAAATATTCATCTGGAAATTCATCTTTTAATGGTATTGGGGGTTCTCCATTTTCTAATCTACTTAATTGGTATGCTACTAAGTTTTTGGCTCCTTTTTTATCTTTTATAGTAAGATCAAGTTCTTGTAACAATAAGATCCATCTTATTAATCTTGTTTTGGAATTTTTCTTTGCCATTAAATATCTTAATGTGGCATGATCTGAGTAAACTATTACTTTTGTTCCTAGTAAATATGGTCTAAATTTTTCTAATAGAAACACAACTGTTAAAAGTTATTTTTCTATAGTGGTATAGTTTAGTTAGGCATGATCTAAAGTTCTAGATGCGTAATATATGACTTGAGAATCATTTCCTATCTTTTGACCTAAAACAGCTCCTACTGCATAATTACTTGCATCCCACATTATTTCAAAAGGTTGTGACCAATCTGGTGACTTTATTATAGGTGTGGTGATTAAGGCTTCTTTTAATTTATTAAAAGCTTGCTTACAGTCAGTTGTGAATTCAAAAGAGACATCTTTTTGCAAGAGTTTGCATAAAGGTTGTGTTATTTTGGGAAAATCGTTCACAAAACGTTTATAAAATCCTGCATGACTAAGAAAGGATCTTAGTTCCCTCGCAGTAGTGGGGCAAGGTAATGTATTTATAACTTGTATTTTAGCGGGATCGACTTCTATTCCTTTTTTGTGACACTATATGTCCTATTATAAGTCCTTGATTTACCATAAAATGACATTTTTCATAATTTAATACTATATTCTTTCTACACATCTTTTAAGTACTTTAGTTAAATGAAGTAAGTATTCATCGCAAGAATTACCATACACGGTAAAAAATCATCCATGAAAACTTTAATAAAATACTCTACGTAGTTAGTGAAAATATTAACCATACAACTTTGGAATGTAGTGGGTGTGTTACTGTAACATTCGAGAATTTTATAAACTTGATTGGGCGGCTGATTAAGTATTTTCGGATTTAATTTGGGATTTAAGTATCGGAGGTGGGACCCACGCATTTCGGACTGGAGATCATAAGTAAAAATATTATTTTTATATGATGAGTGCTTATTTAGTGTATTATATGGTATATTGTCACATAGTAGGGTTATGTTGAGGTGTATCCTCAGTTTGTCATACTTGGGGTTGCAAGTGCGTGTTTGAAAGACACGAATGAAAATAAATTATTAGTTGTTTGAAAACTAATGAAGCAAGTGTCAATCTTCGCATGAAGATTTTGTCTCGATTTACGTGGAAGTCAGGATTGGTGGTAATGTAATGAGAGAACGAAGTTAGTACAAGACTTTGCCTCGAGTTTCGTATCACTTGGTGGTGGTCGGAGTTGAGATTAGGTCTAAATCAGAGCACATTTGGTTAAATATGGTGAGAAAATTAGTCCATAAGGGTTCAGTATGTCCTTGACAAAGATAAGATTTTGGGCTTTTGGTGTAACCAAAACTAGTGTCATGGACATTTTATGGAGTTGGGATTTTTTGTCAAGAAGTTGGCTTAATTTGGTGAAAAATCGGATTCAAAATGAGCACTGGAAGTGAAAACATATCAAAATAGGGATTTATGGAATTAATAAATAAAAAGAAATTATGTTGCTGACAAGTAGCTGAGGTTTTATATATAAATATGTAAAAAAACAAAATGAAATCAATTTCATTCAAAACGTTCAACAGAATGTGTAGGTACGTCGTTACCTAAACTTCTCAATTCGATCTTTTGCTCTGTGAGCTCCCGACGTCTGATTTTTGCTCGGGTTTTTTCTGCAAAACTATAAAACATCGCGAGATGGTCAATTCGAGCTAAGTTTCTATGGTTGAAACAAGGCATGCAATTTGGTAAATACTCAATTCATGGCGTTTTCTACAATTCAATTTGAATTCTTGCAATTTCTTGATTTGTTTCGCGAGTTATTGATAGAAATTGGTAGGAATTGTTGAAAATTGATGTATTGGGTTGATGGGCGGTGATTTGGAATAAATCCCACCGACGTGGGTTAGGGTTTTGATGAATTGAACTAATGTGATTCAGTTTACAACTATTTTGGAGATGTTTTTATAGTTGATATTAATTTACATTGGGTTTCTGGATGAATCTATTATAGGTTTTAATCCAATTTAAGTCCACAAGCTGTAAAAATATTTTGATGTTGGAATCAAGTGGTTTCGTGGTGGTTCGTTGTCGAGTTTTGAAGTTTTAATTGCAAAAATAATGATTTGGAGACATTTTCAGTTCAAAATAAAATAAAGTTTGCCTAGTTGACAGGCCATATTGGAAAATTCATAACTTCTTCGTTGGTGATTCGATTTGAGTATTCTTGGAGTTTATGGAAAGTATGACATGAGTACTACAAGTTTCTTTTTCATCATGACAAATATTGAGGTTTTGAAGGTTAAAAAGTTACTTCAAGTTAGCTAGTTGAAAGGCAGTTGAAATAGTTATATAAATTAATATTTTTGGAAACTATTCTCAAGCGTACTTTGGCGGTTGTTTTCATCAAATTTCATGATTTGGTTTCACTTGAAAATAACCGATAATATAATTGGGTAAGCAGGGAAGCTATTGGAACCATTTTCAAGGTAATCCGACGCTCTGGGAACCTTGAAAATTACGTTCAAAATTAGTTGGTTGTAAGTAAACCCTACTGTGATCTTTACAATTAATTTGAATATCTTTGTACCCGTAATTGTATCATAGTCTGCATTGCATTTTATTATTCTTGCTCATGCATATATAAAGTGAGTGAGGGGGACAAGCTTGTTTCGGAGTCTGGTTTGATTGAAACTAGGTTTCAGTCCTGCCTCTACGCCGTCTAGTAAGACTAGCGAGTCTAAGGCCGACATGTTATCTTTGCATTTCATGATCTTTTAATATTGTCTATGTACTATTTTTGGAAGTCGACGTCTGATTATAGTTAGGAGATAGTGACAGAGTGGATTGCATGTCATGTTGATGCATATATCTTATTATTTATTTGGAAATGCAATACATGTCTCCATGTATCAGACTAACAATTGCAGGATTACAGATCAATATAGGAATTTATTTACCTAACACCTTTGAGTTATTTTTGATGATATCAGATTCTACATGAAGGCAAGGGAAGAATGGACAAGGCTCGAAGATTATGGTGATTGTTTTTCAAAACTCAAAGTAAAATTCTTGTTTTAAATTGTTTATATATATTATTTTTGAATTCTTGGGGTTAGTGTAGGACGCGAGTTTTATTTGAATGGTTATGAGATTCTTCTAAGTTAGTTTAAAATACATTGAGAAATTTATGATTCAATTTTGGTCTATTTGAGATTGTGAAGTTGTGGTTAAGATATCAGAGACTCTAAGTTAATTCATAAATTTGAATTTGATACATATTATGAACTGCGAGGAGTTTTGAGTCCTTCTAGGCCTCTCCCCAATTATGTTTTATATTAGGTGGATTTTTCGGCAGGCCACTTCTAGGGGAGGTGCTGTCGAAATTTTTATTAAATATGGATACAATATTTTAATTTGCTCAAATTGAACAAATCATGAATTGAGTTTTATTGAGGATATAAATATAGTTTTGGACCCTTAAAAAGGATTGAAATAATTATTATTTTGAGATCAAAGTTGAAAAATATGGATTAGGCTGACTAGATTATCAAATGATTATGGTAATCTAGGCTGGTAAGTCGTCTTAATAACGAGGGGGCTGACAGTTGCATAGACTGAAATGAATACGTCTATAAGCAAATGTACCAAAGGGGCAAGTAAAAGTAGTTTTTTTCATTATTTTTTTAAGCTACATGAATCTGGTGGAATCTTGAGTATCCATCTAAACTACAATAATAGGTTCTTCCATCTAGTCTTTCTAATATTTAATCTATCAACAGGTGTGGGTAGTAATCTTTTTTAGTTGCGTTGCATTTACCTTCCAATAATCTATGCACACCCTCCAATCGTTTTAGATTCTAGTTGGTACTAATTCTCCGTGTTCATTTTTTATTACTGTAATCCCTGTCTTTTTAGGAACTACCTGCATTGGCCAAGCCCCAATTACTATCTACTATTGGAAATATCATTCTTGTGTCGAGTAATTTAAATATCTCGTTCTTTAGTACTTCTATCATCAAAGGATTGAATCTACATTGAGTTTGTCTATAAGGCTTTTTATATGTTTAAAGATTAATATGCATAAATGTGGCTTGAGTTATTCCTTTAATATCAACTATTGTTCATCCTATTGCTTTCTTAAATTCTTTGAGAACATTTATTAATTTCTTTTCTTCAAGATTTGACAATTTATTAGATATTATGACTGGTAAAACATTGTTGTTTTCTAAATATGCATATTTTAAATGATCTGGCGAAACCTGTAAATTTAATTATAGAGTTTGAACTTTATAGGTTAAAAGCTTTGAATAAGTTATAGTTAGATTCATAAACTAAAAGAGTACAGGGAGTTCATTATATGATTCTAAGGCATTGATTATCTCCCTCATCTCTTCATCTATATCATTATAATCATTTAAATATTCTATCACTATTTCAAGCTTGTTTGATTTATTGTTTCTAAGAGATTTGTCTCAAAGGGTCTAACATATCTACGGTGCATATGGATGAAACATCTCAAGGATACTTCATAATGTAGTTGATGTTAAAGTTCGTTGTTTCATCATCTATCTCCATTGTCAGAGTTCCATTGGAGACATCTATTTTGGTGTTTGTTGTTTTTAAGAACAGGCATCCTAGAATAAGTGAGGTTTTATTAGAGAATTGGCCTTCTTTCATGTCTCTGACATAAAAATCAGCTGGGAAAACTAAATCATTGCCCCTCACCAATTCATCCTCTAATACTCCTACATGTTGAATGGTAGATCTATCCGCTAGGCTTACTATTATATTAGAGCCAATAACACTAAGCTCTATACCAAACTGTATCATTGTTATTCCTTGATTTATAAGTGGTGAAATTTAGCTTTGACACCAAACTGTAGCTTTATCTATCCCGATTAGGGTGATACCCAGCTTAAAACCTTAATTTAGCCTCGGTATACCAGCAAGACTTAACTCGAGCTAACAGCCTCACCATCAGCACTCGATAAATATAATTGTAGATCGAATATAGATATAAAACAAACAATAAACGTAATGAAAATTAAAACTTTTCTCGATATTATACACGATATACAAAACCAAATTAAACTGAAATAAACATCGGTTATACAAAACCTCCCACCCCTTGTGATATTACAAAACCTTAATTCAATACACATATATAAAATAAAAGAAGAATCATTACATTGAAGGAAAGATTAAGACTCCTAAACCTTATCTGTCTCATAGTCATAGCATTCGTCGGCATTCCTGAAATGTTAATTAGGATGAGTGCTCTAACTTGCTTAGTAAGTACGGATTCACAAAGTTATCGACAATCTATATAATATTCAAGAATGGAATGCAATAGCAATATGACCAATCATAGCTAGCAGGATATAAGAATCATATAATCCAATACATAAATGAATGCAAGTCATATAGTCAATGGCTATTACACTGTGATTTTCCTCATTTTATAAAATTAGGGTCGACATAACCTGACTAGAACATTACGTGTACATTTTGTCTACCTACTTATCAATTTCCACGTGGTTCTATCCTAAACTCCCTAGTGAATGTGTAATCCACGCAACTTATCTAGTTGGGTTTAATATATAGGCCGGGAACCAAACCCATCTCATATATAACCTATTCTCAACTCTAGGGTTTACTCTCGTTAATCACATCTTACATTGTTTTCATTTTTCATGAAAACAAATCACAATGTACATAACCCCCATTCAAGACCATAAACTATATGAACTAAATATGTTGCACAGCCAGACAAAGTTAATGAATAAACGAATCCATACTTACCTCGGTTAGGTTTCGTTTCTCAATTCCTAACTTTCTGGCACTCAACCTTCTCCCGTGTTTGAGAACCTTTAAATAATTGATCATCATCAATTAGAGTCTAATACTCATTGATTAAAACCCCTAAATTGGTCCCGATTGAATTTGGAATCAATTTGCCAGTTTTTAGTTTAATAATACTATTTCACATTTTTCGAGGTGAAAACCCTAGTATAAAGTCCCGAAAGAATTCCAAATTCCCTATTTTTCATAGAAATACACAATTTTTATTTATTTGGTCCACAAATATATTATTTCCAAATTTTTTCCCATTTTTTGAAATTTTTCCTAAATTTCAGCATTTTTTGTGAGGAGGGGTTTGACCCCTGAACCGAACCCGGTTCAGTCTGGTTAGGGGATGAAACCCCATTGTCCCTCATCGTTCTCCTCTATTTTTTGTTGTTAAAACTTTTTTTTCCATTGGAGTAGGACTTGGCCCCAACCCTGGGGCATGTTTGGGCAAAGGAGACGACTCCCCTGCTATCTCCTTTCTCGGACGAACTACACAATAGTTCATCCGAGCCTCCCATCCCTCTCATCTTTACACAACCAACAACAAAATGACCATAACAACAACACAACAACCTTTCTTTCATCATCGCCTCTCCTTTGTTTGATCTCTCTTACTCTCCTCTCACAATTTCGATCTCCTCTTTGTCCTCTCCTTCAATTTTGATTTTTTTATCGAAACTAAAATAGATGAGGCAATTTTGTTTTGATTTAAGATAAATATAAACTTTTCTCGTGATTCACGCGCACGAATCTCGAGGTCGATTCAAAGAATAGGAGGTTAGAGTGACAATCCTTAAAGTGACACTAATTTCAACTTATGCATAGCACATGCAACATTGATTATTCTTGAGATGTGGTGCACGCATCTCAAGGCATGGATAATCTCTCCAATATCACCAACGTCCAACATCTCCATCTTGCACTATTCACCTCCTCGAGACCCACGCTACACATATCTCGAGATAAATCCAGGATTGAAAATTTAGTTTGATTTAAACTATAGCCTTCATTTTTTATATATATATATATATATATATGTATATATAGAGATAACTATGTATTTATGCACCTATAAATTCACCGCGCGCCAACTAGCACACTCGGGCTTGCACAATATTGTACATCCCACGCATGTGACCCTTGACTAGGAGCCCACTAATATATTAATTATTTTCAATATATATACACGCCTATATTCACGTGCCTATAATTTCGCCGTGTGCGCCAAAAGGTACACTAGGGCGTGCACGCTACCCTATGACTATGCGTCACCTTTAACCTACATATGGTATTAAACGTTCCATGATTTTCCAACTACTCAATTATAGGCCAATTAATATGATTATTTCCATAATTAATAATACAATCTATACAAACACCAAACGACATGAGTCTCCACGCATACACTAATTAAGATAAGTTGGGCTTAACCATAAGCCTAGCTTGGGTTAATTAGAATTCAAATTAATGCTAATCACCTACATAAGCTAACGGGTCGTTACAATTTTTTTGATATTGTATGTTGATGATATATTTTTCATTGGAAATGACATCCCAACCTTGCAGAATGTCAAGTCTTGTTAGGGAATTGTTTCTCAATGAAAGACTTAGGAAATGGGGCAAATATCCTTGGGCGTATGATCTATAGGGATAAATCTAAGAGGTTGATTGTTCTAAGTTAGAGTGCTTATATAGATAAGGTGTTGAATAGTTTCAGTATGCAAGACTCTAAAAGAGGGTCGTTGCCAATGTCACATGGCATAAGTCTCAATAAGATTCAATGTCATAAGACTAATGATGAGTGAGAAAGCATGAATACGATTCCATATGCATCAGCTATTGGATCTATCATGTATTCCATGTTATGCACTCGACCTAATGTATAATATGCTTTGAGCGCAACAAGCAGATATCAATTAGATCCCAGTGAAAGTAACCGGATAACAGTAAATAATATTCTTCGTTACTTAAGAAGGACTAAAAAAGAGTTCATAGTCTATGAAAGTTTGGAAGATGAGCTTGTTGTAAATAGTAACATTAAAGCAAGTTTTCAAACTGGCATAGATGACTTCATATCATAGTTTGGATACATGTTTACTTTAAATAGAGGTGCAGTGAGTTGAAAAAGTTCAAAATAAGAGACTGTGACTGATTCTACAGTAGAAGCTAAGTACATTGCAACGTCTAATGTAGCTAAGAAGGCGGTTTGGATCAAAAAGTTCATCTCTGAACTAGGTGTGGTTCCAAGTATTTCTAACCCTATTTACTTGTATTGTGAAAACAATGGGGCAATAGCACAGGTCCAAGAAACGAGGTCACACCACAGATTCAAACATATACTCATGCGTTTTCATCTCAAAAGAGAAATCATTGAGGTGGGGAGACGTGAATATTTGTAGGGTTTTTACAGAAGAAAATATTGCAGATCCATTAATGAAAGCTCTTCCACCAGCAAAACATGATGGTCATGTTAGGTCATTAGGTATTAGATACATGAATGATTGGCCCTAGTACAAGTGGGAGATGTTGGGACATGTGCATCAATCTCATGAACATTGTTTCTGTTACTATTTTAGTTAATAAAATTGAGGATTTCATTTGTTGTTCATTATTATAATTGGTTTGCATGTTTACATTATAATAGGATCCGTGAATGTTTACTGAAACATCATAAATGTCCCTAGTCGATCATTATACTAAAATTTATAATAAATTAAGGTTAGTATGACTCTTAATTGATGATCATGAAATGATCATGCGTATCAGGATACGAATCAAGATCATGAGTACTTGTCTTGGAATAAGGTATTAGACCGACCCATTCATGGATTAAGTCATAAGTGTACTCATAATAGGTATATCATTTAGTCCTCTGACTTGAAATTACCAGAGACTTCAATTAAGATCATAATGATTTGACACAATCAAACGTTATCTTTAACTAGATAATTATAAAGGTTGTGATTGTTTACTAAATGAATAATGTGTGAAAGTGTGTAATTGAGATAGGATTTGTTCCTCTCGTTAAGAGAGAGATATCACTGGATCCCTCAATATGTTAGACTAAAAATGGCTTAAGTTCAAGTGAATTGATATGATCATGTCCCTTTGATGTTTTAAGTCTACCTAGAGATCGAGACTAGTAAGATTGAACATTAAGGGTGACTTTTTGTGGCTTATGTTTAATCAAAGGATATCGTACGACAAAAAAATATGATTGATGAGTCCATATTACATATGTTTTATATTACATTTTAGAATGATTTTAGATGTAAAAGACTATATTATATGGGGTTTTCTCCTATTTTTGTTATTTTAGGTAATAAATGGAGAATATGAAGAAATGAAGGAAAAAGAGAAGAAAATGAAGGAATTGACCAAGTGAAAAATTGTATGAAGAATCACCATGGAATCAAGAAAAACTAAATTTTTGTACTAGTGATTTCCAGCGATTATTGTACACTCAGAATTGCTGCCTAAATAGGTGAACACAAGAAAAGACCAGAGAGCTCATTTTTATAGGTTTTTCTAGAAATTCCACTTACACACTGAATCGCAAGGAATCGCTAGATATGAATTCATGGAGTTTGGATTACAACAAGGATTTTGAGTCGGTTTAGTATATGTATTACTTAATATACTATAAATATAAATCCTAGAACATGAAATTAAGGGCCTTTTGTTAGTTGTACACTTTTGCTTTAGTTTGGAGGTCATTCTTTATTGTTTTGCTTTTTGGAGAAAATTGAAGATTCAAGTTATCATTAAGGTATTTAATTATGTCTTTTAATTCCAATGTTATGGTGTTATCTATTATCATGAGTAAGTAGTTTTTTAATCTACACAAAACTCCAAACATGAACTGGATATGTTTTGCAATGTAGTCATGATGAGATGAATGTGTACTTAATGTTTTAAATCAATAGTATTTTTTGATTTACTATTTTTATATATTGTTATTTACGAATTGCAATCATAGATTTGAGTACTATGTGCATAGTGGCCAGTATGTATGTGATGTTTTGATTCATTATCTAATTGATGTAGTGATCATGACAGCAAGTACAACGGCTCGATTGTAGTAATAGTGTGACCAACTTACGTTGATTACGGATATCGTCCTTAGGGAAAGGTGTATGCACTCAGTAGTAACTAGTCAAAATTACTCTATTGCTAAGGAAATCATTTTTAATTTGATTTTTTATAACTAAACTACTATAATCTAACAAAATAATGTAAATTACTTCTAAACTCTTATATTAAGAATATATTAGTTCACAACTTCACCTAGGTAATGAAATACTATTCTTTTCAACTCACTTTATCATCTTTATTATGTGTGAAATGTCTAGTTAAAATAGACAGATTTCCTTCAAATCCACTTCAACCCACTGTCATGACGGAAAAGATTATAATGCGCAAACTAGAACTTCACCTATCAACAACTGTCTATCGATGTTGTATATTTTACAGTTATACCATCCATATTTGGCTTAAAAGCTTTAATGGCTACGATAACTTCTAAAACCTAATATCAACAAACACGTGATCAAGATGTTTGTAGCATTACGCTCAGAATCAATACAAATTCTAACCAATGCACTTTTTAATTTTATAATCTATTCATGTTTATAGCATATCATTCATATCATAGGATCCATTGATCCCTAAGATTAATGAACTACTCACACTTCATTGAAACAATCAAAGATTAAACGAATAACTTCAATTAAATCAACAAAATCAACACTCGTATCACCACGCATGAGTCTTCAATGTCTTCTATTTCACAAATCTTCTTAATACTCAAAAATAAAGTAAATATATGCTACTCTATGATAATGGTTGCTAATGGGTGGTAATGTATGTGTTAACCACATTCTAATACCTATTTATACTCCTTAAACATGTTTGAAAACAATTAGAAACCCTACTATACAATTTCACCTGAAATAGAACTCTAACTTTCTATTTTTTTCAGTCTTGGTGTTGTATGTAAATGGTCTAGCACTGTGTGTACAAAGCCACAGCGCCGTGACAGCTTCACCACTTTGGGTGCTATTTCCTCGTTAGAAAACTTGGCACCTTACATGTCTTCCCCGACGTCGTCCTTTATACTCCACAAAGTCTTGACATCTTCAACTGTACTGATCTCTTTTTTCTTCTCTCCTTGGGACTTGGCATTGTGCCTCCATCTCCCATGATGTGCTTTCATCTTCCCACAACGTCAAACCCATATGCCATGGCGTCAAACCCATGTTTGTGTATTTTAGCTTCGTTTCTTTACGAATTCACGCATTTGTCTACTTTATGCCTTGTGTACTAAATACCATCAATTCAATCTCATTTCACGATATTTGTACTAATTATACTACTAAATTAAACTTATATAAGTCTAAATAATCACTTATCAAATACCCCCAAACTTAAGATTTATGCACGTCTCGAGCAAAAGTGCATTTTACTAAGTATTAGAACTACTCTTACCATTAGAGTTCATATTATTTTTACATTGTTCATGGAGTATCCTTTAATCCAAATAAGTTCAAGTTAATAATCCACTCAAGAATTTTTCTTTTTCTTTGCAAAAACTTATATTTTCAAGACATGTAGCAATAACAACACATACAATTTACTCTCAAAACTCAAAAGTATATCATAACCAAAACCATCACTACTCATAAGTTTGTTTCACCTTGATACTCAAGTAACAAGTGTACAATCTTAAGATTTCTCCTTAAGCTCAGAAACTCATAAGGAAGCATAGATCAAACTAATTTTGGTAGACTTTAGTGCTTTAAGAGTCTATATACTTAACATAGTTGGAAAGAAAACTTAACTCAATTAAGCTACTACTACTACTCGAGCTAAATCTTTTATTTGAAGAGTTTTATTCTAACTTTCACCTTCTTTTCTTTATTTTTTTTCTCTTTTATTTTCTCTTTTATTTTCTTCTTCTCCTTATATTTTCTAATTGCACGGTTCCTGCTCATTTTCCTATGGATTAGTTTTTCCTCACTTTTTCCAACTATCAAGTTCTCTGCTCCATTTCATGCAGGACTTGTTGGACTCTCTCTTTTATCTTTCTTTTTAAAACTCTTGTTAGCACTTCTCACTTTCACTCTATCAAGCAAGTTAACTCCAACTTTTTCATTAAACATGTCTATTTCTTCTCCTTTTAGAACTAAGTCTTTATTTGATTTTTATTATCAAGTAAGATTCATATTTATTATAGAATTCCTTAGAGATCTAACTTTTCCCACAATAAATATTATAGTACTCTCCTTGCTTTTGTTTCAAGTTCATAGTCTTCCCTAACTCTAGGTTTTTAATCATGAAATCATACCATTGTTTGCTACATTCTCATTTTCTTCAAAAAATTTAAAATATTCTCTTAAGTTTCGTATCAAAAAGACACATGTATTCTTACTCATCCTCAATTAAAGGCATGAACTTTGCAAATGAATTACTTATTCATTACATATTACTATATATATATAACCTAATATATACTACCTAAACACATTAAAATAATAAATAAATGGAATAAAAATAACACACTACCATGCTTTCCACTTTAACTACTTCAAAAATAAAATTTTAACGATCATATATGTAGTGTTTATCCTTATTTCATCCATTATTACCACTTCTCATAATGTAGTGTTGATACCCTTAAACTTAAACTAAACATTATCCTTAAGGTTTAAAAATAAGCCTAAAACATGAAAACACTAAAACACAAACATATAATAACAATATCCCTATAAAGCATTGATGCTTTATGCATCTTCCACATATGTTGAGACTTCTCCTGCACAATTTCCGCAAACCTTTAGAAGTTAGAAAACTATATCGTATGAATTTACTAGCTAAACTAAATAATTGCTTGACTAAAATTTAAAAACTTATAATTAAAAACCCCTGAGTTGCCTCCCGGTAGCACTTAGTTTAACGTCATTAGCTCGATGCCTTTTTGTTCATTTAGTACGAGTCTAAATCAAGATACTCCATTAGATTTAATATTTGAAATAGTTGCTCGTCCATGAATACTTCAGTTGTCGGCTTCCATATATCACCTTCTTTATGAGGTAACCTAGATAAATGATCTACAACCAAATTTTCACTTTCTTTCTTTCTTTGATTTCCAAGTCAAACTCTTGCAATAGTAACACCCATCTAATAAACCTTGGTTTAGCATCCTTTTTTTGCAAACAAGTAACGGATTGTTGTATGGTCAATATATACAGTGACTTTTGATCTCACTATGTACGCTCTAAACTTGTCACAGGCGAACACCACTACCAAAAGCTCATTTTCTATAGTAGTTTAATTTTTTTGTGTTTTATCCGATGTTTTACTTGCATAATATATAGCTATAAACATTTCATCTCCTATTGGCCTAACACTGCTCCTACCGCATAGTCACTTACATCTCATATTTTTTTCAAATTTAGATTCCCAATCGGTTATTACCACCATTGGTGCCGAAATTAAAGCTACTTTCAAGGTCTATAATGCTTGTATACATGTAAGACTCATTTCAAAAGGAACGTCTTTTCCAACAATGTACACAATGGTTTAGTGATTTTTGAAAAATCCTTGATAAACCTTCTGTAAAAACCTACATGTCCCAAAAAGCTCCTTATATCTTTAATGTTTCTTGGTATGTGAAGTTTCTCAATTAGCGATATTTTTGCTCTATCAACCTCTAATCCAAGAGCAAACACTCTATATCCCAAAATAATTTCTTCTCGAACTATGAAGTGACACTTTTACCATTTAAGTACCCAGTTTATGTATTGACAACTTTTCAATACTAAGGCCAAATTTTGGAACCATAGGTCGAAAAATGCTCCAAATACAGAAAATTCATCCATAAATACCTCTATGATATCCTCGATTATATCAGAGAAAATAACCATCATACATCTTTGAAATATTGTTGGTGCATTACATAATCCAAATGGCATCCATCTAAATTCAAATGTTCCATAAGGAAAGGTAAACGTCGTTTTCTCCTGATCTTCTAGTGATATAGCAATTTAATTATATCCCAATTACTTATCTAAGATACAGCAGTATTCATATCATGTCAATCTATCCAACATCTGACCAATGAATGGTAAAGGGAAGTGATCATTTCTTGTAGCCTTATTTAACTTTCGGTAATCAATTCAAACGCTCCAACCAGTTACTATTTCAGTGGATAAGGTTTTCCCATTTTAGTCTGAATAATGGTCATCCCTCCTTTTTTTTGGTACCACGTGCATTGGTAAAACCCATGAATTGTCTAAAATAGCATAGATGATTCCGATGTTCAACCATTTCAAAATTTCTTTCTTTACCACTCCTTTCATTATTGGGTTTAACTGCCTCTATGCTTCAATTGATTGTTTATAATTTTCTTCCATTAAGATCTTATGCATGCAAACAGTTGGACTAATTCCCTTGAAATCTTTGATTTCCATCCTAATGCAGATTTATGCTCTCTCAAAACTCGAAGCAACTTTTGTTCTTTCAACTCTATCAATGCTACTAAAATGATCACAGGATATGTTAAATTTTCTCTTAAATATGCGTATCGCAGATGCTCTGGCAAAGGATTTAATTCCATTGTTGATTCAATAACTACACTTTCAACTTCCATTTCTAATTTTTCAAAAACTTTATGGAATTTTGCAGGTCCTATTGGCGAAAGAGCATTTATTACCTCCTGAAGCTCACCCTTAACTGCAGAACTTGTGGTTATGTTTAGGACTAAACATTACACCAGGGGGTCATCTGGCGTATACTCCTTAGCTATCTCAGAAACATAGTCTAAAACTATATCTCTACCTTCAATACTTTAACAGTTCTCTCCCTTACTTGGAAATTTCAAGGTCTTGTAAATATTGAACATGACTTCCTCATCATTTACTCGCAACCTTTATTCTCCTTCTTGAACATCTATCAATGCAGTTGCTAGGAAAGGTCTCCCTAAGATTGATGGCACCTATGAATCTTCTTCTATATCCAGTACTAAAAAGTCAACAGGGAAAATTAATTAATCCACTTTTATCAACATATCTTCAATCACTCCTTTTGGATATGTCACTTATCGATCTGCTAATTGCAACGTCATACTTCTCCCAAACCTAATTTCTCGAATACTGATAAGAGCATCAAATTTATGCTTGCTCCCAAATCACATAAAACTTTATCAAATAAGCGTACTCCTATAGTGCATGGAATGGAAAAACTTCATGGGTCCTTGATCTTTGGTGGTAACTTCCTTTGTAAAATAGCACATCATTCTTCTGTCAAATTTTCTATTTTGTAATCTTCCAATCGCACTTTTTTTACCATTATGTCTTTTAGAAACTTCGTATAATTTGGCATTTGTTTCAATGCATCTGCGAATGGGATGTTTTTGTGTAACTTCTTATACATCTCCACAAACTTCTTAAACTATTCTTGATTTTTCTGTTTCTTGAATCACTGAGGATAAGATAGTGATGGATTTATTAGTGGTGGATTGTAAGGAAATATAACTCTCCCTGGTACCGTATCTTTCTTCTCCCTCTTTCCATGTGAAATTGAGAATTTCATAAACTTGATTAGGTGACTAATTAAGTATTTTTGGGTTTTATTTGGAGTTTGAGTATCCAAGGTGGGACATACGCATTATGGACCAGAGATCATAAGGTATTTTTTTGTGTTGTGTGCTTAGTGTGTGTATTATATGGTGCTTGTTGCGAAGTCGGGGTGTTTTGAGGTGTATCCTTAGTTTGTCATACTCAACGTGTCAAGTGCGTATCTGAAAGGCACGAATGAAAATAAATTATTAGTTACTCGAAAACTAGCAAACAATTGTTAATCCTTACATGAAGATTTTGCCTCGGCTTACATGCAAGTCGAAATCAATGGCAGTGTAAAATGAGAATGAAGTTGGTGCAAGACTTGCCTCGAGTTTCATATCAACTAGTGATGGTCGAGAATGAGATTGGGTTCAAATTGGTGTAAGTTTGGCTAAGTATGGTAGTAGAATTGGTCTGAATGACTATGGTATATCATGGACAAAATTAAGATTTTTAATGTTTTGGCATAACTAAAATTAGTGTTAAGGACATTTTATGAAGATGGACTATGTTGTTGAGAGTTTGGTTCGATTTGGTGAAAAATCGAATCGAAAACGAGCACCAAAGGTCAAAATACGTGAAAATAAGAATTTTAGGAATTAATAAATAAAAAGAAATTAAGCTGCTAACAAGCAGCTGGGGGTTTATATATAAATATATATAAATCAAAATAAAAATCAAAACGTTTACATTTTAATTCAACAGTACGTTCCTACATTTATTTCCCTAACCATCTCCGCGCACTCTTTTGCTCCCTGAATTCTCGATGTCCGATTTTTGCCCGATTTATCTCCGCAAAACTATAGAGCATTGCGAGACGGTCAGTTCGAGCTAAGTTTCTATAGTGGAAATAAGGTATTCGGCTTGCAATTTGGTAAATACTCAATGCAGGGCATTTTCCTCAATTCAATTTGAATTCTCACAATTTCTCAAATTCTTTTCTAAGGTTTTAATGAATTGAACTAATGTAATTTAGTTGATAACTATTTTGGAGATGTTTTATAGTTGATTTTTATTTACATTAGGTTTCTGAATGAATTGATTATTGGTTTTGATGCAATTTGACTCCACGTGCTGTGAAAATATTTTGATGTTGGTATCAAATGATTTTGTGGTGTTTGTTGTCGAGTTAAGAGGATTTAATTGCGAAAATATTGATTTAGAGAAGTTTTTCATTTCAAAATAAATAAAGTATGTCTAGTTTACAGGATATATGGGAAAATTCATAATATCTCCGTCAATGATCCAATTTGAGTGTTCTTGGAATTTAAGGAAAGTAGGACATGAGTACTACAAGTTCCTTTCATATCATCATTAAAAATATTGAGGTTTTCAAGGTTAAAAAGTTACCCTAAGTTGGCTAGTTGAAAGCCAGTTGAAATAATTATATAAATTAATATTTGTGGAAATTGTACTCAAACATACTTCGGCCGCAGTTTTCATTGGGTTTCGTGACTTGGTTTCACTTGAAGCTTGACCCAATATAATTAGGTATGCATGGAAGCTATTAGAACCATTTTCAAGGTGCTCTGATGCTCGGGAACCCCAAAAATTAAGCTCAAAGTTGGTTGGTTGGTTGTAAATATACCCTACAGTGGTCTTTACTATTTCTGGAATTATCTTTGTACCTGTATTTGTGTTTAGTCTACATTGCATTTCGCATCATTCTTGGTCATGGATACGTGGCATCCAGATAGAGTTGCCTCTGCTTTGGTAGTAAGAATGTGAGGTGCTCCACTCTAGACTAGACATATTACAGGCGTCTAAGGCAGGTAATGTCGACTTTGGGGTAGCATGCATTGAACTCAAAGAACTGTTCTAAGTTCATCGTGAGTGGGCCCGCTTGTTTTGAGCTTAGAATAGGAAATGAGGGATCCACATTGTTATATAAATTTGTTATTATTTGGAAATGCAATTACATGTCTCTATATATTCAGACTAACATTTGCAGGAGCATAAAGCAATGTAGGAGTTTACTTACCTGACATCTTCGAGTTGGTTTTGATGATGCCTGGTTCTCCGTGTAGACAAGAAAGAACAAACATGACTCAAATATCTTTGATGGTTATTTTCAAGTTTAAAGTTTAATTTTCTTGTTGTAATCACTTGATATATATATTGTTTTAGGCTTTGGGGTGAGTGTAGGTCGTGAAATACTTTTGAATAGGTTATGAGAGTCTCATAAATTAGTTGGAGGTAAGTTAAGAGATTTATGATTCAGTTTCATTTTAATTTGGAATTATGAAGTTGTAACTAAGGTATCGGAGACTCTAAGCTAGTACTTAAAGTTTGAATTTAATATATGTTGTGAACTGTAGGGAGTTATGAGTCCTTTTAAGCCTCTCCTCAACTCTGCTGTCTATTAGGTGAAAATTTTTCGACATACCATTTTTAGGGGAGGTAATGCCGAAATTTTTACAAAACACGAATATTTGCTCCATTTAAACAAATCATGAATTGAGTTTGAATGAGGATATAAATTTAGTTTTGGAATATTATCAAGGATTGAAATAAAAATTATTTTGAGGTTGAAATTAATTGAATGGATTAGATGATTGATTAAGGAAATTAAGCTAAGTCATGACTTAGTGAGATGGATCCTGATAGACTTGGTATCAGAGCATGGTTAAGCTCAATCAAGGATATGATAATGACGATGAGTTTAGGGTTGGGTCGATCTGGAAGTTTGGATTAAGGCTCTTAGATTACATTAAGTTACATGAACGTAAGTGATGGTCTTAAGGAATAAGGTTTAGTAATGAGGTCGTGATTAGTTGGGAAGTGACTGTGAGCTGGAGATACTTTGTTATTGTGATATGTTTGGTGTATATTATTATATTATCGCTAGATATGTGATAAGAAGTTTATTCTCATGGTTTGTTCGATACTTAACTCTCAAAATATGATGAGTGAGATTAAGAACAAAGAATTAAAAAGAGAATAGAATTGTTAAACAAAACTGAGTGTAAATGGATATGAAATAGATTTGTGAAGTCCGAATTCACAAAGGTGTTGTGACTAGTTTCGATACCAATATAACTAATAAAAGTATCAACTAAAAAACCAATGAGAAATTGGTTTATAGAAAAGTCTAAATGACTCAGATACGTAACTACTGAACATTGACTCCTATAAAAATTGAAAGTATCAAACTATTACAAATGTAAAACGCTCAAGAAAATGTTAACGGACTTAAATTAAGTCACAAATGATTGAGAGTCATTTGGTAAAAAATGAAAAAATGAAGTCGAGACTTGTGGGAAGCACAAGATATGTAATATCTTGAGTTTTAGAATGAGGTTAGTACCGATTGAATTAGTAACTTAGGAAGACCTATTCTATAAATTATTGGTTGAATTTATAACCAATTGAGGGTTGCTTTAAAAAAATAGTCTCGACAAGGAAAAAGGAGAGATGTGGTTTGAGAATAGAAATGGATTAGACAAATTGAATATTGACTTGGAAATTACAATGAGATTGTGATATGATCAGTCAAGTTGTCTAAGTCAATTTCTACGAAAGTAAAATACTTTAAAGCAAAGTATTGTCTCATTTCAAAAACAAAACGCAAGTAGTTGTGTTTTGAAATTCAAAGTATAAATAGTCACTTCTAACTCAATTAAGTTATGATGCCTATCACTACGACTTAAAATATAACTAATGAAGAGATAGACGTACTAATGGAGAATAAGTAAATGATTTGTATGGAAGTTAGTATGAAATTCCATATATCGAGAATTTCCAATAATATGAAATAAAGGATTGAAACATTATTGTTTAAAATTTTGATTAGATGTTAAGTTAATCAAAAGAGTTTAGAAATTCAAGTTTTGTTATCTCTTCGGTTGAACAACAATGAATAAATGAAATCATAAAAAATTGAATTGATAATCAGTAAGATACTTTGATATCTTACATAGTCTCTTTAAAAGTGGAGAAAATCGGAGACAAATGGAAATAACTTAAGGCAATAACAATATTAGAATTGTTCGGTTGTAAATTTTCTTTGTTTCAAACAAAGATTAGTTAATGAAGACTTCAAGTTATCAAAGGATATACGAAGTTGCATCATCCTTAGCTATGTATTTCAAAAAAGAAGAGGTATAAATTGTCATTGTAAGTTAAGAGTAAGGAGCTATAAGTGGTTTAGGTGTCGATTGAAAGTTATGATAAGTTTGAAAAAAATGGGCCAATATGTAAGGTCAATGTGAGAATAGCTAAGATTGACAAAAAATGAAATCAAGTAGACTCTATATCATAATCACGATTCATTCATAGCGTAGAAGACTTGTGTGGCACCCACCTCTCTTTGAATAATCGAATGAGTGGTGAGGTTCGATATAAAAAGTCTATGAAATTTCGTTGGAATAAATTGGAAGCTTAAGTATAGGCAACTAAATGGTCCATAAATTCTCACATACACATGAAAATGAAAAGAGATGCATGACTTATAGCTCAGTTAGTCAATACAATTTCTTTGGTTTGGAAATATTGAATAGAGTACAAGGTATTTGACTTCACATGTTTGAATATTCTTCTACTATAATCTAAGAAAAGTCAAAAATATGTATTGAGTACAGATGGAAAAGAGATAACATATTTTAAAACATGTATGTGATATAAGTTAAAAGTTATACTACGAGAGTATAATCAAGGAATATGTTGATTTCTGTTAAAATGCGCATATCTACTCAAGAAGAGGATAATTGTCTCTATTAAGGTAATAAGAGAAGTTTAAAAAAAAGTAAGTAATTGAAACGTAAGACAGTATGAAGTCTTAGAAATTGGAGAAATGTGAAAACTCATAATAGTGATCAAGGCAATCTAAAAAAGATTAGTAGTTAAGCGAATATAATGAGGTTCATTGTGAACTCATTGATATATAATGGTTTGACGAAGTTAAAAAAGTCGTTAATTTTCTAATCAGTCAAATGAAAAGTTATGTGAATTGGCTAACATGTTGAAATTGGTAATTACTTTCTAGTCCATGAATCTAAATAATATTGTGAGTAAACATTTAAAGAACGAGTGAGAGTTTCATAATGTGTCATGTTGCATTTTCTAATCAGATTGTAATTTAAGATCTTTTGTCATGAGATGACAGATGCATTATAAGATCTATAGTCATGGGATGACTTTCGTAATTTCAGGTTTCTGTTGAGGAACGCTGGAATGATGATGGATCAGATAGACACGCAACTCTACATAGTATCTAATGTTTTGCTCAAATATTATTTGCGTCACTATGTAATTTTAGACTGATGATAGTCTAAGAATTGATCGGCTGACAATTTAAATGAAAAAATGATCGGTAATAAGAAAGCAAACATGGATGTGTATACTGAAGTTTAGTGGATAGGGAAAGAATTATCAATAGTTTGTGGAATTGTATTCAATTAAGAATGAAAATGATTTTATTGGAAAGCAAGATAAGCTATATCTTGCTAAATATTTAATGCTTGAATGGAATTCAAGGCATGAAATGAGTAGTGAAGAAAAGTAACGTTATAGGATATTCCACAAAGTTGATCGTTTAACTCGTTAGAAATTCATAAAATGCTGGGATTGGCAGAGAAGTTGTTATGACTTTTCATTAGATCAAGAAGATTGAAATGAAAAATTAAATGTTTATGATCTCTACCATTGAGTTGTTGATTACAATGAAAGGGATTGGATCCACTTAACGGTTTCACCTTGGAAATGATTTAAACAAGTTCGGATTAAAAGAGTTGTATATGAAGGATCATATTTTCATATCTTTTTTGGTTCAGTAACCTGTAAGTTTAAATTTTGAGGACAAAATTTTAAATTAGTTGGGAAGAATTGTGAAATCCAAGAATTTCATAAACTTGATTAGGTGATTAATTAAGTATTTTTGAATTTTATTGGGAGTTTAAGTATCCAAGGTGGGACACTCACATTATGAACCAGAGATTATAAGGTATCTTTTTTTTTTTTTGTCGTGTGCTTAGTGTGTATATTATATGATATTTGTTGCGAAGTCAGGGTGTATTCACGTGTATCCTTAGTTTGTCATACTCAGGGTTTCAAGTGCGTGTCTGAAGAGCACGAGTAAAAATATATTATTAGTTACTTGAAAACTAGTAAACAAGTGTTGATCCTCACGTGAAGATTTTGCCTTGATTTACGTACAAGTAGATATCGGTAGTAGTGTAAAATAAGAATGAAGTTAATGTAAGACTTTGCCTCGAGTTTCGTATCGATTGGTGGTGGTTGAGAATGAGATTAGGTTCAAATTGGCGTAAGTTTAGCTAAGTATGGCAATAGAATTTATCTGAAAGATTATGGTATATCATGGATAAAATTAAGATTTTTGGAGTTTTGGCATGACCAAAACCAGTGTTAGGGACGTTTATGAAAATGGACTGTTTTATTGAGAGTTTGGTTCAATTTGGTGAAAACTCGGATCGAAAACAAGCACCGAAGGTCAAAACACGTCAAAATAAGAATTTTAGGAATTAATAAATAAAAAGAAATTAAGTTGTTGATAAGTAGCTGAGGGTTTCTATATAAATCAAAATAAAAAATGTAAACGTTTACATTTCAATTCAACAGAATGTTCCTATGTTCATTTCCTTAACCGTTTTCACGCACTCTTTCACTCTACGAGCTCTGGACGCCCGATTTTTGCCCGATTTCTCTCTGCAAAACTGTAGAGCATCATGAGACGGTCAGTTTGAGCTAAGTGTCTACGGTGGAAACGAGGTATTCTGCCCCCAATTTGGTAAATACTCAAAGCATGGCATTTTCCTCAATTCAATTTGAGTTCTCACAATTTCTTGAATTCTTTTGCAGGGTTTTGATGAATTAAACTAATGCAATTTAGTTGATAACTATTTTGAAGATATTTTTATAGTTGATATGGATTTACAGTAGGTTTCTGGATGAATTGATTATTAATTTTGATGTAATTTGACTCCACGAGTTATGAAGATATTTTAATATTGGTATAGAGTGGTTTTGTGGTGTTTATTGTCGAGTTTTGAGAATTTAATTGCAAAAATATTGATTTGGAGAAGTTTTTCAATTCAAAATAAATTAAGTTTTCCTAGTTTACAGGCCATATACGAAAATTCATAATTTCTCCATCAATGATATGATTTGAGTGTTCTTGGAGTCTATGAAAAGTAGGACATGAGTACTACAAGTTCCTTTCAGGTCATCATGAAAAATATTGAGATTTTCAAGGTTAAGAAGTTACCCCAAGTTGGCTAGTTGAAAGCCAGTTGAGACAGTTATATAAATTAGTATTTGTGGAAACCGTACTCAAGCGTACTTTGGCCGCAATTTTCATTAGGTTTTGTGAATTTGTTTTACTTGAAGCTTCACCCATAATATAATTGGGTATGCAGGGAAGCTATTGGAACCATTTTCAAGGTGATCCGACGCTCCGAGAACATCAAAAATTAAGCCTGAAGTTGGTTGGTTGTAAGTAAACTCGTCTGTGGTCTTTACTATTTATGGAATTATCTTTGTACCTACATTTGTGTTTAGTCTGCATTGCATTTCGCATCATTCTTGGTCATGCATACATGGCATTTGGATAGAGTTGCATCTCGCTTCGGTAGTAAGATTGTGAGGTGCTCCACTCTAGACTAGACATACTACAGGAGTCTAAGGCGGGTAATGTCGACTCTGGGTAGCATGCATTGAACTCATAGGACTGTTCTAAGTTCATCGTGAGTGGGCCCGCTTGTTATGAGCTTAAAATAGGAAATCATGGATCCATGTTGTTATATAAATTTGTTGTTATTTGGAAATGCAATTACATGTCTCCAAGTATTCAGACTAACTTTTGCATGAGTACATAGGAATGTAGGAGTTTACGTACCTGAGATCTTCGAATTGTTTTTGATGATGTAAGGTTCTCCATGAAGATAAGAAACAACAAACAAGACTCGAATATCTTTGGTAATTATTTCCAAGTTTAAAGTTTAATTTTCTTGTTGTAATCACTTTATATATACATTATGTTGGGCTCTAGGGTGAGTGTAGGTTGTGAAATACTTTTGAATAGGTTTTGTGAGTCTCCTAAATTAATTTAAGATAAGTTAAGAGATTTATGATTCGGTTTCTATTTATTTTGGGATTATAAAGTTGTAAATAAGGTATCAGAGACTTTAAGTTAGTACTTAAAGTTTGAATTTAATATATATTGTGAATTGCGGGGAGTTGTAAGTCCTTCTAGGCCTCTTCCCAATTCTGTTGTCTATTATGTGAATGTTTTTCGGCAGATCATTTTTAGGGGAGGTGATGTTGAGATTTTTACAAAATATAGATATTTACTCCAATTAAACAAATCATGAATTGAGTTTGAATGAGGATATAAATTTAGTTTTGGAGCATTATCAAGGATTGAAATAAAAATTATTTTGAGGTTGAAGTTAATTGAATGGATTAGATGCCTAATTAGGGGAATTAGGCTAAGTCGGGACTTAGTAAGACGAGCTTTGACATTCCCCTATTTTTCTTTTGAGTCAATTTTGATTCTTCTGCCGGTGCAACTTCTTTTTGGGTACCTATGTCACTCTCAAAGTGTTTTGCATCTCTTTGGTGCTGCTCGTCAAGTTTTTTTCCTTGTGTCGTTCGTTGTATCTTTTGGTTGCAGTGGATCATTAGTTGTTCTTCCACTTCTTAATTGGATTGCATGTGCCTTCTCCATAGGATTAATGTCTGTGTTACTCAAAAATTGTCATTCTTTCCTTGAATTGAAGGTGATGGCTAACTAACCAATCTTCCTAGATGGATTGCGATCTCTCATCGTCTATTCTCTTTATGACTTGTTTCACATTTTCCTTCTCTCTTTTGTGCTTCTCATGGCATTCCCTATTGTTCATGTCCATGGTGTATTAATTGACTTTAATGAAGTTGTCTATTCGCTTTGCCCTAGCTTTCCTTGTTGGACATATTGATCGAAGCCTAGAGGTAACTTCAGCGCATTATCATGATTTCCATATGCGAAATGGGGTTGTTGTTGTATCCTTGATAAAACCTTTGAGGAGTCATTCTGTCGGCTTGAAGTTATTTCCATAGCATTGGTTGTTCATGAAGTTGATGTCGTCATACTCGATTCCTTAATGCATGTCCATTTGATTAACCACCGTAGTTTGGTGATTGACGGGTTGTTGTATAGCTTGCACTTGTGGACCTTGTTGTCCCATTTGAAACTTTGCCATTTGACTGCCCAGGTTGGAAAGTTGTGCCATGATCGCAGCTTGCGAATCAATCTCATATACGTCTGCTAGTTTCTTCAATGTGGAACGATTATCGACTATAGAGTTTTGAGACATAAGATCTAGGAGATCCAATGCTTCATCCTCATCCTTGGTTAATAGAGAACCACCTACTGCGACATCTACTAGCTTTCTAGTTTCGTTGTTCATCCTATAGTAAAAAATATTGTGTTGTGCCCATTTCACGTATCCATGTCCTGAACATCTCCTTGACACCTCCTTGAATCTTTCCTAAGCCTCGCAAAGAGACTCGGCATTTTCCTGCTTGAATTGATTGATTTTCAGTTTCCTTTCCCTGACCTTCACTAGGAGAAATAAATTATCTAGAAATATTTCATTGATTTCCACCCATGAGCTCATACTCCATACATTCATTCTTTGGAACAAGGATTTGGCTTTTCTACCCAATGAGAATAGGAAAAATTTCATCCTGGTCACACCTCCTTTCTAACTTTGATAATGTGCACGGTGTCGCATTTCTCCAAGAAATTCTCTACATGTGCAACTGGATTTTCATTGGCTAACCTGTTGAACAATCTATTTTGCACCATGTTAATTGGAGATGATCTAATTTTGAACTCGGTGGTGTTAGCTGGAAGCCTAATCACTCTGTTGTAAGTCTCTTGAACTTCTGGCTTGAAGTAGTCATGAATGCATCTCTGTCCCCACACTCTGTCTTACACTACTAGATCACCTTCGGGTTGGTTATTCCCTCGGTCATGTTGTTGGTTTCGCGCTTGATCCTCAGCCATCTTGATTCCTTTCTTTTTCTTTCCTTTGTTGGTTCTGTCAATCTTAGATTCGTAAGGCACTACGTCATTCTTTCCTTTGATACGCATGCTCTAATTCTCCCTAAAAACATAAAAGATCAAATATAGATGTCAAACTTGAAACTTAAACCTTTCTTTTTTTTTCTTTTTTTTTTATAAACTTGAAAGTAAATTACTTAAAATAAGACTTAGCAACTTTTCAAACTAACTAAGTCTAGGTGGCTACCTATCCCCAGCAATGGCGCCCAAAACTTGATCGTAACTGCAAGTATAACGGCTCGATTATAGTAATAGTGCGACCAACTTACGTTGAATATGGATATAATCTTCAGGAAAAGGTGCATGCACTCAGTATTACCTAGTCAAAGGAAATCTGTTTTAATTTGGTTTTTATAACTAAACTATTTTAATCTAACAAAATAATGTAAATTACTATTAAGATTATTTTAGTTCACAACTTCACCTTGGTAATGAAATACTATGTTTTCCAACTCACTTTATCATCTTTATTATGTGTGTGCAATGTCTAATTATAATAGACAGATTTCCTTCAAATCCACTTCAACCCACTGTCGTGACGGAAAAGATTATAATGTACAAACTAGAACTCCACCTATCGGTATAAACAACGTAAGCTCCACATTGTTTTAAGTTCCAAATATTTAGACTCATAACCAATTAAGTTTACTATTCGTGCCTCCTTAATCAACAATTATCTATCGATGTTGTATATTTTACAGTTGTATCGTTCATATCTGGCTTAAAAACTTCAATAGTCTTGATAACTTCTAAAACCTAATATCAACAAACAAGTGATCAAGATGTTCGTAGCATTATGCTCAAAATCAATACAAATTCTAACCATTGCACCTTTTAACTTTATAATCTATTCATGTTTATAACATAGCATTCATACCATAAGATCCATTAATCCATAAGATTAATGAACTACTCACACTTCATTGAAACAAACATGCACATAGTTGTATTCATTGCAATCAAAGATTAAACGAAGTTATATTAAACGAATAACTTCAATTAAATCAATACAAACAATACCTGAATCACCACACGTGAGTCTTCAATGTCTTTTCTTCCATAAATCTTCTTAATACTCAAGAATAAAAGTAAATATATGCTACTCGATGATAATTGTTGATAATGGGTGGTAATGTATGTGTTTATCATGTTCTAATACCTATTTATACTCCTTAAACACGTTCGAAAACAATTAGAAACCCTATAAAAAATTTCACCTGAAATAGAACTCTAACATTTTATTTTTTTTAGTATCGGCTTTGTCTGTAAGTGGTCTAGTGTTTTGTATACAGAGCCACGGCGTAGTGACAGCATCAGCCACTTTATGTGCAATTTCCTCGTTCAGTAGACTCGGCGCTAGCGTGTTTTCCCCCAACGCTATCCCTTATACTCCACGACGTCGTGACAACTTCAATTGTCCTGACCTCCTTTTTCTTTTCTCCTTGTGACTTAGCATTATGCCTTCATCTCCCACACTGTGCCTTCATCTTCCGACAGTGTCAAACCCATATGCCACGATGCCAAACCCATATTAGTGTATTTTAGCTTCATTTCTTCATAAATTCACTCATTTGTCTCCTTTATGCCTTGTGTACCTGAAAATATATAAATACCATCAATTCGATCTCATTTCGAGATATTTATACTAATTATACTACTAAATTAAACCTATATATAATTCTAAATAATCACTTATCAAGCAGTACCTAACATTGTTTGAAAGGCAAGCACCGTTTATAACCCAAGTGAATTTGAGATCAAAATCTAATGTTGAAGTGGTTTTTCAGAAGGTGTTAGATTTAGTAGTTCAAAGTTTTCATAAATTGTAATGTGGTTTTATTATGTGAAGTTAATGTCTTTGTGTAAATAAAGGGTTAGCTCAATAAAATTAGAACGTGGCTTTTTCACCGTTATAAAGAGAACAAATGGTTGGCTAAAGGTTGTTTACTTACTTATGATTAGAGTTTAATGATCTATGATACTTTAGAAAATATGTTCATGACTATATGATTTGAGTAACAAGTCTGGAGTGCAAAACAGATTGAAGTTTCATTGTTTAGGAGCATTGTTTAGATGTTTATTTATTATCGAGTTTTATTGAATTGATTTTAATTTAGTGACTTTGATTTCTGTTACTTATGTAAGTTTAGTTAGTTAGTTGATTTTAGATTGAGAAAGTATTAGTTTAAATTCTGTTTTTATTAACTAAAAAAAAAATTAAACATTTTTTCTTAAAGAATTTGAAAAATCCCCATGGAAATGATTCTCACTTATCGCTACTACAAAATATTTAAAGTATAATATAAAAGGGAAATTATTGTACACAATCGACACATATTAATGATATACACTATTGATTAGGTTGTATTGATTTTGATCTTTGTGCAACTTTGGTAGTCATCATGCCTTGCTAGTAACCGCTTATGACTCGTTTACCAAAATGATTTTGGTTCACTACTAACGTTGATAGGGTCGCACATAGAGAATAGTTTTGCCGGATTTTAATTGACTCGGAACAATGAATTTTATATATAAAATTAGTAACATAAAAGTCCATATGATGTGTTATATTAATACAACTCTAAGTAGGGGTATAATGGTAATTCACTTACCCGACTTTATACAAAGGTTATATTAATAGGAATGATAAGTGAATTCACATTAGGGGGAACATTAGGGTTGATTCTAATTCTCGTTCTTCCAATACGATTTTGGTTTCTTAGTCATTATGGAGTTCTAAGGGAGAATAGAAAATTGTTTTCGTGTTCTCTCTCGAGCTAGCACTCGGATTCTCGACCATCATTCATGTATGGATTTCTGATAGAGGACGTTCGTCTCTAGCAACATCTTAAACATCGATCAACACAGATAAGCAAACTAGCATTTGATGTACGGTGTACTTTTGTTAATCAGTTTAATGGAATTGGTCCTACTGGAGTTTTGAAAATAAAATTTAAGATTTTCGTTGCGTTTTGAAACCCAAAAACCGACACTTATATTATAGTATATAGTATAAATATTAGTATGTAGTGTGTACATATATATACATATTTGAAAATTATGATTCTTACATTTTTCATCAAAATTTGACTGATTTGATGACAATTCGATGGATCAAACTTTTGTAGGTGTTTTGAATTTTGCATTTTATGTGTTATTGAAATGTACCCATTTATATAAACTAGGCCTAATGCCATCTATTCTATTGTTGTGCACATACATTACGTTGTTTTTTTTAAGTTGATTAGAGAGTTAGGCCCTAGTTGGGCCAAAACAAGTTGGGCCTGACCTGTTTGGGCCAGGCCCAGCGCGACCCAGAAACAACACTTGGATAACGCTGCCCAGGTGCGCACGGTTGTTCGCACACCCTTTTTTCTTAATTTTTCATCTCCATTCTACTCATCATAGCTTCAACCTCAACATCTCCACTACTGTCATTACCTTAGTCAAGAAAGGGTTACAAGCGAGATGGCCACTGGAGTCAAAGGTTGGGAGGGCGTGAGTGACAAGGTGAGACATAAAGAGTGATGGACGAGAGTGAAGTCGTGAGCTAGAGGGAGGTCGAGTGAGTGGAAAGCTTGAATGAGGGAAAGAAAAAATGAAAAGGGAGAGAGAGAGAGAGAGAGAGAGAGAGATGAGATGAGAGAAAAATGAATAAAGAGGGAGTGATGAAAGATTTTCTTTTGATTTGTATAAGATTTATAGAGAGAGCACGTGAGAGTGGGAGTAGGAGTGGGAGTGTGGTGAGGTAAGGTGAAGTAATAGATGGTGGTGATGTGTCGACACTAGATAAGTTAATCGTGTTACTTTTTTTACTTTTTTTCTTTGGATTTTTTTGGGTGTACATCAACTTTTCAATCACACTAAACCACTTAAACCCCAACTTATTTTAAGTAATCACTTTCTTTCGTTTGACTCCCTCTAATTTTTTTGCCTGTCTCGACACATTTTTTGAGAAAATCACTCGTTACAAAATTTCAACTTACTTTCCCAGTTCAACTCAAAACTGTTAAAACTTATGGTTTCTCTCTCTCTTATCGATTTCATTGATCACGTCCCATACACCCCGCCCTCTATCTTCTCATGTTCCGAAACTAACTGACACTCGTGAAATTAACGATACAAACTAATGAAATCGGGTGCAAAGAATAAAATAATGGTATACACAATGTCACACGAATAAAAAACATTTCACCTCTGAGTCGATGTCATAGGTTTGACTGAGAACGACGCCACTTCGGACTTGATCTCCATGTCACTATCTTGTAAATAGACGTGACTATAATCTCAAAATTTCAGGCATTTACAACCATTGTTAATTCTTTCTTAGTAGTAAGTGTTTTCATGAATCTTAATGATGTTTTGTTACTGTTAGTTGTTTTAAGTGTTCGAAGGACTAATGGTGATGAGATTAGAATATGGATATGATTTGCGTGAATCTACTATCGACAAAAAGAAAACTAGGTAGTTTAAAAGAATTACTATAACTTACTTATTGAATTGCTTGAACTCATCTTTTCATATTGACGACTAATTGATTTCAACCGAATTAGTAATTACCTCTGATCTATGTTTTCTTCGTATTATTATCCATGTGTTTATTTATTTCATGTTTTCTAAATAGTTTAGTAATTAGTAATTAGTGACAAACCCCTATTTAACTAAAGAAAGTTACACAATCCATGTGGAGATGATCTCACTTACCACTACTACAAATTAAAAGTATAATATTTGGTGAAGAATTTGTTGTATACGCTCAACACATGTTAACGACACGTATCTTGAGATGCATCACATACGTGATACGAGGCTAATCGAACAAGTAAGATTAGATAAAGTTCAACTATAATCAATCAATTGATTTATAATATAACCACCATAGTATACACGCCAAACAACAAGCAATACAAACACACACTACACATGTTGTTACATCGACCAAACCTAATCGGGTTTCTTTGCCGCCAACTAGTGTCAATCGAGGTTTTAGGTCACTAATCATCATTCAGGATTAGACTAATCACTTAGATAAAAAGTAAGTTATCATTACATTAAGAGTCAACAAAAGTTTATTTTAAACACAAAACTTTTGAAGATTCCATAAAAATTTACATTGAATATGCCAAAAATTCTATCTTCTTTTTTTCTTTTTATTTTCTTCTTGTTTTTGTTGAAAAAGACTTAACTAAAGACTATTCTTCCAAGTCTTATTTTTTACATCTCTAATAAACTTTTAAGAAAAATGTTGTTGTTCCCCAGCACGAACACACACAAGGAGAACGCACCTTGTCAGCTACCCTTGATTCTCGAGAATTGTATGGATCTCGTGGTGTATTGAGGCCGGATGACGAGTGCGTGTCCATGTTGGAGCACACCGCATTTCTTAAATTTTATAATCTATAAAAGACTTTAAAAATCTTAAATTTTCCTGAAAACCTAACGTCTTCCCTCTTTTCGCACTTTCATCATGCCCTCGCCCTAAATTGACTACGTCATCTCATAATCGAATCCTATAATCGATCCATTAAGTTTTGAGCCACTGAATCCACGAACAGATCTTTATTTGACACAATTGGTCAATTACGCGACGCTTTTAGGTTTCAGTCGAAGATTTTGTTCACTCTCGAACTATCAACGTTGTTGAAGCTATCACCATGGATTCGAGGCAATCTGATTATCCGAACAGACGAAGACGATGATGACCCGCTCATTTATGATCTGTCCATGTGTTTTCCTGATCAATCTCTTTCTGATATGATCTTTAGAATTATTGTAACGACAAAAATTCTTAATTAACAATTAACTCAAATTCCGAACCATTAGTTATCCTAAGTGTCGACTGATGGCTATGAACTATCGAAGTGCTCGAAAATAAATAAAACGATTTTGTTTGTGTTTGGTGTGCTAAGTTGTGTACTATATATTATTGTCACTTAGCTTAGCTTAATTAAATTGAATTCGCACGATGATGTGACTTTAGAGTGTGAATTCATTAAAAAATGATTAAGTAAAGGTCTAAATAAAGATGGTGTGAGCTAAGCGTGTCTATTTTAAAGTTACAAATTGATCGAGATAGACCTTAACCTTTAGATCTATTTTTAAATGTGTTGTAATGACCCTATATCTTTAGTGTTGATTCGAATAAGGAAGATATGAGTGGATAGGACTTGGCCTCACTAAAAGGAAAATAAAATAGATATTTATACATCTTATTTGCAAGGAAATCAAGAACGCACAAACAAAAACAAAAGGGCTTGAACCCTATTTCGTTTACAACGCAAGGAGCGCACAAGAGGGACGCGCGGCTCCAACCAGCGGACGAGGGCGGCGGCGGACGGCTTCCCCGGCGCGGGTCCAGCACGGCGGAGCAGGGCGGCGGCGGCGGACGACTTCGCCGGCGAGAGTCCGGCAAGGGGTGACGGCTCCGACGCGGACAGCAGCAACAGCGGGCTTGCGGACGTGGTTTCGACGGCGGACAGCGGAGGCGCAACTCCGGCGTGCTAGCTTGCGAAGAAGAGAGGAGAGAATCATGGAGATTTGCAAGGATGGGATGCTTTGTGAGTCAATACTCCATGATTGAAGTTAGAAGGACTAAACCTCATTGAGATTTGGAGTTGAAGACTCCATTGAAGGCATGGTGAGGTTCTAAACCATATTCAAATTCAAATATAGTCCAACCTATAAATCCATAGTAGTTGTTGATGGTTTTGATATGGTTTGATTAAAAGGTCTGATTCTTGTTTTCTTTTGAAATGGTTTTATGAACAACTCAAAAGTGATTTTGCTAACTTGAGGCTAATTTAGGTTGAGTTAAGGGAAAACCCTTGCCATTGTACACCAAGTGTTTGTTAAAATGCATAAGAGAGTCTCTACCCATTCTAAACAAAGTTTTGAAACAAGGATTTGTGATTTTAATAGTAGACCTTGATTTCTAATTAATTTCTATAGATCCTTTGGCTAATAAATGAGTTGTAGGAGTCAAATAGAGCCTTATGAAACTCTAGTTTTGTTTTAAACACATGCTTGGTTTAATTTAGTTTGAAAAAAAGGTCTTGCATTGGTAAAATTATGATAGAATGAATATGGCCAATGCGTTAGTATATTACTATGCTTTGATTTCAACTCATAAAAAGGATTTAGTCATTATTAATGATTTGAACTTATTTTCGAAGAACTTCAAGTTTTGCAAATTATTTAAAAAGGATTTGAACTCCAAATGTTTGAGAAAATGTTTAAAAGAGAGCATGACTTGTTTTAAATAAGCATTTTAAGTCATTTAGTTCTACTTTTATCCTAAGATCCAAATGAAGTATAATTTCATGGTTTTCAACTTGTTGTCATGATTTTTGAGTTCAAGGTATTTTGTCGTAAGTCATATTTGCTCAAAAGAAAATACTTGAGTTATGAACTTATTTAGACCTAATCTCTAATTGTGGAATGTGGATGAAATTAGTCGATTTGGATTTGTCTTTAGCTAAGTCAAGAAATAAAAGATATTTTAATTCATTTTTCTCAAAAATGAACTTAATTTGTTCAAGTTATGAATTTCTGATTACAAATGATGAATTGTAGACTCCAAGTCGAACTTGACTTTTATGTGGCTATTTATATTTCTTTTGGTCTAGATTTGTCGACTTGAATCTATTTAAGTTGAAAACCAAGTTTTATGGTTCTTACCTTGTTTTGTTTCACCGCATTCTTATTTTACTCGAGTCATCGGTTTTGATTTGAAGAGTTGGTTTTAGAGTCGTGAATGACCTAAGCGAACTTCATTAAGAATAAAGATGAATCCTTAATGGTCTGAGCTACTCTGAACATGTTACAAACAAGTCTAAACAATATGTGTTGTACTTATAGGTTTGGATAAGCGACGAGGACTTTGCTATGCAATTCGGTGAATGAATCCGCTCTTGCACAGGTCTTGGAAGAACTCTTACATGTATTTTGGGGTTTTTGGATAGCTCAAAATACAATGAAAACTTTCCTAAAATTTCGTTAGAAATGTAGAGTTAGAATAATTGAAATTATTAAGTTGACTTAATAGGCCTTGAACTAATTCCGCAAGATAAAGTTTAATTGGCCTAGAAAATAGTTAGTCAATGTTTATAAGTTATTCCGCAGGTTTGTTTGACTTGACTCGCTATTCGAGAGGGTTAATTGTCGGTTTAGGCCGGGCGACCCTAGGTTGGGAATTGGGGTCGTCACAGTTGGTATTAGAGCGTAGGTTAAGCGAGCCTCGAATCAATGTGGGCTAAGGGAACCTAGAGTAGAAAATAATTGTAATCACGTGTTAAGTTTCCCTTAAAACCTAGTCATAAGAAATAGGTTATGGAAGGAAGTGACTTAAATCACCTTAAGGAATAGGTAAGTCGGATGGACTTAGGAAAGATAGGTCACGGTTAAGCGATGAAACCACTAGTATGGGATTTTGGTTCGCATCGACTTAGTACTCACAAGCGACCAAACTTAAAGTGGGAAATGGCCATAGTTGGTATTAAAAACTTAGGCACTTTAGCCTAGGGAAAGAATATTGCAATGAGAACATTTAATGTTAGAAAGGTGAGACTTGACTCAATCTCTTAAACTTAGTTAAGGTCAATGGTTAAGTTGATGAAATCACTAGTATGGGCTTTTGGTTTGCATCAACTTGATATTCAAGAATGACTGATCCTAGGATGGGACGGGATAAATGAAATTGATAAAAGAATTACTCTGATGTTATTTGCTACTTTGTATGTATATGTATAAATATATCGTTAGATACATGGTTAATTGTCTTCCGCTACTAGTTTTACTGTCTCTAATAGTTTTCGCGAGTGAACGAGAATCTTGTGTTCCACGAGGCAATAGAGAGGATGACAATGAATGGCGCAACAAGATCGAAGCTAGTTCTATGTGAGATTATGTGAACGTGTTTCTAGAATATCTACAAGGATAGCTACAAGTATGAATCGTTGAGGACAATTAAGCTTCAATTGGAATCACGAAGTATGATGCGCCTTAAAGAAATTGAAAATATTGGAACTCAAGTAGCTTAAGAAAGAATCATGGGCATGAAAGAGGATTGGACCTCCACGTCATGCATGAAAAAAGGGGGGAAGTAGTGACGCGGTCACACTTGCAGAAAAATAAATCCTATAGGGAAAGACACCGAATTTTGAGAGTTGAACTCATCATATTAAGCAAATGAGACATAAGGGTACTCAAGTATGAAAAAAGGGGTTCATAATATTTTTTTTTGATAAAACTTATGGGTCCAAGCTAGGATGCCGATAAATCTTGGTTTTAAGGAAAAAAAAAAAAGCCGCAAATGGCTATAAAATGAAGTTTGAAAACTCAAAACAAGTTTGGAAAAAAAACATGTAGTCTTAAATGTCTAACTTGGTTTAGAGTTACGAAAATATTGATTTTATTTGAAGGCTATTACTATGGATATGGTTTCCGTTGTTACTTTCAATTTGTTTATTTATTTTCTTTGATGTTCTAGGAAGGAATTGAAATAGACTTCTAATGATTTTAAAATGGTTATGATAATTTTATTTTGATTTTAAGAAGGGTTTGCATTGTTGAAATGAGTTGAACTAAACTTATGAACTCTCGACTCATTTTTAAATTCAAAAGATTGTTTAAATAAAATAAAGTCATTTGAAATGAGTTTTACCCATTATATTTTGATATGGTTGGGATTTCTTGAATGAATAGTTTCAAAATGATTTGGACCTAGTTCGGGTTACATGAAATAGTTTGATTGAATTCAAAGGATTTTGACTTATTGATGGTATAAAATATTGGTTTTGAATCTAAGTTAATATTTTGTGAATGGGATACAAAATTCTCATATAGTTATGATTTCTCTTTAAAAGTTGTCAAAAAAAGAGACAAAAAAATCGATTTGAAAAGACTTTTGTAGTTAGCTTGCAATGTGACCTGTTTGTATTCCTTGAAAATAAGTTTATCTTGGTCAGAAATGAAGATAGTTTTGATGAAAACTCAAGAAATTGAGAAATTCTAAATTGAAACCGACTTCTTGACAAAAAAAACATTTCTCAAGTTTTGATTGATCTTGTACAAAAGAAATTTAACTTTAAACAAATTAATAATGAGTATATAATTAAAATTGGGGATCCTAAGTTAAGATTTAATCTTGGTACAACTAGCTCGTACAAAATAAGTGGTACGAAAGTTAAGGAGTGAAATGATACTTTATCCTACCTAAGATCAATTGAATGAGGTAATACAAGATTGAAAATTGAATATCATGTTAGTTTCCTTTTAATTAAATGAAAAAGGGTGAACAATTAAAATTGGGGATCCTATGTAAATTAGGATCGACATTTGACAAAAATTAACCTGAGTAATATTTTTGGCATATAAATTGAAGTTGTTAGAGAGTGCAAAAAAATTGTATGGATACAAGAGTTGAAAAAAACAATTTGAACTTTGGCTAGTAAAATTGTTCAAGAAGGCCTTATGAAATTAGGCCTTACATTCATTGATAAGGATGGAACTTTCTAAAAAGATTCTGGACAAAGTTGTCTAGAATTACTTAAGATTGGGTGAAAGAAATAATAATGAGGAAAAAATTATGAGTTATTCCAACTTCATAAAATTTCTGATTGGATGATGTAGGGAAAAATTATAACAGTTAAGAATTATCTCGGAGGTACAATATAGATTATATAAAATTATGTAGCCTACTTTTAATGAAATTTCAAGTTCTTGAAATTGTGAAGGTAAAATATAACAAGAATACACAACATAAATGATGACAAAAAAAGAAAAAGGGAAAAAATATCCAGTAGTCTTTGGACGTCAATAGGGTACGAATACTCTATGAAGCTATTGTGATGAGCATGTGTATAAATCCCGCGGGTATATCTCATTGTGTGTTTAAGCGGAAGTCATATGCAAGATAATCTAAGAACGATCAATTGTCAAAGGTTTGACATGGGTTATGAGAATCACCAGTTGTGATTGGAAGTTGTTGAGGATGGTTGTCTAAGTCTGCTTATTTTTTTCCAACTTTTACCGATGTGCTTGGAATTGATGTTAATGCATGATTGCACTATTGGGTTGAAGGGACGAATGCTACTAGTACCTTCCACCATGATTATTATGATATCTTGATGGATTTATAGCTGTTCGGGTCGCATGACCTTAGATGTGCTTATATTCATCGAATCTAAGGAGTGTTTGCCTTGATGTATTTGTTAGCCGGTTCAGGGTCTCCCTTGATGTGCTATGTGGGTGTTCGGCTTACGCTAGTGGGAACGTCTAGTTTCCACTTCTTTAACTCAGATTGGAACTCTCAAGGAAAGGTCTGGAAATTGGTGATTGGCGAGACCAACGTAGCGATATCAGAGCATTGGAATAAACAAATTACTTGTGAATAATGAAAGGAAGGACAAACAGATTAGACCACGGTTGGAGTAGCATCAAACAAACTGATGGGTCATGTGGACCACTGAAAGAGTGCATTGAAGACAAAGATAAAGGACACTTTAGGTTCGAGGTGAAAAGAAACTGGTATTTAAGGATGTTCTCTACTTAATCCAAGGGCGTACTTCCTTTTAATTTTGAGGACGAGATTTCTTCAAATTGGGGATATTATATTGACCCAAAATTCTAAATTAACAATTACCTCAAATTCAGAACCGTTAGTGATCCTAAGTCTCGACTGATGGCTATGAACTATCGAAGTGCTCAAAAATAAATAAAACAATTTTATTTGTGATTGGTGTGCTAAAGTGTGTACTATATGTTATCGCGACTTGGCTTATCTTAATTAAATTGAATTCGCGCGATGATGAGACCTTAGACTGTGAATTTATTTAAAATTGACGAAATAAAGGTCTAAACAAAAGTGGTGTGCGCTAAGCGTGTCTATTTTAGAGTCACAAAGTGACCTGGACAGACCTTAACCTTTAGATCTTTTTTTAAGTGCGTTGTAATGACCCTAGATCTTTAGTGTTGCTTAATACGAAGAAGATATGAGTGGATAGGACTTGGCCTCACTAAAAGGAAAATAAAATAGATATTTATACATCTTATTTGCATGGAAATCAAGAACGCACAAACAAAAACAAAAGGGCTCAAACACTATGTCGTTAACAAAGCAAGGAGCGCACAAGGAGGGAGGCGCGACTCCAACCAGCGGACCAAGGCGGCGGTGGACGAATTCCTTGGCGCGGCTCTAACATGGCGGACTAAGGTGGCGGCGGCGGGCGACGTCCCCGCGAGACTCTGGCAAGGGGTGATTGCTCCAACGCGGACAACAACAACAGCGGGCTCCAGGCATCGTTTCGACGAGACTTCGACGACAGACAGCGAAGACGCAACTCCGACGTGCTTGCTCGCGAAGAAGAGAGGAGAGAATCATGGAGATTTGCAAGGATGGGATGCTTTGTGAGTCAATGCTCCATGATCGAAGTTAGAAAGACTAAACCTCAACTAGATTTGGAGTTAAGGACTCCATTGAAGGCATGGTGTGGTTCTAAACCATATTCAAATTCAAATATCGTCCAACCTATAAATCCATAGTAGTTGTTGATGGTTTTGATATGGTTTGATTAGAAGGTCCGATTCTTGTTTTCCTTGGAAATGGTTTTGATGAACAACCCAAATTGATTTTGCTAACTTGAAACTAATGTAGGTTGAAACAAGTGTTTGTGAAAATGCATAAGAGAGTCTCTACCCATTCTAAACAAAGTTTTGAAACAAGGATTGTGATTTTAATAGTTGACCTTGATTTCTAATTAATTTCTATGGGTCCATTGGCTAAGAATGAGTTGTAGGATTCAAAGAAACTCTTATGAAACTCTAGTTTTGTTTTAAACACATGCTTGGTTTAATTTAACTTGAAAAAAATGGGTCTTGCATTGGTAAAATTATGATAGAATGAATATGGCCAATACGTTAGTATATTTCTATGATTTGATTTCAATTCTCGGAAAGAATTTAGTCATTATTAATGATTTGAAATTATTTTCCAAGAACTTGAAGTTTTGCAAATGATTTAAAAGGGAGATGAACTCCAAATGTTTGAGGAAACGTTCAAAAGAGAGCATGACTTGTTTTAAATAAGCATTTTAAGTCATCTAGTTCTATTTTTATCCTAAGAACCAAATGAAGTAGAATTCCATGGTTTTAAGTTGTTGTCATGATTTTTGAGATCGAGGTATTTTGTTGGAAATCGTATTCGCTCAAATAAATATACTTGAGTTATGAACTTCTTTAAAAAATGGACTTAATCCTTATTTATAAAACATGGATCAAATAAATCGATTTGGATTGGTCTTGATGAAAGTCAAAAAACAACAACAACAACAACAACAACAACATAGCCTCAGTCCCAAATTAAAGTCAAGAAATAAAAGAGATTTTAATTCATTTTTCTAAAAAATGAACTTAACTCGTTCAAGTTATGAATCTCTAACCAAAATTGGTGAATTGAGGGTTCTAAGTCGAACTTGACTCTTATGTGGTGATTTAGATTTTTTTTGGTCGGGATTAGTTGAATTGAATATATTTAAGTTGGAAAACTAAGTTTTATGGTTCTTACCTTGTTTTGTTTCACCGCATTCTTATTTTAATCGAATCATCGGTTTTGATTTGAAGTGTCGGTTTTATAGTCGTGAATGACCTAAGTGAACTTAATTAGGAATAAGGATGAATCCTTAATGGTGTAAGCTACTATAAACAAGTGATAGACAAGTCTAAACAATGTGTGTTGTACTTATACGTTTGTAGATATGCGACGAGGACTTAGCTAGGCATTTCGACGAATGAAGCAGCTGTCGCGGTAGGATTGCGAAAGGGAAGGCGTAGGAAAGACATGAAAGCCTTCTCATTTGCGATTGAAAATGGTTCTAATTATATTATTTATTTTCGTATTTAAACTTGTATAGCACAGGGGTTGACTTGGGTACTTAGTTGTGATGAAATTAGTCTTAGAACTAAATGTTAGACTTAGAAATTATGTATGTGGATGAATAGACCTTATTGTATTTGGATGTACCTTGCACAGATCTGGGAAGAACTGTTGTAGGTATTTTGGGATTTTTGGATAATTCAAAATAAAAAGGAAACTCTGCCAAAATTTCGTTAGAAATGTAGAGTTAGAATAATTGAAATAATTAAGTTGACTTAATAGGCATTGAACTAATTTCGCTAGAAAAAGTTTAATTGGCCTTGAAAATAGTTAGTCAATGTTTATAAGTTATTCCGCAGGTTAAGGCTTACTAAGCTGTCGTCTGACTTGACTCGGTATTCGTGAGGGTTGAGTGGCGGTTTAGGCCGGGCGATTGTAGGTTGGGAATTAGGTAGTCACATAACGTGCCTTGATATAGAAATTCATTTTCTCAAAAGAAAACTCAAATCGCCCACCACAATAGGTGGAAAAATATATGGGTCTTAATATGGAAAATCGGCTATTGGAAGAAAATGTTCCATGAGAAAATTTTGACTATCAAACGCAAGAAAATGTCATTTTCCATGAAATTTACCATTTTTCTTAGAACATTTTCCTTTTTCATCCAATCAAATAGAGCCTAAGTTAAAAGGAAAATTTTATTGGACCGCAATTAGGCCTGCTATGCTATATGGAAGTGACTGTTGGGCTGTAAAGCAACAACGATTACATAAAATAAATTTAGAAGAAATGAGGATGCTTAGGTGGATGTATGGTAAAACTCGTAAAGATAGAATAAGAAATATATAAATTCAAAGACAAGTAGGAATTGTACCAATTGACACATAAATTAAGGAATGGATGTTGCGGTGGTTTGGTCACTTGCACAGACGACCTACAAATGCCCCCACTAGAAAACTTGACTCAATAAAAACTGAAGAAATTCAACGAGGTAGGGGTAGACTAAAGTTAACTTGCAACAACAACAAGAACAACAACAACAACAACAACAACAACATAGCCTCAGTCCCAAATTAATTGGGGTCGGCTACATGGATCAAACTTTTTCATTGTGTTCGATTAAGTGCAATTGATGGTGAGCTTTCCAAACCATTCAAATTCCTCCTAATTAATGAATCCATGTTAACTCTGGTCTATCCCTACCTCGTCGAATTTCTACAGTTTCTATTGAGTCAAATTTTCTAGTGGGGGCATTTGTAAGCCGTCATTGCAAGTGACCAAGAGACTAAAGTTAACTTGGGACGCATTAATTAGGAGGGATTTGAATGGTTTGGAAAGCTCATCATCAATGACACTTAATCAAGCACAATAGCAGAGTTTTATTTATGTAGTCGACCCCAATTAATTTGGGATTGAGGCAATGTTGTTACTGTTTTCTAAACAACAAAATCTTAACATAGTTAATGCTACATAAGAACCTAAAGGCTTATTAGTATCATTGAAATATATATTGAATGTAGATTATAGTGACTGATAGAATTTATTGTTAATTACGGATCTATAAATAAATAAATATTGATTAAATGACCTCTAAGTAAATTTTTTTTTTGCCAAGGCGACCGGGTAAATTGCCTCGGGAAAGGGATGCAGATGGGGAAAGGGGGGGGGTGGGGACCTCATCTCCTTTCCCATCTCCGTTTAAGAATTCATCCCTCATCCCCATAGTCATCCCCATGTGGGGATGAGCTTTCATCCCCATCATCGTCCTCATCCCCCATCTAATCCCCGCGGGGATAAGGAATCTCCATAGGGAAATTTTTTCCACATTTAATTCCCCACCGGGGTTTCCTACGAGGATTCTTGCGGGGATCGATGTATATCTTTTTCTCTCTCAATTAGTGTTGCAAGTGGGGCCGGGAATTCCCGTTCCACACAGGGTCCCGCCCTGGTGGGGCAGGGATTCCTCAATTTTTGCTCCCCGCGGGGTGGGGCATGGGGCAAAATCTTGCCTCGCCACGCGCGACAAGGCGGGGACGGGAATTGTTCTCGCCCCACGAAGATTCCTCGCCCCGCATCTCGTGCAAAAAAATCTCCATTTTTTATGTTTTTGCTAAAAAATTATATAATTTTTATTTATTTATTTAGAACATATGTAATATATGGAATGAAACTCAAGATCTCCAACAATAAAATCTATTTTATAATATATATATACACACATATATATATATGTTATATCATAAAGATATATAAAACTTTATTTAGAACATCATTGAATGATAGTTTTAGAACTCTTATATATTTAATTAAGTATGATAACTTGTAACTCGATCAACAAAACAATATAAAAAAACAAAATCACATTAATCCTTCAATTTGAGAAAAATAATTTCTTAAAAAAATTGAGAAAGTACTACTTAAGTGCCAAAATGACCAGTGAATGAAAATTAAAATAGATATTTTTTACAAAATTAATGGGATATGGGGATTCCTCGCCCGCGAGGATCCTCGTGGAATGGGGTGCAGGGCGGAAAAGTTCGCTCCGCGGGGAATTTGCGGGAATAAATCCCCGCCCCGTGCCCCGCGGAGATAGAGACGGTAATTTCGATCCCCACTTGCAACCCTACTCTCAATGCTTTTAAGAGTTAAGAAACAATAATGTCAATAAGTTACAAATTCAAAACATGTATATAAATATAAACTATATATATAAAGCCAATAACCACTAGGGGCCCAAAAAAACACCTAGGAGGATCCTATAAATTAAGGCTTCGCTATTTTTCTCATTTGATCCTAAATTTGTAAAATATAGATATAGTTGCAAACAATTCAAAAATAAAATAAAATATGGTTAATGCATAGTTTGGTAATAAAACATTTTATTTATTTAACTAAATAAGTTAAAATTATAAATCTCATTAGAGTTTGTTTGTTATGTTTATCGCCAGAGTTTCGGGGTGGAAATACATGTAATACACAAACCTATTGACACGCGTCGAACCTGTACATTAAATTACCCTTTTCCTTTATACTATTAATTTTGTAGTAGTGGTAAGTAAGGTCGTCTCCACTGGGATTTAGTTATCTCTTAGGATTTTAAAAGGTTTTTTTATTAATTAACTAACTACTCTAAATTAAAAGCAACAATTGAAAAGTAAGCAATGAATTAAATTATAGCAATTAAATAACTTTAAGATTAATTCAAATTAAAACAAACCTCAACCAGGGATATGAAAGACCATCAATTGCATTCAATTAACCAAAGATCAACACAAGCATAACCACAGTCATAGTCCAATCATGGGTGTTAAAATATTCATTAAATCATTATTATAAGTAAGCTATAGTAATTCAGAACGCTCTGAACTACCTAGTTTTCCTTTTATCAATGGTAGATTCACGCGACTCTATCCATATTCTAATTTCAACTTTTAAGTCTTTCAAACGCTCAAAGAAAATTGATCCATAAAAATTGCATTAAGTTCTAGAGAACACCTACTACTAAGTAATAACTACAAAAGCCGTGTTACTTGACCTAAATCTTAAATCCACCTAAGACTTCTCAGACATGACTTTTACCCCCGATGTTCTTAGCTACTACTAATATTATCTAGATGTGGAACCTATCAATCACAATACACATTGCCCACTATGCATGCAAATTCTAGTTCATGGATTGTAATTCACGAAAACAATCTATCAAAACCATGAATTTAAGAATATAATGTCGATTTAACGTATTAAGATCATAACCTCATAAACTATGACATGCAATTGGTTTAGTCCATCCATTGGTTTAGACTAATAAACTACACACACATAAGTAGAAAACATCATAAAATAATTAAAAGACATTAATGAAAAATACCTCTATTATTAACTTCAACTCTCCAACGAGTTCTCTAAAGCAATGTATATAAACTAAAGATAGATAATAAACATAGGGTGGTAGAGGGTGTTTATTTCGAAACCTAGCCCTATATTTATAGTTTTAGACTAGTACATATCCTAGTCAAACTCCAATTCCTTGTCCTTATCTAAAAAACTCCTCTCCAACCTTATCGTTTTGCTAGCAATTTTAGTTTCTATTAACATCGCTAGTTAATTCGCCGAGTCTTTTCAAAAATTGTTTTTTCATGTCTAGCGATTTAGTCATCGATTTTGTTGCATTCTCCATAACGCTGGTACATCGCTGAGCTTTTTTCAGAGTTGGCTGATTTCGATTTTTTTCATCTCCAAATTCTTCATTTTATCAATCTTCCTTAATTTTACCTGAAATCATATAAACAAGAGAAACCTCAGTGTACTAGTCATTTATACTCAAAATAACTATAAAATAGACCATAAAACACTATCTAATTATTGACTTATCACCTATATTTAATTTACATATGGGATCCCCAATGGGGATTCTCCACGGGGATCCGTGGATATATTTTTTCCTCCATCCCCGCACCGTTTCCCACGCGGGTATGAGATTTTCCCCCATTACCGCTATCATCCCTAATTAAATTTCTCGTCCCAGTCCCCGTCCCCGTTGCGGGGAATCCCTGTTCCCTCTGGTGATTTCCCTTCCCATTTGCATCCCTTCCTCTGGATCGCCTTGGCGCCTTGCAATCCTTCTATCTAAGTGTAGAAGCCTCATTTTTTTGACAAATTTTGCTGATTCCTTACGTTTTTAAATTATATAATAGGAGTGAAACATATCACGGAGATCTTCGACGTATAAACCAGCTAGGTCAAGTAGGATTAGGAGGTGAGAAGATAATATCCTCGTGCATTGGTGAAATATATTGCTGGAAGCCTTTGCCATGTTTAACGAGTTCATCGGGTCGACTATCTTGTCATTGATGTCAACCTTGGCCAGCACACAGTGTTCATTTTTAGAATTGAAGGGAAACAACAGTGTCATCACTGCGCTTACTCTTTTCAACAAGTTCTCTATCTCGGGCACGATAGATTTATATCGGCCAATATAAACACGCATTTGGTCTACTATAATACTTTTCTCGGGCTTTGTATTGCCAAGAATCCATTCAACAAATTTGTAATGCTCAATCATCATGTCACGCATTGTGTGCTAGTTGCAATTGCGACGACGAGCTTTTTAGGTTGCTTTGCGATGGCGACACCAATCAAAGAATCCATCAACTACAAAAAGATTTGCACCAAATTGGTCCCACAACATGCAACTTCTATGCAATAGAAAAAACAATTTATGGTATGTGTTAGTACTCAAATAATACAATGAGCGTACCCAACCTTCTAAGAGCTTCTTGGGTCGCAATTGATTTACTTGACAAAGTGTGAACTCTTTGCATCAACTTTGCTAATGATAGCCCTATCTGCATCATCTGAGCAGGCTTGCAACTATTTACATTTTTCCTTCATTTCTTCTTCTATGATTCCTTTCGACACACTTGCTTTATCAATTTGATCTTCTCGTATGTGACCACTTTCTTTGGATTTGATATTTGGCAAGCCTTTGGGACGTTGAAATTTTCAACTTCCACCATGTTTGCGTTTGCCCTCTTGACCTTCTTCTTTGTGTATGCATCTCCTCCTTTATAAATAGTTGGCTAAACTTTCATCGTCTCAATTATCGTTTTCATCCAAACTCACCTACAACACAAAAGGAAAAAAAAAATACAAAATTGAAGCCGTCAAGTTCATTTTTCTATTGAAAGTACCAAAGACATTATATGACGTACTTACCATATCAGTGATTTTAAAGATTATTTTCCTTTTGTGGCAAATATTATCAACCTCGCTGGGGGATCAACGTTCCCTGTCGGCGTGGTTCAGTCAGGCTCCTACTCTTCCCTGTGGTGCAATCAGGGTCCTTCACTGTCAATGTGTTGTAGTCGATCTTCTGCATTGCCTCTGAGGTGCAGTCAGGTTCATGCACGATCTTTGTGGTGCAGTCAGACTTTGGCTCGAACCTATTGAATAGGAAAGCCTTTAGCACTTCCATAATCTTGCAAATCCTCCTCATTCGTGTTCCATGCTCCATGACAATTTGTACCAATGTGCATTGAAGACGCCTCTTGTGTTTGGATTCTTTCTTTTTTGCCTTGGCTCTCTTCATCGTTGGAACTCTCGAACTGTTGGGAGCTATTAAACCCCCTCACCAAACTTTTGCTTAGTGACTTAGCTCACAACTGCAAAGAAATCCATAAATACAGATGATTCCAACAAAATATGAATAGAATGTTTGAACAAGTGCTTCAGTTTTGTATTTCTTTTTCTTTTGTGTTGTAGGCGAGTTTGGACGTAGACAATAATTGTGACGACGGAAGTTTAGCCCTCTATTTAAAGGGAAAAGAGAAGAAGAAGAAGACAAAGGTAAGGGTTCGAAACGCCGACGTGGTGGAAGTCGAAAATCCGACGTCCATCGAAAAATATCAACTCCAAAGGAAGAGGCTGCAAAAGAGAAGATCCGTTCGATATAAAGTAAATGTGTCTAGTAAGGAAACCCATCGAATAAGAAATGAAAGAAAATTGTAAACAATTGTGAGCCTTTATGGATGATGCAGATGGGGCTGTTGATGAAGATTGAGTTCGTTGGTTTTGGGTGTTGAGTAATTTCAGTTGTGTTTAATTAGTTTAGAATATTATTTATTTTGATAAAGTTAGGAATGCTGATGTGGATCTGTTTAGTTGGAAAGATAAACATAGAGTTGTAGTCGTTTTAGGAGTCGTTTAAGTTTGGTTGTAATCTAGATAGAACTTATCTTTAGGTGACTAAGTTGTAGTTTGTTTAGGAGTCTTATTAAGTACATGATTAAGTTACTGGAATGCAACAGGAAAAGGGAATTAGTCTATTAAAAATTTCAGTTTTGTTAGTGTTCCTTTTATCAATTACGGTTCTTCCAAGTTTGGAAAAAATTGACTAGATTTGTTTGAAATTTGATTGTTGAATTGCTACGCTGCGTCATGTGGTATCAGAGCATGGCAACGCTAGGCGGTAGCAGTGGTCTTCAAGACGTTTTTCAGAGGACTGTAGCTCCTACTCAAGGAGATGAAGTGTTGCAACGATTGGAGCAACGTTTAGAGCAACGGATGGATTTCAAATTTCGGCGTTCCGAGGAACGTTTAGAGGAGATTGTAGAACGTCTAGATCATGTTAGGTTCGAAGCACGCGGGAGGTGGAATGTCCATGAAAGGCCAAGAGAAGAGGGAGATCTTGGTGACCATCAAGACAGGTCAATCCCCAACCTTAGACCTTTCGCATATGCAAAACCTCCGTGAAGGCAGCAAGGCTTTGATGATTAAGAAGAGGAGGACGACTACGAACCAAACTGGTTCGGTCGTTACCCATTGCACGAAGGGATTAGAGGAAGGGATGGAGGCTTTGATAAAGGCTTCGATAGGGGTTTTGGAGACTTCAGGCTGAAGGTAAACATTGCTCAATTCAATGGTAGGGCGAACATAGAAGAGTTCATGGACCGGATAGCGAAAGTTAATAGGTTCTTTGACTACTTAGAGATCCCTCCTGAGAAACGAGCTCGATTGGTGGCTTGTTGCCTCAAAGGGGAGCGTCCGCATGGTGAGAACGACTTCAAGCACACTTTTAGAAGGAAGGAAAGGGTCATGTCAGTATGTGGTATAGGATGAAACACATGTTGCAGCAAGAGTTCTTGTCGCCAGACTATGAGCATATCTTGTTTTAGCAAGTATCAACGCTGCCAACAAGGAACTCAATCTGTGCATGAATAAACGGCTGAATTTATGAGGCTAGCAAAGCAGAACAACCTTGTTGAGTCCGAAAGGCAGCATGTTGCTCGTTACGTGGATGGATTGAAACAATCCTTAAGGGACATAATAGGTGTGCAAGTCATTCGCACCCTTTCTAAAGAAAAGAACATGACATTAAAGGCAGAGTTAATGCAACAAGAGCGGAATTGAAGGAGTTATGATAATTATAGACCTGCTAGAATGTATGATGGGGGAAGAGACACCAATGTACAAGGCAACAATAGTGGAAGTGGTCATCAATCAAATGATAAGGTGACAAACAAATGAGTGCAGTCAGCCAAAACATAATTCAAAAAGTCGAAAAACCCAGACGCCAGACCCTCCATTAGTAAGTGTTTTAAATGCAATCGATCGGGCCACAAATCTAATGAATGTCCTCTATGGAAGACTCTCAAGATTGTGGAACGGGAAAATGACGAGGATGGTGTTCCGTGCGAGGCGGATGGTGAGGATGAGGAAGATGGCTAGGATGTCATCACAACTTTCGTGGTGCAGCATTTAATGCTATCCCCTAAGCAAGCGACTGAAAACCAACGCCACCAGTTGTTCAAAACAAGATGCACCGCTAATGATAAGGTGTTCGGTGTCATAATTGATAGTGGAAGTTGCGAAAGCACAATCGACAATTAGTTAGTATGACAATTCGATTTACCGATAGAAAAACACAATAATCCTTATACTTTAGGGTGGATCAAGACAACATCAGCAAAGGTGGAGGTAACCGAACGTTGTAAGGTTTCCTTTTCAATTGGTAAATACGCCGATACAATTTATTGTGATGTAGTTGACATGGATGGTTGTCAGTTGTTAATTGGTTGCCATTGACAAATGATGTCGATGCTCAACACTGGGGTGGGAATAATATGTACAGGCTAAAAAAGGAGGGCGTGAAGTATACGTTGTTGCCTGTGAGGAGTAAGGTACAAAGCAATGAGAACAAAACCAACCTTTTTTCCATTTCTCGAAATTTTGAGGTTGAGATTAAGGAGACTCAAATCACACATTTACGGATGTAAAGCAATGAACTAGCAATAGACTCAAATCAAAGAATATGCATTTGCAACTACACAAACTACAATTCAAGTCATGTAATGAAGCGATAATAAGAGAGATATCAAAACATAAACCAAACTTGAAATTAAAGAAAGGTAGAAATCTCGCAATCCCTTTTTTGATGTGAAACTTCCCTTGAAATCCCCAAACCTAGGTCATGAGGCACTTGACTACGAAGGAGGGCAAAAGTCCGAAAACTAGGGAGGTCCCTCTCTATTTTTTTTTAATTTTTTTTTTTACGGGTTGTGAGAATTCGAGTTCCCCAACTAGTTATGTTGTTTTAATTCGATTCGGCCAATCCCCTTTCGAGAGTCGGCCAAGTGGCGAGTAAAAAACGCACTTCGAGGATGATCGATGACTGTTGATTGCTCGAGGAGGGAGAAGCAGCGTTCGAAGCATATCCAGCTGCGAATAGAGTCGCACAAGAGGATATAGGTGTTCGAGCCCATGAAAACACATTTCTGTCATTTTTTTGCAGCGGAACGTTTTTGCGTGTCTCGAGGACAGTCTTCACGACTGAGAAAGACACACGAGCAACAATTGATGTATCTTCTTTTTGTCTTCATCTTATCTCTGATGAGCATCACGAGACTCCTACGGATGGCTCCTGATCCTCACTGTGGTCTAACTGCGTCATCTATATGCGTCTCTCTGCCTGCTTCTCATCTAATTTGTAGCACATTGCGTGCCTCGAGGAGAGATCAAGGGTTGTTGAACCTTGCTTGGATTCACTTATGCCTTAGCCAAATCCTCTTGCATTTTTCTTCAACTTTAAGCTATACAAAACTCTATGCAAACCATCAAACCTTCACCATAGCCCAATTTGGGTCCCACTAAGCTGTTTTGAGCATCGTGCTAGCACGCTTTACAAGGCGAAACACCAAAAGCACTCCAAAAGGCCCCGCTTTTATTCCTTTTCGATCCAACACTACTAGTAACCTACAACCAACAAAAATGAACATTTATTAACCAAATTTGGAGACTTTTGCAACTCAAAATATAGTATTTATTCGTAAAAACAAGGCACAAATATATAATTATCAATGCCCCTTTTTATGGAACAATCTGTCTTTGTTTCTCTTAGAGGTTTTCTTAGAGCATCTCCAATGTGGGGTTAGGCCATGGATTGGTGTCATCTCATGGATGTGGGGATGATGTCTATCCCAAGGTTCGAAACTTCGACTTCGCTTTAAGCTTCTGTCACTTAAAATTCGAAGTAATTCGAGGAAGTTAATTTTGACGAAAGAAGTTTGTAAAAAATTCGCTGGTGTATGGAAGTTTATGGAATTTCACTTTAAATTTTAAAAAACAAATACTTCGTTAGTGATGTTAGAAATATACTTAATCATACAATAATAATGCATAATAATCACAATACAATTGTTTAAAATAATTATTTTGCAATAAACACCAAATTCACAACACGCGACATTAATATTTGTTTTTATACTGCTTTATATTATAAATTTTGACCGTATTTGCTACTTGATGGGAAAAGAAGTTAATTTTCAAATTTTATTTTATTTAGGGGTAACTTCAATAACCTCTCCAAAAACTTCGGTAACTTTCCCAAAGACTTCGTTGACTTCTTCAAACTCTTGCATTTTTCGTCTCTTTTTTAATGGTTTCGATGGAAATCATCGAAGTCGATTGAAGTTTGGCGAAACATGTCGAAGTTTCAAGCGAAACTTTGCAAGTCTTACATCGCCACGTAGTTTGGCTTCCCTATCTTCGTTATCGACAAACTTACACCGAAGTTCGATGAAGTTTGTCGATTTTTCAAACCTTAGTCTATCATATGTGACACTAGTAGACATTCAAACTCCAAAATGGTCTCCAATGGACAATGGATTTAGACTATGGGTTGGGATTGTTTTGGCTTTTTATCTAATTTTTATATGGAATGAGACATTTGTTTTATTTTTTATTTAATTTATATAACAAACAGTGATGATGTGGCAGTGGAGAAAATGCCTACCACATTGTCTAGAAGTAGACATTGGGGTAGATACCCTTTACTTTGATTCCCTGCTACATCAGCTAGACATTCACAATTCATGGTCTCATTGGAGGGCTCTTTTTCGGTTGAATGAGGATTGTGTCCTAGGTGGATCCATTTTCACCCCAGTTCATGGTTCAGTTGGAGATGCTCTTATGGACAAAATTGACTTGTTTGTGGATTAGGACTTGTTCTTGTGTTTGACTCTTCTACCCTAGCAGAATGCAACCTGTTGCAAAAATGGGGTTTTTGCACATCTATCTCTTAGGGCAAAAGATCTACACTTTTGACACCCACCTCAAAAGATTTGCATTTATAATCCCTTTGACTGGTCAACTTTGAAAACGTGTCTTCTAAAGGCGTGTTTTCAAAAAGTGTCTTCAGTTCAAGTTAGCCAATTGCTATTTCTAAAGGCGTGTTTTCAAAATGTGCTTTTAATTATTATGCTTCTCCTGGTTTGCTTGGGTGGCAAAAAAATGTCAATCGACCAGTCAAAGGGGTTACAAGTGTAAATCCTTTGAGGTGAGTGTGGAAAGTTTATATCTTTTGCTTCTAAGGTCCTGTTTGATTGGATGGAAAAAGAAAATGTTCCAAGGAAAATGATAAATTTTGTGGGAAATGACATTTTTTTGCATTTGATAGCCAAATTTTCTTGCGGACTATTTTCTCACGATTGCCAATTTTTCATATTAAGGCTCATATTTTCCCACTTATTATGATGGGCAAATTGAGTTTTCCTTTGAAAAAAAATGAGTTTCCATATTAAGACACATTAAATTTATATTTAAATATGAAAATTTATATATTCAATATATATGGTAAGTTTTTATATTTATTTCAAAACTTCTTGTTGGTGAGTTTTGAGAGAAAATTCTTACATGTGCAATCAAACGCATGTAGGAAAATTTTCTGATGAAAATTTGCTCTGGAAAACTTTTTTAAGAAAATGTTCTTTTCCTATGAAATATTTTCTTTGTAATCAAACAGGGACTAAGGGATGTATGTGCAAAAAACTGGTATTTATTTCTTTAAAGTTGTTCAGTTGGTTGTGTTTCGGATTAGGACAACTTGACTGACTAGGCACTTTTTCTTTGTTTGTCTTTTTTTATTTGTATTTTACTTTTTTCCCCTAAATGTTGAAGAAAAGATAGTTTCCTCTTAAAATTTCTTGACTCGAATTCTCTTTTGGTTGTTTGAGCTTCGTATATCTTCTTTTGTTTTACAGTAAACAAAGAACTTATTCATAATAAAACTTGGCATTATATTTACCAGAAATTAATGTGCCTTGAATTGGTTTTTCGTTTTGGTTGCTTTTTGAATGTTTAACTTTGCACATTCTTTAGGTTTTCTTCTATTGTTTCTGTTCATGTTTTGTTATGGATTTAAAAATCAGTGGATTATACGTTTCCATAAAATTACCTTTCCTTGAAAGTAACAAAATTTCTTAAATGATTTGCTTCAATTTTAATTACTATTGATTATAGGATATGGCTCGGTGATACTGCAAGCTAGTAGCATGATAATGAATTGTGGAGAAGACATTTTGTAAATAGTGACCGTGAAGTTCTTCAATTGTCAGCATGTGGAGTTTTGCTTCTAATGCCATAGCTGGTACCACTGGACTGCGGAACGATCACACAAAGACGAAGGAAGCTGGTTCAGACAGCTCAGATGATGAGGTTGCCTCAAATGCTAGCAGAGAAGGTGGCCTAGAATGCCCCATATGTTGGGAATCCTTCAATATCGTGGAGAATGTACCTTACGTCTTATGGTGTGGCCATTCCCTCTGCAAAAACTGTGTGCTCGGCCTTCAATGGGCTGTAGTGAAATTCCCTTCTCTACCTGTCCAATTACCACTCTTCATTTCCTGTCCATGGTGCCATCTGCTGTCATTCAGATTGGTTTACAAAGGGGATCTTAAATTCCCCCGCAAGAATTTCTTCCTTCTGTGGATGGTTGAGAGCATGAATGGTGATAGGTTGAAGTCACATTCTACATTCGGAGCAAATCACCAGCCAGCCTTGTCTTCCAACATCAATCTATCCTTAGGGACTCAAGCGAACCATGTTAATCCTCTGAGGACCACATGCACCCATCACCCAGGGCAGCCCGATTCTCACCATGGTCATGCCAGCATCACTGATAACCACCTCTATTTGGAGAGGCTCCATTCTACACTCCGCAGTTTGCTGGTCTTCTTTGTTCACTTGACAGCAAAGTTCCCCTTGGTCGTCATATTTCTTTTGATTGTGTTGTACGCGATACCTGCCTGTGCTGCAATCTTGGCACTTTATATACTCATCACGGTTCTGTTTGCGCTTCCGTCATTCCTCATGCTGTACTTTGCTTACCCTAGTTTGGACTGGCTGGTAAGAGAAATCATTACTTGAAATCTAGTTCTTTACTAAGGGGCTATGTTCCTATTCTTAGCTCCATTTCAAGCATGATATAAATTGTCGACTTGCCCGCTTCAATGTCTGATCCCATGGGCTTGCATCTCTCTGTTGGTCTTATGGTCAGCTACTTTGGATCTCGTACTTATTCTCAGTTAGAATATGGTAACGTATCCATTGACAGTCTCAAATGTCTAAGAAACAGTTTGGACATTGTTAACGGGGGTGCTCCCTAGGTCTTCAGAGTCCTTGAGGTTCACCTCTTGTGATATATTATTGTGGTGTGATTGATACTTTCTACTAATTAGTGATTACGAACAGTTGAAGATCCCTCTGTATACGGTTAATCATCTCTGAATTGGTTGGACTCAAGTCCTTAATGTTCTCCCCCTATCCATTTACATGGGATGTCTGTTATCCTTGCATGAGAACTCCGCATTGTTTTGCAGTTCTTTATAATTAGATTCTGACAAACTTACTGGTTCTTTTACTTGGTGAGCATGTTATATTGCTGCTCAAGTCAACGGTATTGCTATGTGTTCATGCACATCTATTAGCCATTTAACGCTACCTTACTAGTAGAAATGGCGAAAGCTCCGGAGCAAGTTGTGCCGTGCCGCTTTTTTTTTTTTTTTTTTTTTTTTTTTTTTTTTTTTTTTTTTCATTAGTGATTCCAACATGAAATGAACTTCGGACCTCCCTTGCATTTTAACCAGAGATGCCTCAGTCGGGCATCTCACTAGAGATGGTTTGGCAGAGTGATTGGTGCCATGTTAAATTAGGGGGAAGGTTTTCTTATGTCCGCCATTTCCATTGCTTCGTTGTTTTGAAGCACCTTTTTGGGGTGAATGTCTAGTTTAGTTACGTCTTTTTGGTGCTTAATTTTTAACACTTATATTTCAAAGAAAGAAGATATTTTATTATGGTACTGACAAAACCCCTATATATAGACATAGAGTTACATACAAATTAGAAAATACTAAGTTTCCTAAAGCCTACTGATTTTTTAATTGACAAATTACCGAATTATACTAGTTACTAAATATTTGGAATGGATTAGGGATTGCATGTTCAGTGTTACTTTAACACACATTTACTTTTAATATAACTATTGGTATCCTGAGCTTTGCGCGGAGGCATGACCATGCATCAATATTTTAGATAAAGGAGAAAATAAAATAAAACTTATTAGGTAATATTCAATGGCCTCGAACTCGATCGAGAACAATACGATTCACTTATCAACTCATAGGTGTGGGGTTTTGAGGTTTTAATGAAGGCACATGCTATTTGCATCCCACTTTTTGCTTTCGTACCCTCTTTTTTAATTTCTTTTTTCAACCCCTTGTGAAATAATTCAACTATCTCTCTATATAAAATGATTTTTACTCACTTATACCCCACTCACCAATACTTTAGTCATCGCTTTCAAATCGTATTTTCACCACCAACTCAAGTCTGACGAAATTCGAGCAAAACAACATCGCTTCAACGTCGCAGGTGCATTCCTCACTTCTTTTAGTGTTGATTTCGAGGTTTTCTTGTTTTTTTTTTTGTTTTTTTGTTTTTGTACTTTTTTGAGTCGGTAATTGTTTGTGGTTTTGTTGTTAGATTTAGGGCTTCGATTTGAGAGTTGAATCTTGCATTTTTGGTGCAAAGTTTCGATGAAATCGAAAATATCAAGTGATTCCTAGCAAATCCACTATTTTGTAGTCATTTCATATATTTTTTAAGAGTTTTGAAATTTCTTTGTTCATTCTAGTTGCCCAACCTAATTGTGTTTGATTATAATTAAAATGGAATTATGGGTGTGTTGATTATATAACTGAAATAGTGAATTTTTGTAAAAAAAAACAAAATATAGAAAAAAAAAAAAAAACGAAAGAAAGAATAAATAGGAGCAGCTATATATTTTGGTGTTTATATCTCTAAAATATAACTAAAATAGCTATTGAATAGTCTAAATAATAGCTAATTAAATCCGTCAAATAAAAAATTAAAAAATCCCGAAATTAGAAAATACCTAAAAATAGCTGGATGTCCTACTAATTAATAGCTTTTAAAATTTTTAACGATCCTAAATTCCTAATTAATAGCTAATAAAAAAATATTTTAAGAAACCTAATAACAATTATTAGCTAATAATAACAAAATCTCGTTTTTATTACAATACTCTATTTGTGTGCTTTTAATTACCATCCTACCGTCACTTCGGTGCGAGAAAGATCAGTGACTTGTGTTTTTTTATAAAATCTTAATTATGAACGCCATGTGTCACGTTGTGAGAGCTTCTCACAAAAAATATATATATATATATATATATATATATATATGCATGCATTCATTTTTATTTATAGTATGTCTTGTAGGATGTGGGGATACTAATTTAGAAAATAAATGGTCTATACTTTTTAACTTTCTAGAATTAGTGTGGTAGTACAACTTTTTTATGATATTTTTGCGACGAACTTTGATGTGAAGCATTATACTTAATATTTAGTTGTCTCACCTAATGTTATATGGTAATTGGACATTGTACAAATATATATGTCACATGTAACTTTTTTTTTCTTCATAAGTTTAAGGGCTTGGTATTCACCCAACAAATGCCCTAACACACCACAAACCTTGTATACACCATTTTTTTAAATTTTGGACAACATTACCCTCACCATGTATCTAACACACTCCGCTTAGGTGGTTGGTGTATTTGTATTTCGCTACTTAATGTTTATATATATAATAGTTTCATCAGCGTGCTATGCACCAATGAGCCCGCTCACTTTGCTCGCGAGAATTTATATTTCAAAAATATATTTTTATTATTCACAAAGTATGATATACATAAAAATATACATCAATCCTAAAAAAATATGAAATTCAATTCATCATGCTCTGTTACACTTCTAAAAAACATAATCTAATATTTGCGACCTTAAATTGTAGTCAATTCCTCAAAGTACAACACTGGCTTACGTGAAATTATTCGGGGTCTCAAAACAACTCTTTGTCTTCTAATGTGTTCTCAAGGTCATCCTTATTGTTTATTACACATCCATTAATCTCCCTCAGAAATTGTGTTTACTTGTGGGTCTAACATCTCTTCACTAGAACAAATTCAGCTTTTGATAGAGGTTTTAATGTGTGTCTATTAGGAAAGAAGTGTATCATTTAGTGAATAGACACACCTTTTATTATTAAATCTGTCCATAGGATTACATGCCTTTTCATAATTTTCATGCAAATTACAAACAATTAAATAATCTAATTAATTGTTCCAACAATTTATGGTTGCATTTTCCAACATTATGCATAGAATCAACAACCAAATGAAACATCTAAACGATCAACCTAGAAAAACAAGTTCATTATATGAAAAAATTTAACAATTTGATTCACTAAAGATATAAATTCAAAAAAATCACCACGACATCAAAGAAACTCATACAAAGTATGATGCAGGCCTATCGACGGTTATGGTGACGTTGACGTTGCTGCTTCGTGATGCAAACTGGACGTAATCTATTTCGAGTTGGACGTTGCGTTTGTACGCCCGGTCGAGTTTGTTGAGGTTGTTGATGTTGCCTTGAATTTTGTTGAGTCGATCGATCTTCTTCCTCGGGTTCACTCGATTCACATCTGGTACCAATGCTATCAAAGATAGGAAGTTAAACCATTCCGACATACTGACTTCCTATATTTTGTTGAGGTTGTCGATGTTGCCTTCATGGTGGATTACTTTTTAGTGTAGAATACTCCTTGAAGCCTCTATCAATCCAAGCCCTTTCATTTTGCTCGCAAACTAAAATCCTAATGCTCCTTTAAATCAAATCCCCAAATCAATGCATTATATCTCCTCTTTGTGCAAATCCATAATGCACTCTCTCTTTTCACTCTAAATCACTAAGAACTCTCTTTTATCACTTCAAAATTATCAATCTTGTGTTCTAGAGGGATGTATGCTTGGTTGGTTATGTATGGAATAGGTTGCAAGTGTGCAAGATATGGTGATATGGGGTTTAAAACTAGTGAAAACTTTGGTATCCCAGGAATGCAAAACTCAACTCTCTTTCCAAAATAATCTACCCGTGCATGATAAGGCGACAACCAATCGATCCTAAGAAAAGCATTAAACTCTAGGTACTTTAACTTTCGGAGATCCGCCGATAACTGATGTCCCTCAATCTCTATCATCACGTCTCTACATATCCGATTGGGGTATTTCTTATCCCCAATGGCGTACTGAGAACAAGGTGTATGTCTAGTGTCTGTGCAACTAAACCTAACTCTCCAACAATCCGTCCAACAATAAATGATAAAGTACTAACATAATCAAATATAGTATGCATAAGTCTACCATGAATATGAACGTACCTTGACGAGCTGTCTGGTCGCTCTGCCATTCAACTGTGTTACTACATGGGCCCTCTTTTTGGCCTAATCTGGCTTTTGTCGCGATGACTGTGGTGCTCTGCAATCTGCCCTCAAATGTCCCCTATGCTCACACCTATGACACCTTCATATCTCCTGCCAGTTAGCTTGTCCATCCCCAGATCTCTGATCCTGATTCTAGTATATTTGAACACTGTCATGTCTTCCATGATCTCTACCTTGACGGTACATCTGTGGTTGCTACCTACACAGATGTCTGTGTGGGTGCCATTGCGTGAACTTGCTGTCTATCCTCATACTGACATTGATTGTCTTGGTGATCATCCCTGCAGTTCGTGTCCCATCTATCACCCCTCCGACCCTTATCCGAATGATCCCTCTGTCTTTTTGCTCCGATCCGATCGAGAACTCTATTTAGTTTGTACCTCGGTCCCAGTAATATGCCTACCCCCTCTCTACATCAAAAAGGTATTGTGTGCCAACGCTTTGTCATAAATATCCTATAGTTTGGGAGCCCCAGGTGATACTACTGCCGCAGTAATCCTCTTATATACTCATTTGGTGAAGTAATAGATCTGTAGTCGTTTTGTCCCTACCACATCTATAGAGAACTATAACAAGTACCAATAAAGCTCCATATACTGCATAAGAGTGCGGTTACCGTGTCTCAAGGCCTAAAAATCCTCTCTTAATCTTAACCTTACCTCCATGGGTATATACTGATCATAAAATAGCTCTCTAAACACTACCCATGTTGTCGGCTCGGGTGTGTATCTTGATAGGTGGTGTACCATATTGCTACATGAACTCTTAAACATGCACAGATAGACGTGCACACACAATCTCATCATCCTCATCAGCTTATGGAATTGCTGATAGGAAACTATCCATTTCCCAGCTGCCTCTAGGTCACCACCTCCGTAAAAGAACCCTGGCTGAAACTTTATAAATTCTCTTAAAAGCTTCACCTCTTGGGCCAATACAAATCCTGATGTAGCAGCAGTAGTAGTAGTAGTCAACTAATTTGTAGTCGTGGGTAGAGGAGTAGGAGTCGGAGTCTTCAGTGGAATGAAAGCTGGTGTAGCTCCCTCTACCTGTGTCTTCGCAGCTACTCTATCAATTGGTGTCGTGGAACGAACGGAGCGATGGTTGTCCCTGCGGGTGCTGTGGCAACCACTGAGTCTCGGGGTGCTGTAGCCGTAGCTGTAGCGAGTGCTGTAAGTGCGGCGACCTGATCTCGTAAAACTCGAAGTACCTCAGCCATATGAGTTTTTTGGGTTGCGAGTCGGTCCTCCACACTCGCTGTGATAGGGGAATCCTTAGCTGCATCGCTAGTCTGTCCAATCTCCTGAGGCGTAGTCGACTGTCCGTCCATAATCTACATCGGGAAGCATGCATCCAATCAGCCTTGGTATGTATACGCATATCATATATATATAACTTAAATATAACACGTATATAAACCCTAACTTCTACCCGCTTACATCACTTCCCACCTAAGGTTTTAAGGCAACATCATCGAGTTTCCACATCTAAGGTTTGTTTATCAAAATTTTATGCTATTTCATTTAAATTTCCCAAGTTCTTAGAACTCGGGCTCTAATGCGAACTGTGGTGGCCCCGCGCCCGAGGTCACCTAAGGGTGTCGTCGTGTCGTGCGCTCCTCGCTTGGCGGGCCCAACAACACGTGTTCGACACCTGTCCATACATCTCATGTCTCATTATTTATGCCTAAGTGTGTGATATTATTTTAGTTAATTGGTTGTTCACATCTTTCTTAAGTTATTTCCTTAAGTCTTTACATTCCTTAGATTCAACTATCTATAGCTTATTCAAATCTTAGCCGTGCTAGTGGTTTGTGTCTTACAAGTTAACAATAAATCACCGGAAGTCTTAATTTGAGCAAGTAAAGTATAAAGTTCATCGTAATATAACATCATCCATATGAGCATGTCCTACTATGGAAAACTCGAAAGATACTCTATATATAGGCGATAATACCATAAGACTATATATATTCATGTACAGTGTCACTATAGTCTCCATATACAAAAAATGGAACAAAATATCAAAATAAACACTTACTAGTAGGTCCTCGACAGTGGGCAATCAGATGTACTTGCCTAGGATCCCCTTGCCCCTATTGGTAGTATGATCTGCACTAAACATCATAAAAAGATAGATGACGTACAGTAAGTAAAATCCCAAGGAACTCCACTGAGCATTCGCATGATAAAGGAAAGGAAATTAAATAAATATTGTAATTGGCTCATAGCATGAATAAATAACACATAAGCTAAACAAAGTGTGAGTTCGTTCCAGATGGACTAGATTGTACTTCGGGTTCCAAGATCCCTTTGTTGGATGCCCCCATTACTCTTTCACCTAGTCCTTCATGGCGCTGGCCAAATCCGCTGAGTCACAGACACGTGCACCAGAAGCAAGCTCGGGTTACCATTTTTTAGGGTCGGCTGACACGTGCTACAATCTAGCGCATATGAACACACAATGAGGAATTCCGGATAGTAAACTCAACCCACGTCCAACTAACCGAATAGAGTAATGGAAACAACCATGAACAATAAATATGGAAAACAAAATAGAATCAAATACTCAGTATTTCAATTAGGTTTTACAAACCTCAAAACACTCTCTGACTTCCCCGAACTCTCGAATCTGACCTGACTAGCTCCCCGATACCGGGCTATGGTTCCCAAAGTCCCTAAAGTCCAATTTTATATGTTTAAGTTGGTTACAAGTGTTTGAATATGTATGAAGTTGGAAATCACCAAAAACAACCCTTAATTTCAGTTTTCATATATCATTAGCGCGCTAAAGGGTCTGCCTAGCGCGTTAGGTGTGATTAGCTTGCTAGGGAACTTGTCTAGCACGCTACTGTTCTTCATTTTGAAAAATATTTAAGCACCCAGACGAGATAGCGCACTAGCCAGTCTTGTTAGCGCGCTATCTGCGCAGGGTGACAGAATTCTCAATTTGAGAATTCTATCCCAAACACCCCACTTAGCTAACCTAACCCTGTAAATTCATTCTCCATTTAATAAGGACTCTAAAACGTCATTTACAACAATAGAAAAAATAATAATTGGATCAAAATCATCAAATTCATACATTTACTAATTTATCCCAAATTCATCAAAACCCAATTTTCTTTAAAATCAGTTTATAATCCCAATCGAAACGTTAATTTTACTTGTAATGCATCAGGAATTCATAAAAAACCAGTGATCTAATCGTCTCATTCGAATTTGCACCAAAGCGTACCAATTTGAGCTTATTTGAATGTGTATGAGATGAAGAAGATGATTACCTTGTGTTTGATCCCTTAAATTGTCCTCCTAGACCCACAATCCCTCTGAATTTCACCAGCTAACCTTCTCTATCATCTCTGATTTGCATGGATTGTGTTTAGTGGTAATGAGCAAATCCCACTCACTTGATATTTATATGTTTGCTATGACCTAATGTGCTATGCGTATCTCTAGGACAATCTTATGGCTCAAAATCAAGTTGTCCACATCTTTTTGGCACAAATATATAACTCCATCTATCCTAGTTTTACTTAACTAGAATCATCTAGATACACATCTAGGGTCCACATTAGATTAACCAAACTATAGGCCTTAAGTTATTTGATTTAATTTCCTTACGTTATGCCCATTCAATCATATGCTTAGTGTTTTATTCATCAAAATAGAAAAAAATTGTGGTCACACCAACCCTCGACTACCCGGCACTCGGCGCCTTGCATTATAAGCATGCATCCCGAGGCAAGCCATAGCCTATTGTTTTTCAAATTATTCGAATTAGCCTATGGTTATATTATCCGTTTTACTTGATCAATTAGTCATCTTAACATGAATTAGTTGAGTTTTCTAGTGTGTCCGTAATTTGCCTACGCAATACCCGCTACGACATACATTATCAAGCGAATACCCGTCATACAATCTCGCACGATATAACCATACAAATATACACATGCGATGTATTATTAATTAAATTCATAAATATGCATAGCAAATAAGCAAATGAACATACAAAAATCTAGTGTACATTGGTCGACGTGTGTCCTAGCCTACCCGCGGTGTCCATGTGGATCTGAGCTGGCATCCTAATATGAAATTATGAAATAAATAATGGAATTAATAAAACGGGCCATTACATCAAGGATCAGGGGTAGCCACATCGGCTGTGCCCTATACATCTTACCTAGCTCCAGTTCAGAGTATAGGTGGTAGACCTCCCTATCTAACTCCAGTCAAGCCATCATTACTAGCTCCTATTATATCAGCACTTCTAGCACCACCAGTGCCATGACAGCAGCAGCAGGGTGGCAGAGGCCGAGGTAGAGATAGAGGCCGAAATGGTCCCCAACAGGGACAGACAATCATAGGCACAAACCTAGGATTATGCCCTGGGCCAATGCATGCCGATTACTTGCTACAGGTGTGGTCAATTTAGGCACTTGGTGAGTGATAATCTACAGCCAGCAGCAGTCTACCCACAACAAAGCCGTGAGGGATTTCATATGGTAGCTCAGCCAGATGCAAACCCCATATGAAGACTTATTAAGGTTACGATATGTGTTTGTGGTTGAGGTTTATACATCTTATTTGATTCGAGTTCTACTATATCGTTTATTGCTCGTCGCATGATAGACATCCTAGGATTGACACCGGTTAGGGTTAGCTTACATTTGATATTGAGTACCTTAGCAGGGGATAAGGTTTATCTTAATTTTTTAGGTAAGGGATGTCCAATAAAGATTGGCGGGGTATAGTTACCTGCAGACTTATGGGTTTTCAAGTTCTTAGATTTTAACACGTTGTTAGATATGGATTATTTAGCAGCATATCACACACATATCAATTATTTCAGTAAGACGATGATATTTGAGATCCAAGGGCATCTGATTTTCAGTTACAGAGGTAGTACACCGAGAGCCGATGACGTGAGAGGTCGACTTGCGACTAGTAGAGAGATGAAGACTTTAGTAGCGTTATATACAATAGTAGAAAGTTAGGGACCCAGACTTGAGGACATTTTGGTATAGCGTGAGTTTCTAGACATGTTTTCGGAAGACATACCTGGTTTACCACACTCAAGAGAGATAGACTTCGTCATTGAGTTAGTACCTGGCACAAGTCTATTTCTATACCATTATACCATATGGCTTTTTGAGAGTTGGAGGTGTTGAGGAGTCACCTCAAGGATTTGAGACAGAAATGATTCATACTCCTTGCATGTTGCCATGGGGAGCACCCCTCCTGTTTGTGAAGAATAACGACAATACTTTTAGAATGTTTATCGATTACAAACAGTTGAATAAGGTCACGATCAAGGAAAAATATCTACTGCAACAAATTGATGATTTGTTTGATCAGCTGAGAGGAGCACAATTTTTCTCTAAGATAGACTTGTGATTCAGGTTAGGATTAGGGATAAGGATAGGTCTAAGACAACGTTCATCACGAGATATAGACACTATCAATTTACGGTCGTGACATTCGAGCTGACCAATGCCCCTTTCATGTTTATGGATTTGATGCATCAGGTAATGAGACCAGTTCTTAACCACTTTGTGATAGTTTTCATCGATGATATATTGATATACTCGAGGAATCGAGAGGATCACGAACAACACCTCAGGGAGACGTTGCAGACTTTGAGGGAGCAAAAACTTTGCGCCAAGTTAAGGAAATGTGAATTTTGGCTGTCAAAGGTCAATTTCTTAGGTCATGTTCTTAGTGCGGTAGAGCTTGCAGTTGATTCGGTCAAGATTCGGGCTATTATGGATTGGCCGGTACCGACATCAATCACTAAGATCAAGAACTTTTTAGGGTTATTAGGGTACTACCGCAGATTCGTGAAGAATTTCTCAAAGATCACTTCACCAATTACCAGGTTGACTAAAAAGGACATCATATTTGATTGGTCTAAGGAGTGCGACCAGGCATTTGCTCAGTTGAAGAGATTGTTGACCACCACTCCAATGTTGGTGTTACCAAAGGCTGGACAGGGATTCTTAGTGTATATAGATGCTTCTCATATGGGTCTAGGATATGTATTGATGCTGGATAGAGATACAATGGCTTATGCCTTTAGAGAGCTGAAAATACATGAGAAGAATTATCCCACTCATGATTTAGAGTTGACAGTGGTGGTGTTTGCACTGAAGATTTATAGACATCATCTGTAAGGAAAGAGATTCACACTCTACACCGATAACAATAGTACGAAGTATCTCTTCGCACATAAAGAGCTGAATATGAGACAATGCAGATGGTTGGAGTTCCTAAAGGACTACTACTTTTCTCTAAAGTACCACCCAGGAAAAGCTAACGTAGTTGCTAATCGTGGCCGCAAGTATAATGGCTTGATTGTAGTAATAGTGTGACCAACTTACATTGATTATAGATATCGTCCTCAGGAAAAGGGTGTATGCACTCAGTATTACCTAATCAAAAGTACTTTATCGCTAATAAATGCTTTTAATTAGTTTTTAAACTAAACTAATCTAATCTAACAAATCAATGTAAATTACATTTAAAATCTTATATTAATAATATCTTAGTTCACAACTTCACCTAGGTAATGAAATATTATACTTTTCAACTCACTTCTTCATTTTCATTATGTGTGCGCAATGTCTAATTAAATAGACATATTTCCTTCAAATCCACTTCAACCCACTGTTGTGACGAAAAAGATTATAATGTGCAAACTAGAACTCCATCTATCAGTGTGAATAACATAAGCTCCACATTGCTTTAACTTCCAAATCTTTAGATTCAAAACCAATTAAGTTTACTATTCGAGCCTCCATAATCAATAACTATCTTTCGATGCTATGTATTTTACGGTTGTACCATCCATATCCGGCTTAGAAACTTCAAAGGCCATGATAACTTCTAAAACCTAATATCAACAAACACGTGATCGAGATGTTCATAGCATTATGCTTAGAATCAATACAAACTCTAACCATTGCACTTTTTAACTTTATAATCTAGTAATGTTTATAACATATCATTCATACCATAAGATCCATTGATCCCTAAGATTAATGAACTACTCAGACTTCATTGAAACAAACATATAGTGGTATTCGTTGCAATCAAAGATATAATCAAATGAATTCAATTAAATCAATAAAAACAATACTCAAATCAATACACGTGAGTCTTTAATGTCTTCTTTTCCTCAAGTCTTATTAATACTCAAGAATAAAGTAAACTTATGCTAATTTATGATAACAATTACTAACGTTTGGTACTGGGTGCATTTACTATGTTCTAATACCTATTTATACTCCTAAAACACTTTAGAAAATAATTAGAAATCTTAATAGACAATTTCAACCGAAATAGAACTCTAACTTTCTATTTTCTTTAGTCTCGGCGCTGTTACTTATGACCCGACACTAAGTGTGTAACCCCACAATGCCCACACAACGCTGTGATAGTTTCTTCCACTTTGTGTTCTTTTTCCTCTTTCAAGTAAACTTGGTGCCCTGTGCATCCTATCCCGGCATCGTCCCTTATCACCCACGGTGTTGCCACTATGCCGGACATTCTAATTTGGTTTTCTCCTCTCTTTGGTCTCCCACGCTGTACCTTCATATCCTATGCTGTCTACCTTTCTTCCCATAGTGTCAACCATCTTAGCCACATCATCAAACCCACTTTTATGTATTTTAGCCTCGTTTCTTCATAAATTCACTCATTTGTCTCCTTTATACCTTGTATATTTGAAAATACGTAAATACCATCAATTTGAGTTCATTTTGGGATATTTATATAGAAGTCTAAATAATCACTTATCAAATACCCCTAAATTTAGGATTTTGCTTGTCGAGCAAAAGTGTATTTTACTAAGTATTCTAACTACTACTATTAAAGTCCACATTCATTTACATTGTTCATGTAGTAACCTTTAATTCAAATAAGTTTAAGTTGATAATAAACTCAAGAGTTTTTCTTTTGCAAAAACTTATATTTTCGAGGCATGTAGCATTGAAAACACATATAATTCACTTTCAAAACTCATGAGTAGAATACAACCAAAACCATCACTATTCATAAGTTTGTTTCATTTCGACACTCATGTAGCAGGTGTACAATCTCGTGATTTCTCATTAAGCTCAGAATCTCACAAATAAGCATAGATCATACTAGTTTTGTAGACTTTAGCACTTCAAGGGTCAATATGACTTAATATAGTTGGAAAGAAAACTTAACTCAACTAAGCTACTTGTACTCGAGCTAAATCTTTTATTTGAAGAGTTTTAATCTAACTTTCGCTTTTCTTTTCTTTATTTTTATATCTCTTTTCTTTCTTTTCTCCTCATACATTTCAAATGCACCGATCCTGCTTCTTTTCCTTTAGACTCCATTTTTCTTCACTTTTTCCAACCATCAAGTTCTCCGATCTTTTTCTGTAGAACTTGTGGGACTCTCTATTTTATTTATTTTTTAAAAATCTTGTTAGCACTTCTTACTTTCACTCTATCAAGCAAGTTTCGACTCCAACTTTTTCATTAAACATCATGCCTATCTCTTCCCCTCTTAGTACTTAGTGTTTTATTTACTTTATATATTCAAGTAAGATTCACACTTATCAAAGAATTCCTTATAGATCTAACTTTTTCAACAAGAAGTGTTCTAGTATTCTCCTTGCTTTTGTTTCAAGTTCATGGTCTTCCCTAACTCAGGTTTTTAATCATGAAATTATACCGTCATTGCTACATTTCATATTTCCTTCAAAAATTTAAAAACACTCTCTTGAGTTTCATATCAACAAGACACTTGTATCTTACTCATCCTCAATTAAAGGCATAAAACTTTTAAATTAATTACTTATTCATTATATATCACTATATATAACATAATCTATACTACCTAAAAATTCAAATAGTAAGTAAATGAAATAGAGATACATTACAATGCTTTCCACTTTAACTACTTCAAAAATATAATTTTAATGATCATACCTGCAATGTTTATTCTTATTTCATCTTTTCTTACTACTTCCCATAATGTAGTGTTGATGCCCCGAACTTAAACTAAACCTTGTCCTCAAGGTTTAAAAATAGGTCGAAAATATGAAAACACTAAAACACAAACGTAAAATAACACAAGGTAATAATAATGCATAAACATATAATTTAAACAACTAAATAAGTGAAAAAAATATCTCAAATGTAAAAGTAATCAATATAAATGTATCTCTCATCTCCCCAAGGTCTAAAGAAATCATAAGACTCTAACATCATGACTGTGCATCATCATCATCATCATCATCAGTATCATCAGCTTCAACAAAGGATGGAGTCAAAGGATGCTCCACCCTTATGCTCTGCACCAAATCCGGATCAAACACGTAGTTTGGTGATGCTGGAAAGTCGATGGACCTATCAGTAGGTCTCATACATCTACTCATCTCATATCTAGCAACGTCCCTCTGATGATCTACAAATAACATGAAGTTCCGCTATCTGTTCAATTGGTCTTGCATTCTCCTCTGCCTATCCTGCCCATAACTCAATGAGACTTCCTAATACTAAGCCCTGTCATCTCTATACTGTCTCCTCATCTCAACAATCCACAACCTTTACTGCCGTGGACTCAAGTCCTTTTGTGGTGGTACTTATTCTGTAGTGAAGGAGGTGGTGGAAAAACCTCAGGACCATCCAAGTCATTCTCTCCTATAAGTGGGTCTACAAATTCATAGCTCTCTAGCAAATCACTGTTGGTGACCCTCTTCCTCTCCATATCCTTCATCTTGCATCTTTTAGGCTAACTTCGCTGCTACTACTGCCGCTATTGCGTGATCTTCTTGCTGCTTAGCCAACAACTCGATCTCAAGTCTAATGCCCTTGGCTCTCTCCATCTCATACTTGAAGTCTTAGTAACCAGCTGATGATTTCAGTGCGAGCATAAACTCCTCATCTATGGTTGGTTGGGCCTCAATATTAAATTCTTCATCTTGAAGCAGTCGCACTCCGGCCTTCAAGCTCATCTGAGTAATTAAAACTGGAAAAATAGTTGGTTGTCTCTCTTTGACATTATAGACTCTGTCACGTACTTGTAGCTGATCTTGCCTACGTTGATCTCCCGATTTTTTGTGATCTCAAACAAAAAATCCGCCTTTGGCTTATTGATCTCGCCCTATAGAGTGGTCAGATATAATGAAACAAGAAGAAAGTGTTGCCACAATCTATTGACTTTCCTCACACTCCCCTTCTTAATGTGCTTCGACACATTCTCAGCTCCCATTACCCATCCTTGTTGTCCTTGAATAACTAATGCTCGCTCTATGGCTTTAAAATGGTATAGGTTATAGGATTTCTCATATAGATTATCTGGGAAGCTTTGGTCGGCTCCAACCATATTCAAGTGTTCTAACCTATAGATGTTATTTACGTAACACACATTAATGGGGACAAATACCTATCTTACCTTCATTGGGTCTCTATTCCTAATAAACTCTATATGCTCAATGACATCGTACCTATCCTTAGCCTCTCTACTAATGTAATGCTTTGACTTATAAGACATAGGTTCCTCCTCATTTGGATCTCTTAAGGATGATGCCTCATAATCATTTGCTCTCACTTCACTAACTTGACTTGTTTGCCTCCTTATTTTTGACATTTTTCGTAAAATTCACACAACACCATAACTAACAACATGGGTCTTTAAATCAACTAAAATCAAAATTTTTATTTACAAAGATCATTCACATGCCAAATAATGCAAATGACATATAGTAGGCCTCCATAAGTCACATCGATGCTAATCATTCACACAAATTGAAATTTCTATCCAACAACCTCATATCCACAATTCATGCAACTTTATCAAAATTTCTCAAAAATTTCAAAACATAACTAATGAAATTGTAAATTTGCCTTGATGCTGGACTACTTTTTAGTGTAGAATACTCCTAGAAGCATTTATCAATCCAAGCCCTCTCATTTTGCTCACAAACTAAAATCCTAATGCTCATTTAAATCAAATCCCAAAATCAATGCCTTATCTCTCCTCTTTGTGCAAATCCATAATGCACTCTCTCTTTTCACTCTAAATCACTAAGAAGTCTCTTTTATCACTTAGAAATTATCAATCTTCGGTTCTAGAGGGATGTATGCTTGGTTGGTTATGTATGAAATAGGTTGCAAGTGTGCAAGATAGGGTGAAATGGGGTTTAAAATATCTCTCTTCGATACTAGCACCATCCCTTATAGGGCACGACGCCGTGACAACGCCATGATGATGTCGAGCACGTTGTGAGACTTTTATGCTCACAATTCGACGCCACACTGGCGTTGTGCCTTATACTCTAAGACGCCGTATGTTTACACACATGGTGTCAACCTTTCTATCTATGTTATTTTCCATATTTTGCGTTAATTCCTTATTTGGCGCTTTCCCATCTTTGTGTATTGCTACTCAAGGTGTCGTGACCGCATGAAATCCATGTATATATAAAAATCCCATAAAAACTTACTTATGACTTGCTGTGTACTTTACCTTTAATACTTTAACTCCTTCGCTCTTTTATGCTCTTTTTACTGAGTTAATCGAGACTTGTCCATTCCGATGAATCATCACCCGACAAATGGTCTTTCTTGAACATTTAGTAAAAATTTCCAAAAGTTAGAAACTAAAACATTTGAATTGTCTTAACTAAACTAAATAACTATTTGATTGACTAAAATTATAAAAAATTAAAGTTTAAAAACCCTTGGATGCCTCCCAGTAGCGCTTAGTTTAAGTCATTATCCCGACACCTTTTCGCTTGTTGAGTCCAAGTCTGAACGAAGATACTCCATTTGTATATCAAAGATAATTATATCATTCCCATTTGGATGTACTTCTTGTCCATCAACAAAGACAATCTTCTCGGCATCACCATCATCCTTGAAATTCATTGTGATTTTTTTTCTTGTGTACAATGCTGCATTGGCAGTGTTCAAGAATGGCCGCCCAAGTATCATAGACATATCACCATCCATATTGTGATTCATAACCTTAAAATCCATGATGAATGTGAATCTACCTACTTTCACATGCACATTCAAGACTCTTTTAATGGTTGGTACCAAGTTGCCATCAACTACTTGCAAATTTGTTGAATCGGGACAATTGATATTCAAATCGGCGTGAAACATGTCTATTATTGACATGACATTGACTAAGGCTCATATATCTTATAAGATATTTCTAAATCAGTGCCCATCAATGCTTATTAATATGCATATGTCTCCGTGATCTCTCATCTTGATTGGTTGAAGTCTCGGTATAAACTTGAACTTTGGTTTTGGTTTCCTTGGAACCACCTTGATACTATTTCCTTTCGGCACTTCTTCCGAAGGTCCTTCATCTTGTTGCTTAGCTCTCCATTGTTTCTTCCCCTTATTTTCATTTTTCAAGGAACTGATCTTTTGTTGCTTGAATCCTTTGAGTTTATCTTACCTCATTTCCATTTCATAAAACAACTTAACCCTTTTGGGCATTTAATTTAAACGTCTTACCATTATTGGTTATTAACTCTACGACTCCATAAAGCTACGTAGCAATGACCTTGAATGGTCCTGACTATCGTGATCTTAATTTACCTAGAAAATTTTTAGTCTTGAGTTGAATAACAAGACTAGTTTTCTTGTCTCAAAGGATCAATATTCAATCCTTTTGTTATGCCACTGCCTTGATTTCTCTTTGTACAACTTGGCATTTTTGTATGCGTCCAGTCTAAACTCATAATTCCATCAGTTAATGCAATCTAACCTTTCCTGCAACTTGAAAATCCATGTTGAGCTATTTAATCGCCCAGTATGCTTTATGCTTTAACTCTACTGGTAAGTGACATGCTTTTTCATACACCAACCGATAAAGAAATGTAGGAATTGGTGTTTTGAATGGTCTTGACTATTGTGATCTTAACTTGCCCAGAAACAATTTCATTCTTGAGTTGAATAACAAGACTAGTTGTCCTATCTTAAAGGATCGATATTCAATCATTTTGTCCAGCCATTGCCTTGATTTCTCTTTATATAACTTGACATTTTTGTACATGTCCAGTCTTAACTCTTCCAGTTCCATCAATTTTAGTAATCTAGCTTTTCCTGCAACTTGAAAATTCATGTTGAGCCTTTTAATCGCCTAGTATGCTTTATGCTCTAACTTTACTAGTAAGTGACATACTTTTCCATACAATAACCAATACGGAGATGTGTGAATTGGTGTTTTGAATGCCATCCTATATGCTTATAGTGGTTCTTTAAGATGGAATGCCCAATATTTCCTCTAGGTGTTAATAGCTTTTTCCAAGATCTGTTTCACTTCTCTGTTACTTACTTCAGCTTGTCCCTTTGTTTGGGGATAGTAGGCAAGTGAGGTTTTATGCCTAACCCCATATCTTTTTAGCAATGTGTCGAAGGCTTTAGTATATAAATGCAACCTCTCGTCACTAACAAATGCTCTAGGTGTTTCGAATCGGCAGAAGATGTTTTTATTTATGAATTCAATGACCACTTTTGCATCTTTAGTTGCGGTTGCTGTTGCTTCCACCCATTTAGGGACATAATCTACTGCTAACAATATATATTGTTTTCCATTTGAGTTTGGGAATGGTCCCACGAAATCTATTCCCAATATATCAAAGAACTCAACTTCTTGAAAAGTGGTTTGTGGAAACTTTTGCCTTCTAGAAATGTTTCCTATTCTTTGGCATTCATTGCAAGTTTTCACAAATATATATGAATCCTTAAATAGATTTGGCCAATAGAATCCGCATTGTAAAACTTTTGCTATCGTTCTTTGTGCTCCAAAATGTCCCCTATATGGTTATATGACATCTTTCTAAAATGCCTACGAATTCCTCTTTTACTACACATCGTCGAATTAAACCATCATTGCATCTATTGAATAGATATGACTTGTCCCAAAAGTACGACTTCACATCACTCAAGAATTTCTTTCTTGCTGCACTTGTTAAATCTAGAGTAAACACACCGCACGCCAAGTATTTGACGTAGTCTGCGAACCATGGTGCATCGTTATGAACTTCTATTTTTTGCATTTCATCTGGTTTCACTATCTTTTTAACTACAATCGCGTTCACCTTTTCTGGCTTGTACATCACTTGCTCTTGTCTTGGCTCATTCGTGGTTGTAATGCTCATCATACGAATTGCACTAACATTCTCATTGGGATATATAATAGTGTTACTCAAAACTATCCTTCCTTCCTTGAATTCAAAGCAATGACTAACGAACCAATCTGTCTCTTCAGGTTCTAGATGGATTGTGATCTCTCATTATCCATTGTCTTCATAGTTTTCTTCATATATTCCATTTCATTTGTGCTTCTCATGGCATTCCCTATTGCTCATGTCCATGATGTGCAAGAGTTTCTCTATTGACTTCAATGAAGTCATCTCATTGCTCTGCCCTAGCTTTCCTTGTTGGACTTGTGGATCGAAGCTTAGAGGTAACTTAGTACGTTATCGGGATTCCTATATGAGAAGTTGGGGTTATTGTTGTATCCTTGATAAAACCTTTGAGGAGCCATTCCTCTCGGCTTGAAGTTGTTTCCATAGCTTTGGTTATTATGAAGTTGACGTCCTCATACTCCATTCCTTGCTGCATGTCCATTAGATTAACTACCATGGCTCGGTGATTAAAATGTTGTTGTATCTCCTGCACTTGTAGGCTTTTTTTCCCATTCGAAATTTCACCATTTGATTGCTCAGGTTGGATAGTAGAGCCATGATCACAGCTTGCGAATCAACCCCATATACGCCAGTTGGTTTCCTCACTATGGAACGAGTACCGACTATAAAGTTTTGAGACATAAAAAGAGAACCACTTGCTGCGACATATACTAGTAATCTTATGTTGTGGTTCATCGTATAGTAGAAAATGGAGTTGTGCCCATTTCATGTATCCATGTCCTGGACATCTCCTCAACATCTCCTTAAATCTTTCCCAAGCCTTGCCAAGAGACTCGACATCTTCCTGCTTGAATTGATTGATTTCTAATTTCTTTTCACTAAACTTCACTAAGGGAAAGAACTTGTCTGGAAATCTTTCATTGATTTCTGCCCATGAAGTCATACTCCCTGCGTTCAATCCTTGGAAATAGGATTTAACTTTTCATCCAATGAGAATGGGAAAAGTCTCATCTTGATCACATCTTTTGTAACTCTGGTAATGTGCACGGTGTCGTGCTTCTCTAAGAAATTCTCTACATGTGCAACTAGGTCTTCATTCGCTAGCCTGTTGAACAAGTTAATTCACATTATTTTAATTAGAGACAGTCTCAATTTGAAATCAGTGGTGTTGGCTGGAAGTCTCAACACTCCGTTGTAAGTTTCTTGAACTTCTATCTTGAAGTAGTCACAATGGCGTCTCTATCCCTGCACTCTGTCCTGCACTACTAAATCACTTTCAGGTTGGTTATTCCTTCAGCCCTATTGTTTGTTTTGTGCTTGATCTTTAGCTATATTGATTCCTTTCTTTTTCTTTCCTTTGTTTATTCTTTCAATCTTAGGGTCGTAAGACACTAAGTCTTTCTCTCCTTTGCTACACATGCATTAATTCTAATTGAAAAGAAAACACAAAAGAACAAGTGCAGATGTCAATCTTGAAACTCAAACCTTTTATTTTTGTACAAAATTGAAACTAAAGTACTTAAAATGAAACTTAACAATTTTTTCAAAACTAAGTCTAAGTGGCTACCTATCCCTGACAACGATGCAAAAAACTTGATCGAGGCCGCAAATATAACAGCTCGATTGTAGTAATAGTGTGACCAACTTATGTTGATTACAGATATTGTCCTTAGGGAAAGGTGTATGCACTTAGTATTACCTAGTCAAAATTACTTTATTGCTAAAGAACTCCTTTTTAATTGGTTTCTAAATTAAACTAATCTAATCTAAGAAATCAATGTAAATTACTTTTAAACTCTTATATTAAGAATATCTTGTTCACAACTTCACCTAGGTAATGTAATACTATACTTTTCAACTCATTTTGTATCTTTATTATGGGTGTGCAATGCCTAATTAGAATAGATAAATTTCCTTCAAATTCATTTCAACCCACTATCATGATGAAAAAGATTCTAATGTGCAAACTAGAACTCCACCTATCGGTGTTAAAAACGTAAGCTCCACATTGCTTTATGTTTATAGCATAACATTCATAACATAGGACCCATTGATCCTTAAGATTATTGAACTATTCACACTTCATTGAAACACACATGCACAAAGTGGTATTCAATGCAATCAAAGATATAATCAAACAAATTCAATTAAATCAATAAAAAAATACTTGAATCACCACACGTGAGTCTTCAATGTCTTCTTTTCCATAAATTTTCTTAATACTCAAGAATAAAGTAAACCAATGGTAATCTATGATAATGGTTGCTATTGGTTGGTATTGGGTGAGTTTACTACGTTTTAATACCTATTTATACTCCTAAAACACTTTAGAAAACAATTAGAAACCCTAATAGACAATGTCACAGGAAATAAAACTCTAACTTTCTATTTTCTTTAGTCTCAGTGCTGTCACTTATGATCTAGCTCCGTGTGTGTAATGCCACGATGCCGTGACAGCTTCAACCACTTTGTGTGCTTTTTCTTCATTCAGTAGACTCGGTGGCCTGTGTATCTTTTCTCCGCGTCATCCCTTATCACCCACGACATTTCCACTACGCCGGCCATGCTGACTTGTTTTTCTTCCCACAGCGTCAACCATCTTATTGATGGCGTCAAACCCACTTTTATGTATTTTAGCCCCGTTTCTTTACGAATTCACTTGTTTGTCTCCATTATGCCTTATATACCTAAAAATACATAAATAACATCAATTTGAGTTCATTTTGGGATATTTAAGCTAATTATACTTCTAAACTAATACTATATATAAGTCTAAATAATCACTTATCAATTGCAGAAGCATTAAGTAGGATACCGACTAGAGATGCTGAGATTGTTAGATGCCATATGACTTATGAGTATGGATTACTTGAGGCAATGAGGATGACGAGTCAGTCAAAGGTTTCTACTGACATTCGGGTGATGATTTGTACATATATGAGGCTACAAATAGTGTCAACATAGAGAGTGTTAGAGGAACAAAAAGTCGACATTTTATACCCGAGGTTTAGTGAGTTAGCCTAAACTACTGATTATATTGATTGGACAGAGACAACAGACCAGTGTTTGAGATTTAGAGGCAGATTGTGGATACTATCAATGGTAGATCGAAAGATGAGATTTTTCAGTATTCACACTGTTCATGATTCACCTTTCATCCAGGCAGGACCAAGATGTATCATGATATGAGGAGGCATTTTTTATGGTCTGGGATGAAGGCGGACGTATCTGAGTTCATTAGGAACTATGAGATTTGCCAATAGCTGAAGGCTGCGCATCGTAGACTTAGAGGGTTATTGCAACTGCTTCTCATTATGCGATAGAAATTGAAAGACATTGCCATGGAATTTGTTAGGGGATTACCGAGGACTACAAGACGACACAATTCTATTTGGGTGATTGTAGACAGATTGACAAAATTTGCCCATTTTTACCAGTCGTAGCTCATTACACATTTGACCAGTTGAGTGTATTGCTCGAGAGAGATATTATCTGGCTGCATGGGCTACCTTTGAATATCACATCAGACAGAGATGCTATATATACTTCAGGGATGTGGCAGAATATGCAGGAGCAGTATGGTAGGCGCCTACAGTTTAGCATAACTTTTCTCCCTTAGACTGATGAGCAGACTAAGGTTGATTCAGGTTCTCGAGGATATGCTCTGAACTTGTGTATTATATTTTGGTAGTCTTAGGAAGAGTACCTACCATTATGTGAGTTTGTGTACAACAACAGTTATCAAGCTAGCATTGGGATGGCCCCATTTGCGACTTTATATGGCAGACCGTGTCACTTACCACCGTGTTGGGCTGAGCTAGAGGACTATAGTTAGTGGGGCCTGAGATTGTTGTTGACTACACGAAGAAGGTACACCAGATTTTTCAGAGGCTTAAAGGGGCCCAGAAGAGGCAAAAAAATTATGCAGACACGTATCACAATGATCACACACACACACACACACACACACACACACACACACACACACACACACACACACACACACACACACACACACACACACACACACACACACACACACACACACACACACACACACACACACCGAGGGAGCCTTTATGTATTTGATGGTTTCTCTTTGGAAGGGTTTTCATAGATTTAGGTTGAAAGGCAAGTTAGCACCTAGATTCATCAGGCCTTTCAAGATCAAGAGATGGGTCGGGAAAATGGTTATGAGCTTGAGTTACCTTCACAGATATCATGGATTCATCTAGTCTATTATATCTCTATGCTTCGACTACCTAAGTCGAAGGTAGGCATATGACTGGCAATTGACTTAAGCCATTTTGATTTGAGCAAGGATGTTACTTTTTAAGAGCAGCCAGTACATATCCCTGATCGAAAGGTAGGACAGTTGATAGGCAAGTTTATCCTGAAAGTGTTAGTCAAGTGGTAGTTCCATGATGACTCGGAACTCGCTTGGGAGTGGGAAGACTATATGCGAGATATATTTTTGTACCTTTTTGAGTATGTTATAACCTTAACTTGAATTTTAATTTTGAGGATGAAATTTCCATTAGTTGGGAAGATTTGTCACGGCCCTAATTCCTAGTTTATTTCGTAATCATTACCATCGACCTGTGACATGGGACCCGCTTCAAGATACGTGCACTAACTGAGGCATGTGGCTGAGGTATATTTTAGTTTTGTTGTGGTTTATTCCTTGTGTAACGTATATGTGTGAACTATTAAGTCATCTCTACTTGCTAGTTATAGATGTCGAGACGTGAGCAGGGACGCAACTCGATATGCGTGCTAGCATTGGACTAGGGTAGAAAGTGATATAGTAAGTCCTAATTTAATTAAATGAGATTAGAATAGCTAAACCAAATGTGCATATAGTTCAATTGACATATATTTAACCTAAGTTAGTAAAATTAAACAATAGCTATTGATGTATCTCGAGATATGTGTGAACACATTACAAGGCAAATTAAGTTGAATTGCGTATTAGTAGAAGTGAGTTAGTGGATATATAATGGATTGTGGGGTCAAAATATAAGCCATTAGGTTGATCTAAAGATGGGTGTATACATGAAGATGGGTGTATACATGAAGATCAAGGGCTTCAAATTCACTTCACTTATATATATAAGAAGGTTAGATGAGATTTCATGCAAATACTTTCATTTGTAACCAAAAGAGGATAGAAAGATCTAGAGAGAGAGAGAGAGAGAGAGAGAGAGAGATCAGTGAATCTTGAAGAAATCTTTATGAATTGGAGGTAGAGATTAAAGATTAGGAGGATCTACATCTAGATAAACTAGTTACACTTTTAATTTGTGCAATTTAAACAAAAATTGTAGGTATTTGATTTAGTTTTGGTTTTTTAGCAATTTTAGTAGGAAAATGACTTTGTTTTAAAAATTTAATTTCATATTTGGATTCCTTGTGAAATTCCACTAATTCTACTATAAAGAAGTTCTGGATTTGGATTTATTTTCATAAAGTTATGAATTTTTGAAATTGTAAGACCAAATTTGAAATTCCGCATATTGTATTATGAACCATTTTTGTAATTTGGTCATAACTTCCTCATTTTAAATCGAAATGGACCCATTCTGGTGGCATTTGAAAGCTAACTTAAAGGGGAACGACTTTTGCCTACGAAATATTTATAAATTTAAATGTTTTCTTGTCTTAAAATCCTTCGCAACTTTGCTAATGAATCTGAAATTTCCGAGTTCACAGTTTTGTTAATGTCATATTGTTTTGAGCGCAACTCCCTCATTTCTTATTGGATTGAGCTCATCTTTTAGTATAGATTTTTAGGTTATGTTAGTAAGCTTCAGAAAAAAAAATCATGGGCTTTGAAGTTATAGTTTAGAAGAAATGAATTATTCAAAATTTCTGGTCGAAACCAAAACTATTTTAAGCCATTGTGGTAAATTTTTCATATTTCTTTCGATTCTTTTTGAAATTGCGTAAATCTTATAGTTATGAAAATCTAAGATATAGCTCTAAAAACTTTTCTTTGGGCTATGATACATAATTATAATGTTTTAGTAATTGAAATTAACTCACAAATTGTTGTACCAAACCTGTCCTTTTTTATAAAGTAGATTTAAACATAAACAACTTATTAATGGAGCTGATTTGAAAAATTGGAACTTACAACCACTTAAACAAACTTTAATAACTTGTACAAGTCCTAAAGCACCCTAATTAACCTCATGAACTTAGAGGAGAGTTTCATGTGTTTGAGTACGTGTTTTGGGGTGTCGGGAGGTCGGTTAAGCTAAGAAGTTTGCGTGACTTGTAAGTAGACTGATTGAGATATTTCTCTCCATTTTATTTCCTATTTGTGCATTTTATTTATTGTCATTTGGATTGATGAATCTATCGAACTCTTGATGTCGATACTTTGTTGTCCTATCTGATATCATGAGTTTGTTTTTATGGCATTATTGACGTTTGAAAGTAGTGATAAGCCGGATATCGTCTCCAAAGGGATTTTGCAAACATCTCAAGAGTGATATCAAGTTTTGCCACTCCATTGGATATCGTCTCCACGGGGGCACACTAAAGTAAATAGATATGGGCTTAAAGCCGGGGTCACCGGATTCTTTCTAGGAGATGTCGACATCGCTTAGCCTATTGTCAATTATCATCTCCTAAAATCTCATAGTATGACTAATTTGTGTGGCACACGTATTGAGCGTGCATAATAAATTTTTCATATATTTATAATTTGTAGTAGTGATAAGCCGGATATCGTCTCTATAGGGATTTTGCAAACTTCTTTGGAAAGTGGTTTTTTATTATTTTATTTGTTTTACTTTAATTAATTAATTAAAATGAGAATTAAACTCTAAATTTAGGTTTTTGTTTATCTAATTAAAATGTAAAGAAACTAAGTCAATCCTAAATGACTTAAAAATTCTAAGCTTAATTAAACTAATTAGCGCGAACTAACTAAACTAACACAATTCAAAACCAAAAATCTAGTTTATAGTGAAGTAAGAACTCAAAACCCTCGGCTACCAAAAACCCACATTGAGGATAAGTTGATGTTTATCTTGAGATACGCAGCTATCTCGAGGCGATCATATCTTTTCTACGCACATCTCAAAGCGATCTAATGTCAAACCAAACTTATAGTTTCATTATGTATATTTATATATAAATTATATATAAATATATACTAATGCCTTCGACGTCACGACCCCCTCGTCGCACTTGGTGTATCAAAAATTTAATATTTAATTGCTTATTTTCCGTAGTTAAAAGCTGACGAATTTTTTGTATTCTCTATGTGTAGTCTCGAATTAACTTTAGCCCTAAAATACTATTTCTCCAACCTCTGTCTAACACGCAAGTGAATAACAAGGCCTACTATACAAAGCTTTAAAAGGAGCCATTCCAAAGCTAGCCTGATAGCTATTATTATAAGAGGACTCAAATAGAGGAATTTCTTACATTTACCACTAAACTCTAAGACACAAGCTTGAAGCATATCCTCTAGCACCAAAATCAACCGCTCAGTCTGCTCATCAGTATGCGGATGGTATGTCGTACTTAAGTTAAGAATAGTTCCCAGCTGTCTTTACGATTCACTCCACAGTCTAGATGTAAATCTCAGATCTTTAACTGAAGTGATCAACACTAGAACTCCATGAAATCTCAACACCTCACATACGTACACCTCACATAACTGGTCAAGAGGATCTCTCGAATGGAAATTGGCAAAAATTGCATAGACTTCGTCAATCTGTCAACTACAACCCATACCGCATCGTGCTTACGTTGTCTGAGAGTTAAATTAGAAAAAAATCCATCAATATATATTCCCATTTTCACTCAAAAAATGCAGTGAATGCAATAACCCTCTAGATTTTCTATGCTCAGCCTTAACCTACTGATATAACTTACATCTCTTAAAAACTCAACAATATGAGTGTTCATCCTAGGTTACTAATAAATACGCCTTATATTACGATACATCTTAGTGTTACTTGGATGAATAGTGTAAAGATATCTATAAGATTCCCATAACAACTCCTGCTTCAATTGATCCTGAGCTGGGATCCTTAATCTGTCCCTAAACCGTAACACACCATCACCAGAAATCAACCTATAAGGATGATCCACTCTAGCCACCAACCTTTGACGCGCTACATGATCCTAATCAATTTTCTTACAATCAATCATTTACAGAATCATCTCCTGTTCAGCCTAAATATGAGCACATAAGAATAGATTAGTAGCTCTAAAACTAGCTCTCTCTATTGATGATATGTTAGATAGACTTTCACAAATCATCATTACATATGCTTCCTCAAGAAGTCTAAATCGAGAAGCACTTGTAGTAGCTACATTCTCTCTGCCAGTTCTTCTCTTACTCAAGGCATCTGTAATCACGTTTGTTTGCTTGGATGATATTCCAAAGTGAAATCATAATCCTTGAAGAACTCAAGCCATCTACACTACCTCATATGTTTTTTGAATATTTCAACATCCTATGATGATTGTCAACACATTCTTTCCATTTATTTGAGTTGTAATAGCATACCGAAAGTCTGTTATCACCCATCCGTATAGCTTTAAATTAGTCAGGCTCCAATAAAATTGTATCTTTTCATCTCGTCTGACACCAACTAACGACGAAGTTAAGCATACAAACTTTTAGGGGAAACACCCCAACGTTTATAGCCTGATAATATCATTACCAGCAAACTTACACAACAAAATACTTCTTCTAGTAACTACTACCTTCTAAGTCACAAGCTTAGAAATTATATTCCCTAGAACTAAGATTAGCTGTACATATATTGTGTTAAGATTGAGAAAGTTCCTTCCCAGCTGTTATACATTTTTCCCCACTGGGAAGCAAACTTTTGGTTCTTCATTGAAATAATAATCCTATGGCAAGAATAATATAACCATTTAAGTTAATATCACTCGACTTCCACATGATGATATATCTCATATTTCTTTATAAAATTGACACCGTCAATTTTCATTCCAGTTCAACAACAACTCATTCTTATCACAATGATTTCTAATTTGGCTTGAATGAATATTTTAAAGAAATCCATGAGATTCTTATAACATTATTGCCTCACTTTTTAATTCGAGTTCCAAAAACTTTCTTTACATGCTCAATGCTCTGATATGAGATTATCCATATAAAACACTCAGCTCCAATCTGAGCTCTAAAGAATATACTTGTAGTTACTAAGTATGTAAACTCAATCAATCTCTCCAATAATTCGTCACCCAATTAATCATCATTAGCTCAGCTCCAATTTGAGCTCAAAAGAACATACTTGTAGTTACAAATCCAGAAAACTCATTGATGATGTGCCTGCTTAGGACTTCAATTAATCATCATTACATCTCACTCAAGAAATATTACTGAGCACCTATTACTGTAACTGCATCCCATTTCTTTTTCCTATTTAAGGCATTGTCAACATAATCACCTTTTATGAGTGATTTTATGAATGATGTTTCAGAGTGAGTTACTAAAATTTAAGATATCTAAGGTATCAATCTCACATTCTATATATGTCACTATAACACTACACTTCTTAAACTTCCATAGTTTGAAGTTCACTGTTCGACTTTTCATGAATCTACTAGTTTTTATACTTTCAATTTGCCTTTTAATGATTCTTTTAAGATTCTCAATAATCTCTAAGAATGATTAAGAGACTCTTAACAAACCCTTCCTCTTGAATACATTTGTATTTTAAGCTTCTATTGTTTAAAATACCTTATCATCCTCTTATTTACAAGTGATGCCTTTCCATATTTGGTACAACAAATAAAATAGATATTTCAAGATTATAAATCTCCAATAGTTTTCCTCATAAGTCTTGATATATCTATATAAATAAAATTATAGGCAACAATTTTGCTTTATTGTGTCAACACACATTCTTACATGAATAAGAAGTCTTATGATGAACCTCTAACTTCTTCCTCAATTTAGGTATTATCAAGCAAATATTATAGTCAAAATATACTTCAACTTTCCTCCAAGGCATTCTTGTATCTAATTCTAACTTGCAACAATCCTTATACTTGAGTTAACAGAATAAATTACACAATGATAATATAGATCCCTAGATTAATCATTTGTATTATTCAATTATTTCAAGATTACTTTTCTCTTTTGCCTTTATGTTGAATATATGACAATCCCAATTTGTCTCAATCTCCATCAAATCTCTTGATTTTCATTTAATATTCAACATACTGTAATTTACGTTTAAAACTTAGTACTGGCACTTGCAAAATCTGGCATGAACCAATTTATCGTCACGAATTGTAAATCTTTATGATAAATGGTCGTGCATCTTCTAAGTCTTCAAAGATTCCATTTTGTTATCGATAACATGATAATAACATGACTAAAATAGGGTTTTTAAACTTGACACCCTTTATTCACGTACATAGCATAAGTTCTAGTAAGTACTAATGGTTTCCACCATCCACTTAAAGTGATCCAACAATCGCTTGAAATCATCTTTATATAAATAACGTCAACTCTGGTCATACCATAGTGACAACCAGATCTAAACTAACTCTTAAGAACAACTGATTTCACTTTATTATCATAATGAATTATGAATCCTACAATGAATATTCATTTGCACTACTGTTCATTATTCTTTAACTTCTCATATTCATTGATAACTAATTCTATCCAATTTAGACTATACCAATTTAAAACATCAGACTAGGATATCTTACCAACTCACGACTATGTTCTGGATTAAACAATCTTCTAGTCTCACCTATTTTAAATTCTCAAGTTCACCTTTCATTATCCAATAAATTATTTGTCATTTCAATATGGATTTAAACCATATCTGAAATTTCAACTTCATAACAACTTATGAAGTATAAATACATTAGTTATTTTCTCATTGCAAATAGGATCTTATCATTAACCACTAATTTATTTACTGATTAACTTTCATTATTTCTCAACTAGTCTAAATACTAGCATTAAATCACATTTCAAAGTGGTCACCACCTTTGGGTCCCACTTAAAGTCATTCAGTATTCCATTGCTTCATCAATTCCATTCTCCTAAGATACGTCTTAAGGTCTATACCCAATAAAAACTTTTCATTAACTATTATTTGTCTAATAATATCAATGAGAGCAAAGACCATTGAAAACAGTTAATAGGAGAAGAGCTTAATTTCATCTTTGTAAGTTTTTCATATGTCTTTCATTTTCAATCTCCTCGAGGTTAGGATCTCTTAAACTCTTACTTTTAAAACTTTCTCATATCGTGAGAAATCGATGGACATGAACCATCTTATTATTATTTAGGAAAGACATAACTCTTATATCTACTACGTAGATATAATAAAAGACAACAAATAACATATCTCAATCTTTTATCTTTTGGTTACCCTCTAAAATCATGATAAAACCATTTATTACTTCCTAAGCTTCTTCATAACTCGAGACAAATCTTAGAGTTAGTAAACATAGGTTATGATACCAAGGTATATCGAGCCAATAACCTTAAAACTCGATACTAAAATGTATCTGACTTATTACTTGTTTCCACGTAATAAAGTTATATTATGTAGTAGACTCTAATACTAAACTTTATCAGAGTTAGTCACCATAAGCTTTGAAGTAGGCTCTGTCATGTCACTGATACCAATTGTATCAGAGTTATTAAATGTAAAAAAGCCCTTAAACTTGGGCTCTGATACCAAGCTGTAGCATCCCCTATCCCCAATAGGGTGATACTTGGCCTCAAACCTTAATTAAGCTTCAATAACCCAACCAGACTTAACTAGATCAAAGAACCTCACCTTTAACTCCTGATAATTACGAAATGTATATCGAATATCGACATAAAACAAATATTAAATGTTGTGTAAATTAAAAGCTTTTTCGAAACTTAAACACTATATACATAACCAAATTAAACCGGAATAAACCTCAGGTATACAAAGCCTCCCAACCCTTGTGATTTTACAAAACTCTAATTCAATATAAGTATATAAACAAGGGAAGGCTCATTACATCGAAGTGAAGATCAAGACACCTAAACCTTCTCTGTCCAATAGTCGTAGTGCTCGTCGGTATTCTTGAAATTTAAATTATGGTGAGCGCTCCAACATACTCAGTAAGTATTCACAAAGCCAACAACACTCCATATATTAATCAAGAATAATATGCAATAACAATATGCACTATAGGTAACTAACGAGAGTATGAAAACATATAATCCAATAAATAACAGATGCAAGTCAAACCGTCAATGACTATTACACTTTGATTACCATTTCATTTGTAAATCTAGGATCGATAACCCACTGACACATTACTGTGATTGCTAGACCAATACATTAGCCGTTGGCTGTCTAGCCAATACATTAATGTTCAATGGTTCTATCCCAAACCATATAGTGAATATGTAATCCATGTAACCTTTTTGTCAAAGAAGGATTTAACATATAGGCCGCGAAATCAAACCCATATCGTATATAACCTAATCTCAATTTTAGAATTTACCCTCATCGATCACATTAAACATCATTTTCCATTATTAAACGCATCACAATGTACATAGTCCCTCATTCGATCCATAAACTATATAAACTATACTTACCTAAATTTAGGTTTCGTTACCAAATTCCCTAATTTTTCATGTCATTTAAGCTTTCATAATGTTCCAAAACCTATCACAAACCATTTGTGGTTAATATAAGCCTAATACCTTATATTTAGTACCCTTAAGTAAGTCCTTAAGACCTCAAGAAATTCTAAAACATAGCGGGGTAAGACTGCGCTCCCTTACTTGGTGGGGCGTGCTCCACCAACTGGGTTCATCCCTACCGATGAAGGCAACGTGCTCCTCTATTAGAGGAAGTGCGCTCCACCCGACCAGTCTCGATAGTGAGCAGGGCAATAACAACTATTCAATCACTAAATCACCAAAGAATCATCCAACACTCTCCTAAAACATCAAGGATGACCTCTTGTGAGATATAAATCCATTTCCAGTGATTAATAATGATAACTCATAGAGAAATCATCATCTATCTTTGAATTGAACTTCAACAACTAAAACCCCACTTACCACAGTGATGATCTCTGATTTGTAGTTATTTTATCTCCTCTACTCCATTTAAAATCAATCCTATTAAATAAAAACCCTTAACTGCTTTGATCTCTCTCCCCTCTCTTGATGGATCGAAATCGAATGAAACAGTGAGGATAAGTTTGAAGCTTTTAGACTTATATATACGGATTTTCCTCTAGATACGTATCGCGCTATCTCGAGGCTGATCAAGTAAATGATATGTTATAGTGATATCTTAAAGTGTCAGAAATCTTAAATCCATCACCACTTACGCACATCTCGAGGCGATCCAACGATTTATATAATTCAAACAAACAGATAGTTTAATTATACATATTTATATATATTGTATATACATATACTTTGTGTATTTTCTCATCAATATATTCACTGGACATGCCTACGAGTATTTTCAGGTGTGCACATTCATTTCACGACCCCCTTGCCGCACTTGGTGTATCGACAATTTATTATTTAATTGCTTATTTTCCAATTGTAGGCTTGTATATAAATTCTCTTTTTACACTACAACCTATAAATTTACCAAACATACCATACAAACACCAATCAATACACAAACCCATGCACACACTAATGGAGGTACGCAAGACTTAACTACGAGCCTAACTCAGGTTAATTAGGATTCAAGTTAACACTAATCATAAACTTAAGGTAACGAGTCATTACAGTCTCCCCAATTTAAAGAAATCTCGTCATTGAATTTAAAGTAAACGTAAAACTACCTGTAGTTTCAAAGAGAAATGGAAACTGTTCTTTCATATAAGACTCTGACTTGCAGGTTAGTTCCTCATCTCCGTGAAATCGCCATTTCACCTTAACTAAAGGAACCACTTTGGTTCTCAGCCTTTGAATGTTACGATCAAGAATCTGAATTAGTTGCTCGTCGAATGATAAGTCTTCTCGAAGGTCAAATTCATTCTGATCAATCCTCAGAGTGAACTGAGTCTCTATTTTTTAAAGCATAGACACATGGAAGACATTATAATCTCCAGCTAGCTGAGGAGATAACTCTAACCTATAAGTAATAAGACCAACTCTTTCTTGCATTCTTAATGGCTGAAAATACCTTGAAACTAGCTTACCTCGCAATCCAAATCTGTAGTCTTTTCATAGGTAAGACTTTTAGTAAAACAAAATCGTCCTTTGAAAACTCAAAAAATGTGTGATGTTTATTAGCATATCTCTTATGTCTTTGCCGTGCCGTACTCAAATGCTGGCAAATCTGCTGAATTCTCTTTGTTTAGTTCTGAATAGACTTTAGCACGCAAAAATTGTATCTCCAACCTCTGCCTAACATGCAAGTGAACAACAAGTTCGACCATACAAATCATCAAAAGGAGCCATTCTAATGCTATCCCGATAGTTATTATTACAAGATGACTCACATAGAGGAATGTATTTCTTCCATTTACTACTAAACTCCAAGACATAAGTGCGAAGCATATCCTCTAGCACCAAAATCAACCACTCAGTCTACTCATCAGTCTGTGGATGGTATGCCGTACTGAGGTAAGAATAGTTCCTAGTTGTCTCTGCAATTCACTCCACAATCTAGATGTGAATCGCGAATCTCCAACCGAAGTGATCGATTTTGGAACTCCATGAAATCTCACCACCTTATGTACGTACACCATACATAATTGGTCAAGAGGATCTCGAATGAAAATTGGAAAGAAATGTGCAGACTTCATCAACCTGTCAACTATAACCCATACCGCATCTTGCTAACATTGACTTAGAGCTAGATTAGAAACAAAATCCATCGATATATATTCCCATTTCCACTCAAAAATAGGCAAGGAATGCAATAACCCTCCAGATTATCTATGCTCAGTCTTAACTTGCTAACATAGCTTACATCTCTTTACAAACTTAACAATATTAGTGTTTATCCCAGATTACTAATAAATACGCCTTATATCGCAATACATTTTAGTGTTACCTGGATGAATATAATAAATAGATCTATAAGATTCCTGTAGCAACTCCTGCCTCAATTAATCCTGAGCTGGAATTTACAATCTATCCCTAAACCATAATGCACCATCACCAAAAATCGACAAATCAAAATGATCCTCACAAGCCGCCAATGTTTGACGCGCTACATAATCCTGATCAATTTTTTGATAATCAATCACCCACTAAATCATCTCCGGTTTAGTCCAAATTTGTGCACAGAAGAATAGATTATTAGCTCTAGAACTAGCTCTTTGAGTTTACGATGTGTCAGCTTGACTTTCACGAATAATCATCACAGGTGCTTCCTCAAGAAGTGTAAACTGAGAAGCTCTTGTAGTAGCTACATTCTCTATGTTAGTTCTTCTCTTACTTAAGGCATCCGCAACCACATTTGTTTTACTTAGATGATATTCCAATGTGAAATCAAATCCATGAGGAACTCAAGCCATCTACGCTACCTAATATATATTTTGAATATTTCAACATCCTCTTATGATTGTCAACACATTCTTTCCATTTATTTGTGTTGTAATTGCATACTAACAGTCTGTTAACACTTATCCGTGTAAATCTAAATTACTCAGGCTCCAATAAACTTGTATTTTTACTTCTCGTCCCATACCAATTGATGGCGAAATTAAGCATAGAAACTTTTAAGGGAAATACCCCAATGTTTATAGCTTGATAATATTATTACCAGAGAACTTACACAACAAAATATTTTTTCTAGTAACTACCACCTTTTAAGTCACAAGTTCAAAAATTATATTCTTTGAAACTAAGATTAGTTGCTAATATATTGTGTTAAGATTAAGAAAGTTCCCTTCCAGCTTTTATACATTTTTCCCCACTGGGACGCAAACATTCAATACCTCACCGAAGTAATAATCTTAGGGCAAAAGTAATATAACCATCCAGGTTAATATCACTCAACTTCCACTTGCTGATATATCTCATATTTCTTTACAAAATTGACACCATCAGTTTTTATTCCAAGTCGACAACAACTCATTCTTATTACAATGATTTTGAATTTCTCTTGAATGAATATTTTAAAGAAATCCATAAGATTCTCAAAACATTCTTGCCTTAATTTCTGATTAGAGTTTCAAGAACTTTCTTTACAAGCTTAATATTCTTATCTGACATTATCCATATAAACTACCATAATTAGTATTCAAACCTTAACCTACTAGATAATCTCAATCAATTTCTCCAATAATTCATCACTCAATTAATCATCATTAGCTCAGCTCAGCTCCAATCTGAGCTTTAAAGAACATACTTGTAGTTACCAATCTAGACAACTCAGTTGATGATGCACACGCTCATGACTTTAATTGATCATCATTATATATCTCACTCAAAAGATATTACTGAGCAACTATTATTGTAACTACATCCCTTACCTTTTTCCTATTTAAGGCATTGGCAACACAATCACCTTTTCTGAATGATTTTTTCAAAGTGTGTTACTAAAATTTAAAAAATCCAAGGTATCAATCTCACCTTCCATTTATGTCACTCTAACAACTACATTTTTTAAACTTCCATAGTTTGAAGTTCACTGCTTTGACTTTTCACCAATCTATTGGTTTTTCTACTTTCAATTTGTTTTTTAATGATTCTTTTAAGATTCTCAATAATCTCTACGAATGACTAAGAGACTCTTAACAAACCCTTCATCTTGAATACATTTGTATTTTAAACTTCTGTTGTTTAAAATACCTTATCATCCTCTTATTTACAAATGAGGCCTTTACATATTTGGTACAACTACCAAAATAGCTATTTCGAGATTAGCAATCTCCAATAGTTCTCCTCACAAGTCTTGAAATATATATAGATAAAAGTATAAGGGGCAATTTTGCTTTATTGTGTCAACACATATTCTTACATGAATAAGAAGTCTTATGATGAACCTCTAATTTCTTCCATAATTTAGGTATTATCAAGCAAACATTGTAGTCAAAATATACTTCAAATTTCCTTCAAGGCATTCTTGTATCTAATTCTAACTTACAACAATCCTCATACTTGAGTTAACAGAATAAATTACACAATGATAATAGTGATCCTTGGATCAATCATTTGTATTATTCAATTATTTCAAGATTGCTTTTCTCTTTTGCCTTTATGTTCAATATATGGGAATCCCAAATTGTCTCAATCTTCGTCAAATCTCTTGATTTGCATTTAATATTCAACATACATACAAGTAATTTACGTTTGAAAGTTAGTACTGGCACTTGCAAAATCTGGCATGAACCAATTTATCGTCACGATTTGTAAATCTTTACGATAAGTGGTGATGCATCTTCTAAGTCTTCAAAGATTCCATTTTGTTATCGATAACATGATAATAACATGACTAAAATAGGGTTTTTAAACTTGACACCCTTTATTCACGTACATAGCATAAGTTCTAGTAAGTACTAATGGTTTCCACCATCCACTTAAAGTGCTCCAACAATTGTTTGAAATCATCTTTATATATATAACGTCAACTCTGGTCATACCATAGTGACAACCAGATCTTAACTAACTCTTGAGAACAAGTGATTTCACCTTATTATTAGAATGAGTTGTCAATTCTACATTGAATATTCATTCGCATTATCATACATTATTCTTTAACTTCTAATATTCATTGATAACTCATTCTCCCCAATTTAGACTATACTAGTTTAAAACATTAGACTAGGATATCTTAACAACTCACTGCTATGTTTTGGATTAAACTATTTGGCTTAATACATATCTCAAACACCTATAAACATACTAAACATGTAAAATTGGTCTTTAAGAACTTAGGGGATAGTAGCTCGGGTATCGAGGAGCTAGTCGGGTCGGATACGGGAGTCCAGGGAAGTCAGAGCAAGGATTGAAGTGTGTAAACACCTTGACAATGATTCACATAATTTGGTTCATTTTTCTTGTGCATGTGATGGGTGCCGAATTGTTTATTTTACTTGTTTGTCTAACTTTGATTTTTTAGGGTTTTTACATCGGGATGTGTGGACGAACATGGGTACACTATACCATAGCACGTGTGATCATGTCCTCGGTGAATTGCAACCCGAGCTGCACTCAAATGCATGTGTCAGTGACTCAGCGGATTTGGCCAGCATCGCGAGGACCAAGGAAACAAGACTGTGGAGGTAGTCGGAGAAGCCACAAGAGAGACCCTTAGCTCCAAAATATGGTACTGTCTGCTACACCCGATACATCCTTGGGTTTTCATTAAAGACAGTTATATGCATATTAACTTAGTTGTTGTATGTTTACGTTCTCCTTTTCCTCGTTAACTGCTACTTGGTTTGATTGTTATCTCGTTATTCTGTATTACTATTATTGTAGTTGCTTGAATCTTTTGTATTGCCCTACATTCATGGAAGTATGTATTTCTATTGCCAGATAGCATAGTTGCATGTCTTGTAGTTTTATTTGTTTTCTTGCTGACCTCACTATGGAATTACTTACTAAACTCACACTGTATTTGTTGGGTGACCGAGTGCAGATCTTTCTACGAGTAGCGGCAAAGGACAATCTTAGGCGACTATCTCTTTTTGCTGACGATCTTGGACATACTCGTAGGTGTTTATATTATTTTGATATTCTAGTATTATTTTAGGTGCTGATAGATTTGAGATGATGTGTACATGTATATACCATGTTTTATGGTACTGTCGCTTATATACATAGTACTTTTTCGGGTTTTCCACAGTAGGATTTGCTCTTATGAATAATGTTTACCATGGTAAATTACATTACCTAATTGTATCAATTAAGGGTTTTGCTGATTTATGTTAACTTATAAAATACAACCCACCAATATGGTTAGGATTTGAATAAACCCCAAATTATTGAACTTAACAAATAGTTAAATAATTAAAGAGGATAATTTAAGAAAATACGGATAATACACTAACAAATTTAATGAAACACAAGCGGACACGAACTTTGAGCTAATAGGAGGACAGGCAGGTGTCGGACACGTGTAGTTAGGCCCACTGGGCAAGGAGTACACGGAGACACGTCACCCTAGGGCAGCAAAGCCGTTGCATACCTTCACATATTATTTACATGGTAACCAATCACAATCCTTATAATCGTCCAGTTAAAGACAACATTTGATTGTGTCAAATAACCATGGTCCTAATACTTAAGTCTATGGTAATATCAAGTCAAAGGACAAAATGATATACCTATCATGAGTAACACCCATGACTTAATCCAAGTGGTAATTTCATAGCAGGTTGGTCCAGCACCTTGTTCCCTAACAAGTACTCATGATCTCGATTCGTATCCTTATATGCATGATCATCACATAACCATTAATCAAGATTCATATTAGTTTTAATTCTTATAGTTCCCTGTATAATGACCAACTAGGGACATTTAGGATATTTTACCAAATACCCATAAATCTTATTATACGGTAAACATGGAATCACTTATAATAAAACAACAAATGAAAACCTCAATTTTATTAACTAAAATTATAGGATAAAAAATGTTTGGGGATTGACCTAGGGCACATGCCCCAACATCTCCCACTTGCAATAGGGTCAATCATTCATGTATCTAATACCTAATGACCTAACATGACCATTATGTTTTGCTTGTGGAAGAGCCTTCATCAAAGAATCGACTACATTATCTTCTGTAGGAACTCTACAAATCTTAACGTCCTTCTCCCAATGATTTCTCAAATGAGATGAAAGTATATATTTGGATCGGTGGTGTGATCTTGGTTCCTTGGCATGTGCTATGGCCCCATTGTTGTGACAATACAAGCAAACGGGTTTAGCAATACTTGTAGCCACACAAGTTTAGAGATGAACTTTTTATCCAAACTGCCTCATTATCTGCATCGGACGCTGCAATATACTCAACTTTTGTCGTAGAATCTGCCAAAGTTTCTTGCTTCAAACTTTTTCAGCTCACTGTGCCTCCATTCAAAGTAAACATAAATCTAGACTGTGATCTAAAGTCATCTATATTAGTTTGAAAACTTGCATCTGTGTAACCATTTACAACAAGCCCGTCTTCCAAACTTTCATAGACCAAGAACACTTATTTAGTCCTTATCAAGTACTTAAGAATGTTCTTGACTGCTATCCAATGACTCTCACTGGGATCAGACTAATATCTGCTTGTTGCACTCAAAACATATGATACATCAGATCGGGTGCATAATATGGCATACATGATAGATCCAATAGCTTATGCATATGGAATCGTATTCATGCAATTTCGCTCATCATTAGTCTTCAGACATTGAGTCTTGCTGAGACTTATACCATGAGACATTGGCAACAACCCTTTTTTAGAGTCTCACATACTGAACCTATTCAGTATTTTGTCTATGTAAGGACTCTTACTTAGACTGATCAACCTTTTAGATCTATCATTATAGATCTTAATCCTAAGGATGTAAGTAGAATCTTCTAATTCCTTCATTGAGAAACACTTCCCTAACCAAGACTTGACACTCTGCAAGGTTGAGATGTCATTTCCAATGAGTAATATATCATCAACGTACAATACCAAAAAAACAAAAATGCTCCCACTGACCTTCTTGTATACACAAGGCTCTTCCCCATTTTAAATGAAACCAGATTCCTTAATTGCTTCATCAAAATGAAGATTCCAACTCTGAAAAAAGGTTGCTTTAATCCATAAATAGATTTTGAAGCTTGCACACCTTCCTAGAATTCTCATGATGAACAAACCCTTCAGGCTGTATCATATACATGTCCTTATGTAACTTTCCATTTAGAAAAGTTGTTTTGACATCCATTTGCTATATCTCAAAGTCGTAATATGCAACTTTGGCAATTAGAATTCTAATGGATTTAAACATGGATACAGGAGAAAAAAGTCTCATCATAATCAACATCTTGAGTCTATCTAAAACCTTTTGTTATTAGCCGTGATTTATAAGTATGCAAATTTCCATCCATGTTAATTTTCTTCTTGAAAACCCATTTACATCTAATGGTCTTGCCACCTTGAGGGAAATCAAGCAGGTTCCAAACTTGGTTATCATACATGGATTGCATTTAGGAATTTATGGCACTAAGCCATTTATCTGATTCAGTGCTAGATACAGCCTCCTGATAAGTAGTAGGTTCATTTTGATCTATAAGCAACACCTCTCTACTATCAGTAATAAGAAATCCAAATCTTTTAGGCCGATTTCTTACCTTATCAAACCTACGTGGGCCTTGTGATACCTGTGGAGGTTCAACTAGTTCAAGACTTTGTTAATCTCCCATTGGCGGTCGAGTGTTTATTTATGGTTCTTGAACTTCTTCAATACTTACTTTACTCACAATGTTGTCTTTTGAAATAAACTCTTTTTCTATAAAGACACCATTCGAGTAATAAACACTTTATTCTCAGTAGGATTATAAAAGTAGTATCCTCTACTTTCTTTAAGATAACCAACAAATATACATTTAGTAAATTTTGCTGATAACTCTTATGAGATTTGTCATCATATGAAAACCTCATAGCTCCAAATCATAAGGAAGGAAAAACTTAGCCTTTTCCTACACCACATCACATATGGTGTTTTATTAAACGCTTTAGAAAGAACACGATTTAGTGTAAACACATCAGTTTCTAACGCATAAACCTAAATGAAAATAGGAATATCTGCATGACTCATCATAGATTGAACCATATCTAATAAAGTCCAATTTCTCCTCTCAGAAACATCATTCCATTGTGGAATTGTTAGAGGAGTTAATTGTGAGACAATCCTACAGTTTCTAAGATGATCATCAAACTCTTAGCTCAAATATTCACCACCTCGATCTGATCGAAGTGCTTTAATAGTTTTACCAAGTTAATTTTGTACTTCATTCTAAAATGTTTGAAACATCTTAAAAGATTCACCTTTATGTTTCATGAGATACACGTAACCATATCTACTAAAATAATCAGTGAAAGTAATGAAGTACTGATAACCACCTCTAGCAATTATGTTTATAGGACCGCATACATTAGTATGTATTAGACCCAATAAATCACTTGCCCTTTCACTATGTCCAATAAAAGGACTTTTTGTAATCTTTCCTAATAAACAAGATACACATGTTTCATATGATTCAAAATCAAATGAATATAAAAGTCCATCTTTATGGAATTTAGAAATGCGTTTCTCATTTATGTAGCGAAGACGACAATGTCAAAGGTAGGTTTGACTCAAATCATTTGACTTGAACCTCTTTATAGTTACGTTAAGAATAGGGGTGTCCGCGGGACTTCTTATGTTTAGAATATAAAGACCATCACACAAATCAACATTCACAAAGAAAATGTCTTTACGAGAAATGGAGCTTTTATTATTTGCAATAATAAAATTAAAACCATCCAAATCTAAACATAAAACTAAAATGTTGTTTTTGCTCAAGGCAAACACATTAACAATTATTTAAAACTAAAACAATTTCACTAGATAAAATTAACTCATAGCATCATATAGCCAACGTAGAAGCTTTTCCTCCATTTCCAACTCGTAAGATGACTTCTCCTTTCTTTAGCTTTCTACTTTTGGTGAGACCCTATACATTAATATAAATGTGAGATCCTCATCTGGTGTCCAATACCCATGAATCACTAGTAGACAAGTAAACTTAAATAACGTAAATACTTGAAGCAGTAGTCACACTACTTATTCTTCTTCTTTAGATTTTCAAGATAGAGCTTGCAATTTCTAAACCAATACTCAGGTGCATGGCAAAAATAAAAATTTCCATCTTTTTCCTTTTCTTTCTAGGATTGCGAAGTAGAAGCAACCTTAGGCCTAACTTGTTCCACAGGCTTTGTGACAGTCACAACAACCTTTGAAACTTTATCTTTGCCTTTGGCCTTCTTCTTCATAGCCTTCCCTTTCTGAACCATCAACATATTAGCAATGGGTTTCTTGACTTTCTACTCTGCAATTTTAAGCATCAAATGCAACTCTGAGATAGACTTCTCCATGTTATTCATGTTATAGTTCAACACAAATTGTGATTAACTATTAGACAATGAATTAAGGATCAAATTCTTAGCCAACTCTTGGCTTATGGGAAATTTAAATATGTCAAGATGGTCAATATTGCCCTTCATCTTCAGAACATGAGGACTAACAGACGCACCCTCAGCCCTTTTGCAAGAATAAAGGTTCTTCACTGTCTCAAACCTTTTTTGTCTAGCTTGCTATTGGAACATTTCCTTCGGTATCGTAGCCATGTCGTAAGCTTCCATGTCTTCCATGTCCTTTTGAAGTTCAGGAACCATGGTTGCCAACATAATGCGTTAAATATCAGTTGAGTCATTAACATACTTAGTATGTGCATCTTTCACGACTCTTAAAGCATTGGCCAGTGGTACCTCAGGAATAGGATTATCAAGGACATACAACACGCATTCATGCTTAAGAACAATTCTAAGTTCGTTCCAGATAACTTATCATTCTCTAGGATGGATCGCAGTGACAAAAGATTAGTGTGATTTAAAAGGGCCATAGATCTACAACAAAGATTATGCAGAAGTTCATTTAAGTATAAAGGAATAAACTCCCACTAAATTAACAACCCTCTAAAAAAGTTATGTTAATTTAAGGGAATAAAATCCATGTTTCACCTAATTCCAATACAAAGCTAGGGAATGACACTTTGAATTAGGTTATTTAGGTAGGTAAAAATTATCAATTACATCATATGTAACTTTTAGTTGTTTTTATGAGTTTACGACATTTTATGTCTTAGCATGTTATCTCATCTAGTGCCTAAAGCCTAAAACTGTTTTGATAGCTTTATCAAGTTTAACCATTTCAAACAATAGAGTAACTATTACTCAACTTGCCTCACCAAGATAACACAATACACTCTGTAGAGGCAGACTCATATTATTGTGATTAAAGCATTGACAACTGTTTGAGAATGGATGGCACTTGACTTAAAATTTAGAAGACGTATTTTTATTTGTTTTAGTGATCATAATTTAAATAAGATAATTATCATTTATTACAATGCATAAACAATCACTAAACAAGTTAGGAAATTATATTAATATATACTATTATATGAATTTTCTTATGCTACGAACAGTTAATGGCGGTCTCGCTTACCAGTCAGCAGACGAGGGTACAGGGGTAGTGCCCCCATTTTTTTAGACAACAAATTCTACTTCCAAAAATTAAAAATTGCTTAAAATCTTTTATTATTTTAGCTAGTCCAATTAATCTAAACTACCCCTTATTTTAATTTTGAAAATATTATTTAAACATTTTTACTTAACTCGAGCCCACCTCTAACTTAACATCTTATCCTACTTCAATTAGAATTTAAGATACTTTGAATCATTATCCAATTAGAACATGTTATATATCTCATCTATCTTTTAAGATTTGTAATTCTTATCCGATTACAAGTTTATCTCCTATCTAGTAGGAATATATTAACGAATAACCACAATGAGATATATTATCAAAACCAATTTTGAAATATTAATCATGCATTCAACACCACAATCATATTAAATTAATTATACTAACCTAATATTGATTTCTATTATGGAGACATACATAATTATTGAACAAAAATGAAATATGTATTCAACACCAGAATTACATTAACCTAAACATGAATTCTACCATGAACAGACAAAATTTGCATCGTTCAATATTAAAAACATATGTTAATCGAAATATTCTAAACATGAATAATATAATTGAATCAAATCATCTGTATGTATTAATATACATGAATTAACAACATGGTTTAAACCTTCTTGATAACAGTTATCTTAGAACCTATATGTATATCATATATACATGAATTAAGATCATGTTTTCACATATATATCATATATACATAAGAGAAAACATGTAAACATTCAATAGAACCGAGCCCAAGCCTTTGATACCATTATTGGGTTTTGGGGTTCATACGCAACAGAAAATTCAAAACATTTTTAAAAAACCCCAATAGGACTGAAAATTAGTTCTATTAAACTATATCAATGAAAGTAAACCATACCTTAATCTGTGATTTTCTTTTATGATTTTTCGATCTCCAAGACATTCAAGCGCGCCCCCTCTATTGAAAATCCATACACGAATGATTGAAAATGGTTTTTCTTTCTCTCCCAAAATCCAGAGAACTCAAAAATTGCAAAAACAAAAATCTTATATCATTTTAGGGACTCAACCTCTATTTATATATGTCGATAAGCCCTCACTTAAAATCCTATTCATAATACAACAATTGTATTTAAGCAGTTTAAGCAAATTACGTATACGCCCATATTAATAAGTTATCATATAACAAATCGTAAGGGCTTTTATATCATGAATTTTATCATATAAAATTCATTACTCTTGACCAATTGAAATTTCGCAAAGACATTCTTTAATTGCGACCCAATAGGTTCATGTGATGTTGGTAGTGAATCAAAAACCATTTTGGTACACATGTCATAAGTGGTCTCTAGCAAGGCATTATGACTGCCCAAGTAGCATGAATATCAAAATTGATACAACCTAATAAATAACATATAATAGCGTTTTTTCATGCGATATCCATTTATTAAACATAAGGCATGAAAAGTCACCCTTAATGTTCAATCGTACTAGTCTCGATCTTTAAGTAAATTGAAAATGTCCAAGTGACATTGATCATATGAATTTACATGGACTTGGCCATTATAAGTCTATCATATCAAGGGATCCACTGATATCTCTCTATATACAAGAGTGAAAATTTTATCTTGATTACACATCTTCACACATTATTCACATGGTAACCAATCACAATATTTATAATCGTTCGGTTAAAGACAACGTTTGATTGTGTCAAATTATATGCTCTTAATATTAAAGTCTATGGTAATCTCAAGTTGAAAGGACTAAATGATATATCTATCATGAGTAACACCTATGGCTTAATCCATGTGGTGTTTTCACAGAGGGTTGGTCCAGTACCTTGTTCCCCAACAAGTAATCATGACCTCGATTAGTATCCCTATATGCATGATCACATGACCATCAATCAAGATTCATACTAGTCTTAATTCATTATTGTTCTTAATATAATGACCGACTAGGGACATTTAGGATATTTCAACAAATACCCATGGATCTTATTATAAGGTAAACATGCAATCACTTATAATAAAACGAAAAATTAAAACCTCAATTTTATTAACTAAAATTATAAGATAAAAATATTTGTGGATTAACCTAGGGCACATGCCCCAACACAATGTAATCGCAATCTAAGTCTATTGGAATCTTGAAACCATTTGTTCAAGATAATTTAATAAATTTCAATAAAATAACTTCGAAAAACATTGAAAAACTTGCGAACATCCTTTAAATAAAAAATTTGTTAAAGTAAAGAGCTAGAGTTGATATAGTTACCTTCTTGAAATTGAATCTCTCAAGTTTAAGCTATTGAACTCCTCTAGACCGTCCATCTAAGCTCTATGTCGAATTCCCTAAAACCCTAGTTAGGCTCAACACTCCCAAAATCGAAAACTTTGATTTGAATGAGACTAGGTTGAGGTGAGAATCACTTAAATACTAAGGGATTGAGCTTATGATGGTTTAATATAAGGACGAAATTAGGACTTTTATGTAAAAGAATGCAATGCTTTGTTAGAGTGCATGGGTTCGTGTTTTGGCAATTTTAAGTTTTAGTTTCAAAAATCAAAAATCGTGCCCATCGATTCATGTACGAATTTGAATTGTTAGGTAAATCAAGTGGTTAGTGAGGTTTAGTGACCTATTGATCTGATCAGCGATTCCATTGTGAGGCGAATCACTAAAATTCGCCAGAATCCAAATTTTCATTAAATTTATTATACTGCTACCAATTCCTAGAGTTATTCTCAATCGCTGGGGAATTGCAAGGCTTAATTCACTATTTTTGTAATTCATTCTAAAATATAATTCTATATCATTCATTAAAACTCATGTTAAGGTAAATTGACAAAAATTACAAAAGTTTGAGTGGGACATGTAATAAACTAAATAGTTTTATTAATTAATTAAATAAATAAACATATAAATAACCAAGTAAATAATGCAACTTGCATAAATGCCATATAAGCAAAAACAACTCGATCACTTCCCCTTAATTGAAATTACTTGGGCGTTCGAATTCCAAAAATATTTCCAATTAATGAGTCAAAAAGTGAGAGAATAAAAACATATTATACTAAACTAAACTAAATTCCCAAAAAATTAAATAAACATAGAATAAACATAGAATATGGGCTGCCTCCTATAGAGCACTTTTGTTTATTATCCTTCACTCGATTTAACATTTCTTGAATTAGGTCGGATCTCTAAACTTGAATTTAGGATTATCCACTATAGTGCAATTCCAAAAATTGAGTGCTCGACCATTAATCGTTAGAGTGATTTTTTGTTCAGAATATCCATAATAGCTTAAGTAATGGCTAAGAAACGCTATCCTAAAATTAAATGAGGATATTCATTAACAAAGTGCGACACGACAAACAATTACATAGGTACGATGTAGTTGCTCATTTGAATAGGCACATTTGTGACTACTCCTAGTGGTTGAATTGAGGTCCCATTCGATAAAGAGAATTGTTCAGAAGCAAGTGAGTTCAGCTCCAATTGAGTGTGCGAAAAGAAATTTATGGGCATGAGATTTGCGTTAGAGTTCGTATCACACTGAGCTCTGAAGTGCTAAGCACATTTGATTTTAATGTGCTAGTGTATACCTTTAAGATCATTAAGCTTCATAGGGCTTAAATTTGCCTTCTCCTTTTTCTTATTGTGCTTTGACTTAGAAACTTTGGCCTTGTTAATGTTTTTACCATTCTCCGATTGCTTAACTTTCAATTCTTGAGTGTCTTTCATTTCTTTTGAATTGTCTTCAACTTGTTCTTCTTTGGAATCTCTTTTGTAGTTTCCATTGTTACATCATTAATTACATAAATTTCAGCATTAAAGTTATCATAATAGTTTAAGTCTAAGAAGTAATTATCATATATTTCATTATTAAATAATTCATCATATTCTTTATAAGTGTCATAGTTGTGTTCATTATTAATTTTGAATTTAACAGTCTTATCTTAGAACTCTATAGACATTGTTCCTTCAGAAATATCTAACTTAGTTATAGCCGTATTTAAAAAAGGTCTACCTAATATATAAGCAAAGGATTGGGTGACATTGAATCTCCTATTTCTATGACATAAAGATCAACTACAAATACTAAGTCATGTACTTATACTAAGAAATCTTATAATAATCCATACGGTTTAATAATGGTATTATCAGCTAATGTAAGATTAATAGGCGTATTAGCTAACGATCCTATTTTCAATAATTCATAAATTTTACGTGACATAACGTTTAGATCCTCGTTTTCTTTGATTGGGTCGGTGTATCCTTGTTGGCTAGTTTATTATCAAAATAGGAGTTAAGTTTGTTAGGTAAATGCTACAATGTAGATGGAAGTTGGGCTAAGCAAGATGTCCAAGTGTAGATACATCTCAAAAATAGACTACAATGTAAATTCCCACGAAGATTACAAAGTATAAAAGTCAAAGTTTAAGATGAAGATAGATCTGAAGTCGAAGCAGGAATTGAATATGAGTTGAATTTCGAAATAGAGCAACTATCAGTATTATTCTACAGTAGTGAAGAAGTTTGATATTGCAAGTAAAGGACATCGAGATGGATTACAACTATGAAATTCGAGAGAAAGGTGCATAAAGGACTAAAGAACTTTATGGAAATGACGAGTCAAGATTCTTAAAGGAAAAGAAGACTTAGTTATTGAACATTAGATGATTTCAATAAGATTTACAATTGAAGACCGATGAGGTTTTCTGAGTTGTATGTTATTTAGGACTAAATCCCTAGATAGAGTAGATAGACTGAGTTTATAAATACTCAAGATCGCCATTATGTAGATCATCATTCATTACTTAAGTTTAGTGAGAATGAGAGATCATTATAGTCGTTGTATGCATTATCTATTTAATTAATTGATCCGTTAGGCTGAGCCTACGAAGAGGAAGACATTTAAGTCTTACTGCAATATCAATTCTTGTTAAGTTTTTATGAATGTTTATTGGTTCATCACTGATTCATTAATCTCCTCAGTTCATTTGGTTTCCAAAACTTCAGCAGTAGTATCAGAGCTTTTTCAATTTGTTATTTCTACAAATGTAGAAGAGTGAGATTCTAGAGAGTTTTTATCACCCTGAGATCGATTGATGCGTTGTTATGACAAAGAATTGTGAAGGACACAAAGGTGGATTGATAACTCGACCGCCATTGCTTAAGGAAACAACTATTCCTACTAGAAGGTTTGGATGGTTCACTTTGTCTCTACCATTGATCAAATTGCTAGAGAATCGCTCGAGAGAGAACACATTGCTCCTATACAACCAAATACGGATGGGGAAGCTATTATAAATCTTGCATCTCTGTCGACACATGCCAGGAAGAATGAGAAGGTTACCAATCATAAGGCAATCAATTCCATCTTCAGTGTTGTAGATGTTGAACGCTTCAAGCTAATTGCAAATTGCACTACTATAAAACAAACATAGGATATTTTGAAGACAATCTTTAAAGGTATGAATTTTGTCAAAATCTATAAGTTACAACAACAAAGTTCTAAGTTTGATCATCTTGAGATGAAAGAGGATGAAAATATTGCCTCTTTCAGTGGTTGTCTATGAGAAATTGCTAATCAAGCTTTTTAACATGAAGAAAAGTATACTGATGAGCATTAGTGCGATGTGTTCTTTGTGCTATTCCTTCACGATTCAACTCAAAGATTACGACAATCAAAGAGGGTCATGATATTACTAAGATGTCTCTTAATGAATTAATGGGTTCTCTACAAACATATGAGATGAATATGTTTAAAAAGCCTAGTTCTTCTATGAATGCTTATCCTGTTTAGGCTACAGTTGCTGATGACTTTATGGGAGATGAGTTTTCTAAGATGGCAAAGAAGTTTTCAAAATTTCTCAAAAGCTATAATGGAAACCATGCTGGAACTAATTAAAAGAAAGGGTGATTACATCAATAAGCCTTCTACCGATGATAAGAAAGCAAATGCTAAGAATAAACTAAAGGGCATAAACTTTCATTAGTGTGGAGAAGTTGGAGATATTCAGATTAAATGTCCAACTTACAAGAAGAAGAAGTCATTAAATACTTTTTGCAGTGATAAAGAGTCGAATGATTTTACTACTGAACTCACTGCTATATTGACAGAGTCAAATACTATTGATGTTAAACCATCTCGCTGTTGGTGTTTTTGAACTTAATTTCATAGTATCTGACACGAAAAGAGTAACGAAAAGGCCAAGGATAGAAGTGTTGTTGTCATTGATAAGGATTCCTTAAAGGATATTTAGGCTTTTTATGATCTATTTTTCTTTGAGTGGATATCTTTTTATGACCAATATTTTGACTTTAAAATGAAATTCTTCTCTGTTAAATTGGACTACAAGTCTCTTGAAAGAGAACATAAAACTTTCCATGCACTGTTCAAATAGCGTGAAATTGAAATTTATATATTGAAGAAAGCACATTTTGAAGAAAGCACATTTTGATACTAAGCATATTGATGGATCTGCTAATATTCCTACTATCTTTGTCAATGGAACTGATAAGTCGGTATTTATAGGTTTTAGAAGTTTATTTTAGTATATTTAAATATAGAAATCTCTAAAATATATATATATATATATAATTATATTTATTGGTCATTTTTAGGTGAAACGGAGTGCGCGACTGAATTTGTGGCAAAAAAATACTAAGAATTGAGTATTTACTCGTGGTGATCAGACGTCGGACAATTTGCCTCGAGTTACGTATTGCGTGGTGGGTATAATAGGAGACACCTGACACGTGGAAGCTTCCCATTGGTCAATTCTTCGATAGCACGTCAATCACAACCAGTCTTCACCAATCAGGAGCCGCCACGTCAGCACATGCAAGAAAATGAACTAATCAGATGCAGCCACATGGCGTCTGTACGTCATCAAGCACAATAATTTTCTCTTCGCTTCAGCCTCCATCGGACATGCCTCGAGATCTGTGCTGGAGCACTCTCCCAGATTTTTGCTCAAATGCGTGCGAGTTTCTTTAACACCACCTTACTGCCACGTGTCGCTCGCACACCACACAACAACGTCATCAAAAGTTCTCTCAACCAATACGAACGTGCCACGTCAGCGCACGACAGCAGACAAACCAGTCGCGCTGCGACATGTATCCAAACTCGATTTTTGAAGCCAAAATAGTCATACGATGCTCCTCGGCGCACATGTCAATAAAGATTCCACTAAATTAGTTTATCCCACCTCTTAGGACCAATTTTTAGTAGTTTTATATATTAGGAACCTAGGTTATTATTAGAGAACACCGACTATTATATTTTTAGCATCGACTTCTCTCGACGATTGCCTAGGTCGGCTGGGAAACAAGTCGGGATTATGGATTCATGGCATATTATGTGAGATCTTTTATTTTATTATATAATTTAATTTAATTCTCCTATTTCATTGTTGTTGATTTTAATGAATATGGTTTAGATATAAGGTATGTATGTGTCCAGTGCATGCTTTTAGGGGGACACCAATAGTTATTTGGACCATTATATCCGTGTAATTGTGCTTTTGGACCAATAAAGTGATGAACACTCACCCGTTTGCCGTAAAACCGTTTCGGTTCTTGAGTCTGCAACAATTGAATCTTGGTTAAATCGGAAGCAGATACGATCCAATTATTTAGGATTAGTGTTCCCATAGATCCATATTACTGCGGTTAGTGTGTTAAACCTGATTGACGGATGTCTAGGGTTATGCATTAATTAGGGAAGTAGTTAGTGGGGATAGATGGTATCAATCAAAGGTTGTTGCAGGTATCAAAATTCGATCTGTAAATTCTGAAGTCAAGGAAGATTCAAAGAATATTGAAATAGATGTCATAATTTTCTAGAAAGAACATAGGCATTATCATCGAGAGAACGAGTTGAAGATGTAGATTCAATGTGATCAAGACGATCATTCATAGCCTTTTGCATATCATGCAAAGATTTATGCATATCATGCATTTGTTTTAATTGATCAAATATAGCTTGAGTAACATCGGGATTCGATTGAGTTGAGGAGGTGCAGTAGGTTGTGTGTTAAAAACACAATTGAATTTATCCCACCATTTGCAGGATATATCTTGAGCTAAATAAGTAAAAGATCCGAGATTGTTTTTTGTTACTTCATGGGTGGCATACTGCCATTTGAGTATCCAAGGGATGGAATACCGGTGCATGAATTGTAACAAAGATAAATTAGATTTTTCATATGCTTGTAGTATTGGTGCTGGGAAAATATCCGTAGAGGGTCCGAACTTTGTCCACCAGTCACATATAAACCAAGAGGGTAGAGGAAACTTGAGTGACTTCATGAATGTTAAATACCATGAATGTCGAGTTGCAGGATCTTGATAAAATAAAATATTTCGCCAAGCATCCATATAGTCTTTATATGTGAGAAATACAGCAGGTTTATCATTAGCAATAGTCATTTGTTGATATTGAAATGGACTATGTGTTAATGATTTAGTTAACGAACACCATTCAGAAAAAGATAAGACCTTTAGAATTCGACATTTAGAGTAAGAGATTTCGTCGAATTTTCTCTTATAAAATGCTCAAATTGTAGAACTTGTTCAAATTACATTTGCAATGAAAATTCGAAAGATAATTGAGACAACCAAGAAATCGTTGTAATTGAGTTTTATCAATTAACTTGTCGGGAAATTTGTCAAGACAAAACTAATTACGCGATTCACAGGAGTAATCGTTTGGTTTGATATTTTGAAACCTAAAAAGGTAACATCCGTTTGAAAAAGATGTAATTTCTTTTAGGATAGCACAAGGCCATTCTTCATGATCAAAGATTGGAATATATATAAATGTTTCCAATGAAGATCAATAGAGGAAGAGAATACTAAAATATCATCAATATATACCAAAATATATTCATGATAAGGATTAAAAATATCATTTGTTGAAGAAGAAACGCCTCCTGAATTAGTTTTTCTTGTTGAAGAAGAAACGCCTCCTGAATTTATTTTAAATTATGAAGATTTAAAACTGATTTTAAATCATCCATTTAAACCTATATTTTGTAAACTTATTTCTTGTAAAAATCAAGCTATTTTTCGTGAAAAGTATTTTACATATGCTAAAACTAATCAAGTAAATATCTCATTTTTTGATTGGTTAGCTAATAAATGTCCATCCCTTTCTCTTCAAATAAATACCATTTGGGAAGGTACTTAGGAAAAAATATAAACAAACTCACCCCCTTTAGCTCCCATTAAAATATCGATGATATTAAAGCGACTCCCTTTAAGGTTTTTAAACCGACACAGTGTTGCTATGTCTAAAGATATTTTGCATCTTATAGAGCAAAATAATTTTACAAATCTATATTTATCAACTTTATCTACAATTGTTATCGCTCAAGCTCAATCTCAATCTACTTTGCCTACGACAAACCTCTCCACAAATCAAGAAGGCTTTTCATCCTTCTTCGCGTCTTCTATTCCTTTAACCTCATTTGCGAAACAAACGAAAGTTTCAAATGAATTTTTAGAAATTAACAAAGCAATTAGCTCAGTTAAATATTTCTACTACGCCTTCGAGTTCTTCTCCTCTACCTCAACCTATATCCCCTTCATCCAAGAATCCGTTGACCAAGTGTGAAAAACCTATTTTCAAAACTATGAGTAATTTTCGTAAAAAATTATCACGAGCACTATCATCTAAATCATCTAAGATAAAACTAGAAATAGGATCATCTTCTGAATCTTCCGCACCGCATCTAAAAGTTTACCTAAACGGATAGATAAACTTGATTTGAAAAATATTTCGAAATTACATATTCTAACATTGATCAATCTCTTCGTAATTGGAATCTTCCTCATATACCACCACCTACTGTTTACAATAAAGGATCGTTTGCTAAATCTCATGACTTTATTGTCAAGTTAGAAGAAAATACTTTACCAATCTACTCTCGAAGGCCAAGAGATTTATCTCATATCGCTGAAAAAATTCAGAAATATCGTGAATCGTATACATTTTGTCATGTTGGTGTTGTTCAAGTTGCGATTAAGCCACTTGTGTCTCTAGGACTTGCTACTTCGTGTTAGTCTCTCGTACGAGATAAACGACACAATAAACTTATTGACTCTCTTCTCGGCTTAATTGATGGAAGTTTGTCGGAAGGACCAATTTATTTCAATTGTTTTCCTAATTTCACATTTAATATGCATGATGACATAGCACATGAAGCTAATGTTCTCAAGCATATATACCAAAGGATTTGACATGAAAGGCATCATTTCAAATGTTGTTTGTTGTCTATCGTGTATTTTATAAATTAATGAAATCTATTGTTCTGATGTTGCTTATACCAGTTTACAAGCTGGAACTTCCACTCTTTTCTTAACCAATGTTAAGAATATACCGATTTACAACTGGAACTTCCACTCTTTTCTTAACCAATGTTAAGAACAATACGATTGATCGAACTCAATTAATCAATGGAAAGATGTATCTATTCCCCAACAATGGAAAATTAAAGATACAAATCAAGAAGAATCTCAAAAGAGACAAACGTCTCAACACAAGCTTAATCAAATTATTACGCATGATGATGGTAATGTTGATATTATCTTTGCTCCTCGAGCATCGACATCATCATCAACATCTATCATGTTCTCATCGAAAGCTAAATCTTATCTTGAACCAAGTTCAACTCATTGAACCAAGTTCATCACCAATATCTCCGCCTCCTCAAGTCGTAGGTGTTGCATATCCTGTTTATGCTAATCCTAATAGTGATACTAATGATAATGTTAGTATTAATGATTTTCTTGATTATCATATTAATGTTGTTTCTCTTGTTACGCCTTGAATTAGTTTCTCTTGTTGAAGAAGAAACGCCCATCAATATTCCAATCATAAAGGGTTGATCCATCATATTTTTGATTCTTTGGAATTTTTCTTTAATCATATCAGCGAGGAGATGGTCGAGAATAATATTGTTTTTGATTCGGAAATCTAGTCTTAAATCGATTTCGTTCAATACGTTGTTTTTAACCTTAGAAAGACCACCAATCTCTATGGGATCGACCCTCCACTATTCTACAAAAGAGTTGGTTTAAGAAATTTTATTTTATTGACGCGTTCGTCGCGCATCAATTTTTGGCGCCATTGTCGGGGATTGGTTTTCTTTCTTTGGTATTTTTATTTATTTATTTATTTGGTATTTTTATTATTATTATTATTATTATTATTATTATTATTTTTAATAAATTGGAGCACCTCGATAGTTTTGTAGGTTTGACTTTGGATTACATTTTTTAGCATAATTTAAGCATTTTTTTAGGAATTAACAAGTTTATAGGATTTTAGGTGTTTTGAGACTTGGTTAGGACATATCCAACTTAAGTCGCTGCATTAGTGGGTTTTTGAGTAGACCCAAAACCCTATACTTCATTCCATCATCTTGTTGATTTCATCCTTAATTGAAAGGCTTTGGGCTCGCAAGATTTGATAGGAATCTTTTCAGTTAACTCCTATGTTTACTATTTCTTGTCCTTATTATGATTGTTCTTTTATAGTTTCCTTAGTCACCTACATATGAGAGATTTTATGCGTTCATTGGTTTTTAGAGACTTTTTTGTCATGCATGCATTTGTATCATCTTCTTATCCCTGCTCTTCTTCACCAACGTCTTTTTCTTTTTGTTATATGGATGCCTTGACATGTTTTGAACCTTGAGGACAAGGTTCAGAATAAGTTTGGGGGTATTTTAGGGATTGTGGTTGGACTTTGGATGGATTCTTTGTGAAAGACCGCAGGTGAGATCGTTTATTTTTTTATACGGTTATATGCGATTAATGGATGATAATGGTGGTGTTTTATATCATTTCTTTCATTTCTTGTCCCTCCATATTTCTTTTTCATTTCATTAGGATATGATACACTTTCATGCATGTATTTAGTATAGTTTTTTTTATTTTTTTCTTGCATATAGAGTCACCCGAAACTTTGTTTCATGCATTTGGTTGTGGATGAGTACATTATAGTTGCCTTTTTGACTTGAAACTTAGGGAAAATTAGGAGACATTCAATCAAGCCGTATCGTACCTAGCATTTTATATGATTTCATGATTAGGGATTTAGTTGATGGTTAAGCTTTGTGCTACAAAATGAAAATGAGCAGCGGTCAAAATTGTGCAAATGGTAATATTATAACACACATTGGGGAATTTGCTTGATTATAGTGAAAGTGAGAAGGGCTAACAAAAGTTTTTTGTTAATATAGAGAGTCCCACAGGTTTCCACAGGAAAAGGAGCAGGGAAACTTGTGGTAGGAAAAGTTAGAAAATCGGTCCATAGGAAATGGAGCAGGGATCGTATTATTTAAAAAAAAAGAAAAAAAAAATAGAGAATAAAAAAAAATTTGAATAAAGGCAGAAGTTATGAAAATTCCCCAAATAAAAGATTTAACTCGAGTGCTTTCACTAAATTAAGTGAGATTTTAAACTTCCGTGCTTGAATGTATAGACTAAGAAAACTCGTGAGTAGTTCATGGCCTTTGTTTTGACTGAATCTATGTCTTGAAAGTGTGATCTTAATTGTGTTTGGGTTGCAAGTCTTGATATATCATAATTCCGAAATTTCTTGAGTGGCTTGTTAACTTGGTGGCTATGTAAACAAGAGGAACTCTATGAATTTGAGTCAGGTGTAGGATTAGTGAGTTGGTGCATATTTATATTAGGAGTCTAGTTTAGTTTGTCTTGTCATCTACGCCTTTGCTCGGGACGTGCAAAGGCTTAAGTTTGGGGGTATTTGATAAGTCGGTATTTATAGGATTTTAGTAGTTTATTTTAGTATATTTAAATATAGAAAGTCTCTAAAATATATATTTAATTATATTTATTGGTAATTTTTAGGTGAAACGGAGTGCGCGGTTGAATTCATAGCAAAAAATACTCAAAATGGAGTATTTACTCATAGTGATCGAACGCCGGACAATTTGCCTTAAGTTACGTGTTGCGCGGTCGGTAGAATTGGAGACAACTAACACATGGAAGCTTCCCATTGGTCGATTCTTCAATAACAAGTCATTCACAACATGTCCTCCAATCAGAGCGTGACATGTGGCAGAACTTAATGCAATTCACAACCGGTCTTCACCAATCAGGAGCCACCACGTCAGCGCATGCAAGAAAATGGACCAATCAAACGCAACCATGGGGCGTTAGTACGTCATCAAGTACAATAATCTTCTCCTCGCTTCAGCCTCCATTAGACATGCCTCTGGATCTGTGCTGGTGCGCTCTCCCAAATTTTGGCTCAAACGCGTGCGAGCTTCTTCACCGCCATCATGCTGCCACGTGTCGTTCGCACACCATACAACATCGTCATCACCAGTTGTCTCAACCAACAAGAACGTGCCACGTCAGCCCATGCCAGCAAATGAACCAATCACGCTGCAACATGTGTCTAAACTCAAATTTTGAAGCCAAAACAGTCATACGATGCTCATTGGCGCACGTGTCAATAAAAATTCCATAAAATTAGTTTCTCTCACCTCCCGGTACCAATTTTTAGTAGTTTTATATATTAGGAACCTAGGGTATTATTAGAGAACACCGACTATTATATTTTTAGCTTCGACTTCTCTCGACGATTGCCAAGGTCGGCGAGGAAACAAGTTGGGATTATGGATTCATGACATATTATGTGAGATCTTTTATTTTATTATTTAATTTAATTTAATTTTCCTATTTCATTGTTATTGATTTTAATGAATATGATTTAGATCTAGGGTATGTATATGGCCAGTGCATGCTTTTAGGGGGACAACCTATAGTTATTTGGACCATTAGTATCCGTGTAATTGTGCTTTTGGACCAATAAAGTGATGAACACTCACCCGTTTGCCGTAAAACTGTTTCGGTTATCGAGTGTGCAATAATTGAATCTAGGTTAAAATGAAGTGGATGTGATCCGGAAGCGGATGCGATCCGGAAGCGGATGCGATCCGGTTATTTTGGATTAATGTTCTCATAGATCCATATTATTGCGGTTAGTGTGTTAAACCTGATTGGCGGATGTCTAGGGTTATGCATTAATTAGGGAAGTAGTTAGTGGCGGACGTCCTGACTATCGAGATTAGGGGAACGAGAAATTTTTGGCGGAAGTCGATTTTCTATAGCTATTCTAGGAGAACTTAAATTAATAACTTTTGGGAAAGATTGAAGACCATGATTGTCATTGAATCTTGATCCTGATTTGTGGAACTGTAGACCTAGGTGTTACTTAGGTGTCCATTAATTGTTTTGAAAGTTATTTTAATTATTTTATTTATTTAGTTTAGTTAGATTAGTTAGTTAAATTATTTATTTTAAAACCCTCAATTTTTCCTCTTCGTTGTTTTTAACCTTAGAAAGACCACCAATCTCTGTGGGATCGTCCTTTTGCCACTATTCTACAAAATAGTTGGTTTAGGAAATTTTATTTTATTGAAGAGTTCGACGCACGTCAGGAACTGTAATCAATAAGGGTAAATCAAGTACGACTCAATTTGATACAGTAAAGGAAAAAAGACTCGACCAAAGAAGGTTGTTGCATGCGCAAAAAAGGTGAATGTTGTTGTTGACAACAAACTTCATCCTATATGTCATTAATATGGGATTGTTAGTCATATTCGACCACGTTTCTATCGAATGTTTAAAGATTTGAGTACATTTCAACATGGGAAAACATCTAGGAAGATTTAGAGAGTTAAATCTTATAATGTTATGGTAGCGCATTTACAACTCTCAGCAACTAAGACTGAGTTATAATATTTTGATATTGGTTGTTCCAAGCACATGACTGGTAACATAAGCTTTCTTAAAAATTTTAAATCGTTTAAGGATGGTGTTGTTATATTTGGTGACTGAAAGAAAAATAAGGTTGTAATGTAGTGGGACTGCCTAATCTCAAAGGAGATCTACATGTTGAAGGGTTGAAATCTAATCGATAAGTATCAGTTAACTGTGTGATCAAGAATTGTTGTCAACTTTACTAAAGATCATTGTCATATAATCAATAAAGAAAAACAATGCATCATGTTTGGGATCCGAACATCAAACAATAGGTATATGTTGCTTAAATATTTTGTATTGCCTCAAAAGTTGCAAGTAATGTGCAACTTTATTTCTCAAACTAATACAGAGCTTTGGCACTGAAGACTAGGTCATCTTTATTTCAAATAATTTCAGAAATTGCTCTCTCATGATGTTGTAAAAGGTATTCCTAAACTATCCTCTAAGCCTAATTCTATTTGTGAGCAATGTCAAAGGGGTGAAAAGAGTTCAGTTTCACATGTTGGCCTCAATGACCTATTGACCTCATGAATTTTAGAATTGTTGCACTTGGACTTGTGTGGTCCGATGCAAGTTGAAATTCTTGGGAGAAGGAAGTATGTTTTTGTCATTGTTAATGACTGCTAAAAGTTTACTTAGATTCGTTTGCTGATAAAACAAAAACATTTGATGAGTTTAAGAAGTTAACTGTTCGATTTCTGAATGAGAAATGTGATGAGTACATATTCATTAATCAAATTCGTAGTGATTATGGGAGAGACTTTGAAAATCGGTAATTTTTTTATTATTGTTCTTAATTCAGGATTATGCATGATTTTTTGCTCCTAAGACACCACAACAAAATGGTGTTGTTGAAAGGAAAAATCGCATAATTTAGAAGATAACAAGGGTTATGCTAGCTGAGAAAAATCTGCCCAATAATCTTTAGGTAGAAGTAGTTTACACTGCTACCTATATTATCAATAGAGTTTATTTCAGGCCAATGACTACAAAAACTCCGTATGAAATATGGAAAGGTAGAAAACCATCTCTCAAACCTTTTAATGTTTTTGGCAATACTTGTTTCATATTGAATGTTAGAGATCACCTGGGAGATTTTAATTCCAAAAGTGATATTGGAATCTTTCTTGGATATTATCATAATAGTAAAGCTTATAGAGTCTACAATAAACAAACTATGACTATGATGTAATCTATTAAGGTAATGGTTGATTATTGTGCAAGAACAGAACAATTGTCCTTTCAAAAGGATGATGATGATGAGCTCTTAACGCTAATTAACTCAGTACCTACTACTCAGCTATTACTAAAACATCTATTTCATATATCACTACTCCATCGATGATGAAGATGATAATGGTGATAATGATTCAAAATCACCTACTACTACATATCCTGGTTCTACTTCTACATCTGTTGTTCCACAGTCAAGGATGTTGAAATATCATCTTATTGAGCATATCGTTAGCTCAGTTAATGATCCACTGTAAACTACATATATTCTTATTGACTACAAGAATATGGTTCATTTTGCTTATTTTACATCTCAGATTGAGCCTAAAAAACATCAGGGAGGCTTTAATGGATAAATATTGGTTGAATGCTCTTTAAGAGGAACCCAATGTGTTCGTTGGACTAGATGTGTAGGAGTTTGTTCCACGACTTACTAATGTTAATATCATTGGTACCAAGTGGATATTCCGCAACAAGACATATGAGAATGGTGTTATTGTTCACAACAAAGCCAGATTAGTTGCACAAGGATACACACAGGTTGAAGGTATTGATTTTGATGAAAATTTTTCTCTTATTGTTAGATTAGAATCTCTTCGTCTACTGTTAGCCATTGCTTGTAACGAAGGGTTCAAGTTACAACAAATGGATGTTAAAAGTTCCTTCTTAAATATGTATTTCCAAGAAAAAAATATATGTTGCATAACCTAAAGGATTTGAGGTTCATGGCAAACCTAATGATTTCTATCATATGAAAAAGGCACTTTATTGACTGAAGCAACCACCATGAGGTTGTTATGAAAGGATTACTACCTACTTGATGAAGAAAGATTACAACAAAGGATCTACAAATAAAACTTTGTTTCTTAAAAAAAGAACAAACAGTTTGTGGTTGAGCAGATTTATGTCGATAATATTATTTTCGAGGATGCATCTGCAAAGCTAGCTTCAAAATTAGTTGATTTGATTAATAAGTCAATTATTATATAGTTTTATAGAGTAATTTAGGTTGATTTTATATATAAATGATGGTATTATACTAGGTATTCTCTTGTTTTCGTGATTTCAGGAATTAATTAGGAAAAATGAAAAAATGAAAAAAAAGGAAGAAGAGCAAAATAGTCAACTTGTGAACAGTGCCAGTGATTAGCCAGCAATAAGAAAATGTACAAGACTCGTTGTCTAAATCGATAACAGAGAAGAGCCAGCGAATCATCAATGAATTTGGAAATACAAAGGAATCGTTGAATGAATCGGTAGAGCACAGAGAGTTATTTCTAGAGATTTATCAGCGATTTGCGAACGAATTGGATTCGCTAAGGAATTGCTAAGGTTGGTGACGAGTATTTTAGATAAGAACAAGGAATTTGAGTTTATCTATGCTTTGTACACTTAGGGAAACTATAAATAAGACATTAGGGATTTGGAATTAAGCTATCTCTGAGCCCTCTATTAGCCTTTATTAGTTTTAAAGTCTTTTTAATTAGGTTTTAGTTTAGTTTATTGTTTAATACTTTGTAGACTTTTTGGACATTCAAGTATTTTACATTAATGTATTTCAATTATTTTGTTATTGCAATGTTTATTATTAATATAAGTGAGTAGTTTATCATTGAAAACAATACTCTGGACATGATTTTAAACCATTCATCAATTTAGTTGTAATGTAGAATTTATGCGTTTGGTGCTTTTAAACCAATCACACACGTCAATCATGGTTTTAACAAGTTATTTTTGTGTATTACAACTAACAATTCTTTGTATTCAGTGCATAATAGCAAATATGTGTCTTAATATAGCTTATATTAATCTATGTCTACGATTATTGACAACAATTATAGAAGTAGTAACTATGATTAATCTATAGGGCAAAATTACCCTAGTGGAAGTTCTAGGTGACTGTTTTCTAGGTTATTTAAAGACTAGCATTATTCTAGTTTTCATTTAGTTTGGATTAGGTATGACTTTTATTGAGTGTTAATGCTTTCATAATTTCTAGTTTATTGTGTTTTATCCAATAAGTAGATTTAGAAGAGTAAGGATATGGCTTATTTTCATTGAATATAGAAAAGTCAATAATTTTCTAAACGCTACCAACCTATTGTGATTAGAGTTTAATGAATTAAGATCATTATATAAATATGATGATTTGATTATGACTATGCTTTAATTAAAATTTTCAGATATGGCGGTTTACGTATCATTATTTAAGATGTATTGTTTAGATATTTAATTTATATTGATTTCTTGATTGTTTATTTGAATTGCATTAGATAAGTTTAATGAATTTAAATTGCTTATAGTTTAATTATTTTAAGTAATTGATTGTTTCAGTTTTAGATTGATAGTGTTTAATTCTCGTTTAATTAGATTAGTTAAATTGAAGTAAATTAAATCCAATAAAACTTTACGGTAGCCTTAGTTCTGAAGAGTTTAGCGAAATTCCTATGGAAACGATATCCCATTTACCACGGTCGACACGTGTCAATTGTTGCCGCCATTACCAGGGATTTTTATAATAATCTCTTAGAAACCTTATTGTTGAATGTCATATAATATGGCTGAAGACGAGGAAAAACTAACTTTTAGGCAATTTGATAGGAATGCTACGGCTTATGAACATATGTGTATAAATTTTATAACATAATTTATGGAATTCGAATTGAAGTTCAGATTCATAAATTCTTTACTGTGTTTCTATGATGAAAATAATGAACATGCTGAAAAGTCTATTATGGATTTTGCACGCAAAGTAAGCATGTTGAAATCCAAGGATATAGAAATAGATCATGCTAAATTAAAAGCTTTTCCTTTTGCATTAAAAGTTCAAGCTTTAGATTGGTTATTTTACCTCCGTCAAAATTCCATAACTAATTTGTCAAAGATGCTACAAATCCTTCTTGGTCAATATGTCCCAGCACGACAAATAAGTTAATATAGACAAAAAATTAGTAATGCTAGGATGGAAGTTGGAGAAACTTTTGATGAATTTTAGAATAGGTATATGTGAAATCCAAGAATTTTTCATAAACTTGATTGGTGATTAAATAAGTTTTATTTGAGGATTTTAATTGGAATTTGGATATTCGAGGTGGGACTCTCACGTTATGGATTGAATATCATGAGTTAAAATTTTATTTTTGCGTGCTGCATGACTAAATTAGGTAATATACTTTATTCGACGCGAAATAGGGTCAAGTTGACGTGTAGATGCAGTGTTCACATGTTTCGAAGCGTGTTAGGAATTTTTTCCAATTTTCAATGAGATTGAGATATATTCTGAGGTTTAATTAGTGTTAATATCAAGAAATAAATATGAAGAATTAAAAGAAAATAATGAAATAATTAAAAAAGGCAATAGCTTTTGTTAAGGGAAGGATAAGAATGGAGGGCGTTTCGTCATTTAGTGTCCAAATAAAATTTGAACAATGAGGATTTTATCTAAACCCTCACTCTTCTCATTCGAAAGCCCCTCTCTCGATTCTTCCTTTTCTTTCAACACAACTCGTTTCCTCCATATTTCTCTTGACTCCTTTATTCTCTCGCTTCTCTAATTCTCGGTGTTCTATCCATTCTCAACAGCTCTACTCACTCTCATAGCTCTCCCATATCTCTTGTTTCATTTCTCTCTCGTTTGAGCCTCCGTCACAGTCTTTCTTTCTCTCTGTTTAATGGAAAAAGGAAGGAGAAGGGAATAAACAACTATGATGTTTTTGAGTCGATTGAAGTGAGTGATTTGTATTATTTGATTCAATAAATATTGAAGTTGTGTTGTAAACTCGGTGGATTGGTTTGAGGGGGGACTATACAATGCTATTATTGGTGAATTAATGATTGTTATGGTGTGGATATTACTATTATGGCTATTGTGAAATCGTTGATTGGTTGATGTTGATATCAATTAGGGATTGTTATGGTGTTCTTGAATTAAATTTGTGAATTGAGAACTCAAATCTTGTTTCTAATTCATAATACTTATTAGGGTTAGATTGTAATTATATACGATTTGATGATTTTTAATTGAAAACAACATTTTTTGAAGTAAATTTATGATTTTAATCAATTTGGGATAGAATGGTGGTGATTTTAATTGGTTTGGTAATGAAAAGCAAAATTTGTTCATACTATTCATTTATGTTATATTAATTTTGTCCCATTTTAGGGCTTGAATCTACTCAACTAATTTATAAATTTAAGGTCGTTTCTTAAATGGTTTGTGATGCTTGTATGTCAAACTTAACTCACGAGAATCAGCTTGAAGCTTGGTGGAAGTTTCGTGGGTCAATTATACTCTAATTGATCGCATAAAAACTAGTTTTGTAAAAACTAAATATAAAACTAGTTTCAAATGAGTGTTTTTAAACGAAATCTTCAATGGGTTTCAATGTTACTATGTCAATATAGATCCATGAGTTTTGGATGAGTTTTGGAGGGGTTTTCAACGCCAAGAACATGGGATAAAACCTTTTTAGACTAGCTGAAATTTGACTAAGTATAAAAAACTTTTTCGAGTATGCAAGTTGAGGTGTCGATTTGAGACATCAAATGAGGTTCAAAATACTTGCTAGTAGGTTCGTTTGAATCCTTGTATAACCTACTTTGATGATCAATAAAGATTATGGCCATTGGAATTTGTATGATCAATGAAAAATAAGGTAGAACCTAACATGTTGATATGGCCCAAAATTGTCCAATTATGACAGTGCGACTTAGCAACTTTGCTTAATGATTTAAATGGGTATTTGTTACCCAATTAAGCTAAGTTTAAAGTTTTTGAAATCTTTATATATCCTACTTTGAGTAGCACTTAAGCTTAGACTTTGATACAACTTTTACGTTTTGAAAAATAGTCGTGAAAATGATCAAAACCAATGAACTAAATTAATTGGTTAATGAAGTGAATGGTATTGATTAATGATCAAATATATTTGTAACTCTTAAAATCTGAATTTGTGATTTAATAGGACTTGTTGAAGTACGTGAAAGCCGAACAAATGTTGTGTAAGGCTTCGTAACCAACTTTGAGTTGGTTCGACTGTAAGTAAGCACTATAGTGGTCTTTACAATTTATAGAATTTATCTTTGTACCTGCATTTGATTTAGTCCACATTGCATTTCACATCATTCTTGGTCGTGCATATGTGGCATCCGGATAGAGTTGCCCCTGCTTCGGTAGTAAGAGTGTAAGGTGCTCCACTCTAGGGTAGTTGTATTATAGGCGTCTAAGGCAGGTAATGTCGACTCCAGGGTAGCATGTGTTGAACTCATAAGACTGTTCTAGGTTCATCATGAGAGGACCTGCTTGTTATGAGCTTAGAACAAGAAATGAAGGATCCATGTTGTTATATAAATTTCTTGTTATTTGGAAATGCAATTATATGTCTTCATGTATTCAAACTAACTTTTGCAGAAGTACAGAGCAGTGTAGGAGCTTACTTACCTAACATCTTTGAGTTGTTTTTAATGATGTCAAATTCTTGGTGAAGATAAGAAAGAATGGACAAGACTCAAAGATATTGGTGATATGTTTTAAGTTTTTAAAGTTTAATTCTTTTGTATATTGCTCTTATATTATTGTTTTGGGTTTCGGGCTGAGTGTAAGTCGAGAAAAATCATTAAATTGGTTATAAGAGTCTCTTAAATTGTTTAAGATCAAGTTTAAATGTTTATGTTCAATTTTAGTTTATTTTAGGATTGTAAAACTATAAATAAGGTGTTGGAGACCTTAAGTTAATTTAAATTATTCAAATTGATATATATTGTGAACTGCAGGGAGTTGTGAGTTCTTCTAGGCTTCTCCCCATTCTGATGTCTATTAGGTAGATTTCCAGCAGGCCACTTTTAGTAGAGGTGCTACCGAAATTTTCAAAAATATGAAAAAAAAATTCGTATGATTTCCTAATTTGCTCAAACTAAACAAATCATTAATTGAGCTTCGTTGAGGATATAAAATTTCTTTTTTTAGCATTATTGAGGATTGAACTAAAAATTACTTTGTGGTTAAGTTAATTGGATGGTTTAGGTGCCTAATTAGGGTAATTAGAGATAAGTCAGGGCTTAGTGAGAGGGGCCCTGACAGACTTACTATCACAGCTATGGTTAAGCTCAATCAAGGAAATGTAAGAAAATGATAATGTTGATGAGTTTAAGATTGAGTCGATCGGGAAGTTTGGGTTAAGGCTCTTCGATTATATTAAGTCACATGAACTTATGTAATGGTCTTGAGAAACAAGGTTCAATAATGAGGTCGCAATTAGTTGGGAAGTGACTATGAGCTGGGGATACTTTGTTATTGTGATATGTTTCTTGTATAATATGTATTATCGTTAGATTATGATATTAAGTTTATTCTCATGATCTGTTCGATACTTAACTCGTCAGATATGATGATTGAGTTTAGGAACAGACAAATAAAGAAGAATATACTTATGAAATGAAACTGAGCGTAATTAGAAGTGAAATTGACTCAGGAAGTCTAAACTCACAAGTGAATGTTGCAAGTAGTTCAATACCAATATAACGGAGGGAAATAGTTAGTTATAAATCCAATAGGAAATTGGTTGAACAAGAAGTCTAAATGATTCAAGAATGCAAATACTGAACATAGATTTCTTAGAAATCAAAAGTATAGAATTATTACAATTATAAAATGCTCAGGAAAATGTCAAAATGGACTCAAATAAAGTCTCAAACAATTGAGAATCATTTGAAAAATGTAAAAAACAAAATTGAGAATAGTGGGAAGCATAAAATATAAATATTTTAGAATTTAGAATAAGGTTAGTCCCAGTTGAATTAGTAATTCAAGAAGACCTATTATACAAAGTATTGGTTGAATTCATAACCAAATATTGGTTACTTCAGAAAATAGTCTCAAAGAAAAAAAAGGAGACACGTGGTTTCGAAAGTAGATATTGATTGGACAATTTAAGTTTTTACTTGGAAATCACAATGGGATTGTGACAAATCCTGTTATGTTGTCTAAGTCAGTTTCAAAGAATTAAAATACTTTAAAGCAAAGTATTGTATCATTTGGAAACAAAAAAAAAATCTCTAACTTAAAAATCAAATGTGTAGTGATAAGATCAATGTGTTACAAGTTAAGTTATTGGGGAAGGGGTCTAATAATAGCTTGGATTAGCTATTAAACATCAACACAAGTGATTGTGTTTTGAAATTTAAAGTACCCAATAATCACTTATAACGAGATTTAGTTATGATGCCTATAACTATAAATTAAAATAAAACCAATAAAGAGATAGTTGTACTGATTGAATATCAGTAAGTGATTGGTATAGGACGTAAGTATAAGCTCCTGTATTGCGAGAATTTCCATTGATATAAAGTAAAGGATTAAAATAACACCCTTAAAGAGCAATAACGCAAAGGTGAATAATAACGCAAAGGTGAGTTCATCAAAAGTAAAGGATTTAAATAACATCGATTAGTCGTTAGGTTGATCAGTAATTTTAAAATTCTAATTCTTCTATCTCTTTAGTTGAAAAATAATGCAAAGGTGAGTTCATCAAAAGTAAATTGATGAATAGTAACATATAAAGTTATCTTATATAATCTCTTATTAGTACCGAAACTCTTTTTGGGAAAAAGAAAAGTTGGGAAATTTGAGAATAATTGAGACAAATGGAACAATTAAGTCAATAACAAATAGAAGAATTGTTTGAGTCACAAAATTTCTTTGTTTCGAATAAAGGTTAGCCAAGGAAGACTTCAATTGATCGTATGATCGTAAGAAGCCATATTATTCTTAGCTAAATTTTCAAAAAGAGAAGAGATATAAATTGTTTTTCTAAGTCAAGATTAATGAGCTGTAAGTGTAGTTATTGAGCGAAAGTCGTGGTAAATTTATTAAGGGACTAAGACTGAGATCAATGTGATAATAGTTAAGATTGACAAAAACTGAACAGAATAGACTCTATGCATAAAATAAAATTAGACGTTGAGATGACTTGTGACTGCTGAAAGTGACACGAACAGACTCTTTTGGTCAAGGCCAGATACTGGAGTAGTCATGCATGACCAAAAGCCTAAGTAACTCTGTTTCATAGTCACGATTCATTTACAATGTAGAAGACAAGTGGTCGCGACACTAGTCTTTGAATAATCAAATGAATTGATGATAGTCGAAATAAAAGAGTCTATGAAGTTTTGTTGGAGTCAATTGAAAGTTTAAGTATAAATAGACAAATGGTCAAGACATTCTCATATACATATGAAAAGTAGGAATTTCAGGTCAACAAGTCCCGATAAGACTTAGGACGCCAAACTATAAGTTTGAGAGAATTTTTGTGGGTAATATATTTCCATTTGAAAATCATTTCTATTTTAAAATTTCTATTATTTAATTTTAAGATGAATTAGATTGAAATCAGTTTATAAAGAATGAAAAGAGAATATGGTGAGAGTTTCTTTGCTCGGGACAGCAAAGTGCTGAGTTTGGGAGTATTTGACAAGTCAATAATTAAGCACATTTTATAGTGTACTTTAGGTTGATTTTAAGCATAAATGATGATATTACACTAGGTATTATCTTATTTTTGTGATTTCAGGTTTTAAATAAGAAAATGATGAAATGAAAGAAAATAGAAAGATAAACAAAATAGTCAACTGGAAAATGTACCAGTGACTAGCAAGTAATTTGAAATAACATGAGGAATCACAATATAAATTAGTAGCAGAAGAAGGCCAACAAATCCATAATGAATCGGAGAATGTACTATAAATCGTCAACAAAATCTGTAAAGCACAAAGAGCGAAACTTAGTGATTTGTTCAAAGATTTGTGTATAAGTTAGGAATCCCTGAGAAATTGCTGAGGTCGGTTACGGGTTTTTCAAATTAGTATGAAGGATTTGAGTTTATCTATAATATGTACACGTAGGGAGACTATAAAAAAAAGACCGGAGAGCTTCGAAATAACTTTCCTAATTCTTTCTTTTTGCTTTCCAATTGCTCTAGTTTACTTTTATTTTCTATGTTTGAAGATACTTTAGAGCTTTGATTTATATTAAGGTATATTCATTCATTATGTCTTTTAATTACATTTATGTGTTGTTTATTTCCAGCATATGTAGAATATTTTAGAATACTAAATAGTTATAATTAAGGAATCATGAGCTTAATGCTTTAGATCTATTCATACACGTCAATTACGAAATTAACAAGTTGTTTTGCGTATTACAACTAAAGGAGATTAGTATTGCATGCATAGTTGCAAATGTGTTATGAGGTATTAAGATTCTGATTCTATGTCTATAGTTATTGACAACAATTATATAAGTAGTAATTTGGATTAATCTATAGGAAATTTTCCGATTGGATGTTCTAGGTGATTGTGTTCTAAGTTTTATGTAATGCAGCTTCACTAATATTGGCTTAGATTAGGCATGATTTTCATTGAGCTTAGTGCTATCGTATTTCTATGGTATTGCGTTTTATCCAAAGAGTAGACTTTCAATGATAAGAATCTGACATTTTCATCAAATTAAGGAAAATCGGTGGCTGGCTAAAGGCTATCAACCAATTATGAAGTGGGGTTTAATGATTTCAAGATTCCATATATTTTATAATTATAACTATAGTATGAATTGATATGATCTTTTACTGTTTGAAAGTAATCCAAATATATTATATTAATTAGTGGGGGTTTATTTAGATGTTTGAATATTTTCTTGAACTGGATTTGAATATTGTTTGCTTTAGTTTGAATTTGATTTGTTTAGATTAATTTAGTTACTTTGGTTTTTTAAGTTAGTAATCATAATTGTCAAGTTATTTAATATTTCAATTCGCGTTTCACTAGATTAATTAAGTTAATAAAACCTATAAAAAGTTACTTTCCTTTGAGATTTCGAAAAATCCTTGTAGAGACGATATCCCATTTACCACTACTATAAGTTAATAGAAAAAATTTGAAACTCATGTGCACGCTCGGCACATGCCAAATATGTTTGGATAAAAAACAGATTAATGTTCCATTGTTCTGGATATTTGTTTAGATGTTTATTTTCTATTGATTTGATTTGAATTTAGTCAAATTGAATTGTGTTAATTAAGTTAGTTAATTTAGTCTAATTATTTTAATTGATTGTTATAGTTTGATTAGATAACTTTGATTCCCATTTTAATTAAAATAATTAAATTAAAGTAAAAATAATAGAACTCATTAAAATCCTTTTGTCCTAAAGAGGTTTGCAAAATCCTTATAGAGACGATGCCAACTACCAATTTAAAAGTATAATAAAGGATATACGAGAAATTTATTATACATGCTCGACACATGTATATTTTTTGCGACGATGCCGGGTATTTTTTTACATAATTTGTTAGGTGTTTTAGTTGTTGAATGGTCTACACACTTCATCATTCTAATTCTACAAGATCTTTACATCCGTTTGGTCCTGAAGTAGAATAGATTTCCAATTGTAATTTAAGACAACAACAATATAGGGAACACCAAACAACCACAATGGAAGCCAACAATAACATTAATAATATCAATAGTAGTAATAACAATAGAGAACTTACTTTTAGGCAAGCTAATCAAAATTTCTTAACTTATGAGCCAATATATATTGCCTATATTGAAAGATTTTATGAATTTTAACTAAGATCTTTATTCCTTAGTGCCTTACTTAACTTTTATTGTAAAGATAATGAGGACCCCCAAAAATTTGTAAGGGATCACAAAGTCAATGGAATGAGACATAAAGATGATACGTTAGATCAAATCGAACTTAATGCTTTTCCTTTTGAACTTAAAGATCAAGCACAAGATTAGTCGTTTTATCTTCCCCAATATTCAATAGCTACATGGGCTCAAATGTTAGATGTTTTTCTCGATAAATATGTCTCTAAGAAATATTAGTTCCTATAGAAGGCAAATCGCAGTCGTAAAAATGAAAGATGATGAAAACTTTAACGAATTTCTGGATAGATCTCAAAGATTAATTTCTTCTTGCCCACAACATGGATATACGCAAAGAGCTTTATTAGAATACCTCTATGAAGGACTCAATCATTTTGAACAAAGATTATTAGACACCATATGTGGTGGATCATTCTTCGATATAACAACAACTTTATCAACATAAACTATTATTAAAATGGCTAAACAATCTAAGCAATATGGTGAAAAGAGTGAGACATCAAGGAAGAAACTATTTGAAGTTAATAATAAAAGAATTAATACATTTGACAAAAATTTGATAAATTATCTAGCATGGTAAAGTTACTATCAAAAGATAGATCAAATCAAGTTAAACCTTGTGGGTTTTGTAATGAACATACCCATCCTATGGATGTGTGTCCTATTTTATATGAAGAAAACACTGTAGAACTTAATGCAGTTATGAACCAATTTCCTAGTCCTCTCAAGAATCAATATAAAAATAATAGTTACTATACTGAAAAATCAAATTTAAATCCTAGCTATGGTCAACAAAATCAAAATTATACCCACTTATAGGCCATGAACACAAATACAACCTACACCAGTTCAGCAACCTCAACAAGTTGTTCAACCTATACTACCAAATCTTGACAAAATGTTACCTAATTTAAAGACTCAAAGTCATCTAACCTTCACACAAATTTCTCAAAATCAAGTTTAAACTAATACATCTATTAATGAGTTGAAAAATCAATTTAGTTAGATGAACCTACAAATTAATAGGTTAAGTAATCAAATTAATGGATCTACTTAAACTACAAGTCCTGCAAATCAAACACAAGTTAATATTTTATTTTGTGATAACAAAAAAGAAACACATATATCAGAAAAGACATCTAAGATAGGTAAAAAGAAAAAAGAGTACAAATAACAATAATAGAAGAAGAAGAGATGATGACCAACATCATTCCTACTAGAGAATGAATGGCTGAAAAATTAAAATAAACACCTTTCCTGATATATTACACTAATGGTATTTAGAAAAATTGAAGATTCTAAAAATTCATTACAAACTCCTAAAATGATTAATGAAGAAGAAGATGATAAAATTCATCATAAATTAAATGAAGGCATGTACTCTCTTTTTTCCATTCCATAACGATTACTGGATGCTAGAAAGGAAGAAATTAAAGAAGACATTTTGAAGCATTTAGGAAAATAGAAATTAATAAACCCTTAATGGAGTCAATTATGCAATTATCAAATTATGATGAAGTTTTGAAAGAATTTTCTAAATCTAAAGATAAATCTTAAGAGAAATCTAATGAAAACTTAAGGCAAAAGGTGTCATCTTTAATAAAAAAGAAAACACCTGAGAAATTTTCTGATCCAGGAATGTTTGTAATACCAATTGCAATAGGTACTTCTTCTATGACATTTTCTATGTGTGATATCGAAGTATCAATTAATTTAATGTCACTTAAACTATATGAAACATTGAAAATAGGATCGTTTACTTGTCCACCTATTACTCTTACCTTAGCCGATAATATAATTATCAAACCATATGGATTATTAGAAGGCGTTTTAGTTAAAGCGAATGACTTAGTATTTCCATATGACTTTTATTTTATGGAAATGGGAGACTCAATACCGCCTAATTATCCACCTATATTATTAAGTAGACCTTTTATTAAAACAACTAAAACTAAAATAGATGTTTTTTAGGGAACAATCTCCATGAAATTTGAAAACAAAATTATTACATTCAAAATGAACGATGAAAATAATTATGATGATTATTATGAATTACTTGATAATGAAATATATGATAACGATTCTCTAGAATTTAACTATTATGATGATCTAAACATTGAAATTTATGCAATCAATGCAGTAACAATAGAAATTGAAAATGAAGTTTCAAAGAAAGAACAAGTTAAGGACACTTCAAATGAAAAGAAAGTAACTTAAGAATGGAGAGTTAAGCAATCCGAAAATGGGAAGAGTATTCACAAGCGAAAATATTTTAAAGTTAAATAGAATAAGAAAAAGAAAAAGTCGAGTTTAAGTTTTGTGAAGGCTAATAACCCAGGAAGTATACATTTGAATATAACAAATAATTTGGTTTGGTACTTCATAGCTTAGTGTGATACAACTTCTAATCCAAATCTCATGCCAATACATTTCTTTCTGCATACTCAATTAGAGTAAGATGAACTTGCTTCTGAATAAGTCTCTTTACCGGATGGTACTTCAATCAAACTAATAGGGATGATTATGAATGTACTGTTGCGTTTTGGGGTTCATATGCAGTGGAAAATTTAAAACAATTTTGAAAAATACCAACATGATCGAAAATAAGTTATATCTGCAAAAGTGAAACCATACCTTAATACGTGTTTTCCTTCTCTGATTGTTCGATCTCCAAGATGTTCAAGCGCCCATCCCCTATCAGAAATCCATATACGAATCGTGACCACAATTTGGTGTGTTAGCCTCAAGAGAGATAGAAAACGTTTCAATTTCTCTCCCAAAATCCAGAGAACTCGAAAATAGCAAAAATAAAAATCTTGTTTCATTTTTGGATTTCAACCTCTATTTATATGTGTAGATAAACCCTCACTTAAAATCTTATTAGTAATACAACTTTTGTATTTAGGCAATTTAAGAAAATTACACATACGCCCCTATTAATAAGTTATTTTGTTACCAATTGTAAGGGCTTTTATGTCATGGCATTATGACTACCTAAATAGCATGAATATCAAAATTAATATATTCTAATGAATAACATATATCATATCCTTTTGTTGTGCGATTTCCTTTGACTAAACATAAAGCATGGAAAGTCACCCTTAATGTTCAATCATACTAGTCTCGATCTTTAGGTAAATTGAAAACATCCAAGTGATATTGATCATATAAACTCACAATGACTTGGCCATTAACTAGTCTATCATATCGAGGGATCTACTGATATCTCTCTATACGAGAGTGACAAATTTTATCTTGATTACACACCTTCACATATTATTCACATGGTAACCAATCACAATCTTTATAATCGTCCGGTTAAAGACAACGTTTGATTGTGTCAAATTACCATGTTCATAATATTGAAGTCTATAGTAATCTTAATCGAATGACTAAATTATATAACTATCATAAGTAACACCTGTGACTTAATTCATGTGGTGTTCTCATAGCGGGTCAATCCAATACCTTATTCTCTAACAAGTATTCATGATCGCGATTCGCATCCCTATACACATGATCATCACATGACCATTAATTAAGATTCACAACAGTCTTAATTCATAATAGTTCTAAGTATAATGATCGACTAGGGACATTTAGGATATTTCAACAAATACCCATAGATCTTACTGTAAGATAAACATGTAATCACTTATAATAAAATAGCAAATGAAAACCTCTATTTTACTAACTAAAATTACAAGATAAACAATGTTTATAAATTGACCTAGGGTTAATTCCGCAACATTTCCCACTTGCACTAGGGTCAATCATTCATGTATCTAATACCTAATGATCTAACATGACCATCATGTTTTGCTTGTGGAAGAGCCTTTGTCAAATGATCTATAACATTGTCTTCTGTAGCAACTCTGCAAATCTTCACGTCTCCCCCCTCAATGATTTCTCGAATGAGATGAAAATGTCCAAGTATATGTTTGGATCTTTGGTGTGATCTCGGTTCTATGGCCTGTGCTATCGCCCTGTTGTTGTCACAATATAAACAAACAAGGTTAGCTATACTAGGAACCACACCAAGTTTAGAGATGCTTTTAAATCCAAACTGCCTCCTTATCTATAACGGACGCGCAATATACTCTACTTTTATTGTAGAATCTGTCACATTTTCTTGCTTCAAACTTTTCCAGCTCACTATGCTTCCATGTAAAGTAAACACATCTTAATTGTGATATGAAGTCATATATATATATATATATATCAGTTTGAAAAATTGCATCTAAGTAACCATTTACAACAAGCTCGTCTTCCAAACTTCCATAAACCAAGAACACTTCTTTAGTCCTTCTCAAGTACTTAAGAATGTTCTTTACTACTATCTAATGACTCTAATTAGGATCATACTGATATCTGCTTGTTGCGCTTAAAACATATGATACATCAGGTTGGGTGCATAACATGGCATACATGATAGATCCAATAGCTGATGCATATGAAATCGTATTCATAGACTCTCACTCATCATTAGTCTTCAGACATTGAGTCTTGCTCAGACTTATACCCTGAGACATTGGCAATAACCCTCTTTTATAATCTTGTATACTTAACCAATTCAGTGCCTTTTCAATATAAGCACTCTGACTTAAATTGATCAAGCACTTTAGATCTATCCCTATAGATATTTATCCCAATGATGTAGGCGGCATCTCCTATGTCCTTCATTGAGAAATGTTTCCCTAAGGAAGACTTGACACTCTACAAGGTTGGGATGTCATGTCCAATGAGTAATATCTCATCAATAGAGAATACTAGGAAAACAACCACGCTCTCACTGACCTTCTTGTATACACAAGACTCATCTTCATTTTTAATGAAACCAAATTTCTTAATCGCTTCATCAAAATGATGATTCCAACTTTGAGAAGCTTGCTTTAATCCATAAAATAATCTTTGAAGCTTGCACACCTTCTTAGAATTCTTAAGATGAACAAACCGTTCAGGCTGTATGACATACATGTCCTCAAGTAACTTTCCATTTAGGAAAGCTGTTTTGACAGCCAGTTTCCATATCTGATAGTCATAATATGTCGCTATGACAATTTGAATTCTAATGGATTTAAGCATGGCTACAGGAGAAAAGAATTCATCATAATCGACACCTTGAGTCTATCTGGAACCTTTTACTACTAGCTGTGCTTTATAAGTATGCACATTTCCATACCTGTCAGTTTCTAAGTCTGATGTCTCCTCTCAGAAACACCATTCCATTGTGGAGTTGCTAGAGGAGTTAACTGTGAGACAATCCCATAATTCTTAAGATGATCATCAAACTCCTGGCTCAAATATTCACCATCTCAATCTGATCGAAGTGCTTTAATAGTTTTACCAATTTGATTTTGCACTTTATTCTAAAATATTTGACACATCTCAAAAGATTCACCTTTATGTTTAATGAGATATACATAACCAAATATGTTGAAATCAACAGTGAAGGTAATGAAATACTGATAACCACCGCTAGCCGTTATGTTTATAGGACCGCATTCATTAGAATGTATTAGACCCAATAAATCACTTGCCTTTTCACTATGTCCAGTAAAGGGACTTTTTGTCATCTTGCCTTGTAAACAAGATACACATGTTTCATATGATTCAAAATCAAATGAATCTAAAAGTCCATCTTTACGGAGGTTAGAAATGTGTTTCTCATTTATGTGGCCAAGATGACAATGCCAAAAGTAGGTTTGATTCAAATTATTTGTCTTGAATCTCTTTGTGTTTACATTAAAAATAGGAGTATCTGTAGACCTTTTCATGTTTAAAATATAACGACCATCACATAAATCAGCATTCACATAGAAAATGTTTTTACGAGAAATAGAGCATTTATTATTTGCAAAAATGAAATTAAAACCATCTAAAACCAAACATGAAACCGAAATAATGTTTCTGCTCAAGGCAGGGACATAATAACAATTATTTAAAAATAACACAAGTCCACTTAGTAAAATCAACTCATAGCATCCTACAGCCAACGCAACAACCTTTGTTCCATTTCCAACTCGTATGACGACTTCTCCTTTCTTTAGCTTTCTGTTTTTGGTACACCATGCACATTAATACAAATGTAAGATCCACATCCGGTATCCAATACCCAAGACTCACTAGTAGAAAAATTAACTTCAATAACTTAAATATCTAAAGCAGTAGTCGCATTACTCTTTTTTTCCTTAGATCTTCGATACAGAGCTTGCAATTTTTGAACCAATGCCCAGGTGCATGGCAAAAATGACAATTTTCTTTTTTTTTTCTTTTCTTTTTGGGACTGTAAAGTAGAAGCAATGATAGGCTTGACTTGTTCCACAGGCTTAGTGACAGACACAATAGCCTTGGAAACTTTAGCCTTGCCTTTGCCATTTTTCTTCAAAGCCTTTACTTTCTGAACCATCAACACATTAGGAATAGGTTTCTTGACATTCTTGCTCACCAATTTTAAGCATCAAATGCAACTCTGAGATAGACTTCTCCATGTTATCGTGATTTGAAGTGGCCATAGATCTACAACAAAGATTATGCAAAAGTTCATTTTATTATAGAGAAATAGACTACCACTAAATTAATAACCATCCTAGAAACGCTATGTTAATTTAAGGGACTAAAATCTATGTTTCACCTAATTCCATGACAGCTAAGGTATACCACTTTTAATTAGGTTATTTAGGTAGGTATTAATTACCAATTACATCATATGTAACTTTTAGTTATTATTATGAGATTTTGACATCTTACGTCTTAACATGTTTTATCTCATCTAATGCCTAAATCGTAAAATCATTTTGATAGCTTTATCAAGTATAACCATTTCAAATAGTAAAGTAACCTTTAATAAACTTGCCTCACTAAGATAATACAATACACTCTGCGTGGGCAGGCCCATATTGATGTGATTGAAACCCTCACAAGTGTATGAAAATGGATGGCACTTGACTTAAAATTTGGAATATAGATTTTTTTTATTTGTTTTAGTGATCATAAATTAAACAAGATAAAAATCATATATTAAAATGTATGTACAATCACTAAACATGTTAGGAATTTTACTAATATTGACTATCTTACGAATTTCCTTGCGTTACGAATAGTTACCAGGGGTACAACTTTTTTAGACAACCGAATTCAGTTCTGAAAATTGAAAATCTCCTAAAATTTATCATTATTTTAGTTACCAAAACGCCCTTTATTGTAATTCTGAAAAATGTTAATTATAACGTTTTAAATAACTCGGGCACATCTCTAACTTAATATCTTATCCTAATCCAATTATAATTTGACATACTTTGAATCCTTATCAAATTAGAATTTGGTATATATCTCACCTATCTTATAGGATTTGTAATCCTTATCCGACTACAAGTTAATTTCCTATCTAATAGGAATATACTAATAGATAACCACAATGAAATATATGATAAAAATCAATTTCGATTCTTATTCATACGAAACAAGCAATTCAATCAAGAAATGAAATATTAATCATGCATTCAACACCCGAATCATATCAAATTAATCATATTAACCTAATCATGATTTATATTATGGAGACATACATAATTATTGAACAAAAACGAAATATGTATTTAACATCGGAATCGCATTAACTTAAACAAGACTTCTTCCATGTGAATATATAAAATTCGCATCGTTCAATATTAAAACATATAATAATCAAAATATTCTAAACATGAATTCTATCATTGAGTTAAATCATGTATATGTTTCAATATACATGAATTAACATGTTTTAAACCCAATTCTTGATAGCAATTATTACATAACCTCTATATACATCATATATACATTAATCAAGATCATGTTTTCAGACATATTTCATATCTACATCAGAGAAAACATGCAAACGTTTAATAGAACCGAGCCTATGGTGCTAATACCACTTTTGCATTTGTGGTTCATACACAGCAAAAAATTCAAAACAATTTTGAAAAACCCCAACATGATTGAAAATAAGTTCCATTAAACTAGATCTACAAAGTAAAACCATACCTTAATCCGTGTTTTCCTTCTTTGATTGTTCGATCTCCAAAACATTAAAGCGCTCGTCCTCTATAGGAAATTCACACACGAATGGTGACCACAATTTGGAGTGCTAGCTCTAAGAGAGATTGAAAACGTTTTTCTTTCTCTTCCAAAATCTAGACAACTCGAGAATAGCAAAAATGAAAATCTTGTTTCTTTTTGGGTTTCAACCTCTCACTTAAAATAATATTCGTAATACAACTATTGTATTTAGGCAATTTAAGCAAATTACATGTATGTCCCTATTAATAAGTTATCATATAACAAATTGTAAAGGCTTTTATGTCATGAATTTTATCATATAAAATCTATTACTCTAGACCAATTGAAATTGTGCAAAGTCATTCTTTGTGTGAGACCCAATAGGTTCATGCAACATTGGCAGTGAACCAAAACCATTTTGGTACATAAGTTATAAGCGGTCTCTAGCAAGGCATTATGACTACCCGAGTAGCATGAATATCAAAATCGATACAACCTAATGAATAACATATATCATATCATTTTGTCGTGCGATATCCTTTAATTAAACATAAGGCATGGAAAATGCATCTTTAATGTTCAATCTACTCTCGATCATTAGGTAAACTGAAAACTCCCATGTGACATTGATCATATCAATTCACAAGGACTTGGCCATTATCAGTCTATCATATTGAGGGATCCACTGATATCTCTGTTTATATGAAAGTGACAAATTATATCTTGATTACGCACTTTCACATATTATTCATATGGTAACCAATCATAATCTTTATAATTGTCTAGTTAAAGACAATGTTTGATTATGTCAAAATACCATGCTCCTAATATTAAAGTCTATGGTAATCTCAAGTCGAAGGACTAAATGATATACCTATCATGAGTAACACCTATGACTTAATCCATGTGGTTTTCTCATTGTTGGTCTGTCCAGTACCTTGCTCCCTAACAAGTACTCATAATCTAGATTCATATCCCTATATGCATGATCATCACATCAACATCAATCAAGATCCACTATAGTCTTAATTTAGTATAGTTCCCAGTATAATGATCAACTAGGGATATTTAGGATATTTCAACAAATACCTATGGATCTTACTGTAAGGTAAACATGCAAATCACTTATAATAAAACGGTAAATGAAAACCTCTATTTTATTAACTAAGATTATAAAATAAACAATGTTTATAGATTGACTATGGCACATTCCCCAACATGTACCATTTCAAGTAGATAAGTATATTTTACCAATGAATTTTTTGGTTATGCCACAATTTATCAATGAAAATCCTCTAATTTTAAGACGTCCTTTCTTCACCTCTTCTCAAGATGTTATGGATATTTTTAATAAAACAATCACTTTAACGATGAATGGTCAAACACTTACTTTCTGGAATGACACTAGAATGGAAAACCCTATATTCAATTTTAGAGATCCGATCTAATTCTGGAATGGTTCAGTCAAGCCAACGATAGTAAACAAAGGCGCTCTATGGGAGGCATCCCATATTCTATTTTTATTTATGTTTTAATTTTATTATAGATTTAGCATTAGTATAACATATTTTTATTCTCTCACTTTTTGACTTTTCTATTGTAAATATTTTTAGAATTTGAACTTCAAAGTACTTTCAAATGAGGGGGTGATTGAGTTGTTATGTTTCTTAAGCCTTTTTGCAAATTTACATTATTTGTTTATTTATTTATTTAATAAAATGAGATTATTAGTTAGTAACATATTCTAATCTAATTTTCAAATTTCTAATTTTTTTCTACCTTTGTATTAATTAGTACGAATGATGTATATGGTAATTGTGAATTAAAATTGGAAAAACACTAAAATAAGTCTAGCGAATCCATAGCGATATGGTGTAACAATATGAATCACTGAGAATATCGGTGATAGTAAACAATAAATTTTAAATGAAATTTCAAGCATGGCAAATTAGTAGTGAATATGCCTTAATGGTCAATTCGCTGGAAAAATTAGCGAGGCACAAAGCCTAAAACCCACTGATTTATGTATGGCATGAATTCAAGTTTTTAAAACAAAACCTTAACTCGCCACTCAAAAATCATTTCACACGCACCAACCATTGCACCCATAATCAAAACACAAAATTTTTGTCTAGATTCAATCTTCGTAATTGCCACCTAAATCTAGCATCGTTCAACCAAAAATAGTGTAAATTTAAGGGAGAAGAACCAAATTAGGGTTTAACGAAATTTCAAGTTCAAGCTTGGAAGATCAATCTATAGGAGTTCAAGAGCCTTTATCTTGAAGGATTCACTCTCAAAAAGGTAATCTCGATAAAACCCTAGCTTTTAAAATTGAAAATTTTTGATTTTTGATGAATTTATGTAAAATTTTAAATTGATTTTGAAATTTCTTATTTAAATTATTCTTGTTACCATTAATAAACGATTTCATTGGTTTCAATAAAATACAAATAGTGACTATGATGATTCATTGTTTGCAAATCAAAATTTTCGAGATTTTTTTGTATTTTTATTGCTTTAAAGATTCTTATATGAGATTGGTTCGAAATTGAGTTTAGGTGTGTTTTGTTTTAAAAATACTCAAATTTATATCACAATTGATTTATACCATGAAAGTTTTAGGAAAAATTGATTTTAAGTAAAGACTTTGATGCCAAGTTTATTCAAATCTTTTATTGATTTTCGAAGTACATTTTCAAATGAATTTCTCATTTTTAATTAGAATTACAAATTCTATTAAATTTTTTTCGATAATTGGTTTTAAAAATGGCTTGAAGTGGGAAAGGTAGAAGTTCAAGAGAGGAGAAAGGAAAGGAGGTGTAAGTAGAAAACTCAAAACAAAATCCAAAGTTCCACCCACACCTATTAGTACTTTGGGTACTTCAATAAACAATTCTATAGTTATAACATGAAGAGAACCTACTCCACTAATAAATTTTAGTGATGATTCAGAAAAAAAAGGAAGTTGAGGGGACTCCACAAATTCTTTTCAATGTGGATAATTTTATAAATGCCAAGGCTCTAGCAAGAATGAAAAACAACAATTGTTGAAATAGAAAAATAATATCGAAGATGGTCTTCAATGTGAAGAATGAAATAAAGTACGTGTCTAAGTTTTTGAACATAATAAAGGAGAGGAACTAGGGATTATAGACTAAAGTCAACAATGTTGATGATGATATAGATGTCCATAGAGAGATGCGTTATGAGATTTTAGTTAGAGAATCTTATGCTAATGGGCATCGGAGTGACAATAAAATGGTATTCATGGTCCAAAGAAGACAAGTGGATTATTCACCTGAAAGAATAAATCGATACTACAGATTGCCGTAATTTCATAAGAAAGAAAATAATGATAACCCGAAACTAGAATATGGATTCAAACATGGATTTCCCTAATAAACCATAAGGAATGGATTATAAGAAATTCTGATGGATGGATTCATTTTTTATAAGGATAGGTGTCCAAAGCACATTCAAATAAAGAATTTTAGTAAAACCAAAAAAGCAAGGAACTATTTCATAAATGCGACATGGCAGGCGAGTTTTCAATAATACAAGGTGATGAATTACAAGCGGCATTGTTGCATCACATTGTTCAAGGGATAGGTTACATTGATGTTGGCAATGTAATCTATAATTCGATTAGAAGTGACATGACTACAAACAAGAATGAAGGGTCACCTTTTCCCTTAATGATGACTAGATTCGCAAATAAGACCTCGTTTCTATAAGAAGTCTTGGCTGAATGTTAGTCTTGAAAAGACTGTCACTAATAAATATATAGAGAGCATAAAAAAATTGCAAGGCTATATAGATTCAGAGGAAGAGAGAGAGAAATGAGATACTCAGATAAGAGGCTGCAGAGAGAAGACGTAAACGAGTAAAAAATAAAAGAGTTTTGGAAGAAATGCAAACTATTGCGTATAATGAGAGAAAGAATAATAGTTCAGAGAAACTAGCTAAAGAATTCACTGGCATCTACGTTAATGAAACGAAAATGGCCATGATGGTGTCAACTCTCCGTAGTAGGATGCGAACTTTATGGAATCAAGTGTTTATATTTTGAAAGCAATGTAAAATTGTGAGGAATTTACATGGGTTTTAAAGAATATTGGCCAAATGAATGCAAAGAACATGAACTGACATTCTGATACCATCTATCCAATTGAGATTACCAAATGAAGGAGTTTTTCCAGATAAAACTCTGGAGATTAGAGTGTACTACATACTCTATGATCCTGAAGCAAAATATGAATCTCAATACCATGAGCAAAAGGATGGTGGTGATGATGCGATTTCAGGACAGCAATTTTCATATATTTTCATATTTGTCTATTCTATCTCTGAGTGATCTTATGTGAGGTCTTGTTCTATAATGTGATATGTAATTTTTGATATACGATGTGATTCTGTACTACTACTATGGTTTGTAATTGACTATGTTTGGATGTGATTGTGCTACATTAATCCTATTATTATGCTTGAAAATTTTATATTTGTCATGTTTTCTTTATTTATGAAAACTCATTCATGTGATAGTGTGTTTATTAATTATTTTTATTATGTTTAGTTCATTTATGCTTCACGAGGTATATTTGTTTTGTTGGAAACTCGACTTAATTTTTAAACCTTAAGGACAACGTTTAGAATGAGTTTTGGGGGTATTTAGGTAAAGTGGAGGATAACGAAGCGAAGTATGGAAGACTTGAGTTAGAATTTATTTACTCAATGTTCAGAGATGATTGCATTTTTTCAAATTTTTGAAGATACATGTGATATTTCTTCATTTTTTTTATTTAGTTAGAAAATATGAATTGAATATAATTTGGATTTAAATAAAAGGATATTTTTAATACCCATGAAAATAGAAAGTTTATGATAGAAAGAATTGTTATACCCTATTCGACTTAACATAGATTGTGAATGCACTGGAGGAGTTTAAAGGGGATTGATTACTTTGTGTTACAAATTATAATGGGTAGAAGATCGAAACAAAAGTGCACGATAAACAACATAGATTTCTAGGAATCTCTTATACAAAGATTATTGACTAAGTATTACATATATAATGAAAAGAACTTTCGCCACAATTAAGGGAAGAAATAGGAAATTAGCCAATAAACTTTACAAAGTTGGAAAGAGTACCTATTTAACTATAGTAAAAGTAAGAAAAGCTAACAAGAGTTTTGAATGAAAATAATATAGAGACCCAAAGATTACAAAAGGAAATGGAGCATAGAATCTAGTGGTGGGAAAAATGTCAGGAAATATTCTTATCAAAAGAATAATGTTATCCTAAGGAAATGGAGCAGGGAACCGTAGGAATATAATAATAAAAGGTATGTATAGAAGAAAGTAAGAAGGAAAAGAAAGAGAGATATAGAAAAAATGAAAGGATGTTTATGGAAAACACTTCAAATAAAAGATTTTGCTCGGGCGCTTATAGCTAAGTTGAGTATAGTATCTTTTTTTTTCCAACATTCCAACAATTGAAAATGATAGTGATATTAATTGGTAATTAAAATTCCAATCAACTTTGATTATGGTGGTATTTTTAAATATTGTTTATAAATGAGAATGATTTAGTGATTTGTGTATCTTTCTATATTAGTCATCCAAACCTTGATGCTTGTCAGTGGAGATTGAGAAAACTTATATAGTGGCTTAACCTTGGTAATTGATTGAACTTTAAATTCTAATGTGTATTACACGACTTGAAGGTTGAAGTTGTCAAATAGACGTTGTTCTTTAAATATTTCTAATCTATCATGATTTTTATTTTTATGATATATTTTCTATTTAATGATCAATTATGTTTAAGATAAAAATAAATAATTATGAAATTAAAATAAGGAATGAAGAAAAAATATAATTGAAAGTATTCCCTTGCTCAGGATAGCAAATGGCTGAGTTCAGGGGTATTAGATAAGTCAATAATTAGACAATATTTTGTAATATATTTTAGGATGGTTTTAGATATAAAAGGCTATATTACTTTAGGTTTTCTCTTGTATTTGCGATTTCATATTGTATTTAGATTGTGTGAAGAAATGGAAGAAAAAGGGAAGAAAATAAAGAATTCAGTCAATTGGAAAAAAGAGCCTGCGAATCAGCAGTGAATTAAGTCCGATACAGGATTCGCCAAATAAATTGGTGAAGGATATAGAGTAATTTTTACTGATGTGTCCAGCATTTCAGGATTTATAAGGGATTCGATGATGATTTGCTAGAGTCAGTTTCGAGTTTTTTGAAGCATATAAAGAAATTTTATTTTTATTGGATATGCATTACTTAGATTATTATATATATGAACCTTAGGTTTCGTTCTCAATTTCCCTTGAGTATACTAGATCATATTTCATTGCTCTTGGAGCCATATTTACTAGTTTTATTAAGCTTTAGTTTAGTTTTTTATTATTCTTTGCTTTTAAAGAAGATTTGAAGATTCAAAGTATTCAATAAGATGTATGTACTAATGTCTTTTATTTACTTTATTGCAATATTTATTATGAATATGAGTGAGTAATTTATTAATCTAAACAAAGTTTGAATATGAACTTAATCAATTTCATAATATAGTCATAATGAAGAATAATTAGTACTTAATCCTTTAAACTTAATCGTATTCTTCAATTCACTGATTTAATAGGATGTTAATTGCGGATTACAAATTGAAGCTTTGTATTGCATGCATAGTTAAAAATGTGTATTATGATATTTGGATTCAATATCTAGTTTAAAGTAGTGACTAAGATTGTGTAAAAGGGTCTTTTACCGTTTAGTTACCCTAGGTGAATTAAGATCTAAGTTTAATATTGAAGTGGCTTTTCGAAGGGGTTAGGCTTAGTATTCGAAGTTTCACATAAGTTAATGTTGTTTTATTGTTTAATTAATTTTTTTGAGCTTTCAAAGGATTAATGTAATAAAATTATGATGTCTTTTCCATTGATATAAGAAAAGTTGGTGGCTTGATAAAGATTATCAACTTACTTATAACTCAAGTTTAATAATATGAAAATACTTTACAATAAGATTAAAGTATGATTTTGAATAAGATTTTAATAATATATTTAAATACAAAACAGATTAATGTTTCATTGTTCTGGATATTTGACATGTGTCGAACATGCAATATAGTTTCCCGTATTTTTCTATTACTTGTAGTTGTGGTAAGTGGGATATCGTCTCTACAGAGATTTTGCAAGCTTCTAAGGAAAGTGTTTTTTCGTTTCATTTTTCTTAATTTAGTTAATCTAATTAAACAGGAATTGGAATACTAAATAACTAAAAACTATGACTTCTAACTTAATTAACCAAACTAACTAAAGTAATTCAAACAATTCAATGCAAACTTAATTAAATGAAATTCGAATTCAATATAATATCAATATCTAAACAAACATCTAAGCAAACCCCCGCTAAATAATGTAATATACTAGGATTGCATTCAAACACTAAAACATAACATTACCTCGTAACCTAGTTAAAATTATATCACATTGAATCTTGGAATCATTAAATCATAATTCATAATAGGTCGATAGCATTAAGCAAGCCATCGATTTTCCGATATCCAATGGAAAATAGCCATATCCTTATCATTGTTAATCTACCTATTGGATAAAACGCGATAAAATAGAAATACAATAGAATTAACACTCAATGAAAATCATGCCTAATCTAAACTAAAAATTAATTAGAATTTGCCGATAAATAACTAACTTAGAACACAATTACCTAGAACATCCACTTGGGTAATTGGGCCTTATAGATTAATCATTGCTACTACTTCTATAATTGTTGTCAATAGTCATAGACATAGATTCAAAATCAAAATATCACAATACATATTTGCAACTATGCAAAAATAATCAATCTCATTAGTTGTAATACACAAAAACAACTTATTACAATCGTGATTGTTTTGCATGATTAGATTTAAAGCATTAAGTACAAGATTTCTTAATTATAACTTTATAGCAATCCAAAGTATATAAATGTCTAGAGTTTGTTTAGATTAATAAACTACTTACTCATGCTGAAAATAAACAACGAAATAATATAATGAAAAGACATAATAAAATAAATACCTTTTTTTGAAATAAACTAATCTCCATTGTTGCTTCAAATATAAATTTAATAAAAACTAACTTAAGGTTCCCACAAACTTGTTAAGTGAAAAGGGAGCTCTTAATTTCGAAGCCCTAGGGTCCTATTTATAGTTTCCTAAGCTACACAAATTATATATAAACTCAAGTTCTTCGTAATATTTCAAAAAACTCGTCACCGACCTCAGTAATTTGTCAGCGAATCCTATGTTGTTCATAAAACGCTGAGTTAATCAATGAAATTAAATATTTGTGCTCTATTGATTCCTTTTTAAATCCAAATTCACTGGCTAAACGCTAGCTCTTATCCACTTCCGATTTAGGTTGCGATTCCTGTGTAATCTCACATCGATGGCTGATCGTTTGACGTTTTCTTCAGTTGACTATTTTGACTTTTCTTCCTCTTTTTCGTTTTTTCAAATTAAATCCTGAAATCCTAAAAAAAGAATACCTAGTGTAATATCATCATTTTCATTTAAAATCAATTTAAATTACATTATAAAATATGTCTAATTATTGACTTATCAAATACCCACAAAACTAAGCATTTTGCGCACTGCAAAAAAATAGGAAATTAGAAACAGAATTACCAACGGAATACGTGTCCGTTGCTAATTAGCAATGGAATAGCAACAAGAAATGGAGGGGAAAATGTTTTTTCCAATTAGAAACGGATTACCAATAGAATTTAGCAACGGAAATTAGTTCCATTGGTAAATAAAACCCGCGAAAATTTTCCGCCTGAAATTCCCTTGCTAATCCGTTGCAATTTAGTTTTAGCAACGGATTAGCAACGGATTTTAAATTACCAACGGATTAGCAAAGAAATTTGCCTAATCCATTGCTTATCCGTTGCTAAACTAAATTGCAATGGATTACCAACGGATCAAAAACGGAATCCATTGCTAATCCGTTGCTAAATGAGATCCGTTGGTATTCCGTTGCTAAATTGAAAAGTGAGATAAAAAAATGTATCAATACATGTTTTGCCTCTGCGCACACACACAAAAAAATTCACAAGCCTCTGCACCATACCCAACGAACGCCTCTGCACGCCACGCAGTGCCTCTGCACCGACCACCTCCTTCGCCAGTTCCGACTCCCTCATCGCCGCCAGCGCCGACTTAGAGAGATTTTCTCCAACTTCCTCTTTCTCTGCACCGGCCACCTCCCCTGATATCTCTGATCTTTCCTCTGCACCGACCGCCTCCCCTCCTCCGCCGGTTTCGACTCCCTCCTCGCCGCCAGCACCGAGTTGGAGATTTTCTCCATCTTCTTCTCTATCTATACCGATCGCCTCCCCTCCTCTCTCTGCTCCCATCCTCGTCTCTCTCCTCTGCACCGTCCGCCTCCCCTCCTCCGCCGGTTTCGACTCCCTCCTCGCCGCTCTCCTCTCTCTCTCCACTTACCGCCTTTCTCTTCTCCGTTTGTTTTTATTGTCAGGTGCACTATCTTTTTCGTCCTCCTCTCTCTTTGCACTGCCGACCTCCCTTCCTTCGCTCACCGCCCCGCCGCCGCCGCCTTCCCCTCCGCCTTCTATACCGAATCCGCCGATGCTCTTTTAGATCGCCCAGATCTCAGCCTACGACGAGATTACCGCCGTCTGCACTCACCTCGCCACCGTCGGCACTCGCCTCGAGGAGATCGCCGCCGAGCGCCGCGTCCATCCTGACTTCACCGCCGCCTAAGTCTTAGTTTTCTTTTTCCATTGAATTAAGTGGTGAAGATAAGATGAGGTGAGTCTTCTTGTTTGGTTTTGTTACAATGTCAAGTTCTTGTGATTTGGTTCTATTCATTGGAATCCCATTTGTTTGTTGATATGAGTTTTATCAATCTTTTGAGAATGAAAGATTGAATCTATTGATTTTGTTATAATTGTTTGAGTTTCTGAGTTTGTTTTGTTGTTGTTGTTGTTGTTGTTGTTGTTGTGTTGGTCATTTGGTGTTCTTCTCTATAACTTGTCAACCTCTTAATTCTTGGTACTTTTTAAGAGAATTTCATGATATTGATTCCAATTGAATCCCCAGTTTGATGGCTCCCTAAGTTAATCTTCCTCTAACACGACATACGTATATATGTTTGTAATATATATATAGTGCACATGTTGAGTCCCATTTGTAATCCTCTAATTTAATTGGTGCTAATTAATAATGAATGTATTATGGTGAAATCTATGGTTGTCAACTTGGTACAACAATAAAGAAAGAATAATATATACATAAGATGAATTATTCAATTAGTATTTGAAATGCTAAATAAAGTCACCTATTATACAACTGCATGTGTATTTGAGAGATGTGTTCACAAATAACAAACTAAATGTTTCCAAAAGACTAGTGTAATTATACAACTGCATGTGTATGCTTTAGAATCACTATCATGATGTTAAATAAAGATACATTTTTTATAAAAAGAATGTTAAAGCCACCTAGTCAGATTTGGTTATATAACTAGTATTGCCATCTTTCTCTATATGTGTATATATTTATGTCTATCTATGTTTTTTTGTTGGCTTGTTGTGTTAATGCATATATAAATACAAGTGAATGAGTAGTTCAAACAGAATTAATTTCTCGTACATTATTCTCTTCTTCTCTTGTCCTTATCGCACATAAGTATATACATAAGTTTTTATTTTGTTAATGCATATATACATACAAGTGAATGAGTTGTTAATGCATATGTACATAAGTTTTTATTTTGTTAATTCAATATTCTTATCATAATATGGAAAAATAAGTATAGATTGATCGCTATAAGAAATTGGGAATCGAGTGATAGAGGTTGTGTTAAGTATTATGGAAAAAAAACTAATGATTTATCAATGACTCAGCCTTAGCTATTATAAGTCCATAGATTCCTTATTTAATATGTTACGAACAAAGATGTTGAGATAATTGAGAGGAGTTTTTTATTTGGCATCACGGAAACTTTTATTGAGTTTAAGACTACATTTTTAATTCGAATAAAGAGCTTTATCATAGTAACGTTGTTATGCACTGTATTTTCAACATATCTCTCTTTCTTTTAGTATGATATTATATTTATCTCAGCCCTTACCAACTTTTAAATGCACTGTTACACAATGTAAAAAAAAGAAGAGCTACTTTAATTCAAAGCCCTAAAACTGACATGAACCTTTCTTTATTATTGAAAAATGACTCAGTATGATGAGAGAAATAATCATTTTCTATGACATGTAAGAGAAAAATAATCACTAATTTGAGCAAAACTTATTAGTTTTAAATTGAAAGGGAAAATTTAAAAAGTAGTGTCTCATTTTTTTGACTATCAAAGGTTTGTTTTTATCTGATTCTTAAACTTGGTTTTGCTATTTTCTAGGTAGTGAAGGTGATCATCCCGACTCTTTGAAATCATTCATAATTGGGAGTGCCATATTCATCATCTTAGTTGGACTCAAACCCCGTTCCTTCTCTCTCATATTCCCTATAATGGGGGAAATTCAGGTAAGTTTTGTAAATGGTCAATGCATTAATTTCGATTAAAAATTGTGATATGAATCATTTTATGAATTTCTTGAAATGTTAATATGTCTTGGATTTAGCCTTTTAATTCATGCTTACATGATATTGTGAAATATTGGAGAGATATGATACTTAATAGGCATTCTCCCGCTGTTGGTTATTAGGTTGTGAAATTTATTGGTAGTCTATGTTATTGGGGAAACTCGGCCGAAATTTTTGTAGAATATGCAACACTAGTGGTATGACATTATTGGGAAAAAAAGGATTTGAAGTAGCAAACAAGAACATAAATTGGATGAAAGAACAAGGTCTGAGGCTGTGGAAGTTACAAAAAAGTAAATAAATTAGAGCTATTATTGGTTTATGCTTGTATTTTGGGTAGAATGAAAAACACAATCTTTTATATTGATGGCATTCATAAAAATATACATCCTTAGCTCTCGGTTTTGGTCTTGTGAGCTTTTCTATGAACTACTCTACCAACATTGTTTGACATCCAACAATGATACCAAAAGTAACTTAATGATTCTTGTATGCTTTACATAAAAATATATAACCTTAGACCTCGGATTTGGTCGACTTCACCCTTTCCAATCTTAACTAGGTTTACCTACTTTTTGAAATTCATTATCTTTAGCTATCTAGTTTAATACCTTGAGGGATATAACAAAAATGGATTGATTACTTACAATAATTTGATTTGCTTCATGCCTTTCAATCTTACCTACTTATAAAAGTCATGCATGAATGGGATGGCACGAGTTCAATTCACGTTGAACTTCAATTGGTGCATTACAATTTATTAACATTAAATTACTTTTGACATGTAATTCTTTTCTTCTGCTTGTCTATTCTATGTGGCATGATATGCATGTTGGCATTTTCAACTATTCATAATTAGTGATCTACTGCCATTTAGTTTGTAGTATATTAACTTGTTGTCAAGTTACATCGTCACCATGCAAGCCTAGAGATGTCAAAGTCTTCATTGACCAAAGTTGTTTAATTCATGTTAATATGATATTATGAAATGTTGGGCAGATGTGTCACCTTCTAGGCATTCTCCCATTGATGTTTATCAGGTTCTGAAAATTTTTAAAGTCTATATTATAGAGGAAGCTCTGCTGAAAATTTTATAGAAGTAACATATATTCATGGTCTAGCTAAAGGCTTTGCAATAAACTTTACACAAACATTTTATAAATGTATCCTAATACATTGATTAGTCTAACAATTACAAAAAAAAAACTGAATTGTTGACATTTGCATCTAAATTATAAGTCATCGTATTTTGTAGAGAATGTCGATCACGAGTAGAGAGTAGATATATAATCGCCTCGATAACGGGTTTATTCGAAGGGAATTTATTGTAAGGGTACAAGAATTCATAGATTTTACAAAGGCGAATTGTACCACTTATCACAATGAGGGTAGGATTAGGTGCCCATGTAATCGCAATAAATGTCGGCTCCTACCCTACTTCGACATTCAGACTGTTGAGTACCACATATGTAGGTACGCGTTTGTTCCTGGATACTATTGTTGGTACGAACATGGTGAGAAAGAAGGTCAGGATACGACTTCCACTTTCATCGATTTCGAAAACAATTATGACGCCAAAATTGACATCGACTATGGTCAACCAACGTTGACTTACCAAGAGATGCTACACAACGTGGCGGGGCCTAGTTTTAACTAGAATCACATGGAAGAGGAGCCCAATCCCCAAGCACAACAACTGTACGACATGATTGACGCTGGTAACGAGCAATTGTGGTCGGGTTGTGAGAACATGACAAAATCGTCTGTCATGGCTAGATTGCTTTCTTTGAAATCGACGAACCATGTTTCTGAACGTTGTTACGATGGGTTCATGCAATTCATCAAAGAAGCGTTGCCTAACAACAACGCATTAGTTGACAGTTTCTACTCAACAAAACAACTTATGCGAGGATTGGGTCTACTTGTCTAGAAGATAGATTGTTGTGAAAATCAGTGTATGATTTATTGGGGAGATGACTCTGAGTTAGTATCGTGCAAAATTTGTGGCCATTCCCGGTACATGCCACAACGACGTAGTCGCGCTAGGAACACAAAAACACAGCCTTGCAAACAAATGTATTACTTTCCCTTAGGCCCTCGATTGCAACGTTTGTTCGCTTCCAAATCAAGAGCTAGACATATGCGCTGGCACGGCGAACACGTGTCCCCAAATGATGTTATCCAACATTGTTCAGATTCGATGGCATGGCGACATTTCAACGAAGTGAATAAAAAGTTCAGCGCAGAGATTCGAAATGTTCGTTTGGGGCTCTGCACAAATGGTTTTCAACCGTTTGGGTTAAATGGGAGGCCTAACTCTTCGTGGCCCGTGATTTTGACTCCATACAACCTTCCACCGTCGATGTGCATGAAAGAAGAATTTATGTTCTTGACTGTTATCGTTCCCGGACTGATCAACCCTAGCCAGAAAATAGATGTTTTCTTGCGACCGCTCGTGAGATAGCTACAAGATTTATGGCACAATGGTTTAATGATGTACGATGTTTCCACAAAATCGAATTTCCAGATGCGAGCAGCTCTATTATGGACAGTAAGTGACTTCCTCTCATATAGCATGTTGTCAGGTTGGAGCACACACGGCAAAATGGCTTGTCCGTACTGCATGGACGATTCATAAGCATTTCAACTTCGCCACAGTAGAAAAACTTCATGGCTTGAATTTCATCACCGATTTTTCCCTCAAAACTCTAATCTTAGGAAAGACAAAAAAGGTTTTCTGAGAGGGAGAACAGTAATAATGAAAAACCTCCATTGATACAATCAGGCAAAGAAGTTTTTATGGAAATAGAGGCCTTTGCATTAATGAAAGTGATGGAAATCGGCGCCCATGCAAAAAATTCAGTGATTGCTAAGGGTTCAGGATGGAGGAAACGGAGCATCTTTTGGGACTTGCCGTATTGGAAGACGAACTTGATCAGACACAACTTGGATGTAATGCACATAGAGAAAAATATGTTCGACAACATATTCAATACTATTATGAGTATGCCGGGGAAAACTAAGGACAATGTGAAGTCGAGACAAGATGTTCGCGAACTTTGTCACCGACCTTCTCTACATATGGATGAAGTGTCAAAGAAGTATCCGCTAGCATGCTACGCTCTTGATAACCCTAAAAAACAGAAATTATGCGAGTGGATAGGATCTTTGCTTTTTCCCGACGGATATGCATCTAATTTCGAGCATCTCGTAGACCAAAAACGGCAAAAGTTGTTCAGGATGAAAAGTCACGATTGTCATATTTTCATGCAAATACTAATTCCAATTGCATTTCGGGAACTTCTTCCAGACTCTGTTTGGGTCGCCATTAGCGAGCTTAGTCTATTCTTTCGATCACTGACGGCTAAAAGTGTAACAGTTCAGGATATGGCTCATTTAGAGTCTTAAATACCTCTAATAATTTGTAAACTGGAGAAAATATTTCCTACAAGTTTCTTTGACTCAATGGAACACTTGGCAATCCACTTGCCTTATGACGGTCGGCTTGCTGGCCTAGTACAATTTCGCTGGATGTACCCGTTTAAGAGGTAAGTTCACTCATGCTTAATTACAAATTAACCGATTATGTCGTTTGATGATAATCAAACTATTTTTTATCATCAACATGAATTCTTTAGGTACCTTAAGGACTTGAAAAATAATGTGCGAAACAAAGCGAAAGTCGAATGATCAACGTGCAATGCTTATTTGGTAGAGGAAACAACCTCGTTTTGTTCTAATTATTTTGAAGAACAAATTCCCACCTTGCACAACCGAGCTCAATGCAATGACGACGATGGCGTCAGTCCTAATCCTCATTTCGTCGGCGACTTCTCCATCTTTACTCACCTAGGACGTACCGTTGGTACCGGAAAAGAAAGATTCCTGACGGAACAAGAGTACGATGTTGCTCACACTTACATCTTTCTTAATTGTATTGAAGTCACGCCATACATCTCGTAAGTCACTCTAAAAAGTCAATTTGTTGTTTATGTTTATAGTTTAACAGATCTTCGCTTTTTTCTTCTAACGGACGAGTGTAAAATGTAGCATCTTCATCGACCACTTACATATGCCAGACGGGGAAGAGACGGACGTTGATTATAATCTAGAGCAGAATTTTGCTGAATGGTTTCAAACATATGTAATGTCAATTTTGTTATTTAGAAAGATTTTCCTTTATCTCATAACGTTCTGTTATAATCGTTATGTGTTTGTGAGCAAGCACGACATAACATCATAGATGAGACACTTCGTCATCTTCCAATCGGTCATCTACGATCTTGTGTCATCTACCCTGGATATATTGTTAATGGATACAAATTTCACAACATGGTGTATGGTGCTAATAAAGCTACACAGAACAGCGGGGTTTGTGTGAAAGGCTCCAACTACGCTGATGTGTCCCACGATTTCTACGGAAGACTACAAGAAGTTATCCAGATTGAATACAGTGGCTTTAAGCGCATTGTGTTGTTCAAGAGTGAATGGTTTGACCCCACAGAACTTGTTTGTGTAAGGACTCACCCTTCACTCAAGTTGGTCGAGGTTCATCGAGCTCGATGGTATAACAAGTACGAGCCTTTCATTTTTGCAATGCAAGCCTTTCAGGTCTTCTATCTTCCATACCCCTTCTATGAAGCATAAACGACAAGAGTGGTTGGTTGTTTGTTGTTGTCAACCAAAGTTCGCCGATGAGGGAACCATTGTCGATGATGAGATTGTTCGTTCGACAGATATGGCATTCAAATTGGATGAACCAACTTCGTACGTTGTCACTGTTCGATAAATGACATTGGATTGGTAGTTAATCCAACGAGTTCCAACGTGATCGGTATACCAGAGGATGGTGATGATGACGAGGAAGATCAGGTGTCAGATTCTAGTAGTGAAAGTGAATTTGAAACAGATAATAGCGAGTGACGTATGTTTATTTTCTTGTATTTTTCTGATAGTGACGTATGTTTATTTACTTGTATTTTGACGTTTACGTTGATTCCTTTCTTAACTCAGATTACTTATACGTTTATAAGTGACATAGTTTAGCAGGCAAGGCACGGAGACCTCCGGACAGGATCCCGACAGACAGTCAGCCTCAGATAGGAGGTGGTGGAGCACGCACTCCCGCATCGCGAGGTAGAGGACTATCGAGAGGTCGAGGCCAATCTGAAAGGGGTCGAGCTGCATCAGGAAATAGAGGATCACTACGAGAGGGTCGGACGAGACCCATCGTTTCTTGTGCACGGTCGTCCGATCGAGGTCTCGACATTATTTCACCATCGTCGTCGACGAGACCATCTTTGACGACACATATTCCCACTATTTCGCCGATGGGCCCGTCATCATCCAATCACACCCCATCGTCGCATTCTAATCAATTTGGTAGCTCGTCTCGACATGGTACTCTGTCGCCTACTATATCTGCTCCACCTTCCACTGCATCGCCCGCACCATCTGGAGGGTCCCACGAGGCCATGGGAGCCCCCGCTCGAGTGCCTCAAAGGTGCAATGGAGCTCCCCGCAGCCTCCTCAGCAGCCTCCTTCTATCACCTCCCTCAGCAGCACCTTAAGAGGGACGAGGAGGCACACCCCATATTGTTAGATTCCCCATTACTATTGAGTATGTCGGGTAAGTTATCATACCATTACAAATGAATAATTAATTATACGTAACCTAACTATTAGTAAAGCAAGGAGATCATTTTACTAAGTTCATCAAGTTGAAAATGAACAGGAAAAATCATTGGGTTTTACATCCTTCGGAAGTCTGTGCTCGAAGGATAACTAAAATCTTCAAGCGGGGGATGATTACCGAGGGGTACTGTTGGAAGTCAATACCTGATCATCAAAAGGAAATATATTGGGAAAGATGGAAAGTAAGTAAATGACACTAAACGATTGAAAATTTTGATTAAATACATTATTTCTTTGAAAAAATCATGATTAACTATATTCATCTTTTTCAGCCATACTTCCGATGGGACCCATCAATTGATGAGTCTATTGTGAGAGCCGCCTACGATGCAAAGGCGTGCATTAGGTACGGCGCATTGATGCATGAGTTTCACACCCTTGGCATGAGGCCAGACATTGTCACAGATGAGGCATGGAATAGATACCGTGACTAATGGGCGAGCGCAGATTTCAGGGCCAGGTCTGAGAAGGCTTCACATAACAGAAAAAGTGAAAAGGGCGGCCCTGGTAAAGGCCCTTCAAAGCACATTGATGGCATACGGTCTTTTCAGACCTATGAAGATATATTTGTAAGTGTCATGGTTATTTGACGTTTCTTTAGAACTTATAAGTTTATCGCGACTAATATGTTGTAAACTTTGATCTTTTGTGTGTAGGCTATGGATAAGGATGAAGAAGATGAGGTTACTCCAATGATGACTTCCTTCATGTCCATACGAAAGATCATGATGGGGTGACATTCATTGATAGTAGATCAGCGCAGTTTCATGTAAGTATCTTGTTATGATTATGCATATAATGAGATATCTTCCATCATCACTTCGGCATGATTTTTGCTTGTTTTAAATCTTTTATTGACTATGTTTACCAAACACTATCCCACTGTTGTTTTGTTTTTCTAGATAGATAAGGACAATTGAAATTAATTAGCAAGCACAATATAACAACCTAGGCAGAACCTATTGAATTCATTAATTGGTGCTATGTATGTATACATGCCTTAATTTTAGGAATCAATGAACAATTTATGAACAATATGTATGGCTTAATTGTTACAAGAAGCCTCATATAAGTATCTGCACTTTTTCTTTCACGTTTTGAAACATAATTTAAGCACAATATAACAACCTAGGCATTGCTTGTATGCACATGAGTAAAAAAAAAACTATGTACACTGAGAGTCAATTCACTCTTTATAGACAAACTAAATAGATGAGTTGGGTAAATACCACATGGAGATAAATTCTTGCTCTAAATAGTTTCTTTGTTTCTCAATCTTTTGTTTTCTTCTCTTCAGATCTAATTGTCATTTTCTTCTTTGTATGTGGTGGTTTCATTGCTCAAAATAGTAAATAGGAAGTTATTGAGAATGTGGGTAAAGTAATTCAATGAAAATATATGCACAAAAAATAAAAAATAACTGAAGTGTCTCAAAAAATTACCCAGAGCAATGCGGCATACAAAATAGACAAAAAGTAAGCGAGCATATAAAGAACAAATTTCGGTTCCACTTTTAAAGGAAAATGTTTTGTTGGATGGACATCCACCGATTTCGGTCTCACTTTTAGAGGAATTCTTCGCTACACCCAATTGGAAACAACTATTAAGTTGAGGTTGTTAATTATATGACTTTTGCTATTTTCAGTCCCACTTACTATTACTTGCTTCTTTTCTTACATGACTTTAGCTACTTTTAAGCACACTAAATGAATTTAGGGAACTCCATTTTTTTTATTTTTAATTTCTCCAATGATTTATTTTCGATTTTTTTAGTTTTCCTTTTTCGACTTTGTTTTTGTGGCGAAGCTCGTGAGGAGGCGTGAGGAGCACACTCAGGCAACACTAAACCAGTCGATTGATGAGGAGCAGCTCTACTACGATGCGGCGGGGGTCTGCCCAAAGGGGCATGTTTATGGGCTCGGATCGCTTGTTAGGAAGACGAGGAGATATGCAAATCCCAGTGCTACCACGTCCCATGAGCCGATGGTGCGGCGTTCAGAGTTTAATGCAATTCTTCAGAGGCTTGCGCAGTTTGAGGCTTTCGTGAAGAGTCAATTGGGAATGCGCATGGACTTTGGTGCAAACACCTCTCAGGCACCACCACCGCCACCACCTTAGGGGCATCATCAGCAGGTTGGGATGGATCCAGCTTGTTCACCACAACAGCAACACGACAATGACGATAGAGACAACCCATATTGGGTGGACGAGGAGAACCTTGGTGAAGAAAGTTAGGTATTTTATTTGGTTTTGTACAACTTTTGGGTATGTTAACAAATTTGAAACAACATTTTGTATATATTGAGATTGAATCTTTTTTTGTTTAATGAAGTATATAATATTTGATATTTTGTGTGAATGAAATGTCTTGAAATTTGGTTTTGGAGGATGTTATAGCACCCCCAAGGAGTCGTTTAAGGGGGTGCAGGGCATTGAAGAAGGCCAATTGCAGGTTTTGTTGCTTAGAAGAACCGTGCTGGAAAAAATTGCTAATTAAAAAAAATTATGGACTTATAAACGGATTAGCAACGGAATACATGCATTCCATTGCTAATTCGTTCCTAAATTAGAAACGAGTATTATATGTTCTGGGTTGATAAGATGAATTTTGTTTCTATTCCGTTGCTAATTAGAAACTGAATAGAAACGAAAGACATGAGTTCCGTTGCTATTCCGTTGTTAATTAGGAACGGAATAGAAATGGAAAACATGAGCTTCGTTTCTATTTTGTTGCTAATTAGCAATGGAATAGAAACAGAAAATATGAGTTCCTTTTCTATTTCGTTGCTAATTAGCAACGGAATAGCAACGGAATTCATCTCATATACGATTTTTTTAGTATTATCTTCATCTTTAATCCATTTCTGTTCCATCTCTAAATAGAAACGGAAATGATAGTATTTTCGTTGGTATTATGTTGCTAATCCGTTCATATTCCGTTGCTATTCCCTTTCTAATTCGTTACTAAATCTCTGTTTTTTGTAGTGTGCTATCCCGAGCAAAGGAATACTCTCAATCATTTTTTTTCATCTTTTGTGTACTAATTTCAATCTAATTCATCTTAACTTTAAACAACGGAGGTTTTTAAATAGAAGTGATCTTCGAATAGAAACATATTACCCCTCAAGTAAATAGAAGTTATGATAGAATAGAATGATTTAGAAAAAAAGGAATCATCCCTTAATGATAACTCAACCACCCAATGCAATGCCCCTTAAAACTTAAAGTTCAATCAATACCAATGCCAGTACACAAAATAGGTTTTCTTAATCTCCACAGGAAATCATCAAGGTTACGATGGCTTGTATAGAATCTCAAAATACAAAAACCAATAGATTAATCTTAATTTTAGAAAATACTTTATAAATAGTATCGCTTACCAATGAATATATTGTTGAAAACATGTTCGACAAAGAAATACTTCACTCAACCCTAGCTTCAAGCACTCGAGCTAAATCTTTTATTTGAAAGTTTAAAAACATCCATATTTTTCATCTTTCATTTTTTCATCCTAATTATTTTTTCTTTATTATTTTATTTTATTATTTTTTTATTTATTTCATTTGACTTTCAAGTCTCTGCTCTATTTTTTATGGACATTTTTACATTTTTTTCACTATAGATTCCCTGCTCGATTTCTTATGGAATCTATAAGTCTCTCTATATATTTTTAAGCTCTTGTTACCATTTCTCACTGTCCACTAAAGTTGAAGAAAACATTTTTTCTAACTAGTAGAAATTCATTGGTTTCTAACTCATTTCTTCTCATAATTGTGTCATAATAGCTTTCTATATATATATTATAAAAATACTTAATCAATAGACTTTGTATCATAAGATTCTTAGAAATATTCTTCTACCCATTCTCATAACTAACACAAGGCAATCAATCCCTCTAAACTCACTCAGTGTATACATCAACTAGTAAAATTACTCAAAAGGGTTTAAAAATTGATCCCTTCTATCATAGATTTCACTTAGGTAATAAAAATATCACTTCCATTCAAAAATCTAATATATATATTCATTATATTATATTCCTAACTAAAATTTAAGTAAAATGAAATTCATACGTACTTTAATTTGGAATAAATTTGAAAAATTTGATCAACTTTCTTGAATATCGAGTCAAAAGTTTTAACTTTGCATCAATTTTGGACTTACTTTTCTTTCTTTCCTTTCATTCTTTGCTATCATTGTCATACCTCACCTAAAATACCCTAAAACTCATTACAAACCTTGTCCTCAAGGTCAGAAATTAAGTCTGATTTCTAACAAAACAAATATACCTTGTGAAGTATAAACGAATTGATATAAGCAAAAATTGGATAATCAATATATGAAGTCAGTATAGAATTTTTCATAAAATAGTATGCATTAAAAATATGAATAATCATCACCAATGTATCACCACAACACCATACCAAAAGTATCAAATGAAATCACATTACATGGCATAGTATCAAAGACAATATATCATTAGCACGGATAACATTGTACCATCACCAAAGTAACATGCAACTTGCACATCATCACTCAGAGACAAAGGAGATAAAGTAGAGTAAAGAAATCAACGTTTTCATCCTAAAGTCGTATCATCATCATCCTCCACTGGATAAATCCTTTGAGACTGGTAACTCGCAGCAAGATCATATAGGTTATAGTCCTGACCGAGTGGTAGTTGATTAATAAAAATACCATTAATCAGTAGCCTCGTTTGTGTAGATGGTACAAGGACCCTTGCGCCTCCTCGTCTTCCCTATCTTCTTGACATCGTCATCTCCATCCTGTGAATGTTCCTTGTTAAAGCCCTCTGGTTCTCGAACACTAGATCTTGATTCCTCAGAGTTATCACTTGATTGCACAGAATTGAGCCCATAAAGGCCAACTTTGACTCCTCCATGTAAAGTTCATCGAAGCTTGTAGCAGGTTGCTCCACATTCGGATCGGTTATTGCTCTCAACATTTTTTTCTAAAACTCTCCTTGTTTCATCTCTAAACTTTCTTCTTTTCTCCGTCTCTCTTCTAGCTATCTCAGCATTCTCAATCTCATCTTTTAAGTCTTCATATCCATCAATTTTTTCATAACTATCTATTACTACATCCATGTTAGATTTCTCCCATAAAACATCCATCTCAAGTAATGCCATATTTACTCGATTTTCTCTACAAAAAGTTGTGATCATCAAAGAAAATGGTAATCCCTCATTCTTCTTCGTTGTGATGGCGTTCCTTATCGATTTATAGATAATATTTCCAACATCTAAGTATCCCAATCCCTTCACAATGTTGTAAAGCAAAGCGGCTCTATAGTTCACATTTTTGTAATATTAGAGACTTGGCTGCAAGCTGGCATTGATGAAATAACACCACACTTTCGTGATCTTCCCAAAAAACTTTGTAGTAATGTGCTTCTGGTACCCTTCAGTGTGTGAAATGAATCCATCACCATGGATTACCTCTAATCCTCTACTTATTTTCTCAGTAGGGTAATGATACTTAATCGAATATTCAGGCTTTGGGTATTCATCTTTTTCTTTTTGGTTAACTTCTAGTAAACCAAAACACTGATTCATTCTCGAAGCACAGTAATCCATTGTTCTTCCTATAACTCATGACTTTGTCTTGCTGTCACTTCCATAAGCATTCGCATGAAACTCTCTCACTAAAATGTCAAATCCTTTATCACTAGGAACATTCTGAAAGTCTAAATGGTGATATTCCATAGTCAATAATCTCCAGTTTCTTTCATCAATGATATCTAAAATCCTAGGCCTATATTTCAAATCATTCTTCACCTTGAATCCCCTCTGCAGGATCAACTTTTTTTCTTTCACTATATCTTTTTTAATTGGGCAAAGACCTTATCATTGACAAAATTTTCCTCCATATGAACATTCATCCTCACTCCCTTTTGTATCTTTTTTTCTACTTCCTCTTCCTGATTCTCATATTCTTCCTCAAAATCATTCCTAAATGATAAAAGTGGAGTAGGATTTCTTTGTTGTCTAATCCAACGAGTATTGAAACAAATTCATGTGGGTCTAATTAGGAGAAACTTGGATTTAGCCTTGGGTTTTCCTACTAACATCCCTTTCTCCTCCCTCAAACTTCTACCTCTTCTACTTTCGGCCATTCCAATACGTACAAGTAAAAGAATAAGCCTGTAAAACTATTTAAAACCAAATTGTCGAAAAAATGTTTAGTAAAACTCAACTTATCTATCTAATAAGGTTCATTTATTAAAAAATTTGGTTTATATATCGAGAGTTTGAAAAATTTATATGAAATTCATTGATAAAACATCATTAATAAAATATAATCGTTCGTAAGTAATTCAAGTCATGCAAAAGAAAAACACAAAAACCCCCCAAACTCATTTGAAAATTAGTCTCAAATGACTTTGTGTATAACTTCAATCCATTCGCCATATGCTAAAAATAGTTTAAAAATCCGATATCAATAAAAAAATTATCACACCATTTCTATACTAATATTTTAATTGAAAACATTCGACATCAAAATCAATTTAGAACAAAGTTCTTGAAATTTAGGCTCTAACCTAAATAAAAAAAATCCACAAAAAACCAAAAATATAATTAATAAAAGGCTAGGGTTCTAATTGATTACCTTCTTGAAAGTATATATTTCAAGATTGGAACTTTAAACTCCTCTGGAACACTGCTCTAAGCTCTAACTTCGAATTCGCCTTGCTTAAGCCCTAGTTGGCTCTACGATATCAAAAGTCACCAAATTTTGGGTTGAATGGTGGAGGATTAAGGTGGGAATAACTAAAATACACTAAGATATAGCTTTGGAAGGTTGAATCTAGTCCAAAATTTGGTCTTTGGGTAGAAAAATTGCAATGGTTTATGAGTGTGAAGTGAATAAATTTGGCGACTTTGGGTTTTTATTTTTAAAACGCGTATTCGTTCTCGACGAATCAGTTAAATGGATTCTTTCAAAAATCGCAGTCTAAAATCACTAAAAATGAGCATCGGTAGCTCATCGATTAGTATAGTGAATCCTAATTATAAATGTAAATCGTTGACAAATCGATGACCTTAGATTTTACTAAAATGTCTGCAAATTGAGACCGATTTTCTCAGTAAATTCCAATACAAACTAGGATCGCAGGGAAACTGGTGGCTTGTTTTTCCAATTTAATTGATTTTTCCTTATATTTATCACATATATGTCTAATACAAAGGTAAGATTATTCAAAATAACCAGAATTTGACTATGATTTGTACTAAACATTAATTTAATTACTATAAATGACCAACTAATATAAAAACTAATGCATAAAAATAATATAATACGAAAATTCATTGGCTCGATCAACCTCCCTTATAATAAATTATTCTGGAATTAAATTATTACAATATCCCCATTATAAGAGTCAAAAGTTAATAAAATATAAAAACAACTAACTAATCCTAATATTAAAACTTAAAGTAAAGATAAAGTATGGGATGTCTCCCATAGAGCGCTTTTGTTTGCTTTCGTTTGCTCGATTGAACCATACAGTTCTAAATTGGTTCTATAAACTTAAATGTATGATTGTCCACTCTAGTGCCATTCCAGAAAGTGATTGCTCGGCCATACAGCTTAAAAGTGATTGTCTTGTTCAGAGTATCCATGACAATTTGCGAAATGGCTATGAAAGGTCGTCTTAAGATTAATGGAAGATTTTCATTGATGAAGTGTGGCATAACCAAAAAGTTAGTAGGAATAATGTACGTGTCAATTTTGAACTGGTACATTAGCAACCACTCCTATTGGTTTCACTGAATAACCATTTAGTAGAGGAACTTTTACAAAAGCAAGTACATCTAACTCAAGTTGAGTATGAAGAAAGAAGTGAATTGGCATGTAGTTTGCTCTAGAACACGTATCACAAATAGCTTTAAAATACCAAGACTATTTAAATTTTATGTTTATGTATATATATCCTAGATGATCAAGCTTCACAATTGCTAGATTCTTCTTTTTCTTCTCCTTATTCTTCATAACTTTAAACTCCTCCATTTTAAGATCATTCTCAACACTGTTCACTTGCTTAACCTTTTATTTTGGAGTTACTATATCTTCATTTGAAGTATCTTCAACTCGCTCATTCTTTGTTATAACATTTTCTTCTTTCATTGTTACTACATTAATAACATATATTTCAGCTTTAAATAATGATTATTTCATTCTAAAGATTTGTTAGCATTAGCTTGTTCATTATTAGATTCATCTGAGTTCTTATAGACATCTTCATCATTAAAATAAAAAGTGACAATTTTGTTTTCAAATTTTATAGACATTGCTCCTTCAAATATATCTAACTTTGTTTTAGCTATTTTAAAAAATGGACTTCCTAAAAGTATAGGCAGAGATTTAGATGATGCTGAGTCTCCCTTTTCCATGACATAGAAGTCAACTAGAAATACTAAGTCATTTACTTTTACTAAGACATTCTAGTAAACTATTAGGTTTAATAACTTTATTGTCAGCTAAGATAAGATTAATATGTGTATTAGTCAATGAACCTATTTTCAATGACTTATATAGTTTAAGTGATATAAAATTAATTAATGCTCCAAGAGGACACATAGCAAAATCTATAAAAGAAGTCCCTAATGTAATAGGAATTCCAAACATTTCTGGATCAGAACATTTCTTAGGTACATTCTTTTAAATTAAAGCGGACTTTTTGTCCTAACTCTTCTTTAGATTCTTCTAAAAATTTATCCTTAGATTCAGTGAATTCTTTTAAAACTTTATCATAATTAAAAAATTGCATAATTGATTCCATAAATGGTTTATTGATTTCTATATTCCTAAATGCTTCAAGAATGTTTTCATTGTTTTCTTCCTCTCTAGCATCAGCTAATCATTGTAGAATAGTAGAATATGAATACATATCTTTATTCAAACTATCAAAAATCTTATCATTTTCATCCTTATCAATTATTTCAAACTTTTATTAAAAAATTTTATATGCATCAATTTTGGCTAAATACCATTGGTATAGCCTTTCAAGAAAAGGTATATATTTTAATTTTTCAGCCATCCATTCTCTAGCAGGAATGACATTAGCCATCATTTCTTTTTCTTTTTTTTTTCTTCTTCTTCTTCTTCTTCTTCAATAATTTTATGTGTTTTCATTATATTACCTTGTTTAAGTATCCTTCCAGTTACAGGTGTGTCTTTCTTATCACTGAATAAAACATTGACTTGTGCTAGATTAGTAGTAGCAGCAACAGTTTAAGTAGGTGCTTTAGCTTCAGTACTTTGTTGAGTACTTAACCTATTTATTTGTAAATTCATTTGACTTAACTGATTTTTTAGTTCATTGATAGTATTATTAGTCTTAATCTGATTTTGAGAAATCTGTGTAATGTTTTGATGACTTTGGTTCATAAAATTATGCAAGATTTGCTATAAATTTGGATTCGTAGATTGAGCATTTTGTCGAGGTTGCTGATTAGATGCATATTGCATTTGAGTTCTTGGTCTATAAGTTTTATAATTTTGATTTTGATGATCATAAGTAAGATTTGGGTGTTGTCTTCTAGGATAATAACAATTGTTATTATATTGATTTCTTAGAGGACCAGAAAATTGGTTCATCATTGCATTAACCTCTTTAGTATTATCTTCATGTAAAGTAGGACACGCATCTATAGGTTGTGTAACCTCATTACAAAATCCACAAGGTTTAACTTTATTAGATCTATTTTTACTTAACAACTTAACCATATTAGATGATTCATTAATTTTATCATAAAACGTATTATTTCTTCTATTATCAACTTCATAAAATTTCTTTCTTGAGGATTCAATCTTTTCGCCATATTGCTTAGATTGTTTAGCCATTTTATTAATTGCTTCTTTTGCTAAAATAAGTGTTGTTTCAAATAAAAATCCAACACATACTATGTCTAATAACCTTTGTTCAAAATGATTGAGTCCTTCATAAAAATATTCTAATAAAGCTTTTTGATTATATCCATGTTGTGAACAAGAAGAAATAAGTCTTTGGAATCTATACTAGAATTCATTAAAATTTTCATCAACTATCATCTTTGCAACTATGATTTGCTTTCTATAGGAACTAATTTTTCTAGCAGGCATATATTCATCTAGGAAAGCTTCTAACATTTGAGTCCATGTAGTTATTGAGTCTTAAAGAAGATAGAACAACTAATATAGTGCATGATCTTTCAATGTAAAAGGAAAAGCTTTAAGTTTGACTTATTCTTGGGTACCTTCTTTTGGTTTCATCCCATTAACCTTATGTTTATACTCCCTTATGAATTTATGTGGGCCTTCATTATCTTTGCCTTGGAAGTTAGGTAAGGCACTAATAAATCTAGAACTAAGTTTAAATTCAAGAAATCCATCAGGGTATGCTATGCACTTAGGTTCATATACTGTAGCATTTTGATTTGCTTGTCTAAAAGTAAGTTGTCTATTATTTTTGTTATTATTATTGATAACTCTATTAGCAATATTATTATTATTATTATTAATGACATTTTCATTATTATTATTGTTGTTATCCTCCATCCTATTAGTTAATTTTTTTCATAACTTATTGTTGTCTTAAATTTCGATTAGAATTTCTATCTATTTCGGGATCAAAAGGAGGTAAAGATCCAGTAGAATCAGAGCGACGAAATGTGTAGAGCATAAAATGTCTAAAATCTTAAGAAATTATTTAAAAAACTCAAGCAACGATGCCAATAATTGACACGTGTCGAATGGGCACAATAGTTTCTTGTATTTTTCTATTATTTATAGTAGTGGTAAGTGTGATATCGTCTCCACAAGGAAAGTGTTTGTTTTGTTTTGTTTTTCTTAATTTAGTTAATCTAATTAAACGGGAATTGAAATCCTAAATAATTAAAAACTACGACTACTAAATTAATTAACAAAACTAAATAAACTAATGAAAACAACTCAATGCAAACTGAACTAAACAAAATTCGAATTGAATATAATATAAATATCTAAACAAACATTTCAACAAACCCCTACTAAACAATTTAATATACTTGGATTGCATTCAAACACTAAAATATAACATTACCTCGTAGCCTAGTTATAATTATATCGCATGGAATCTTGGAATCATTAAATTTTAATTCATAATATGTTGATAACCTTTAGCAAGCCATCGATTTTCCTATATTCAATGAAAAATAGTCATATTCTTATCATTGTAAATCTATCTATTGGATAAAAAGCAATAAAAGAAAAATATGATAGCATTAACAGTCAATGAAAATCATGCCAAATCTAAACCAAATATTAATCAGAAATTGTCGATCAATAACTAACTTAGAACATAATCACCTAGAACATCCACTCAGGTAATTTAACCCTATCGATTAATCTTAGTTACTACTTTTATAATAGTTTTCAATAATCATAGACATCGATTCAAAATCAAAATATCACAATAAATATTTGCAACTATCTATACAATATCAATCCTCATTATTTGTAATACGCAAAAACAACTTATTAAAATCATTATTGTTATGTATGACTAGATTTAAAGAATTAAGTATAAGATTCCTTAACTATAACTATATAGCAATCCAAAGTATATACATGTCCAGGGCTTGTTTAGATTAATAAACAACTCACTCATGCTGGAAATAAACAATGCAATAATATAATTGAACGACATAATTAAATAAATTCTTTTTATTGAAATAAACTAATCTCCAATGTTGCTTCAAACATAAACTCAATAAAAACTAACTTAAGGCTCTCACAAACTTGTTAAGAGAAAATAGGGCTCTTAATTTGAAGCCCTAGGGTTCTATTAATAGTTTCCTAAGCTATGCAAATTATAGATAAACTCAAATTCTTCATAATAATCTTAAAAAATCATCACCGACCTCAACGAATTATCAGTGAATCATATGTTGTTCACAAATCACTGAGTTAATCACTGAAATTATCTTTGTGTGCTCCACCGATTTATCCAAAGATTCCTTTATAAATCTCAATTTACTGGCTACTCGCTGGCATTTCCCTGCTTTCGATTTAGGCAGCGATTCCTGTGTAATCTCGTAACGTTGGCTCATCGTTGGACCTTTTTCTTTAGCTGTTGTTTTGACTTTTCTTCCTCTTTTCCTTCCATTTTTCATTTTTCTTAATTAAATCTGAAATCACAAAAACAAGAAAATACCCAGTGTAATATCATCATTTTCATCTAAAAAATCAATCTAAATTACACTATAAAACATGTATAATTATTGACTTATCAATCTAAGTTTAGATGTTTTTTTCTATTGAATTGTAATGAATTGATATAATTTGAATTTAGTAAATTTGAATGGTGTTAGTTAAGTTAGTTAATTTAGTTTAATTATTTAAATTGATTTCTATAGTTTGATTAGATAATTTGGATTCTTGACTTAATTAAATTCATTAAATTAAATTAAAAATAATAAAACTATTGAAATCATATTTCCTAAAGAAGTTTGCAAAATCCATATGGAGATGGTCCCACTTATCACTACTACAAATTTAAAAGTATTATAAAGGATATACAAGGAAATTTATTATACACGTTGAACACATGTTGATTTTTGCCGACATTCCCAGGGATTTCTTACATAATTTCTTAAGAGTTTTAGATGTTATATGGTCACACACTTCGTCATTCTAATTCCAAATGATCTTTACATCCGTTTGATCCTGAGGTAGATATGACTTTCAATCAAAATTTAAGACAATAACAACGTAGAGGACACCAAACAACCACAATAAAAGCCAGCAATAACATTAATAATATCAATAATTATATAGACAATAAAGAACTTACTTTTAAGCAAGCTAATCAAAATATCATAGCTTACGAGCTAATAGGTATTGCCTATCCTTAAGGATTTCCAAAATTTGAACTAAGATCTAGATTCATTAGTGCCTTATCTAACTTCTATGGTAAAGATAATAAAGACCCCAATAAATCTATAAGGAAATACCAACACAAAGTAAATGGAATGAAACCTAAAAACGGTACTTTAAAACAAGCCAAACTTAAAGTTTTTCCTTTTGTATTAAAAGAGCAAGCAAAAGATTAGTTTTTTTACTTTCCTTTAGATTCAATAGTTACATGGGCTCAAATGTTAGAAGTTGTTTAGATCAATATATGCCAGCAAGAAAGATTAGCTCCTATTGAAGGCAAATCAAATTCCTAAAAATGAAAGATAATGAAAACTTTAATGAATTTTGGGATAGATTTCAAAGATTGATTTTTTCTTGCCCACAACATGGATATACGCATAGAGCTTTATTAGAATGTTTCTACGAAAGACTCAATCATTTTGAACGAAGATTATTAGACACCATATGTGATGGGTCATTATTCGATGTAACACAAACTTTAACAAAAGAAGCTATTAATAAAATGGCTAAGAAATCTAAGCAATATGGTTAAAATACTGAGATATCATGGTAGAAACTTTATGAAGTTAATAATAAAAGAAGTAATACATTTGACAAAAAGTTCATGAATTATCTAGAATGGTTAAGTTACCATTAAAAGATATATCAAAACAAGTTAAACCACGTGGATTTTGTAATGAACTTACACATCACATGGATGCGTATCCTACTTTACAAGAAGAAAACACTGAAGAAGTTAATGATTTTTTTTAAATAAAGATTTTAATGCAGTTATGTACCAATTTTCTAGTCCTATAATAATAAAAATAGGTACTATACTGCAAAACCACATTCAAATCATAGCTATTATCCTTAAAATCAAAATCATACCACTTATAGACTAATAGCATAAATACAATCTGCACTAATTCAACAAATCATCAAATGGTTCAACCTACTGATAAGTGTTTGATTAGACTTATATATAGTTGTTATGTGTTTCCAGGTTTACAAGGTATAAAGGAAACAAAGGAGTAATTTCATGATGAAATAGGGAGAAAAATCACAAAAATACACATAACGTCGTGGCATAGACCATTGACGTCGTGGGAAGAGACTACAAGGAGTGGGCAAGGCATGGGGAAGGCTTGAAAACAAGAAAATAGGTGCAGACGCAGTGGTGGTGCATGGGGTTACATACACGGTGCCATGAAATTACACACAAGGTGTCAAGCCTACTGAGAGGAGAATATTCATACACAGTTGGAGATGTTGTGGCGGCAGCGTGGCTTTATACACACATAATTGATTACTTACAGACAACACCAGGAAATAAAAATAGAAATTTTTGAAGTTCTCATTTATTTGGAATTGTAAATTAAGATTTCTAGTTGTATTCTTTAGAGTCATTAGAGTACAAATAGGTATTAGAACATGGTAAACTCGCCAATTATAACTAAAAACCACCAATCATATTTTACAATAGTTTATGAGCCATCATAATAGATTTGAGTATTGGGAAAAGTTTTGGAGAAGACATTGAAAACTCCACTTGTAGTTATTCGGTATTATTTCTTTGATTTAATTGAGATTATTTGATTTAATCTTTGAGTGCAATGAATACCATGATTTGTGTGTTGATTTCAATGATGAGTGAGTAATTTATTTATTATAGGGATCAATGGATCATATGGTATGAATGCTATGCTAAAGAAAGTATGAATATATTATAATGTTAAAAAGTGCATGGTTAGAATTTGTATTGATTCTATACATATGCTTTGAACATTTTCATCACGTGTTTGTTGATTAGATGTTTTAGGAGTAATTATGGCCATTTGAGCTTTTATGCCGGATACAGACAATACTACCGTAAGATATATAACATCTATAGATGATTATTGATTAGGGACTCACAGATAGTAAACTTAAGTGGCTATGAGTCTAAAAATTTTGAACTTAATACTATGTGAGACTTACATTATTCACACCTATATGTGGAGTTCTACTTTGCACATTAGGATCTTTTCCACCTCGACAGTAGGTTGAAGTGAATATGAAAGAAATTTGTCTATTCTAACTGAGTATTGCACACAAATATTGAAGACGAAGGAAGTGAGATATAAAAGTATAGTAATTTATTACCTAGGTGAAGTTGTGAACTAAGAGTCTTCTCAATATAAAAGTACAAGTTAATTTACATTGTTGTATAGAATAGAGTAGTGTACTTAAAATCCAATAAAAAAATATCTTCCTTATAATAGCGTGAACTTAACTAGGTGAAGCGTGACTAGATAAACCTTTCCCAGAGGACGATATTCGTAATCAACCTTTATTGATCACATTATTACTATAATTGAATCGTTATACTTGTGATTTCGAGGTTAAGTTTTTCGCGCTGTTGCCGGGGATAGGTAGCCACTCACTAGTATAGTTAGTTTATAGAATTGTTCAGATTTTATTTTCCATAATTTATTTTTTATTTTATATAAAAAATGAGTTTTTGTTTCAAGTTTGACAATGTACACTTACTCGTCGAGACTACTTCAAATCGGATGTTCAAGATATATACAACGGAGTGATTAGGCTTCCAACCAACACCACCGAGTTCGAGTTGAGACTGTCTCCCATCAACATTGTGTAGAATAGCCTATTCAATGGGCTAGCAAATTAGGATCCAGTTGCACATGTGGAGAATTTTCTAGAGAAGAGTAACACAATTCACATTACTAGAGTTACAAAGGATGTAATTAGGATAAGACTTCCTATTCTCATTTGGTGGAAAATCCAAATCCTGGTTCCAAGGACTTAATGCAGGGAGTATGACTTTATGGGCGGATATCAATGAAAGATTCCTAGACAAGTTTTTTCTCCTTGTGAAAGTCACTGAGAGGAAATTGGAAGTCAATGAATTCAAGCAAGAGGATACCGAGTCTCTTGGTAAGGCTTGGGAAAGATACAAAGAAATGCTAATAAGATGTACGTGACATGGATATGTGAAATGGGCACAAATATAAATCTTCTACTATTTAATGAATCATAGCACGAGAACATTAGTGGGTGTTGTAGCAGGTGGTTCTCTACTAACCAATGATTAATATGGAGTATTATATCTTCTAGATCTTATGTCTTAGAATTCTACAGTAGGAACTCGTTCCACAATTGGAAATTCGGCAGGAGTATATGAGATTGATTCATAAGCAGCAATCATGTCACAACTATCAAACCTGAATAGTGAGATGGAGAAGCTACAAATGGGACAATCGAGTCCACAAGTGCAAGTAATTGAGCTACCCATTAATCACCAAACAATGGTGGTTAATCCGTTAAACATGCAACAAAAGATGGAGTTTGAAGATGTTAACATCATGAACGACTAAAACTATGAAAACAACTTCATGCCTAAGGGAATGGCTCCTCCAGGATAATATCAAGGATACAACAACCCGAAATTCTCATATGGAAATCCTGATAATGCACTAAAGCTACCTTCAGGTTTTGATCAATAAGTCTAACAAAGGAAGCTAGCCCAAAGTGAAAATATAACTTTATTGAAGTCAATTAAGAGATTCTTGCAAGCTATTGACATTAACAATAGAGAACGTCATGAGAGGAATAAGAAAGAAATGAAAAATGCGAAGCAAACTATTAAGCGGATGGATGATGAGAGAACACAATCCAATAAGAACCTGGAGAGACAGATTGGTCAGCTAGAAATTTCTTTGAGTTCAAAGAAGGAAAGGCCATTTCTGAGTAACACTATCACAAATCCCAAAAAGAATATTAGTGTCATTTACGTGATGAGCACTACGGCAACGAATGAGCCAATGCAAGAGCAAGTGATGCATAAGCAAGAAAGAGTCAACACTTTAGCCTTGAGAAAGTTGAAAAATATGAAGTTATGCAAGAGAATGGAACGGAAGTGAGTCAAGATGAACTTGAAGGTTTCAAGCAACAAAATGATCAATGCCTTGAAGAATAACAAGAAGGGGAAGAAACAATGGAGTGTTAAGCAAGAAGATGAATGACATTCTGATGAAGCACAAAAAGGAAATAGCATCAAAGTTGTTCCAAAAACACCAGAAACAAAATTCAAGTTCACACCGAGACTTTTACTAATTAAGAGGATAGATCGTAGAGACATATGCATACTATTAAGCATTGATAGGCATCGGTTTAGAAACATCTTGTGTGACAGGGGAGCCTCAGTTAATGTAATGCCTATAAAGGTCATATTACAAGCAGATTTGAAGATCAATTATCTCGATACAACGAATTTGAAAGTAGTTGATGGTAACTTGGTACTAACAATAGGGAGAGTCTTGAATGTTCATGTGAAAGTTGGTAGATTCATATTTATCACTGATTTTGAGATTATGGATCATGATATAGATAAGGATGTGTCTATGATACTTTAGTGGTCATTCTTGAAAATTGCCAATGTGGTCTTGCACACGAGGAAGAAAATGATCACAATGAGTATCGATGAGGATGAAGATAGCTAGAAGATTGTTTCTGTTGAAGTGCAAGAAGTACATTGGAATTGGAGAGATATCATTATCTCTTACCTACAAATAGCATATCTCCACTTAGACTCAGACTAAACGAGCAAAAATCCATTGCGCTAAGGACATTAAACGAATAGCTACTTTGAGGCAGGCCAGGGATTAAAGAGTGTTCCTAGTTTAAGCAATTTTAAGAGAGAAAAAAGTGTTCTTAGTGATCAAGAAAAAGAAAGGAAGTCGTATTGCAAATTCGCACAAAGGAGGAGAGCTATGCCATTTATTTTGAGAAGTGAGTCAAGAGAGCAATAGGGTTTTAGGTTGTGAGCAAAGTGAGAGGGTTTTATTTGATAGAGGCTTGGAGAAGCAATCTACAGTGGAAAGTAGTCTGGCATTGAGTTAAGTTTACGATTTCATTAGTTATGCTTTGGAATTTTTATATTATAGATGAAATTGCATGAATTGTGGAAATTAGGTTTTTGGATATGAATTTGAAGATGTGTAGATTTGTAGCATCAATATGGTTTATGGTGGAATAGTATGTCTTTGAATTATTTGGCATGTGAATGACCCTTGCGAATCAAAATTGTGATTATAGGTGATTTGAAGACCGTTATGGAATTGTTGTGTTGTGTGAGTTTTATTGAGATAGTGACAAGAACAAGGAGGCAAACAAGTCTAGTTAGTAAACCAAGGGCGAATGACAATGAGGCATCATCCTTAAGATATCCAAATGAGGATGCCTCGAGGCCTTTCAAGTCGATGTTCTACATTAGTAGAGAGGCTAAGGAGAGGTATGAAGTCATAGAAAATAAGGTGTTCATTTGTGAGATATGAATTAACTTACGGTCCAAGTATGATAAGAAAGTCAATAACTTCAATAGGCAATGGGGTTGGGAGCATTTATGTAAGATTATAGGGAGAATAAGGTTTATGTAGTGCATGAAATTGTTTACGAGTTCTATGCAAATGCAAAGTTTATAAAGAAAGATAATCCAGTTAAGGTAAGAGGAGTGATGGTCTCGTTTAATGAGCATTCAATAAACGACATCTATACGTTAGATTACTTAAGTATGAACCCGCAGACTTTCCCGAATGATTTATATGAGAGACTCTATAACCTATATCATTCTAGAGTCATTAAGAGAGCTTTAGTTGTCCAAGGACAATAGGGATGAATAATGGGAGCTGAGAATGTGCTGAAGCACATTAAGAAGAGGGGTGTAAGGAAAGTATATCAAATAAGACAATATTCTCTAGTTGCTTCATTATACCCGACTACTCAGTAGGGCAAGATCAACAAGCCCAATATGGCTTATTTGTATGAGATTATAAAGAACGGGAGGATCAATGTTGGGGTGATCATTTATAAAATTATGAGGGAGTCAATAATGACTGAGAGAAAACAAGTTTGTTGTTTCCAGTCATAACTCAAATGTGCTTGAAGGCTGGAGTGAGATTAATTCAAGATGAGAAATTTGATATGGATGCCCAAGGAACAATAGATGCAGATTTTATGCTAACTTTGAAATCACATACTGGATACTACGACCTGAGGATGAGAGAGAGATAGAGAGACAAGCGGGATAAACTTGAGGCCGAGCTGTTAGCCTAGGAAGTAGAGGATCAAGTAACTCCAGCAGTAGCAGCATAGTTAGCCCGAAGAGTTGAGGAATAAAAAAATGGAGAACAGGAATATCACAAGCAAGGATTTTCTGAGGGCTACGAGTTGGTAGACCCACTGATAGGAGAGCAAGACTTGGATAGTCCAGAAGTTTTTCCACCACCAGAAGCACCGGTACCACCACCTGAAGATTTGACTCCACAACAGCAGAGGCTATGGATTGCTGAGATGAGGAGATAATACAGAGAGGATAGGGCTCAGTATCGTGAAGCTTCGTTGAGTTATGAGCAAGACCGACATAATGGATAGACAAACTTCATGTTATTCGCAAAGCATCAAGAAAGGCATAGCTAGATATGAGATGAGTCAAAGGTTGAGACCTACTTATAGGTCCATCATATATCCAGCATCACAGAACTACATGTTTGATCCTGATGTGGTGTAGAGCATAAGAGTGGAGCGTCCTTTGACACCATCTTATGCTAGGGCTAATGATGATGACGCCGATGGTGATGCAAATTCCTAGAGTTTAAGCTTTAGGATTTATCTAGACATTTTAGAGATGAGAGATACATTAATAATGATTATTTTTACATTCGAGATATTTTTTCACTTTCTTAGTTTTTTAATTTTATGTTTATGCATTTTTTATGTTTAGTTCTTAAATTATATAATATATGTTTGTGTGTTTAGTGTTTTTTTTGTTTCAGGCTTATTTTTAACCTTGAGGACAAGGTTTAATTTAAGTTTGGGGGCATCTACACTATGGGAAGTATTAAGAAAAGATGAAATATGGTTAAACACTACAGGTATGATGGTAAAATTTTATTTTTGAAGCAATTAAAGAGGAAGAATGGTAGTGTATTTTTTCATTTACTCATTATTTAAATGTGTATAATAATATAGATTAGGTTATGTATAGTAATATAATAATGAATAGAGTAAATCACTCGACTTCATTTTAAAACCTTGAGGATAAGGTTTGGAATGAGTTTGGGGGTATTTTAGGTGAAAGCATGATAGTAATAGCAAGAAAAGCGAGGAAAAAAAAAGAAAGGTAAAAGATAAGTCAAAAATTGATGCAGTTCAAAAAGATCCGATATTCAAGTAAGTTGATGAAATTTTTCACATTTCTTTCGAATTCGAGTAAGTATGTATTTTACTTTATTTTTAGTTACGAAAAGAATAAAAATGAAAATGAACATATAATAGATTTTGAATGGAAGTGATATTATTTTTACCTAAGTAAATTCTATAATAAAATGATCCAATTTTTATACTTTTTTTATTAACTTTACTAGTTGATGTATACACCAAATTGAATATCTTGTGTTAGTCAAGAGAATGAGTAAAAGATCGAAATAATAGTGCAAGATGAACAAGAAAGATTTTTAAGAACCTTGTGATACAAAAGCTATTGATTAAGTATTTTTATAGTATATATATAGAAAACTATTATGCCGCAATTGAAAGAAGAAATGAGTTAAAATCAATGAATTTCTATAAGTTAGAAAGAATAATTTCTTCAACTATAGTGGATAAAGAAAAGTGTTAACAAGAGTTTACAAATGTATAGAGAGTCATATATATTCTAAAGGAAATAGAGTAGGGAATCTAAAGAGAGAAAAATATGAGAATGTCCACAGGAAATGGAGCAGGAACTCAAAAGCCAAATTAAAAGCAAAAGAAATATATAATAAACAAATAATTAGGATGGAGTAGAAAAGAATAAGAGATGAAAAAATTGATGTTTTTAAACTCTTCAAAGAAAAGATTTAGCTCGAGTGCTTCAAACTAGAGTTGAGTGAAGTATTTCTTAATCTAACACAATTTAAACGATATATTCATTGGTATCTTGGCAAAATCCCTATTGATTTTGATTGTGGTGTTGTTATGAAATGTTTTCTAAAATTAAGAGTAATCTAGTGGTTTTTACATTTTGAGATTCTATACTAGTCATCGTAAGTTCAATGCTTATCAGTGGAGACTAAGAAAACCTATATTGTGTACCGACCTTGGTATCGAACTTTAAGTACTAAAGGGTGTTGCATTGGATGGTTGAGTTATCACTAAGAGATGTTTCATTTTAGAGTATTCCTTTGCTAAGTTTGGGGGTATTTGACAAGTCGATAATGAGACATGTTTTATAGTGTAATTTAGGCTAATTTCATATATTAATGATGATATTACACTCGGTATTCTCTTATTTTTGTGATTTCAAGATTTAACTAAGAAAATGAAGAAATGGAAGAAAAAATAGAAAGAAGAGCAAAACGGTCAACTGTAGAAGAAGTCCATCAATTTGCTAATGATACATGATTACGCTAAGAATCACCATCTAAATCGACAGTAGAGAAGTTCTAGTGAATCCTTAGCGAATTGTAAAATATACTAAAAATCGCCAGTTGAATTGGTGGATTACGGAGACCAAGTTCTAGTGATTAACTCAGCGATTTGTGTACAAATTGGAATCGGTGACAAATCGTTGAGGTCGGTTATGAGTTCTTTAGATGAATATGAAGAATTTGAGTTTATCTAGGATATGTATAACTTAGGATACTATAAATAAGGCTTCAGGGCTTCGAAATCAAGCTCTCTCCAACCTATTTCACATATTCAATAAGTTTTTTATTAGTTTTAGTCTATGTTCAGAGCTACATTGGAGCTTTGATTTATTTAAGAGGTATTTAATTATTTATCATGTCTTTCAATTATATTATTTATTTCCAGTATGAGTGAGTAGTTTATCTATCTAAACAAACCTTAGACATGTATATGCTTGGGATTGCTATATAGTTATAATTAAGGAATCATGAACTTTTTAGATCTATTAATACACGTCAATCACAGATCTAATAAGTTTTTTTTACGTATTACAACTAATGAAGATTTATATTGCATGCATAGTTGCAAATATGTATTGTGGTATTTTGATTCTGAATCTATATCTATGATTATTGACAACAATTATATAAGTAGTAACTATGATTAATCTATAGGGCTTCTTCCCGAGTGGGTGTTCTAGGTGATTGTGTTTAAAGTTATTTATTAATTTAGTATATTCTAATTTATATTTGATTTAGATTAGGCTTGGTTTTCATTGAGTGTTAATGTTATCGTATTTCTATGATATTGCGTTTTATCTAATAGGTAGATTTACAGTGATAAGAATATGGTTTTTCCATTGAATATAGAAAAATTGATGGCAGCCTAAAGGCTATAAACCTATTATGAATTAAGATTTAATGATTCCAAGATTCCATGTGTTATGGTTATAACTATATTACGAAGTGATGTTATGTTCTAGTATTTGAATGCAATCTAAATATATTACATTGTTTAGTAGGGGTTTGTTTAGATGTTTGTTTAGATATTTACATTGCATTTTAATATTGTTTAATTTAGTTTGCATTGAATTGTTTGAGTTAGTTTAGTTAATTTGGTTAATAAAGTTAGTAGTTATAGTTTTAGTTATTTGGTATTTTAATTCCCGTTTAATTAAATTAAATAAATTAAGAAAAACAAGAAAAAATACTTTCTTTTAAAGTCTGCAAAAATTCATGTGGAGACGATATCTCATTTACCACTACTACAAATAATAGGAAAATATGAGAAACTATTGTGCATGCTCGACATGTGTCATACCTCCCTTTGTACTGATTTACATAGCGATTCCCCTACCAGAAGAATCGCTAGGCACGATTTTTTATTTTTAAAACCAAAACTCAAAATCGCCATATATAACACCTCATTCACACCACCGAACCATTGTACCCCTTCACTAAAATTTCAATTTCTTATCAAAATTTAACCCTCATAAGCTCAATCTTAGCCTATTTAAGTGATTCTTACATTTACCTAGCTTCATTCAACACCAAAACATCAAATTTGAGTGAGTGGAGCTAAGCTAGGGTTTAGAAAATCTGAACTTGGAGCTTGAAGTACCGGGTTAGAGAAGTTCAAGAACGCTTATCTTGAGAGGTTCACTCTCAAGAAGGTAAAACGTCACAACCTCAAACCTTTATTTCGATAAAATTCGATTTTTGTTGGCTTTGTACAAATTTCTTAATTGACTTCACAAACTTTTTTTCGAACTCTATTTCGATACCTCTAGTGAATTATTTTGGACTGGGTTTTGCAATAGTTGTGAGCGTTGGTTTACAAATTCCACGATTTTGAAAAATATAGAGCTTTTGGAATGATATTCGAATATATTTAAGATTAAACTTTTCATGAATCAAAGGTGTGATTTGTGAGTTTTTGAAAGACTATTCAATAGATTTGTTATCATATTTTTTACTTCCGTAATTTTCAAATAAGTTTTGTCAAAAATCTACTTTTAAAATTTCTCGATAGAAATTTGATTTAAGATAAATTATCCACCTGAAGTCCATTTTTTTTATTAAATACAGGATTTTGATTTACCGGTTCATAGTAGTAGTTCGATCACTATGGTGAGACGAGGTGGTGGAAGAGGTAGATGTAGTACACAAGAGAAAGGAAAAGGGAATATGATAGAAAAACCTAAAAACCTAAGAGACCACCTACTCCACCCAGTTCTTATGAGGATTCTGACCAATTAGACTATACCTCACAAACCCTTTATGATTCCATGAGGTTTGTTAGTATTGAAGTGCAAAATAAATATTTTCAAGATATGAAATGAGTTATCATACCCAAGAGAGAACTCCTAATCCAAGATTTGAACAAATATGAAGATAAAGTTGTGAGTATCATACGGGAAAGATAGTGGGAACGACTTCTTAGAGATTACAAAGGTGGATAAAAGAGATGACAAGTCAATACTTATACATGTTTCATAGTTTATTTTAGAATGATTTTAGATGTAAAGGAATATATGACACGAAGTTTTCTCTTGTTTTTGATATTTCAGGTAATAAATGGAGAATATAAAGAAATGAAGGAAAACTGGATGATTATGAAGGAATTAATCAAGTGGAAGAAGTATACAAAGAATTATCACCAAGGAAACAAAGAAGAACTGGACTTTTATACCTGTGATTCTTAATGATTCGTGGAGGACACCGAATCATTGGCCAAATCGAAAGACATAAGAAAAGACCAATAAGCTTAGAAATATAAATTTCCCCAGTGATTCCTATCACACCTAAATTGTTGTAAATTGTTGGGTAAGATTACGAGAGTTTTAGATAACTACGAGTTGTTTGAGTTATTTTGGGATATTTACTACTTAGAATACTATAAATGCAAGCCTAGGGTTACAAAACTAATTTCCTTTAATCGTACTTGGAAGCCCTATAAGCTATGGTTTTCCTTGGAGCCATAGTTTACATACATTGTCTATTATTTTCATATTTAATTGCTTTTGGAGAAGATTTAACGATTCAAGTATTTTAATTCAGAGGTATTTTCAATTATGTATTTTATTTATATTATTGCAATGTTATTTATGATTATGAGTGAGTAGTTTGTTTGATTTAAACAAAGTCAGAACTTGAACTATATCCATTTTGCAATGTAGTTATGATGAGATGAATATGTGCTTAATGTTTTAAACCGATTGTATTCTTTGATTCACCGATTTAATAGGTTAATTTTAGGACCCGTCTCACTAAGCCCTAACTTATCCCTAATTACCCTAATCAGGCACCCAAACTATACAATCATCTTTTAACTTCGAAAAACTTTTCAATTCAATCCTTAATAATGCTCCAAATCATAATTTAGATCCTTAACTAACCTTGACTCTTAATTAATTTTATTGGAGCAACTTAGAAATTCATATCCATATTTTGTAAAAATTTCGCCAGTACCTCCCCTAAAAATGGCTGTCGAAAAAATCACCTAATAGACAACATAATGGTGAGATGCCTAGAAGGACTCTCAACTCCCCACAGTTCACAATATATATCAATTTAAAACAATTCAACTAACTTAAGGTCTTTGATGCCTTATTTACAACTTTACAATTCTAAATAAACCAAAAACTCGTTTATAAACCTCTAAACTTACTTTTAAATCAAGTTAGGAGACTCGCATAACCTATTTGAGAGTATTTTCACGACCTAGACTCACCCCGGAACCCAAAATGTCTTTTCACGAGCTACGCTCACCCTGGAACCCAGAATAATATATATAATGATTACAAAAAAAAAATTAACTTTAAGAATTGAAAACATTCACCAAGGTCTTCGAGTATTGTTTGTTCTTTCCTTTTCTTCAGAGAGAATCTGACATCATAAAAAACAACACGAGGATATTAGGTAAATAAACTCCTACACTGCTCTGTACTCCTGCAAATATTAGTCTGAATACATGGAGACATGTAAATACATTTCCAAATAACAAGAAATTATATAACAACGTGGATCCCTCATTTCCTGTTTTAAGATCATAACAAGCGAGTCCACTCACGGTGAAACTACAACAGTCCTATGAGTTCAATGCATGCTACCCCGGAGTCGTCATTACCCGCCTTAGACGCCTGCAGTATGTCTAGTCTGGAGTGGAGCACCTCACACTCTTACGACCGAAGCATGGACAACTCTATCCGGATGCCATGTATGCATGACCAAGAATGATGTGAAATGCAATGCAGACTAAACACAAATGCAGGTACAAAAATAAAATCCCATAAATAGTAAAGACCGTTGTAGGGTTTACTTATTACTAAACTAACCCAAAGTTAGTCACAAAGCCTCACATTGCGTTTCCCTGACTTTTTCATACTTCTATAAGTCCTATTTAAATCGCAAAACTCACATTTTAGAGTTACAACTCAATTTCTACACTTCAAAATCATTTTTAAATAAAAGGATTTCAAACCACTCTAAACTCCAACAACTTCATCTTAAATCTCAAAACTTAATTTATGTCTCCAATTTCAGTCATAAACTACTTAATTATCTTCATGAACAATTTACAAATTAACTATAAATCCTAAATTGGGATTTTGACTCAGTCGATAATTTTAATCTTGCAAATTTCAATTTTCAATTTTTGGACTTCAACAAATCCCAATTTATTCATTTTATCAACTTTTGGAGTCCTTTCGTTCGCTAAAACGCCTAAAAACTGCAATGCAACATTCATATGAGTCCCTCATTCATATTCCAAGTCAAAACTACCCCAAAATAAGCTTTCAACACTTAGTCAAATTATGGGTAGTGCAGATTTTTCAATAGCGAGACCCTATGTTTAATATTAAATTTCGACCTCTAAACCAATGAATTTCACTACAAACCTTATTGAGATTTGAAATATGATATACCAAGATTTAAACTAATCTATTCGCAAGTATTTTAGACATCCATAAGGCCTTTGAATCATTCGTCAAAGATGGCTACTCGCAACTGTCAAAATTGTTTTCAAGTTTGATAGTGGCTTGCATGCTACCTTTGCACCACTTTTTCACCGCCAAAATAAATGATTCTAAGTTTGTACCTTTCCATTATATAAAATACAATAGACAAGGGTTAAAATAAGCTTAACCCCATATAATTTGAATATTGTTTGATACCTTAACTTATCGACCCAACTTGCTTGGTTGCAAGCTGTTTTTATACTTAGCAAAAATTTTCAGGCTTTTGAGCAATTTAAAACTAAGGTTGTGATCTCTATTCACGCTCTCAAAAACCCAATCAAACTATAGGAAAACCTAAAATCAAAAATCTTAGATAAAAATATGTTATATGAAGTACCAATCCACCAAAGATCATCATCAAATACCAAGAATTGAAGAAATTAATTATACTCGGCTTTTCTTATCTTGAGAGTTCAAAACTATGAATTTCATCGTTTTGATTTCCAAAAATTTGATCAATTAGAATGTAAATCGGTCTCAAACAATTTCAATTGATCACATACAACAAAATAAACACAAGACTCTTTAATTCATCAAGTTTTAAACATCAATTCAACAATTTAATCTACGACACCAACTGACTTCACCAAAACAGTTTCATTCTTCTCTTTTTTTGTTTCGATAAAAACCTCCTTTCTTTATCTCTTACTCAAGGATCAACAACAACAATCTCAATCTCATCAATTTGAAATGAAGCCATCATTACAATTTTTATTTGATCCACAACAAATCAAAATTCAATTTGATGCTCACATTTGATTAACGCACCACAACAGGTATGGTCTCAATAGTTTCACAATTCTAATCTTTTAAACAAGATCAGTGAGGAGAGAGGGGGATAGGATGATTTCCTACCAGAGAGAGAAGAGAGACTATCGAGAGAGAAAAAGAGTTGTGATCGAACACGAGGAGAGAACAGAGAGAATTGAAAACGAAAGACGATAGATGATGAGGAAATGGAGTTTAGGGTTTTAACCCTTTTCGATTTCATATTGTTTGTAATGGTTTTGGGGTGGCAATTTACATAGTCCTTCCAAATTTATCCATTCCTTAATACACAAACTGCCATTTTTAGTAATTTCACCAAATTTATCCATTCAAATTAAACCACAAAAAATACCCCATTTTCATCAAAAATCGGCGAAAATACTAATGCGCTCCGAAATACGCGGACATCGTGTCTAATTCTCAATTTGACTCTATTTCGCGACGGATATAGTATATTACAGCAACTATGCACGTAGCACGCATAAATAAGATTTTATCTCATTATCTCAGGTCCGTAACGCATGGGTCTACCTTATATATCAAACTTCCACTTAAAATTCAAAAAATACTTAATTATTCTTTTAATCAATAAGTTTATTAAATTTGCGGATTTCACAGTTAATATCTATTGATTTTAATCATTATCTTTGTATTACATGCATAATCTAGAATGTGTATTGTGATATATAGTTTCATTATCTATTTGAAGTAGTAACTAGGATTGTTTGAAAGGAAAACACCATTTAAATATCTTAGGTGATTTTGAGATCTAAATCTAGTGTTGAAATGACTTTTCAAAGATGTTAGATTTAGTAGTTCGAAGTTCTCATAAAGTATAATGCGGTTCTATTAGGTGAAGTTAATGTCTTTGTGTAAATAAAGGGGTTGGCTCAATAGAATTAAAATGTGAATTTCTCACTGGTATAAGGAGAATAAATGGCTGGTTAAAGGCTATTTACTTATTTATAATTAGAGTTTAATTATTTATCTTACTTTATAAACTTTGCTCATAACTATATGGATTGGATTACATGTTTGGAATGCAAACCGGATTTATGTTTCATGGTTCTGGATATGTGTTTAGATATTTATTTATTATTTAATTTAATATATTTGATTGATTGTGAATTTGAATTGTTTATTTAAGTTAGTATAAATAGTTTTCTATCGTTGTATTATAGTGAGTTTAATTATTATTATAAAATAAAAATAATGAAAACCTTAAAAGTCCTTTTTCTTAGAAGTATTTGATAAATCCCTATGGAGACGATTCTCACTTACCATTACTACAAAATAATTAAAGTATAATATAAAAAAAAATTATTGTACACACCCGACACGTGTCAAGAGAGGATGCTCGGAGTTAATTTGCTAATTCAACGTGAACGGATATGTGAGTGCAAATCATACGAAAGTGATGGTTCAAAGAAGGATGATCAATATTTCACCTAAGGCATTGAACATACACTATGGACTTTCGGAGTCTAGAGTTAGACAACATTTTATTGACTATCCCAGCATGCATTACCTCTCTAAAAGAGTTTACCCATCCACACAAATTCAAGAAGCCTTAGAAGTAATTCCCGGAGGGGGATTTGTTTTCGATAAATACAGTAAGCCGAATTTCATTAAAACCACCAGATTTAGGAGAACCACAAAGTGTTGGAGCTATATTATAGATGTCTACCTATACCCCACTAAGCAACATTCTAAAGTGAAAACCTACAGAGTCGCCTTGCTCTACCATATTGCTATGAAACTTTGGTATATCGACGTTGGATGAGTAATTTACAATGCAATAAGGCAAGTTATGATGAATATGAAGCATCACGACCCACCGTTCCCAATTTTAATCACACGGTTATGTATGAAGGCTAATGTTGGTTCAATTAGGATGAATTTTGATGTGCTACCTCAAAGGACTATCATAGACGATGTGATTAAGAGGATGAGAGCAGTGAATGGATACAATGATTCAAAATAAGAGAGAGAGGCCAAAAATATAAGAAGGTATAGAATTGAATACTGAACTAATAGACATAGACTCCATGCAAGCACACAAGAAGAAGCGAGGCGAGTAGCGAATATGATGATTCAAGTACATGTTCCAATGGCAGAGAGCAGTTACACATCTACGGAAAGAGCTAGAAAGAAAGAATTTTTTCAAATCCTTATTTTCAGCTTTTCAGCGCAATGAGAAGAAAATCTTGAGGAATAATGAGATGTTGGAAGCAAATGAAAGAACTTTGGCGCGCCACCATTCCATGTTGGTAAGGAGTATGGAATGTTAACTAGATCATAAGAGGAGCATCGACATTCCTTCGATGCAGTTGAGATTACCTTTGGGAGTTCATAACCTCGCTGTTAACTATACTTCCCAACCTACGCACCGAGTAATGAAGACGAAGCTGAAGAGAGCGACGAGGAATTTACTTATCCGCAGAGTATTTTGAAGTAATCGCGTATATGTGTGAAATGTGAACTCTATTTGAACTTTAATGAGAAATGAATGCCTTTATCCATTGTGTATTTCTTTTATATATGATGTTTATTGATTTAATTATTGACAAGCAATTTAAATTTCGTATTCAATTCTTTTTATGGTTCATAAGGTATTTTTGTTTTGTTTTGTTGAAAAACTCGACTTTATTTTTAAACCTTGAAGACAATGTTTGTAATGAGTTTAGGAGTATTATAGGTGAAGTGAACTATAAAAAGCCATGTATGGAAAACCTGAGAGGTAGAATTTATTTGATTGAAGATTTTTAAAAACATTTCCACAATTAAAGTAATATTTCTTCATTTTCATTTATTTTAGTTAGAAATATGTGAATTGAATATATTTTGGATTTAAATAGAAGTGATATATTGTTATTACCCATGAGATTAGAGATTTTATGATAGAAATGAATTGTTATACCCTATTTGACTTAACCTAGGTTGTGTATATACTAAAGGAGTTTAATGGGGATTGATTGCTTTGTGTTAGACATTATAAAGGGTAGAAGATCGAAATAATATTGCAAGATAAACAAGACAGATTGCTAAGAATCTTGTTATACAAAAGTTATTGGTCAAGTTTTTATATATTTATATATGAAATGAAAATAGTTTATGGCACGATTAAAAGAAAATATAGAAAATTAGCCAATTAACCTTAGTGAGTTGGAAGGAGTACTTCTTTGACTACAGTGAAAGTGAGAAGAGCTAAGAAGAGCTTTTAAAAAAAAATAGAGAGACTCACATATTCCAATGGAGATGGAGCAGGGAATCTAATGGTAGGAAAAAAAGATAAACATTCCTATAAAAATAAAATAAAGGTATCCAAAGGAAAAGGAGCAGGGGACCGTAGGAATACGATATGAAATACATTCATATGAAGAAAGAAAGATTCATATCTATATACATAATGGAATGATGTTTATGAAAAACTCTCTAAATAAAAAATTTAGCTCGAGTGCTTATAGCTAAGTTAAGTGAAGTGTTTCTTGTTTTAACATTTAAACAAATGAATATGAAATGACGATTATTGGTGAATAAGGTTTTCCTATCGACTCTGATTGTGATGATATTTCAAGTATTATTTGAAAAATGAGATTGATTTACACTACAAAAGGGGTAAATCAGAAACTGAATTAGCAACGGACACTTATTATGTTGCTAATTAGCAACGGAATAACAATGAAATGTGGATGGGAAAGTGTTTGACCGGTCAAAAATGGATTAACAACGGATTAAAGACAAAATTTAGCAACGGAAATAAATCCACTGGTAAAAACTCCCATGAAAATGTCCCGTCTAAGAGCATCTCCAATGGGACCATGGATTGGGGTGAAAATGGATCCACCTATGATACAATCCACATCAAACTTAAAAAATGTTCTCCAATGGGACCATGAATTCAAAATGTCCATCCTATGTGCCGTCAAATCAAACTAGAGGGTGTCTACTACAATGTCTACTTTTAGACATTGTGGTAAACTGTCACATCAACATTATTAATTCTTTTAAAGTTTTTATCTTTTTCAAGAATTTATTAATATTATGAAAATTGAAAATAAAAGTGTCAACTCATCAATCAATGGTCTAAATTAGGGGTGCGCACAGATTAGATCTAGTCCAATTACGGTAAATCCACAATCCAATCCAATCATTGCGGATTAAAAAATTACAGTTCAGTCCAGTTCAAATAATTTATCAAACCAACTCAATCCAACTTGCAAAATGCAGACCGGACTGGATCAAGTTCTGCGGATTGATGTTTTTCTATCCAAAAATTCATTAAATTAAACTTTATCACATGAATCACAAAAATCATGCATTTCGTGAATGAAAAATTTATAGCAAACATCCCACAAATTTATATATAGCCATCACAATAATCTTTAAAATGTATGTTCCTACATAAATAAATATGTTATCCACAAACTCGCACCATACACCCTTACAAAAGCACATAAAAGGTATAAATTGCAACATACAATCTAAAAAAAAGGTATGAAGTGTAATTAAAGAGTTAAGAACAAACATAGTCCTTGATATACTACAGTTTCTACTTGATAGATTGGGTTAATGTTATTTGAGATACTATAGTACATATAATTATATATGTAAATGTGTTGATGTGATAAACGAATAGGATCGGATCAGATCCGCGGATTTTTAATATGAGATCTGCAATCCAATCCAGTCCAACCGTATTAGTGATTTTTCAGTTCGATTCAGGTCAAAGGATTAAAAAATTGATCCAATTAGTGATAATTGGTCCGGATTGAACTGGATCTGCGGATTAGTGCAATCCTGCACCCCTAGTCTAAATCGATATTATTATTGGAGATCATTTTAAGAGGTGAATGTATATATAGTGTCATATAGGATAGACATCATCTTCACGTCCATGATGTGGTACAAATCCATGGTCTAAATGGATGTTACCATTGGAGATGATCTAATAGATCGAACTCATCATCGATTGTTCAACACCTTCCTTCAACTCCTCTCCTCTCCTCTCATCCCTCCTTTAACCCACGAACCTCAACTTCAACTTCCTCCTCGCATCCCCACCAACGCCTTCTTAACCACTGTCGTCTTTAATCCCCCCTCGACCAACCACTGTTCGTCTTTAACCCCCCTCGACCACTGTTCATCTTCACAGGTACAAGTCTCTCTCTCTCTCCCTCTCAATCGATGGGTCCTTCATCGATGCAGAGTAGCAGCAGCAGCGGCAGTGGCGGCTACGACTTCTCGTTCAAGATCATGTTGATCGGCGACTCCTGAGTCGGCAAGAGCAGTCTGCTAATCAGTTTCATCTCCAAATCTGTCGAAGAACTCTCGCCTTCCATTGATACGATTCGCTCTTCAACTGATTCTTTTGGCTTGTTTTTTCTGTGTAATTAGGGCTTTTGAATCATCGATCTCTGATGCGTATTGCGATTTTGGATTACGTACCAGTTGTTTCTTTGAAAGATTTGTTGAATTTCATTTCTGTTGCTTTGGAGTTCTCTTTGGTCTTAATTTTGAGAAATCGGAAACGATTGCTGCTATTTGAATGTTCAACGGTTGCATTGTTGATGGATTTCAGATACAGTTCAGTGGATTCATGTCTAACTTTGTTATCACCAAAGTCGATAGAAAAGTAAGTTTGGGTTTTTAGGGTTTTCGATTCGGCGATTCTTGTTTCTCATTCATCTAGGGCTATCTCTTTGATTAGATGTTGAATTCTCTCGCGCCGCGATCAATCTAGTTTTGATACGATTTTGTTCCGACCTTGTTGAATTGTGAGCGAGTGCATTTTATCAAGTTTATCAAACACACTGGTCATGTATTTGGATCTGCATTTTCTCGGATGCTGCTAAATTGTTGAGAGGTTCCACCTTCTTAAAGGCCTGCACCGTTGAATTGGAAAGCCTTTGGAAATCAATGCTGTACCCATAAGTATGTGACCTAGCATTTTCCTTGAATTATTGCTATCCCTTTTCCTTATAAGTTATAGCTGAAGTTACAAAGCATTATTCATTCCTAAGAAATGTCTCCATAAAAGAAACCGCATTGCCAAAGGTGGGATTGGAATTATCTCAAGTAACTCCAAAGATAGTGTATGAGGTGCAGAAACATGATCTGACTGGGAGCACAGTGATCATACAGCTCTTCTTAGCAGCAAATGTAGAACTCAGAAGAATTCAGTTGTTTGAGACTATCTTTAATTCCTTGAGCCATGCTGTATGTAATGGGCATGGATCTGGCTTCCTTCTTCAAGAGCTTTTTGCAATAGCAAATAGAATCAGCCATTCTTCCTGAACTCCAGAAGTTTAATGTCAAGAAATGAGAAACAAACAGACAACTAATTGCATTTTGGTACCTAAATTTCGCAGTTGGAAAGTGAGCAACTGCTCTCGAGTAAGCACACAATCTTTCCTCCATTGCTTCTTCGAAGACTAGACGCTTCTGCGAATAGAACCAGCTGTTCCTCGTAAAGTCTAGTTGATTCCCCCTGAGCTCCTATTGTGATTGTGTCCACTATTCCTGGTCGATGTTGTTAATGTTTTTTGGGCTTAGTACAATTTGTTCTCTTAAATCTGAAGAAGTAAAAGGAGTGGAAGAATCAAAATTTATGCCTGCACTAATGTCACTAAATACATAACTAGTGTGATTTGGTCTCTTGGTCTTAAGCTTGCAAATCCTATAGCCAAGTAGAATATTAGAGTTAAAGATCATATATTAGAGTTAAAGATCATATATTAATTCATCAATCTTCTGACTCTTATCCGAACCATGTAACAATGTCTCTATGCTATTCATTTACTTCTGATTTATAGGTTGTGTTGAATCAGTAAAATTGGTACACAGAAGTTCAATTAGTCTCTAGAAATAGAGCTTGATATTTGTTAGTAAATCCACAGAAGCCAAATGGCCCACAATGCACCCTAGAAAAATAGGTGGGCGCTGCTTTGGCCCCCTAACAACTTTCTAGTCTTTTAGAACTTCCGGCAAACTATTTATTTATTTTTTTGAGTTTTCACATGGTATCCGACATCAACTAATCCATATCCCGACAATTTCATTCATCATATACGTGCATCTTAGGCTTTTAACTATACGTGCAACTTAGTTTGTGACTTTTAAGTGTGTTATATCATAAGCATGTTTCAAATAACTAGCTAAATGTTTGGGTGTCTTTATTTATTGTACCTAGAGTAATTAAAGTTATTAATTATTATAGTTTTCACATCTCTCCCCAACCTTTCAACTAATGCCATATGCTCAATTGGACTTGCTATTAAATTTATTCCTGCATCAATGTCACTAAATACATAAAAAGTGTGATTAGGTCTCATGGTCTAATTTATGCCTGCACTAACGTCTCAACTGGAAACGATCAGTTAATAATATAATTCTAGTAATCAATATATTTGTTTGTTTGTCTCTTTGTGGTAGCAACTTATAATGCATATGATGGTTCTTTCTAGGTTCAAATTACGTATCTCAAATTGTTCAATCGAAAAGTAGGATCGGGATCTTGACAACTTTACTCATAGTGAATGATCGATATTGTTTTGTGTTAAGTGCATCCATGTGTTTAAATATATGCGAGTTCCACTTAATATAAGGTCATGTTCTGAAATTCAAATCTCTGCATGTAGAAGCTCAACCTTTAATTACTAAATGATTGTAGAGAATATTGGAATAAATTATTTATGTTACCTTAGTTTAATGACTGACATTGTTATTAAACAAAGAGCATCGAATTTATGCATTTCATGTGAACTAGTTTCAATGCATATAAGCAAGAGTTGAAGTTGAAGCAATAAAGGGAATTGATATACGTTTTGTAATTGTTGAATGCATTTCGGTTACGACTTGCAATTTCAATCCTTTTTGAATATCTTGAAATGTTAATATATATGAGTTGAATTTAGCTTTTTCATTCATGTTTATATGATATTGTGAAATGTTGGGGAGATGTGAGACCTTCTGGGCATTCTCCCACTGATGTTTATTACGTTCTGATATATTTGGTAGTCCATTTTATGGGGGAAACTTTGCCGAATTTTTTGTAAAATATGCAAGACTAATGGTATGATGTCTTCAATTATATTTGTGTTCTACGAACATAATTGCAAAGGGGTGTCTAGATTTTTGTTTTGAACATACATTCACATCTAATCTACAATTTGAGTAACTCTTAATACAGTGATGGATCTTTACCTATTAGTTACTTGAAAACAACGACGTGAACTTGTCTAATATGATTACACTACTAATGGTATGATGTCTTCAACGTTATTCGAGTCCCACTTAAGTAATAAAAAAAAATAGAATGAAAAGTAGATATTTTATGTATTGTATTTGTTATAAACTCAATTGCATTATTGGCTTTAAAAGCCAATGTAAATCAAAGCTGCAAATGTACGTGTTGTATTTGTTATAAACTACTATCTTAATAACAAGTGAATTTTTTGAATTGTCACTATATACTTTGAACTGACATGCCCATATGTTTACTATGAATTGTATTTAGTTTTATAATTGTTCAATGCTTTCATTTCGGTTGTAACTTGCGAGTTCAGTCCTTGTTGAATATCATGAGTTGTTAATATGAATTGAATAAAGCCCTTTCATTCATGTTAATATGATATTGTGAAATGTTGGGGAGATGTGAGACCTTCTAGGCATTCTCCCACCGATGTTTATTACGTTTTAAAATTTTTAGTAGTCTATTTCATAGGGGAAACTCTGCCGAAATTTTTGTAGAAGTAACTTATATTCATGGTCTTGCTAAATGCATTGCAATAAACCTTATACAAACCTTTTATAAATATATTCTAAGGCATTGATTAATCCAACAATTACAAAATAAAAACTAAATTGTTGACATTTGCATCAAAATTAAGTCATTGAATTTTGTAGGGAATGTTAACAACGAATAGAGTAGATGTACAATCGCCTCGATAACGGGTTTAGTCGAACGGAGTTTGTTGTAAGGGTAAAAGAATTCATTGAGTTTGTGAAGGAAAATTATACCACTTATCACAATGAGGGTAGGATTAGGTGCCCATGTAATCACAACAAATGTCGACTTCTACCCTACTTCGACGTTCAGACTGTTGAGTACCACATATGTAGGTACGAGTTCGTTCCCATATATTATTGTTAGTACAAACACGATGAGAAAGAAGGTTAGGATATGACGTCTACTTTCTACGATTTCGAAAACAATTATGACGACAAAATCGACATCGATTACGATCAACCGACGTTGACTTACCAAGAGATGCTACACAACGCGACGGGGCCTAGTTTTAACTAGAATCACATGGAAGAGGAGCCCAACCCCCAAGCACATCAACTATACGACATGATTGACCCCGGTAACAAGCAATTGTGTCCAGGTTGTGAGAACATAACGAAATTGTCTGACATATCTAGATTGCTTTCTCTTAAATCGGTGTTTCACATCTCTGAATGATGTTACGATAGGTTCATGCAATTCATCAAAGAAGCGTTGCCTAACAACAACACATTAGTTGATTGTTTCTACTCAATAAGACGACTTATGCGAGGATTGGGTCTACCTGTCAAAAAAATTGATTGTTGTGAAAATCAGTGTACGATGTACTGGGGAGAGGACTCTGAGTTAACATAGTGCAAAATTTGTGGGCATTCTCGGTACATGACACAATGACGTAGTTACGGTAGGAACACAAAAACATGGCTTTCCAAAAAAATGTGTTACTTTCCCTTAGACCCTCGATTGCAATCCTTTCGCTTCCGAATCAACAGCTATACATATGTGCTGGCATGGGGAATGCGTGTCCCCAAACGATGTTATGCAACATTGTTCGAATTCGATGGCATGACATCATTTTAACGAAGTCAATAAAGAGTTCAACGCAGAGATTCAAAATGTTCGTTTAGAGCTCTACACGGATGGTTTTCAACTATTTGGGTTAAACGGGAGCCCTTAGTCTTCGTGGCTCATTATTTTGACTCTATACAACCTTTCACCGTCGATGTGCATGAAAGAAGAATTTATGTTCTTGACGGTTATCGTTCCGGACCGACCAACCCTAGCCGAGAAAAATATTTTTATTCTTGCAACCGCTCGTGAGTGAGCTACAAAATTTATGGCACAATGGTTTAATGACGTAAGATGTTTCGACAAAATCGGATTTTCAAATGCGAGCAGCCTTATTGTGGACAGTAAGCGACTTCACCACATGTAACATGTTGTCAGGTAGGTTGGAGCACACATGGCAAAATGGCTTTTCCATATTGCATGGACGATACGGAAGCATTTCGACTTCGCCACGATAGGAAAACTTCACAGTTCGACTGTCATCGTCAATTTTTGCCTCAAGACTCTAAACTCAGGAAAGAAAAAAGGGTTTCTAATAGGAAAAACAGTAATAAATGGCGAACCTCCACTAATATGATCTGGCGAAGAAATTTCGATGGATATTAAGTCCTTAGGATTAATGAAAGTGACAAAAATTGGCACCGATTTGAAAATTGCGAGAGATTGCTAAGGGTTCGGGATGTAGGAAACGGGGCATCTTTTGGGACTTGTCGTATTGGAAGATGAACTTGATCAGACACAAATTGGATGTAATGCACATAGAGAAAAATGTATTCGACAACATATTCAACACTATTATGAGAGTGCCGAGAAAGACTAAGGACAATGTGAAGTCGAGATAAGATGTTCGTAAACTTTGTCACCGACCTTTTCTACATATGGATGAAGTTTCGAAGAAGTATTTGCTAGCATACTACACTCTTGACAACCCTTAAAAATAAAAATTATGCGAGTGGATACAATCTTTGCTTTTTCCCGACAGATATGCTTCTAATTTCGGGCATAGCATAGACCTAAAGGGCCAAAAGTTGTTTGGGATGAAGAGTCACGATTGTCATATTTTCATGCAAATACTGATTCCAATCGCATCCCATGAACTTCTTCCAGATGCTATTATGGTCGCCATTAGCGAGCTTAGTCGGTTTTTTCGATCACTAACGGCTAAAAGTGTAACAGTCTAGGATATGGCTCATTTAGAGTCCAAAATACCTCTAATAATTTGTAAATTAGAGAAAATATTTCCTCCAAATTTCTTCGACTTAATGGAACACTTGCCAATCCACTTGCTTTAAGAGGGTGGCATGGCCCAAGATACAATTTCCTTGAATGTACTTGTTTGAGAGGTAATTTACTCATTCTTAATTACAAATTAACCAATTATGTTGTTCGTCAATAATTAAACTATTGTTTATCATCAAAATAAATTCCTTAGGTACCTTAAGCACTTGAAAAACAATGTCCGAAACAAAGCGAAGGTCGAAGGATCGATGTGCAATGCATATTTGGTAGAGAAAACAACCTCGTTTTGTTCTTATTATTTTGAAGACCACATTGCCACCTTGCACAATCAAGGTCAACGCAATGAAGACGATGGTGTCGGTCCAAATCCTCATTTCGTGGGTGACTTCTCTATTTTTACTCACCCTAGTCATACTGTTGGTACCAAAAAAGAAAGATTATTAACGGAACAAGAGTATGATGTTGCTGACACTTACATCTTACACAATTGTCCTGAAGTCGCGTCATACATCTCGTAAGTCACTCTAAAATGTCAATTTATTATGTTCATAATTTGATAGATCTGGTCATTTTTCTTCTAACGTCTTAGTATGAAATATAGAGTCTTCATCGATAAAGTACATATGCCTTACGGGGAAGAGACAGATGTCGATTATAATCTCGAGCAAAATTTCGCCAAGTGGTTTCAAACATATGTAATGTTAAATTCTGTTATTTTGAAAGATTTCTTTTATCTTATAACTTGTCTTATAACTGTTGTGTGTTCGTAAGCTGACACGACGTAATTAAATGAGACACTTCTTCATCTTGCAATCAGACATATACAATCTTGTGTCATATACTAAGGATATGTTGTTAATGGGTGCAAGCTCCACACCATGATGTATGGTGCTAATAGGCGATACGTAATAATGGTGTTTGTGTGAAGAGCTCCAACTACACCGATGTTTCCCACAATTTTTTTAGAAGATTACAAGAGGTTATCCTGATTGAATATAGTGGCTTTAAGCAAACGGTGTTGTTCAAATGTGAATGGTTTGACCCCACATCGCTTTGTGGATGTAAGGACTCACCCTTCACTTAAGTTCGTCGAGGTTCATCGAACTCTACGATATAACAAGTATGAACCTTTCATTTTGGCAATGAAAGCCGGTCACTTCTTCTATCCTCCACATCATTTTATGAAGCATGAACGACAAGAGTGGTTAGCCATTCGTTGTTGTCAACTAAAGTTTGTCGATTAGGGAACCGTTGTTGATGATGAGATTGTTCGTTTGTGAGATACGACATTCCAAGTGGACAAACTAGCCACATACGTCGTCACTGATCCGACAAATGACATTGAATTGCTAGTTAATCCAACGAGTTCCCATATTATCACTGTACCGAAGGATAGTAATGATGACGAGGAAGATCAAGTGTTACGTTCTAGTAGTGAAAGTGAATTTGAAATAGACAATAGCGAGTGACGTATGTTTATTTAATTTTATTTTGACGTTAGTGACATATGTTTATTTACTTGTATTTCGACGACGTTGACCTTGACGATCGACCTTCGATAGAAGGTGGTGGAAGACAAACTACCGCCGAGCAAGGTAGAGGACCATCGAGAGGTCGAGGCACATCCGTAGGGGTCGAGGTACATCGGGAGATAACGGATCACTACGAGAGGGTGGCATGGGACCCATCGTTTCTAGTGTGCTCGTCATCAGACCAAGGTTTCGACATTATTTCACCGTCATCGTCGACGAGACTAACTTCGACAACACATATGTCCACTATTTCGCTAACGGCCCTGTCATCATCCAATCACACCCCATCGTTGCATACCGATCATTCTGCTAGTTCGTCCCGACATGGCACTCCATCGTTTAATATATCTGCTCCACCTTCCACTGCATCACTCGCACCATCTGGCGGGTCCCATAAAGCCATGGGAGCCCGCTCAAGCGCCTCTAAGGTGCGATGGAGCTCCACCGTAACCCCCTCAGCAGTAGCAGCACCTCAAGGGGAGGAGGAGGCGCGCTTCATATTGTTAAATTCCCCGTTACTCTTTAGCGTGTCGGGTAAGTTATTATTTCATTACAAATGACTAATTAATTATACGTTCCCTAACTAGAAGTAGAGCAAGAAGAACATTTGAGTAACTTGATCAAGTTGAAAATGAACCGAGAAAACTGATGGGTTTTACATCCTTCGGAAGTTTATGCTTGGAGGATGACCAAAATCTTCAAGCTTTGGAGATGATTAAGGAGGGGTACCGTTAGAAGCGCAAGACTCGATCATCAAAAGGATACATATTAGGAGAGATGGAAAGTAAGAAAATTGACACTTAATGATTAAATAAATGATTAACTTAATTATTTCCTTGAGAAAAAATCATAATTAACTATATTCATCATTTTCAGCCATACTTTCGACCCATCGATTGATGAGGAGATCGCGATAGCCACATATGATGCAAAAGCGTATGTTAGGTACGACTCGTTGATACACGAGCTCCGCGCCCTTGGCATGAGGTCGAACTTTGTAGCTAATGAGGCATGGAATAGATACTATGAGTATTAGGCGAGCGCAAATTTCAAGGCCAGGTCCGAGAAGGCTTCATAGAACATAAATAGTGAAAAGGATGGCCATGGTACAGCTATTTGAAGCACATCGGTGGCATTGTTTTTTAGACCCATGGGGATGTATTGGTAAGTGTTATGGTTATTTGACGTTTCCTTAGAACTTATAAGTTTGTCGCGACTAACATGTTGTAAATTTTGATCTTTTATATGTAGGCTCTGGATAAAGATGATGATGTTACTTCTAATGATGTATTCCTTCATGTCCATACGAAAGATCGCAATGGAGTGACATTCATTGATGCAGTGTCTTATTAATATAAAATTTATAATTGCTTATAAATAAATACTATGATTATACAAATAATGAGATATCTTCCATCATGCATAAATCATGATTTTCGTTTATTTAGAATTTTTGATTGCATATGTTTAACAAGCACTTTTATTTGTCGTTTTATTCTTTTTATTTGTTTTGTGGATGTGTGAACCATGATGTGATTCCTATGTTTAATAAGCACTTTGGTTTTCATAAAAAAAAATAATTTCAAAAGTAAGTATAAAATATTAGATTTTTTTGGTATATATATGGTAAGCGATCAATATTTATATAATACTTTCATTTGGCCTAAAAAAATTGTACTAAATTTCATAAGCACTTGGAGTTGTTTTTAATAATCAATAAGTATATGAGGTTTTCAATACACTTTCATTGGTATGTCATGGATATATATGCTTAGTTACTTATTGCTTACAAGGTCCAAGTCCAAAGAGGTATTTTTTGTCTGTCGAGCCTCTACATATGTTGTTAAAGTTGCTAACTTGTTGTGTGCATATAGGGTAGGTAATAGCTAGCTTAACTTTTTGTGCTAATCGGGTGATCAAGTTGGCCTTATTTTGGGTCTTCGATTTCACAAGCTTATTATATATAGTTCAAGTTGATTATTATTAATGGTTACTAAAGTTTAAATCCAATGTGTACCATGCAGTTTAAATGTCGGATAATGGTATTCTGATCTTTCTTTTAAATGCTTGACAACATACGTATAGGCACAAATGTCAAAATATGTAAGTTGGATCTACATATGTATGTTCCAAAGTCTCCCAAGCAAACACAACATATGTATAGGCACAAATGTCAACATTAAAAAAAAACTTTTGAGCATTGATGATAAACTAAACATAGAAGACTCTTGTATAGTTGCATTAACTACTCACTGTAACTCCTTTGTGCTTATTTTCTCATCAAATATGATGATTTGAAGCCCCTCTTTCAATTCCTTCTTCAAGCCCATCTCAAAAGACTAAATACAAAATATTCAAATACTTTAATTACATGTTAAATGTGAAACTATACTTGATTAAAATTTGTTATAGTCTTGAAAAAAGAACATATTGAACTATGTTTAAAGAGAGAGATGATACCATCGGAATTAGTGTCGCGTGTTTGAGTTTGAGTTGAAGTGATTGGGAATATAAGTGAGAAGTGGTCGGGTGTTAGAGGAGAACCTATATATAGTCTTCCATGCTTATGAGAATCAAAAAAGATATGAAGCAAAACAATTACAAAGGCTTTATTAGGGTTTTAGGTTTTAGACATAGTTCTAACACCATGAATTTATATTCATTAAGTTAAGATTAGACATTTGAGCAATCAAAGTTAATAGTGGACTTCAATTTTTCAAGTGGGAAGCCCATATAAGATTAGATATTTAAAGTTGGCCTTATTTAAACATCCACCTACCAAACACATAAACAAGTAAACAACAAAAAAACTAGATAAAAAAAAACTATATTCTAAATGTCAAGCATCATTGTCAAGTAATTGTCTCCAATATGTAGTTTTGAGACCAACATAGTTAATAGTTCTTTGAAACATATGATATTAATAATGGTTACGAAGTTACGCTAATTTTGCAACTTTAACCAAGCGTAATGCTAGCTAGCTAGCTATACATATATAGTGCTCCATATGATATTAATTGTCTCCTCATTACTATAGTTTGAAGCATTATATCTTGAATGGCAAAAAATTTCTTTGTTACTTGAATGGTAAGTTTTATCCCTTTAATTATTTATTAATTACTTGCTTCTTTTCTTACATGATTTTTGCTGTTTTTAAGCACTATAAACAATTTTGGGCTACTTAATTTTTTCTTCATTTTTTCAATGATTTATTTTCATTTTTTGTTTTCTTTTTCTTTTTTCAATTTTTGTTTTCTTTGGCGACTTTGTTTTCGTGCAAGCAAAGCTCGTGAGGAGGCGTGAGGAGCACACTCAGGCTACTCCGGACTAGCAGATAGATGAGGAGCAACTCTACTACTATGCGGTGGGGAACTGCCCAAAGAGGCGTGTATATGGGCTCGGGTCACATGGCAGCAAGAAGAGGAGATATGGAGATCTCTGTGCCAGCACGTCCCGAGAGCTAATGGTACGGCGGTCGGAGTTTGATGTAGTCGTTCAGAGGCTCGCGCATTTGGAGGCTTTCGTACAAAGCTAGTTGGGAGTGCGCATGGACTTCGGAGTGAGCACCTCTCAAGTACCACCGCCGCCGCCGCCACCACCACCACCACCACCTTATGAGCATCACTAGCAAGTTGGAATGGATCCGGCTCATTCACCGGAGCGGCAGGTGTTAGACCCCACTTAATAAGGGCATCTGACCGGCCTAGATTACCTTAATCCACTGATAATCTAGCAACCTCAACCTCACCTTCAATAAATAATTAAAAATCTATCAGAATAATTATCAAATATGATTCTAAATCAACCACAAAAGGATTCTAAAATGAATATTGTACCTTAAAATTAGTAAAGATTAATTATATAATCCTTAAATATTCGTAAAAGTTTCTCGCCAGCATCTCCTCTATTTCTAAGCCTACACCGAAAATCACGGCCTTCATAAATCTTCAACAAACTTGCTTAGCTTGGTGGAAATGCCGAAGGACTCACAATCTACCCCATAACAAAATATATCGCATTAATAATGATTATTTATTCATTCTAACCTATCTCAAACTTTCAACATTATTAAATCATTAATACCTTAACTGCTCGGCATTCTAATCCATCCTAAAACCATTAAAACAATTCGAATCCTTCTCAAAACAATTTTAACACTTTCAAAAGATATCTTAACCTCGCACAAACCCAAAAACTCATTTATACAATATTTTTTATTCAAAAGTAATGCAAACATAGAGCGAAAGAAACTTAGCATGTCACCAATAATCGAAAAGCTTTTCCTTTCCATTGTCGCCGCTAAAACCTCTCATTATCCAATTATAAGAATTTGATATTGTCAAATAAGTAAATCTCACTCTATCCAGTACACCTGTTGTAATCAAATGCATAATAATCCAAGAAATCTAAATGAACAATATAATAGAAGGAATTTAATTACAACCATGAATCCATCTCGTTTGAGTTATCCAACCATAATCAGACGACCAGTCTCCGAAAGTTGTAAGTAAATAGTAATAAGGACTCATGCGCAGAGAGAATAACCTTGAAAATGATTCCAATAGCTTCCCTACATACCCAATTATATTATGGGTCAAGCTTTCGATATCCGAAACATAAAAATCACGATCAAATTATTATCAAAAATATCAATTTATATAACTATTTCAACTAGCTTTCAACTAGCTAACTTCAAGAACCTTGAAAGCCTCAATATTTGTCATGATGAAACGATATCACAAAATGAAAACCCAATAAAAATCACGATCAAAGTACCTTTGAGAATTAGTTTCCAAAAATATCAATTTATATAACTATTTCAACTAGCTTTCAACTAGCTAACTTGGGGTAACTTTTAACCTTGAAAGCCTCAATATTTGTCATGATGACCTTAAAGGAACCCACCTCCCAATCGATTTCGTTATACCCCCCGGTATAGGTTGGTGAACTTCATCGTCACTAGCTTCCTCCAACATAATCTCTTCATCGATAGCAAATTGCTCATCATCTTCGACATTCTCCGCACCCGAGGATCATATGTTGGATCATCGTGCAAACGTTAACGTCATCCCAAACCGCAACCGATGGAGCTTCGCTGTGATGCGTTTCCTCATCGGATCTCGATATTTTCGTCGTCGTTGGCGTCATCGTCGGTATATGCATTATTATCTTCATGTAATGGAGCAACGAACCCCTCTTGCGCTACCTCATCATTGGGGATTGCATGTGCAATCTGTCCATGTCTAGTAAGTCTGCGTGCGGCGTGCTTGCTTACGTTCATCAAGAACTTGCGAATGAATCATACGATTTTTATTTGAGTCGACCGACTCAAATGTTAAATAGATATCAATCGTTGCGGTCTTTGATAATTTGTCCACCGTATCCCACATCAAGTCGAAGTGTGTCGCATCATTCAACAACACAGAACGTAATAATGTGAGCCTCCTGGGAGAGGCATCATGTGGCGATACGTCATATGAACTATAGTATTCGCCGTACATTCGGGAACGCGTTAGAAACGTCATCAATCATTTCACGGGCACTAGACCCAAACTTCACCCACAACACTACCGATGGAGGTGAGGCATGCACGCGATGCCATTAACCCCATTAACAATGGAGCCGTACGCATAGAATAGAATAGGGATGTTTCTTTGTGACATGTCCTACATAATGTTTTGAAATTATATGTAAAGATGTTGCAGACAATTGCAAAAAATTGTTCGGGAATTAGTTGAAAATCATGTGGTGATAAAGCGTTGATCGAACTTTCTCGATGTAGAAGATCGCAATAATAGCGCAACTACTGTAGAGCATACTTATTCTTTCACACTTACATTTTCGTGTAATAACGTTCATTAAATAAATATATCAACCGTACTTCATAAACAAAATACCTATGTCCCTATATATCATGCAAACCATAAACTAACCTAAATAAATTACTTCGAAAATACTAAATTAACGAACTTACTTTTTTTCACCGCTTTTCCTCTCCAACAAAATATTCCCGCAATAACATTGTATTTTCGTTTGTTTAGAACACAAATAGTATAATAAATCGGCTATAACAAACTTAATTAACTCGACTAACTTAAACAAACTTACTAAACTAAACAAACTACTCTAACTATACTAACTAACCTAAAAACCAAATTAAACTAAGCTAAATACCTAAAACAAGACAAACTAACAAATAATCAACTAACTAAACAAACAAACTTAAACCAAATTACACATACGTAAACTAAAAAAACTAACACATACTTTAACCTCACCGCCATTTATTTTTCATCACGTACATACCTCCTCCTCCTTCACCTGGACCTCCTACTTCTCCTCCGTCGAGACGATTGGTGCCCGTGCGCCCATGCGCTCCGCGCTCCTCTACGCAAAGCTCCGCTCCTCCGCGATCACCGCCACTTCTTCTCGCCTCACCTCTGCCGCGGACCTCCTGCGCTCCCCCGCTTCGTCTCCACTCTCCTCCTCGCTCGCAAGAAGACCTTCTTCCTCCGCCGCTTCTACCTCCTCTCGCTTTGTCCTCTCGGCTTGTGTCTCCTCCGTCCGTGCGTGGCCTCCTCCAGCTCCCGTCCCCGTCCCTATATAGGCGGGCGGCAACTCGGGCATGGTCACGGGATCGTAATCCCGTGACCCCTACGTCCCCTACCCCTGCATCCCTACCCCTGCATCCCTACCGAAACCGACGCAGAGAATATTCTCTGCGTCGGTTTCGCGAAGAAGACGACAGGGTGCGCTGATAGCGCCTTCTGAGAAGGCGCTATCAGCGCACCCCACAGAAATGTGTCCACGTGGATCCACGTGGACACAACTAAAAATTTTTATACAAATAGCGCCTTCTCCGAAGGCGCTATTGGGTTGTACACCGCCACGTGGATCCACGTGGATCCACGTGGCGCCCCCATTAACTTGATGTCCACGTGGCCACCAATAGCGCGCCTCGCGAAGGCGCTATCCGATCCACGGACCTGGACAAACTTCATCGTTGTCCACGTGGACATTGATAGCGCCTTCGCAGAAGGCGCTATCAGTGTACATGTCCACGTCGTTCCACGTGGACATGTCGACGTGGACATGTACACTGATAGCGCCTTCTGAGAAGGCGCTATCAGTGTCTCCACAAAAAAAAAAAAAATGGCCACGTCACATGCCACGTAGATGGCGCCTTCCCACAAGGCGTTATTGCCTACCCCCGAATAAAAAACTTTTGACCCCTATTTTCCTCATTAAAAGTAAAAACATGTGTACTTTGGTGAATTTTCCGAACTTGTAGTACTCGTGTCCTACTTTCCATAGACTCCAAGAACACCCAAATCGGATCATCGATGGAGAAGTTATAAATTTTTCCATATGGCATGTCGACTTGGCAATATATATTTTGAACTAAAAGAACTTCTCCAAATTAATTTATTCGCAATTAAATCCCCATAACTCGACAATAAACACCACGAAACCATCCGATACCAACACCAAAATATTTTCACAACCCGTGGAGTCAAATTGGATTAAAACCAATAATCAATATCAACTATTAAAACATCTCCAAAGTACTCATGTCCTACTTTTCATAGACTCCAAGAACACCCAAATCGGATCATCGATGGAGAAGTTATAAATTTTTCCATATGGCATGTCGACTTGGCAATATGTATTTTGAACTAAAAAAACTTCTCCAAATTAATTTTTTCGCAATTAAATCCCCATAACTCGACAATAAACACCACGAAACCATCGATACCAACACCAAAATATTTTCACAACCCGTGGAGTCAAATTGGATTAAAACCAATAATCAATATCAACTATTAAAACATCTCCAAAATAGTTATCAACTGAATTTCATTAATTTACCTCATCAAAACCCAACCCACGTCGGTGGAATTTATCCCAAATTGACGCAAATCAATCCAATATTCCAATTAACAACAATTCCAACCAATTTCTATCAAAACCCCAGTGAAAGAAATCAAAAAAATTGCGAGAGTTCAAATTAAATTGAGGAAAATGCATGTCATTAAGAATTTACCAAATCGTTTGAATACCTCGTTTCTACCGAACAAACTTAGCTCGAACTAATCGTCTCGCGATGCTCTAAGGTTTTGTGGAAAGAAATAGAGCAAAAATCGGATGTCGGGAGCTCGTGGAGCGAAAGATTGAATTGAGAGGGTTAGGAGAAATCATTATGTTGAATATAAAAGGAATCAATTGATATATTTTTTGATTTTTTTCTTTATTTATATATAAACTCTCGGATGCTTGTTAGCAAACTTAATTTCTTTTTATTTATTAATTCCATAAATCTCTATTTTGACGTGTTTTGACATCCGACGCTCGTTTTCTATCCGACTTTTCACCAAATTGAACAAAACTCTCTACAAAATAGTCCATCTTTATGAAATGTCCGTATCACTTGTTTTGGTCACACCTAAACCCCAAAAATCTTAACTTTGTCCATTACATACGGAACCTTTATGGACCAATCTTCTTGTCATACTTATCCAAACTTGCACCAGTTTGGACCAAATCTTAACCTCAACTACCGTCAACCGACACCAAACTCGAAACAAGATCTTACATAACTTCATCTCATTTCACACTACCTCCAATCCGTATTTACAAGCAAACCGAGGCAAATTCACATGTCACTCGTTAAGTCCATTTAAGGTCCGAATTTCAAATTTTTAATTTAAATTCAATTATTCGTCATAAAATCTAAAACTAATATTTATTTTAATATTTTAACTATCTCAGCACCCGTCTCGACACGTATTTCGAGATAAAACCCCGCGAATCTCAAATTTACTCAATCACCTGAATTTCACAAAATAAAATAATATATAATGCACAACACTAGGCAATCATCATAGATTAATAAAATTAATTATAAATCTCAAATTTACCGGTGTTTAATTCTCGACTCGCGGCCAAAATCATAGTTAAGCTTCCTTAATACCGGATTAACCGTAATTACCAATTTAAAATTTTTGGGATTTGATAGCAGCTCAACGATGATGATCAGGACATCCAAGATTGGGTGGATGATGAGCACCTTGCTAATGAGAGTTTGATATTTTAGTTGGTTTGTACAGCTTTTTGGTTTGTAAGCTAATTCCAAACAACGTTTTGTACATATTGAGATTGAATTCTCTTTTTTTGGGTTACAATAAGTATAATATTTGATATTTTATGTGAATAAATGCTATAAAATTTTCCTTTATAGGATGTTTTAGCACCCCCAAGGAGTCGTTGTAAGGGGTGCAGGCGTTGGAGAAGGCCAGCTGCAGCTTTTATGTTTTGGAGAACCCTGTTAGAACAAAATGTAATGAAAAAATATTATTGGCATACAAACGAATTAGAAATGGAATCGAAATGGTTGTTCAATATTTTGGGTTTATGAGTTGATTTCCATCTATTGCGTTGCTAATTTGTAATGGAATAGTAATAGAAAGTTATGATGACTATTGTTATTATGTTGTATTCCGTTGCTAATCCGTTTCTATTTTGTTGATATTCTCTTTCTAATCCATTGCTAAATCACTGGTTTTTTTGTAATGTTAGTGATTTTTGTATCCTAAGATTTTATATTAGTTATCGTCACCTTGATGCGTGTCAGTGGAGATTGAGAAAACCTATGTAGTGTCTTGACCTTGTTGATTGGTTTCACTTTGAGTTCTGAAGTGTGTTGCACAATTAGGAGGTTGAAATGTCCAATAAAGGGGTTCTTCTTTAGTTTTTCTATTCTACCATCATTCTTATTTTAATGAAATTAATATGTTTATTTATTTTTTAAGATCATTTTTGTTTAAAAATTAGATTATATGATTATGAAATCAAAACAAGAGAAGAGAAGAGAATAAGATTGAGAGTATTCCTTTGCTCGGGATGCCAAAGTGCTTGAGTTTGAGGATATTTAACAAGTCAATAATCAAATATGTTTTATTGTTTGTTTTAGAACGATTTTAGATGTAAAAGACATTATTACATAGGGGTTTCTCTTGTATTTGGGATTTTAGGTGATAAATGAAATATTTAAAAAATGAAGGGAAAAAGGGAAGAAAATGAAGGAATTAACGAGTGAAAATATTGTACGAAGAATCAACACCAAGGAAGCAAGGAAGAAGCGGGATCTTGAACCAGTGATTCCCAATAATTAACATAACACCCTGAATCATCTTGGCTAAATTGGTGAAACCGAGAGAGCTTCAAATCTCAAATTTTTCGGTGATTCCACTTACGCATTGAATCGCTAGGAATCGGTGGATAAGATTTTTGGATTTTAGATTACAACAAGGATTTTGAGTCAATTTAGGATATGTATTACCTAATATACTATAAATAAAAATCATAGAATACGAATTTAATTGCCTTTAGTTAGTTTTACACTTTGTTTTAGTTCGGAGGCCATTCTTCATTATTTTGATTTGCTTTTGAATATTGAAGATTCAAGCTTCTATCAAGGTAATTTTAATTATGTCTTTTAATTCTGAAATTAATTTGTTATTTATCATCATGAGTTAGTAGTTTGTTAGTCTAAACAAAACTCAAACATGAACTAAATTTATTTTGCAATGTAGTCATGATAGGATGAATTTGTGCTTAATGCTTTAAATCTAATTGTATTTTTTAATTCATAGATTATTATCAATTGATTTTAATCATGGATTTGAGTATTATGTGCATAGTGGCCTATATATATATATGATGTTTTGATTCATTCACTAATTAGAGTAGTAACTAGGATTATTTGAAAGGCAAACATCGTTTAAATATCCTAGGTGAATTCGAGATCTAAATCTAATGGTTACGTGGCTTTCCGAAGATATTAGATTTAATAGTTTGATGTTTTCATAAAACGCAATGTGGTTTTATTACGTGAAGTTAATGTCTTTGTATATTCAAATGGGTTAACTCAATAAGATTAGAACGTGGATTTTTCAATGATATAAGGGGAACAAATGGTTGGCTAAAGTTTGTTTACTTATAATTAAAGTTTAACGACCTAAAATGCTTAAAAAATATATTCATGACTATATGATTTGAGTAATATGTTTGGAATGCAAAATGGATCTATGTTTCATTGTTCGGATGTTTGTTTAGATATTTATTTATTATTGAGTTTTATTTAATTGAATTGCATTTTATTTAGTGACTTTGATTTGTGTTATTTAAGTAAGTTTAGTTAGTTTATTTGATTTTCATTTGGAAATTATCAAAGTTAGATTATGGCTTTTATAAAATTAAAATTATTAAATAAAAATAATAAAACTTATTTTCTTAAAGAATTTGCAAAATTCCTATAGAGACGATTCCCACTTATCACTACTACAAAATATTTAAAGTTTAATATAAGAAGAAAAAATATTGTACACGCTCGACACTGTCAATTTTTGGCGTTGTTGCTTGGGATTTTAATATGATTTCTTAAGAATATTTCTCGTTGTATGTCATACAATATGACACACATCAAGCAACAACTTACTTTTATGCAAGCCAATAAAAATATCACAAGCTTATGAACATATGTGTTTTGTTTTTCCTATGGATTTCCCGATTTTGAGTTAAAACCAGGATTCATCAATTCTTTACCTAACTTTCAAGGTGAAGGTGATGAAGATCCTCAATAATTTATTAGGAAGTATACACATATAATAAGTGTGATAAAACCCAAAAACATAGATTTAGAGTATGTCAAACTAAAGGCTTTCCTTCTTGTCCGAAAGGCCTAGCATTTGAAGATTGGTCAATCTATCTCCCTTAAAATATCATAACCACATGGTCTGAAATGTTAGAAACCTTCTTTGATCAATATGTTCAAGCATGTAAAATTAGTTTGTGTAGGAAATGAGTTATCAATGCTAGGATGGAGACCGATGAGACTTTTGGTGAGTTTTGGGATATATACCAAAGATTAATATCATCATGTTCATAACATGGATTTACAGAGAAAACTTTATTAGAATAATTTAACGAATGACAAAATCATTTAGAACAAAGATTCCTAGACACGATATGTGGAGGATCTTTATTCGACATGAAGTCAACACTAGCAAAAGATACTATAATTAAAATGGCAAAACAATCTAAACAATATTGTGAGAAAAACAAATTTATGAAAAATCATTCTTATGAAATCAATATTAATATAGTCAAGACATCGAATGATAAATTTGATGAATTGAAAAGTATGGTTGAATTACTATTAAAAGATAGGTCAGTCCAAACTAAAATTTGTGCTTTTTGCAATGAGGTCAATCATCTACAAGATGAATGTATGTTGTTGCAACAAAATCCATTTCAAGAGGCTAAAACTTTGATGAATCATTATAATAATCCAAATCAACCCACTTATAATACTTGTAACAATGGAGATTACCTAAGCCCCAATATAGGTAATGGTGTATACAATCGGGATTTTTGAAAGTATAGAACACTGCGTTAACCGATAGAAGAATAACACTAAAAAGTTCACATAAAGCAAAAGATCAAAAGATCCAAGCTTTACCAAATAATATAGTTGAACTAAAATTCCACTAAGTCAAATGGCAATGCAAATGAGTCCATGGGTTAACCAAGGCAAGTTACCATCTCAACCTTACCCTAATTCATATGCAAAAGCGATAACTTTGAGAAGCGAGTAAAAAAAAAATGGAAGAACCAAATATGCTTAGGAACAATTAGTTCCTCAAAAAGAATTAAAGGCTGAATTAAAAAAAATAGAAATAAAGATAATAAAATTAAAAAGGAAAATGATTATGATTTTGAAAAGAATAAACCAAGTATAGTAAGACCACCATTTCCCCATGGTTTTGAAAATAATAAGAATGTCGAGAAATTACAAGAAGATAAAGAAATCTCGAGACATTTTAAAGAGAGTGGTAGTAAACATACCTTATTCAAAGTGATATAAAACGTACCTCAATATCAAAAATTTAAAAAATACTTATGCAATAATAAAATTAAACCTAATGAAAGAGTAAGCCTATGAGAACATGTGTCACCGATAATCAAAAAGAAATTGCCCCTTAAATATTCTAACCCTGGAATGTTTTTTGTTCTATGCACAATAGAAGATATATGGGTATCCAAAGCATTATGCGATCTAGACGTCTCACTCAACGTTATGCCTTTGTCAATATATTTGTAAATGACAAACGTACCTCTAGAAGAAACTGTTATAGTAGTACAATTAGCAGATAGATCTACCATCTAACCTGTACGAGTATTAGAGTATGTACTGGTTAGAGTTAATGACTTACTTTTCCTAGTTGATTTTTATGTCATAAACATGAAAGAAGACTATTTCTCTAGTAAAAGTTCTCTTATCTAGGACGTCCATTCTTAAAAACGGAGAATGCCAAAATAGATATTTCAAATGGAACTCTAATAATGGAAGTAGATAATGAAACAATAAATTTCAACATCTACGATGCTACGAAATATTCTTTAGATGTTTCATCAGTATGCACAATAGATATACTAGATCCTATAATTGATAAAACTTTTAGAAATGATAAGTCGACAAACTTGAAAAAGTAATAGAGGATTTAAACGACAATGATGACATAGACAAAGAGACGGGAGAAATAATCCACGCCTTATAATCTTATAATATACTCCCTGAATCCTCTTACTATATGGATTCACCAATTAATCGTTCAAAACTTTTACCTTCTATACTAAAAGCTATTGACTTAGAATTAAAAGTTCTACCAGATCATTTAAAATACGCATACTTAAAAGGTAACAACTCCTTACTAGTTATAATCTCTAATAAATTAACGAATTTAGAAGAGGAAAAATTAGTGATTGTACTCAAATAATTCAACAAAGCAATAGGATGAACAATAGCCAATATTAAAAGAATAAGTCCAGCCACATGCGTGCATAGAATCATCATCAAATTGATTGACGAGAGTTAGGAGCTAAATCTAACACTCTAGGCAAGAATTACAAGTTTTTGTACACTTAAAAATCATGGATTTTTGGGTATGAATGATAAGGGTTCTGATTTTAGGAAAGATTGAGTTCTTTTAAGGTTGTGTGGTCAATTTTGAAGGCTTGTTTCAATTCCTAAGCTTGAAATTCAAAATTGAGGGTTTTTGACAAACTTGGGTTTGAATCCCGTTTTAGTTTTTCACTTATCTCAAAGGGTAAACGATATCATTTTCTGAATTGGTTTACATATTTGGATTCCTTACGAAAAACCATTAAATTTACTATAAAGAAGTTTGAAATTCGGAGTTAAATTGGCCAAGTTATGATCAATCAAAGTTTGAAGGGATTTTTGAACTTTCAATGAATATGCAAGTATAAATTGATAGTTTGATGAGTTATGTATGAAGTGTAGTTGTTGTTGTTGTTGTTGTTTAGAGAATATTTTGAGTCCCTAGTGGTGGAGAATGGGAATCGAGGTGGAGGATGGGGCTAATTCACGAGTGGAAACCCAAAATTCTATTATAGAATTTTGGGTTCTAGTGTAGCTAGCGCGCTAGGTAAGTTGATAGTGCGCTACATCATGAGTTTGTTTCATATTCTATCATTATATGGGGTGTTTTTATCATGATATCACATGCTTATGGACTCATTGACTTTATTCTCTTGTTCTATTTCTTTCCTACTCTTTTGATGAAAATGCGATCGAGAATAGCATGCTATTATGATTAGAGTAATGAAATCGGAGTGTATATACACTTGTATTCTATGATTGTTGGCTTTGAAGCATATTGCCATGTCTTCAAATCCTTGATGCGAGTCTTTCTTGAAATTTCAAAGTAGTGGTAGAATCTAAGGTATTTTGCATGATATGGGATGCGCATCACACGTGGTCACTAGATTCCGGGGTTGTTGACACTCACCACTACACTTGCGAGTCACGTGGGTCTATGAGACTCGGGAGAGTCGGCAAGAATATATAAATGAATGATTATGGAGGCGTAGACCTCGGCTCGACCTTTGATAGGCCGGCTCCGCCATGAGATAGTGGAATAAAGACCTATGTGATAGGGCTCACTGCCAACCCGGACCTAGATCATTACTACTTAGCTTGTGTCAATCTCATTTTGTTTAACTTTGGTATTTTCTAGTATATTTCCATTTTAGCATTTCTTCGCTATATTTATGTTTTTAAATACTGAGACAATTATATTTGGAAATGTATATAAGAGTATTTAGTAATTACTTTATTACATATTATACTCATCGTCCTTTTTTATGACGATGGGTGCAAATCCGTCGAGCAACAAGTCAGCCAATTAGAAGATAGATGACTATCTCGAGCATTCAACAATTCTTCTACTCCCTATCTTGTAGGTCTCGAATTTCAATGTATTTACTTTGTCATTCTATACATTTTTTGTTGTATATTGGGTTGAGCGGAGTTCGCTCCCCGACTTGTCACTTGACTAGCTCACTTGTATTACCACCCTTTTGATATTTATAATTTGCATGTAATGTTATTTCTTGGTTTCCACACTTAAGATTTATTATATTGCTTCGCATAACTCGTTAAGACTTCCGCTAAACTTAATAAACTATAAAAAGTTTTAGTTAACTCTAAAACTCCATAATAACGTGACACGTGTATTACTTATCTTGAATGTGTTTAATGAGGAGAATATGACAAAAGGTGACTAATATATAGTTAAGTCCTACGTGGTTGAGATTATGGCTTAATTACGGGATTAGGCCGGCGGCGGTGCCCTATTTTAAAAAGAGGCCATCATAATTGGTATCGAGAGAAAAAAATGAATAAAACACAAACCTTAGATGTGGAAACCAGACGATCCTTGCCTAGAAACTATTAGTTGGGAAGTGAGCTAAAGTGAGAAGGGGATTAACATTATGTACATGTTAATTGCTAAATGTATATAGATACGCATTATGCCATGTAGTAGTTGATTCGTGTTCGCTATCCACTTGCGGACTCGATGGGCGATATGTGAGAGGGAGGAGATACGAAGGCTAGCGATAGTCGACCTCCTACTATTACGGAGGATCTTCGGAAGTTGTCTAACCGAGTGACAACTCAAGGCTAGATTGACCGACTTCATTGATATGATGACGACTTGATTTTATCTATCGGTATCGACATTGACCCCCACTACTATTACGCCAAAGTTACCAGCGTTAGAGACTCCATGACACTGAGTGGTATAGACTTTGCCAAGTGAAAGACTTCATTAGGTTGAAGCCAAAGACATACTTTGATGGGATGAGAGACTTCGAGAAGATTGAGAAAAGGGTATTATCGCAATAAAATCAGCACAAGATTACGAAAATCGAGGATAGACTTCGGGCGAGCTATTGTCTTACACATTGGAAATAGACACCGACGTTTGGTGGCATGCTATGATAGCTACTTACGAGATATTTTGATATTTAGGAGGCTTTCAAGAAGAAGTTTTATCGTAGTAGTACTTCCCATCTTCGGTTAAGAAGAGGTTGGGGAAGAAATTTATGTACCTGATACAAGGAGCATAGGAGTCAGTGATGAGCTACAAAGATAGATACGGGTATCTAAGGTAGTTTCTTGGGGACTTAGTGAGAGAGAATTATGAGGATGTATATCACTTTGGTGATGGGTGAGGCCGACATTGAATATCATGTGGGTAATACGAGCACTAAGACACTTAGTGAGATGTACGAGCGCGCACTATCCCATGAGACGTACTATTTGGATAGAGTTACCGATGGGACAACATTGAGTTCAGCTTTATCAGCAGAGCAAACTACTGAGTATGAGATGAGGATATAGAGGTGTAAGGGATAGAATAGATGTGATAGTAGTTCTCGAGGGACGGGGATGACCGCATCTCGGACATCGGGTACCTACACATCATATCCTACCCTAGCTCAAGGTTTAGGAGGTATGCCTCCTTTGCCACCTCCGATGAGGTCAACATTACCAACTCTCAACAGATTCGCACTAATGGCACCACCAGCTCTATAGGCACCAAGACAACAAAAATAGGGTGGTCAACGCAGAGGCGTAAGTAGAGGCAAAAGCCGAGATGGGTCTTGATAGGGATAGAGATTTGCTCAAACTCATCCACATGGTCGGCGTAGGCCGATTACGTTATAGATGTGGACAAGCATGACACATTGTGAAGGATGGTCCACGACCAACAATAGTATATCCACAATGGGGTCGAAATGGAGCCTAAATGATTGTGCGACCAGACACCAATGCCACACGAGTTCTCATTGAGGGTTTGGTTTCTATTTATGTATCATTCATTGTTGGTTGCATGATAGGCATCCTAGGGTTATCACCTATTAGGATTAGTGTACATCTGATATTGAGCAGCGCAGTTGGGGATAGGGTTTATCCAAACAGCTTATATACGGGATGTCTAGTAAAGATTAGTAGGTTACTGTGACGGCCCCTCTCCTAATCTAGGGCACCGCCCGGCCTAATCCTGTAATTAAGCCCTAATCATATCCACGAAGGACTTAACTACGTATTAGTCGGCCTTTACAACCTAGACGCATCTTTTCTCATGTTCAGGATAAGTAATACACTAGTCCTACCAGTTTATAAAATTTAGAGTTAATTAAAACTTTTTATTAAATTAATTAATTAGCGGAAGTCTTATTGATTATGCGGAAGCAATTAGTAACTTATGCGGAAGCCATTTATAAAATCCTAAGTGTGGAAAACCGGGAAATGACATAACATATATAAAGTCCTCAAAATGCGGTGAAACAAGATAAAATAGTCTAAGTCAAGTCGGGGAACTAACGCTCAACCCAATATACAACCCCAAATAGTATCGAAAGACATATAACATATACAATAAAAATACCAAAAGAAGACCTACAATCTATGTAGTGACGTGCGTGGCTCGGGGATAATCGTCGATCTTCTCCTTGCCGGCCTACTTGTAGACGGCTCTGCACCCACCGTCATAAAAAAGACGATGAGTACAAGAATAAAACAAGTAATCCCAGATGACAAGTTTAATTTGCATTTCCAAATATTCAAATGGTATTTAAAAGCATATAAATGGGAAAATTGGAAAATAAACCATATGCGAATAAATACAGAGTTAAACAAGTGATGATCGACGACACTAGGCTAAGTAGTGGTGATTTAGGTCCCGGTCGGCGAGTGAAACATGTCACTCCGACTAATAATCATATAGCATAAGGGACTCTAACCCCGGTGTGTAGACCACCTCGGGGACTCTAACCCCGAGTGTCATACGGTGTCAAGTAACATGTGCGACCTCCCCAGAGACTATAACCCCAGTGAGTCGCACACACCTCGATCGAGTACGGGACCTAAATGCAAAAATTACTTTTAAAATTTCAAGAAATACCAAGTATGGATTGTCGGCATAGGCACATCTACACACCTAAACAAATAAGGAATACAAGTCCTCTTAAACATTTATAAGTATTCCTTATTTCATATTAATATTAAATAAGACTTACCAAAATGCTAACTACCGGTTCCCGGCTCGCATGCTACTCGAGGCGTGTCCCCGCTTTCGTCTCGACGCCTACAACTGTACAAACCGACTTAGTAAGTCTACATAATACATAACACTAGGCACACATCAATACAAAAATATGATATATCTCGGCCACGTGCCTCGGTCGGTGCACGTATCACGGTGTAGGTCCCACGTCAAGGGTCGATGATCCTGATTAAGGAATTAAAACGGGGTTTAGAGATTTGGGCCGTGACAAATATTCCTAACAAAATGAAAATTTCGTCCTCGAAATTAAGTTTAAGTTACGGTTCTACCTGACTCAAACAGGTACGGGAATCTATCTCGCATGTAGTCCTCCCGCTCCCAAGTGAGTTCCGTGTCATCGTGGAACTGCCACTTGATGAGTACCTTCGGGATGGACTTGCTCCTTAATCTTCTTTGTACCTTAGATCTAGGATCCGAATGGGTTGTTCCTCGTAAGAGATGTCCTCGCTCAAGTCGATCCGACTCAAGTCAAGCTGTCGGTCGCACGCCGCCTTCGACTCGGCTAGTCAAAGCATCAAAATGTAGAACACTTTGGATGGACCCCGACATTTGTGGAGGCAATTCAAGCTCGTATGCCACTTTCACGACCCGTTTCTTAATCATGAAAGGCCCGATGTACCTCGGTGCAAGCTTGCCTTTTACCCCAAATCTCTCGAAGCCCTTCGAGGGAAACCTTTAAATAGACAAAGGCTCCCTCGGAATACGCGAGATCACCGCGATACTTATATCCATATCTCTTATGTCTCTCCCGTGCTCCTCTCGAGTCTCGACGGATCGGTTTGACTGTTCCCGTGTGGTCAACAACGATTTCAGGCCCCACTATATCCCGGTCCTCTTGCTCGGCCCAACACGATGGCGAGCAACACGGTTTGCCATACAAAGCTTCAAATGGTGCCATCTTAATGCTAGCCTCGATAACCGTTGTTATAAGAGAACTCACACAATGGTAGCTACTCCACCCAAGATCCGCCAAGCTCCAACACGCATGCCCGCAACATGTCCTCGAGGACTGAATCAATCTCTCGTCGCTCGTCGGTCTGAGGGACGAAAGTCGTACTGAACTGTAGGCGCGTACCGTACTGCTCTTGCATACTCCCGCCACATCCTGGACATATACGTAGCATCTCGATCTAACGTGATCGTTAATGGTACCCCGTGCAGCTTGATAATCTCTCTCTCGAACAGTACGCTCAGCTGATCGAACGTGTAATACGATGTCACTGGCAGAAAATAAGCAGACTTCGTCAGTCTGTCAACTATCACCCAGATTGAGTCATGTCTCCTCGCGGTCCTCGGCAGTCCTCTGACAAAATCCATAGAGATGTCTTCCCACTTCCGTCGAGGAATGGGAAGCCGCTGTAGTAATCCCCCGAGTCCGCGATGCTCGGACTTCCCTTGCTGACAGATACCACAGTTCGTGATGAATCTAGACACGCCTGCCTTCATCCCAGGCCACCAGAAATGTCTCCTCATGTCGTGGTACATCTTAGTTCTGCCTGGATGTACGATAAACTGGAACGGTGTGACTCGAAGGATCTCATCTCTCACTCCGTATCTCTCGGTATCCACAACCTGCCTCGGTATCTCGGACATTGATCCGTCGTCTCGCCCAATTTGTACACTCTCGCACTCTACGCTAACACGTTGAATCTCGAGTACGATCGGTCGGGTCTTCGACCCTCGACACTCGACACTTTGTGTAGACGGGGTGCGTAGTCTAATCGTGCGCAAATCATCACCCGAGTATCGGTAGGAACCTCTATCGACATGCTATCGCCATTTGCCTCGAGTAATCCATAGTCATTCATCATGTGACATCGACCACCTCAACATCTCTACTCGGTCTCCTACTCGGCGCATCTGCGACTACGTTCGCTTTCTGGGTGATACTCTAAAGAAAAGTCGTAGTCTTTCAAGAACTCCAACCATCTGTATTTGTCTCATGTTTACCTCTTTGTGTGAAGAGATATTTCAAACTCTTGTGATCGTGAGGAGTGTGAATCTCTCTCCATACGAAGGTGTCTCTAAGTCTTCGGCGCAAATACAACCGTTTGCCAACTCTAGATCGTGCATGCCCTAGTTCTTCTCATGTAGCTTAATTGTCTCGATGCGTATGCCACGACACCGATGCCCTGCATCAACACATAACCTAGACCCGTATGAGAAGCATATGTGTACACTAGAAATCCATGTCTAGCCTCTGGCGATCTGCTAACACCGGCGTGGTAGTTAATGACCTCTTCAAGCGAGTAAATGCGGCCTCGCACTTCTCGGTCCACTCATAAGCAACATCCTTACGGGTCGGCCTCGTCATCGGTGAAGAGATCTTCGAGAAATCCTTCACGAATCTCAATAATATCCTGCTAACCCCATAAATCTCATGATCTCCGATCATCGATGTCGGTCTTGGCCAATCCGTGATCGTCGAATCTTGGCGGATCTACTGCAATCCTGCTTTGCTCCAACAACGTGCCCCAAGAACTTAACCTCTGCAAGCCAGAATTCCCACTTGCTGAGCTTAACGAAAAGTCGGTGTTCCCTCAATGTCTGCAACGTCTCTCTGAGGAGCTGCTCGTGATCCTCACGTGTCCTCGAGTATATCAAGATGTCGTCGATGAAGACTATCACGAAGCGGTCGAGATATGGTCTAAGTACTCGGTGCATCAAATCCATGAATACGGCGGGGCGTTGGTCAACCCAAATGGTATGACCGTGAACTGGTATTGTCCGTATCTGGTGCTGAATGTTGTCTTGGACATAACCTCATCCCTGATCCTAAACTGATGATACCCCGATCTCAGGTCTGTCTTGGAGAAAATTGTGTTCCTCTCAACTGATCAAATAAATCATCTATTCACGGAAGTGGGTACTTGATTCTGACTGTCACTCTGTTCAACTACCTGTAGTCGATGCATAGTCTCAGACTGCCATCCTTCTTCTTCACAAACAGAACTGGCACTCCTCACGGTTACATCGAAGGTGTGATGAACCCCTTCTCCCCTAAATCCTTAAGCTGAGTCCTTACCTTCTCTAACTCCCTCGGAGCCATATGGTACGGCGGTATCGCGATCAGCCTGGTACCCTGTACTAGGTCGATGATGAAGTCTAGCTCTTGCGGTGACGGTAATCCGGGTAAATCCTGCGGGAAGACATCGGGAAGTCTTGATCAATCGGTATCTCCCCTAGTCGGGTCCACGACTCTCGCTCTGCGAACAACGCTACCTAAAGTCTCCATCTCTCTACTAGATGCAAGTCGAACTCTTGTTGTCTTGAGTCTCGTGGTAGGGGGTGTTGCGTAGTAGCCGTTGTGACGGGGTCGGTCGAAACCGATGCGATCATCTGCGCCAGACATGTAAGCGATGAAATCGACAATCTATCGCTCTTGAGCGGACGTCTTATCGGACATCCTCTACAAATTGTCAAGCGATACGGTGGGAGGCGACTTAGCTAGCTTTGGTGTCTCCGGCCTCGCGCGAATCCCCTATCGGTGTCTTAAAGTGGATAGCGAACGCAAATCGCTACTACGTGGCATAACGCATATATATACATATAGAAACTACCACGTACATATAAGAAATCCCCATCTCACCTTCACTTAATTCACAACAAAATAGTTTCTAGGCAAGGATTATCGGTTTTCACTTCTAAGGTTTGTGTTTTATACGAGTTCATGTTTTTCTTATTTATCCCTAAGGTTCTAATACCTAGGCTCGATACCAACTGTGACGGCCCCTCTCCTAATCTAGGGCACCGCCGCCTAATCTGTAATTAAGCCCTAATCGTATCTACACGGGACTTAACTACGTATTAGTCGGCCTTTACAACCTAGATGCATCTTTTCTCGTGTTCGGGATAAGTAATACACTAGTCCTACCGGTTTATAAAATTTAGAGTTAATTAACACTTTTTATTAAAATAATTAATTAGCGAAGTCATATTGATTATGCGGAAGCAATTAGTAACTTATGCGGAAGCCATTTATAAAATCCTAAGTGTGGAAAACCAGGAAATGACATCACATATATAAAGTCCTCAAAATGCAGTGAAATAGTAAAATAGTCTAAGTCAAGTCGGGGAACTAACGCTCAACCCAATATACAACCCCAAATAGTATCTGAAAGACATATAACATATACAATAAAAATACCAAAAGAAGACCTACAATCGATGCGGTGACGAGCTCGGGGATTATCGCCAATATTCTCCTTGCCTTGACCAAGCGGTAGACGACTCTACACCCCAGTCATAAAAGGACGGTGAGTACAAGAATAAAACAAGTAATCCCGATGACAAGTTTAATTTGCATTTCCAAATATTCAAATGGTATTTAAAAGCATATAAATGGGAAAAGCTGGAAAATAAACCATATGCGAGTAAATACCATAGTTAAACAAGTGATCGACACTAGGCTAAGTAGTGGTGATTTAGGTCCGGTCGGCAATGAAACATGTCACTTCGACTCAATAATCATATAACACAAGGGACTCTAACCCCGGTGTGTAGACCACCTCAGGGACTCTAACCCCGAGTGTCATACGGTGTCAAGTAACATGTGCCGACATCCCGGGGACTCTTACCCGTGAGTCGCGCACACCTCGATCGAGTACGGGACCTAAATGCAAAAACTATTTTTTACACTACAAAAAAACAGCGAGATCATAAACGGAAATTTCGTCTCGATTTGCATAAATTCCGTCTCTAATTGAAATATGCAACGGAACGAGAGACGGAATTTATTCCGTCTCTACGAAATCGTCGACGATTCAATCGGCAACGAAATTGTGATTGCGGTTCGATTAGAGACGGATTAGAGACGGAATTTTGAAACGGTACGAGACAGAACGAGAAATGGAAATTCTTCTAAATGGTACAATTGTTCATGCATTAGTCTCGATCCGTTGCTAATTGTTAATCCGTCTCTAATTTTCCTTTTTGTTTAGTTTTTAAACATAAACTCAATCCAATTGGTTCTCAGACCTATAACTTGAAAATACAACCATAGGACCTACTCCATCGCTGCCCCCTCCAACAACTCCTTGGGGGTGCTAACATCCCCAAAAAAGCAAAAGTTGACATTCATACATCGACAATATATATCAACAAATATTCAAATGAGAGAAAAAAAACGTAAAATTCAAAATTTGAAAAAGATTTATATATCCACGAACAATTGTCAAGTATAATAAATGCTCCAAATTTCTAAGTATTCACAAAAACCACCAATCCTATTGTTCAACAACCACAAAAAAAACTTACAATCCTCTAAATATGCACAAAAAGAATTATCAATCTAAAAGTCATGTAAACAACTATAAAAGTTACATGATATGCTTTAAATTCCTCACCTCTCACTTGAAAACCAGATTATGGCACGTATTGTCACGGGGATATGGGCAATCAATGGCACTAACTCCCACTCGATCGAAGAACAAAGTCACCTGCGATAGGGCCACGCTCGCAAATATTGCAAAATAGATGAAACTCATGATAAAAAAGAAAGCTGCAAAAAAACTATCTCCATTTACGGTGCAAAAGAAAACATTATATTTTACTATAATTTCTAACGGTACATGGCTACTTGTGTGTCCAACTAACACAATTTATTAGAAGGAGAATCGAGAACCTACCTAACTACATGAACAAAAAGCTTTGCTAAAGCACAATTACGAAAACGTTTTAAGTGCTAAAGCACGACAACATGCCAGGGAAAAGGAAAATTCGAATCATTTCATTAAAAATGTCTAATGATCACAAAACTACATAAGGTGAAAACAAAAGGAATACAAAAAGTACAAAAATCCACAATATTGAGCAAAAATTAGAAGATAACATAATACGTTGAGAATTTACGGTATTATAGAGCAAATAATGAAAACAAAGCACTTGTGTCTATAGGTCTAGCAAAAATTAGAAGAGAACATAATAAGTCAAATAAGGCCACAATAGAAGAATAAAGAACATGCACTTACGAGAGGAAAGTAATAGAAATTTGAAACATCAAAAAAAGTGAATTGGAAGCTTTGTGTAAAAATTAACAAAATATAAATAAGGATTTGTAAGGACACGATTAAGCTAAGCTTAGTTGTAATGGCAAGGTAGATTATTTACTTCATTCCAAGGTCCAAGTAACGTAGCGAATAAAAAAGCACCACAACTTAGTTGTTGCCAAAGTGGCGTTGACGCGTGCTTTGTTTGTATTTAAATAGAAAACCAGAGGTATAAGCTAAAATTAACAATGTAATTCATTGTAGGACACAATAAGGAAAATAGTACCATCATAAATAGTCCATGCCCTTGGAAATAAAGCATGATATGTAGAATGCGACCACTCAAGTTTCATCCCCACGATGATATCCCATGATCATCGGGTTTCTGAAAGAAGTAACAATAATGTTATGCAATGAACCAATAATAATCGTGAAATCGGCTTTTAAAATGAGAATCTGTGGCCATGAATTGGACAGACTTACTCGTCGCTCAAGAAAAAGACTGACACATTACACATGAATATTATAGCGAGAAAAATCAATAGCTACTCCCACGTGTGACTAAATCATACCTAATGATTTAAGTTACAAGCCTATAGGCCGAGAATTGATAAATGAGCAAAAAATGTAGAGTTAAAAACCATAAGCAAGGTATTTACTTCATACCAAAATCAACCAAATATTAAGCGTTGCAATTGCATTATTAAATTTCGCCTCAACAGGCTACGAGTCCAATAAAACAAAAACTATGAATAAAACACATCAATTAGTGAAACAATCATATAGCAATCTCCTAAACAACCAAGGACCAACAAAAAAATTGACCTTTGAGAGCTTGAGAGTAGTTCAATATCACTCCAACAAGAGATTCATAACTAATTGATAATATAAATGGTAGCCTCAAAATAGTTGCCTCTTTGGAACACAACACATTATTTGTAGTTATATCCCAATACTTCAAAAAGTCAAGCACTTCACAAGCGAGAGAACATTTTTAACATCAAGTTTCGAAACTAGTATCAATCGATTGCTCTCTACAAATGGCAATAGCGATGCAAGTGTGTTCTTAGCATTGTAAGATCAAAAACATCACGAGACAGGCCCAATTGGCGGACCTTTCGATTGTTTTTTTTTCTTTTTTATGCAAACCTATCATTAGCAATCATGATAAAGATCTACCAAAGCCCAAATTACATAGCTCTATATGAAGTAACACGTACAACATTCTCCAAGAAACTCCCTTACCCTAAACCTTCATCTTTGTCCAGGTGCTAAAACGAGATGCATACTTTTTATTTCCCCCATCTTTGGATATGAAAATCGCAACACGAGTGGACGATTGACCAATCAATAGGGTTCAACACGCTTCCAAAACCAAGTATGAAGCCACTCCAAAACAGAAACTAATTGCCATTATAACGAAATACTGAGTCTCTGAAAGCGTAAATGGTTTATTTTCCCTAGAACGATGGAAGTATACACCAACTCAAAGAGTCAATGTTTGGAGTCAAAAGCTGTCTTGATCCTCGATCAAAATTAATGAGTCCTAAGTTAAATAAAAGCCGCATCTAAGCCTTTTTGGTATTATAAACATTATTTGATTATCCACTACACGAGCGGTCCATATGTCATCAAATTATGTAGTACACATTCTTTCATATACCAGCTAAATATATGCAAGCAATGAAGTAATATAACTTATGGAGTGAGAGTTCTGACAAAATTGAATGGCCATGATTGGAGAAGGTTCACATAAACCCATAATTATTTGCATTTATCCGAAATCTCCCCTAAAACCTCTTGTGATGCTACCACTTCGTAACACGGTAAACATGAATAAAGTTAATACAATGAAATATAAAATTGAAAAAAAAAACCGTCCATCACTATAAAGCAAATGGCAAATCCTTGTACTCCAAGGATCGCGAGAAGATACGACCACGGCATACCCCATTCCTCCCAATGGCACTCCTTGTGATCGATGGCTTACAACTTTCTCTTGTGAATGGATCAGTTGGTGCTTTTCTGCAAAATCCAATACCCAATATTTTCTTCTTAAAACCAAGGCTCCGATACGAGAAAAATAAATGTGGCTTCAAAATCATTTAAAAACAATTCATTCTCTCAACTACCACGAGACAAATAGATACAAGAGCGAAAATACAACCGCAAGTAATCTAAATTATCTAGGAATTCGAGGGTTACCCTTCCATGTGAAGCCTCTTCCCTAACGTAAGACCAAAGGCGAAGACCAAGCCGAATACGAAATTCAAGATACCAAAAATTCAACATGTAAAACAAGAAAACCAATAGAAGGGTATCTTATTCTTACAAGATATAGATCGGTATCAATTGTTTCACAACCAAGTAAAATGAAATTCATTAAAGTACAAGACGCCTCACCATCTTCACTTTGCCTCCCTAAAAGTAACACTTGAATTCCCTAAGAAGATTAGCATGGTGTTTAATCTCCTCCTCCATGCATGCTCACGGTGGGAAGCACTATCAAAGTCCAACTACACAACTCATTAACAAAAATAAAAATAAAAATCGGTGATCATAATAAACAGAGATGAACATATATTACCCAAGTTTTGCAAAGACAAATAAACCAAGATTCTATCAAAAAATAGTGAATTTAAAGCCATACACACATGTGGAAGCAATAAAACTACTCTTCCATCTATGATGAATAGATCCATCTATTGAAAAATCAAGATTCTATCAAGAAATGTCCACTTCAAAGACCCTAAGTTAAATGAAAAATCAATTTAGGATATAAGACACGACTTTGAGACCACTAATAGTATAGTGGGCGGTTAAACCATCAATAATTAAAAATACATCAAAGCCACCTACCAAAGAGTTTAGCTTATCTTTTGGATGGTTGAACTTGCATAGAAAACCAAACTTGCATTTTAAGATAAGAAAATTTTCTTCAAAAAACAAGATAAAGATAAAACCAGGAGTACACACAACATGCAACAATTTGAACTTGTAAAGTGCATTGGCTCCCAGGCCTCACATATGCATATATGTACAAGTATTCGTTAGGGGTTTTTCATGAGTGAAAACCAAACTTTCGGCATAACACACACGAGAGATACGAAAATATTTAGCATTTATCAACCCATATCATATGGTATTCATTCGACAAGGGAGAACTCTTATTTTATCACCTTCTTCATACTCGGACAAGCAAATGTAACATCTGCAGTAAGGTAAGAAAGAAGAAGTAAATGGAATTTTTAAAATTCTGAACAACAATCCAAAAGTATAATCTCAAAATTTACACAAACAACAAGAAAAATACCTATGTATCACCAAGCTGCTCATCTCTCGTAAGCCACTCTTGCGTCTCTCGCTCAACATTGTCCCCTTGTTGTGGTGGATCGGCGGGATCTATTTGCGGCGAGGCTGTTGCTGGTCATGAGGTGGTGGTGGTGGTGGTGGTGGCTGTGGCTGAGATAGGCCTGCTCCGTCCATGGTCATCCCGAGATGCTGATGCATAAACTCCATAACCTTTCGTAATTGCTCGGCAACGATATCGAACTCTGCACGTGGCACCATCTCCGGCATCTGGGACGTGCTAGCACCGGGATCTCGCATATCTCCTCTTCTTTCTCCCTAAAGACCCGAGACCGTAGACACGTCCTTTGGGACACTCACCGCCACATTGAGGTACACCGCCTCATCATCCACCGATTGGTCCGGTGTAGCACTGGGTCGGCCCGATGTCTCCTCTGGAGCCTATCCTGCATGTATCAACAATAAACAACATACATGATATGCTTTAAAGTAAACTTAATACTATTTAACATTTCATTTCTATACTTACATAGAACCGCTCGATCTAGTATCGATGAATGTCATCCGTCGTGATTTACGGTGTGGAGATACAAATACAATTCATTCACGGTAGGTGGCGTCTCGGATGAATTAGTCTGCGTACGGGACCGGTTATAAATTCAGCATAGTGAACAAGTGTATAAATGTAAAAAATAAACAAGAGTGTAAAAAAAAACTTACCAATCTTTCATTGGTAGTCGAAAAGACAGAACCACCACCGTGCTTCGAGGGTCCGGTCCCAGTCCTTCGACCTCGGTGTTCCTATTCGTTGTCGCTTGCCTAGACACGGCAAGGAAGTCCTCGTTCTCCCCAGTACTCAAGTATCTTCTCCATGCCTCATACGTAACATAAAGCATTTGCACACGATTCTTCTTTAACTTGTGCATCAATGCGGTGTACCTTGTGCTGCATGCGTGTCGTACGCCGCACGAATGAGATCCTCGGGAATCGCGTCATCCCATCTAAAATATACCTACAAAATGGCGATTTCAATTGTTACGAGACATTGAAAAAATAGTATAAATCATAAGACATTTATTAGTCCTGCGTACCTTCCATTGGCGCCGGTAGTGGTCTTTATGATGATTCGTGCATCGACTTCCAACAATACCCTTCTAGAATCATCCATCTTTTGAAAACTTTTGTCATCCTCCGTGCACAAGAATGAGAAGGACGCAACTCCTGTGTTTCATGAAAATGCATAACATCTTAACTACTTCTTTAATAATTTACATCCATATTTAGAAGTACATATATGAATCAAATACAAACTTACGTATCATCGGCAATCGGTGTGATCGGGATCCGCTACACGCGAGGGGGCTCGATCCTGTCCTCTCGAGGTGCCGCGGAGGGCTGTCACCTGCAAGCCTGCTCTGCCGTCGTATTATGGGGATCTTTGCCGGTGATGCGGTGGTGGGGGAAGTCTTGGCCTCGTCGGTATAGGAGTGTCATTTCTCGATGTCGGCGACGGTGACGATAACTGGGCAATTTGGTATAGTCCTTGATGACGAGGTTGATGGTACGAGCGACGCCGACGGTATGGAAGGCGAAGGTGACGACGAATGTGGATCGTGTTCAAGAGAACGAGAAGTCGAAATCGATAATGCGGGAATCGACCCACGACCTCGACCGCCACGACCTCGACCGCCACGACCTCTATGGCCCACTCGTGTGGCCCGACCATACGACGCCCGATCGGTATTTCGGTTCCAGGAGGTGCGTGCCGCACCTCTTACGATCGGACGATGTCCTCCTAAAGGTATCCCTCGACGTGGGGGTGATCTTGCCGCCATGAAACCTAACAAAATACCAATAAAATTTTAGAGAAGAAAGGCATACAAAAATAAGTAATGAACTCTAATTGATGGGAATTAAGAACAAAGGATCCATCTTTGATAAAAGGAAATTAAGAAATATATCGTCAAAAGTATGCATGTCTATATATCATAATGTTTAATCTCTAATTGATGGAAAAAAGATTAGACCTATACAAGATCAAGCAACATATTAAATATTAATAGCCAATTTGGGCCTTCTCCAATGGGACTACATTGTAATAGCTTTTGGACGTAGTATTGCAAGAAGCTATATAAAAAATAACCTCTAACATCAAACATTAACTGAAAACTTCAAAAGTGTGCTATGGAAAGGATTAGCAAATTAAAAATATAACAAATGGTTGGATCTCACAAAACAAATTTAGGGTAAGCAAAATATCTTTCGAAATAAGATAACCTTTCTCCCTTTTCTGTGAATATTTCCCCTTATCTACCCATTGAGCAAGAAAGGGTAAGACATAGCTCAAAACATAAGAAGACAAACAAGGTAATTTGAGAGGCCAATTTATGTGAAAACATGGGTTGATCTTTGCCAAGCACCGTCGAGAAGTTACACTCAATATAAGAAAGGTATAGAAAATTCACGTAACATCGATCTGACGTTGACATAACATAGACATACATTACTCGCTATCATCCGTTTCAAATTCACTCTCATGAGTGGAAGTTGATGATTCTTCTTCTGAATCATCTCCACTATCAACAATGAAGTCATTGACTTCTTCACTTGGACCCGCTTCAACAATGACTCGAGTCCCATTTGGATCATCCAGATTGTTGATATCCTGAATTGCATCGTCGACTACGCACGTGGTGGGCATCCCATCTTGGAATGCAATCTCTGCCGAGCCCTGGTCATTATCGTCTTTGCTCGTTTCCTCGTCGGCGAATTTTGGTTGACAAAGCAACAAGCGCTAGCCATTCTTGTCGGTTGTTCCTCATAGAAGAAGTACGAAAGGTAGTACACTTGAGTGGCTTGCATTGCTAGGACAAATGGCTCGTAGTTGTTATATCGTCGACTTCGATGAACCTCTACCAATTGAAGTGTTGGGTGAATCCTCACACCATGATTCGGTGTAGGGTCATACCATTCACACTTAAACAAGACCACACGTTTGAGGCCGGTATATTCAATCTCCACAACCTCTTGCGGTACTCCATAATAATTATGGAGAACCCTTCACCAAAACACCGGCTTTGCTTCTGCGTCGATCTATTAACGTCATATGTTGCGGAGTGGAACTTATACCCATGCACTAGGTAACCTGGGTAAACAAGTACATGATCGACTAGGACCAACAGAAAGATTAACGAGCGTCTCGTCTATGATAGAATTCCGAGCCTATTAAAAAAAAATTAGAAATGTAATAAGACACATTACTTATGAAAGAAATTTATGAAGCTATAACCTACAATAGTAATAACTTTACATATGTTTAAAACCATATGGGAAAGTTGTGCTCTAGACTACTATCAACTTCGACTCCCCCATTGCTTGAGTGATTTCATCGACGAATATCCTAGAAGAAACGAACATGTACATAGGATGTCTTAGTAAAAGATGAATAATGAATGTACTTGCATTATTGAATGAAAGTGACGGACATACCGGATGTAAGGAGCGATCTTTGGACAATTGAGCGGTATGTACGAATGAGCGGTATTATACTCTGCTCTACGTTAAGTACCGCTCCTTCGACTTGCCCGTGGGTCGACCGGGATAAGTGAAAATTGAGAAATTGCCCACAAAATGTGGTGTAGGCCCGAGACCTCCATCGTCGTTTCGTTTCACTTTGTCATGCAACGTAAAGACGTGATCTTCGAAGTAGTAAGAACAAAAGGATGTGACTTCTTCGACCAAATAAGTATTACACATGGAGCCCTCTACCTTCGCTTTGTTAGAACATTGTTTTTCAAATGTTTAAGGTACTGTCGGAGTATAGGAAATGTTGATTTAAAACTTATTGAATGGGAAAATAATTTCAAGGGCTCAAGATATTACCTCTCAAATGGATACATCCATCGAAATTGAACGGGGACCCGGCCGGACGGGCCTCGTAGGCCAAGTGGATTGGTAAGTGTTCCATAGAGTCGAAGAAGCTTGGAGGGAATATTTTCTCCAACTTGCAAATGATTTTTGGTATTTCAGACTCTAAGACCTCCATATCTTTGAGACTGACACTTTTCGCAGTTAGGGATCGAAAAAAAAAAGGCTTAGTTCGCTAATTGCAACCCAAACCGGGTTTGGGAGGAGTTCTCTGAATGCAATTGGTATCAACCGTTGCATGAAAATATGACAATCATGACTCTTCATGCCGAACATTTGCGATTTCTTTGGATCCACACATCAACCAAGATTCGAAGCATAACCATCGAGAAAACGCAACTTTTCAACCCATTCGCACAATTTTTGTTTTTTTGATGTATCAAGAGCATAGCATCCAAGGATGTAAGTATTTGTCGCCGAATCAATGTGTAGAGAAGGTCGGTGACAATATTCACGAATATCTTGTCTCGCTTTCGCATTGTCCTTACTCTTGCCCGTACACACATAATAGTGTTGAATATGTTGTCAAAAACATTTTCTCGATGTGCATGACATCTAAGTTGTGGCGGATCAAGTTTGTCTTCCAATAAGGCAAGTCCCGAGAAAATGCTTTTTTTTTCTCTATCCCGAATTCTTAGCTATCCGCCATTCACGAGAATCGCTCGATTTCGTCACCTTCATCAAGCCTAACGATTCAATTTCGCAAAATTTCATCACCGAACGCAAAGCGGGCGGATCGTCATTTATAACCATTTTGCCTCTAACGAATTTTTTTGTCTTTCCTTAATGGTGATGCCTTCGCCAAGCGACGGTGACATGTGTCGAACCACGATGTCTTACCACCATTTCGCAATTGAAATGCATTTGTATCCTCCATACAATATGGACAAGCCATCTTACCGTGTGTGCTCCAACCAGGACAACACGCTATACGCAGGAAATCACTAACGAGTCCATAAAAGGGCAACTCGCATGAGAAAATTCGTCTTTGTGGACACATCCTATGTAATCACCCCATTGTTCCATAAATCTTGCAACTCTTTCACAAGCGGGTGAAGGAACACGTCGATTTTCGCTTTGGGTTGGTCGGTCCAGGGAACGATAACCGTTAAGAACATAAACTCAGATTTCATGCACATCGACGGTGGAAGGTTGTAAGGAGTCAATATTACGGGCCATGAAGAGTACGATTTCCCGAAATCCCAAATACTTGAAAACCATCGGTGCACAATCCTAAACGAACATTCCGAACCTCGGTGGCGAAGTCTCTATTGACGTCATTAAAATGTCTCCAAGCTATCGAATCGAACAAAGTGTTGCATAACATCTTCGGCGAGGAATGATCTCCATGCCATCGCATGTGTTTTGCCGTTGACTCGAGACGCATACAATCGTTGCAACCAGAGGGCCCAAAGGGAAGTAGTACATTTTTTTGCAAGGGCGTTTTTTGGTGTTCCGACCACGACCTCGTCGATGTGCAATGTAGCGTGATTTCCCACACAATTTACATGATGTCAACTCAGAGTCCACTCCCCAATAAATCATACATTGGTCCTCACAACAATCTATTTTCTCAACAGGTAGACCTAGACCTCGCATTAGTCTTTTAGTGGCATAAAAATTTTCAACCAATGAATTGTCATTTGGCAAACAATCCTTCATGAATTTAATGATTTCATTATACCCTCATTCAGATATATGATGTTCTGACTTGATCGCAAGTAATCTTGCCATTGCGGACAACGTTGTCATGGTTTCGCAACCCGACCACAATTGTTCGCTACTAGCCTCTATCATGTCATATAGTTGGCGGGCTTGGGGTTTGGTGATTCTTCCACGTGATTCCAATTGAAACTTGGACTGCCACGTTGTGTAGCATCTCGCGGTAAGTTGTCGGATCGTCTCCTCCCACATCGGCATCATCAATATGGTTATCCATTTGGTAAAAGTTTTGCGGGCCTTCATCTCCGTTCTCACCATGTTCGTACCAACAAGTAATATCCCGAAACAAATCCATACCTACATATGTGGTACTCAACCGTTTCGACGTCCAGTGCGGTACAAGTCGACATTTCTTATAATTGCACGGACATCTAATCTTCCTTTCACTTTGGTATGTAGGACAATGTTGCTTAGCAAATGATATGAATTCTTTAACCTTCGCCGCGAATTCAATTTGAACGAAGCCGTTGTCGAGACGGTTGTACATCCAGTCTCGACTTGTAGACGACATTCCTATTGTAATTGTGCAATTAAATTAGTCAACTAGTTTCATAATTTCCGACGGTACATGGCAACTTGTGTGTCCAACTAACACAATTTATTAGAAGGGGGAATACGAGGACCTACCTAACTACATGAACAAAAAGCTTTGCTTCTAGCCATTGAATAAACGGGGTTGGAAACAACTTTCTTAATACCTAGCTCGGTACATGAGCGATACCAAACGAGTATGATAATTGGTCGTAACAATATAAGCAACAAGGAGTTCAAAAAAATAAATAAATCATAAGTTATAAGAGGCATACAAATACCACATAGTATCAAAGCGCCTACTACTTGTTCACTCGTACCTCCTTAAGGTTATAGGTTTATTCAATTCTCTAGAAATTTTATGTGAAATAGCAACATTAACTAAAAGAGTAATCCTAGTGTTTTGAATCCTAACTAGTAGTAGAAATTATATAATTATAGGTACTATTCATCTATACCTTCTTTATTGGTAGTTTTCTCTACACACATGCATATACACACAAGTGAATCAAATATAGTGGGCAAAACATGAAACAATGTGGCCAAAGACAAGGCACCCATCAATAATCCCACCATAGATCTTTATGAGTGCGAAAATAACATGATAGCAAAAGCCAAGAGATAGCGAACCCAACCAAAACAATCAAGCATGTCAAGCATAAAAATAAAACATATAGCATCCAAATTTAAAATTACCCATTGAAGAAAATTAACAAGATGAAATCAACACAACTTTAGAAACCCAACTTTTTGTCTCATTACCTTCACAAACACATTACACTAGAAAAAACAAGATGAAGAGAAGTGGTTATCTATACTATATCTAATGGCAATCCTCCCTAGGATTGTATTAAATAAAACTTTGCAATATTGCCTATATTGACCTTAATTTGTTTTTTCATATTGGTTTTAAATTTAAATGGTAGTTAGAGTATGAGGGTGTTTTAGGTAGACAAATGATATTTAAATATTACTTTCCTTAATCTTCTCGACTTCTTTATTTGATAACTACCCTCTACGTTTCTCTCTCCCCTCCATTCTGTTTCCTCTCGTTGTAAGCGCTGCTATGGATTTAGATTAACGAAAACCACTTTCTTCTTTAAAAACACGATACTCCTCTCTCTTTTAAAAACGCAACGTGATCTATCATATGTGTGATCTTGCATTAGAAGCAACTTTAGAATCGTAGTGGTTTTGCAAAAACTAATTGCGTATGTAAGAATTGCTTTCATATATTTCTTTTTCTTAGTTTTTGGTTCTTTTTCTTAAGTAGCAAAAAGAGATATTACTTTTTTCCAACAATCGAGAGAATTACTAGGTGTCATATGTGTGATGTACAAGGTTAATTCCTCTCCTTTGATCCAGTGCTTTATCGATCATTAAATCCGTTCATTTTTTTTTTTTAACTTTGTTTAGATAATTATGCTTAAATTATTTATTATGGTCATTTTTTAATTATCTACCAATGAAATGCAACATCCATTGTCAATCTCAATCTCGAATTATGAGTTAAATATTTTTATGCCTTTCACATTTTCCTTATAAAAAAATATTTGAACCTTACTTGCGAAGCATGTGCTGTTTACTAGTAGTAATTAATATGCATTCACCCAAAAAAAGTAATAATATGTTATTAATGTGGTAGGATTAGACATGTAGTAAAAATAATAATTTGTAGTATTATAAATGTTAGAAACGTGCCTCAACAATGTTAATGAGTTCTCATCTAATAACTACTCCCACCTTTGGTTCACTTTATGTGATGTTTTTGTTGTAGTATGCGAGGTAGAAATCTCATTAAGCATCAATGACTTGATACATGAATAAACATAGAATCAATTGCCCAAATGAAAGTGCATTGATTCACTAACTTATTTGTTAAAGAAAGTATGTAGCTGTTATGAATTAGGTTGTGAAGGCCACAAGGAACAAGTTGAAAGTAACTACACATATCAAATTGTTGAAATTAAGAAACATACGTACGCCTAATCACAAAGAATTTCCAAGATGTTTAATTTCTCATATCCATCACTATAAAGAAAGAGTTGACACATAAAACAAAAGTACCTTACAAGTGATCAATAAATGATTCTGAATTTCATTTTAGGACCTCGGAATACGCATGCAAGAACTTCAATACACAAACATGTTAATTGGGCCCCTCATCAAGGAGGGATTTGGATTTAACTTATAGGTTTCTCAATCAAGATTCTTTTGGCAACATTGTAATTAATTGTTACTCACCAAAACAACTTGTGTATAATAAAGAAGCATAAAAACAACTAAATACATGAAACAATAAAATCTCACGCCCGAGTAAAAATCACAAATCATTGTAAAAGCAAACAAAACATCTCACTTGCCAATTAACCAAAAAGCAATGTTTTGAGAGGAAAGAGAGGAGAACTCACCAATGAAACACAGCGAGGCCTGGACTGAATGAGAGCACAAAGAGAGCAAAGAGGTCGAAAGGGGACTGAATGAGAGCACGATGTGAGAGCGAGAGGGAGCAGAGGCGCGGACTTAAAAAAGCACGGACCCGGAGCAGAACAACGCGATGACGACCGAGAGCGGGGGCAGCGCTACCAGGGAGCAAAGGAGTGCGAGGATGACTTGTTGGGGGTTGGGGATTTGGGGGCGGTGGACCGGGAGAGACGGAGAGACCGAGAGAGACCAGAGACACGGAGGAGTGACTGGTTGAGCAAGAGACGGAGAGACCAGAGAGAGAGAGTTGAGAGCAAGAGACCGAGACGAGAGATTTGTTGGGGGTTGGGGATTTGGGGGCGCGGCCGGGAGAGACGGAGAGACCGGAGCGACGGGTTGAGCAAGAGACGGAGAGACGAGAGTTGAGAGCGAGAGACGACACCGAGACGAGACGATCGGAGAGACGAGAGTATAGAGGAGAGGCAGAGACAAGACGCGACGACGAAGGGATTTGGGGTTTTTGGTCGACGACGAACTTGACGAGACGATCGGAGAGACGAGAGTATAGAGGAGAGGCAGAGACGAGACGCGACGACGAAGGGATTTGGGGTTTTTGGTCAACGACGAGCTGGTGGGATTTGGGGATTTTGGTGGGGGTGGAGGGGCACTCATCAAATCTCGAGATTTGATGCACAAATCTCGAGATTTGATGAATAGTTATAAGAAAACAAAGTTTTGGTGGGAATGTTGGCGCCATTATTTAGAGACGGAATTAAATTCCGTCTCTATTTCCGTCACGATTCGTCTCAATTTCGTCTCGAATTAGTCCGTCTCTAACTACTTTTTTTAGCAACGGAACTTAATTCTGTTGCTAATTCCATTTCTAAATTTCATTTTCCTTGTAGTGTTAAATTTCAAGAAATACTAAGTATGGATATTCAAGGCATATGCACATCTACACACCTAAACAAATAAGGAATACAAGTCCTCTTAAACATTTATAAGATATTCACTAGCCTAATAGCATGTTATTTATCTTTCAATTCACATTTAAAACAACAAGAATAGACATAACATGGGATAGAATCAACGAATCAAATCAAATGAATGGATATCATGCAAACTAGACTCATCAAGTGAGCATAGACACAACGAACACATGATATAAGAATACAAAGGAAAAATAGTCAAAAGGACTATGCAAGGACAACAATTAATAGAAATGAGATGCCAAGTAAATTTTCCATTGGGTATACTCACAACAACAAAGTAAAGTCATAGCTTTGCGGCCTCCCGATACTCCAAATCTTGTATTCGCTCTTCCGTACCCTTTTCCTAGGTTCCCGAGTTTGGTGTCTCATTAGTTCAAGTATAGTGGGTTTAAGCTCAATTTAGTGGTGTTTATTGTGTATTCAAATTGATTCAATAGACTTTAAATCAATCTTCCTAAATCAGCTCCTAAAGACTAAATTAAGTCTCAATTTCAGTCCTACACTTTAAAGTTGTTTTTAAGCATGAAATGGTCAAAATATCGAAATCATCCATCGATACAATTCTTGTTGGTCTCTCTCTTAGATTTCCATAAAGGTTTAGTTTGCAAAATTATGATTTAAAATGAAAGAGATATCATGGTTTTACTAAACATAGGTCTAATTGGAATTTAATCCGACCCGGCGGGTTTAGAAAATATATTTCTCCTAATCTATAGTTCCTAAAAATGTGGTTTTTTTTTGTCACGAAGGCGAGAAAATATATCCAAATACAACATACTAAAAATCAGCTCATTTGAAAAAGTGGTTAGGGAGTTATGCCCTTAATAAGTTTAGTTTCAAAACTTTCCTTTTTAATTCCAGCACCTAATTTTAGAGCATATTTGGACATAAAAACATTTGAATCAAAATACCTTCATTTGAGCAAAGTATTCCCCTTTACATAAGCTTTCAAATGTCGCTGGTTTGGATCAATTTGGATTTAAAATGGGTAGATTATGACCAAATCACCCAGGTTGATTCCTAATACAACATGCAGAATTCTAGTTTTGGTGTTGCAACTTCAAGAATTCATATCTTTATGATTTCAAAACCAAATTAAGAACTTCAATATATCTGGATTATCAGCTTGAAATGAGGAATCCAAATATATAAATTAATTGCAAATACTCAATCATCTACTATCTAAAATTAGCCTAAAACCAGAACTTGTTCTAATTTCAACTAAAAAGATGTTTACCTAGTTGATGTAGCACCCTAGCTTGAGAATTTCTCACCAACTCTCATGGATTCCTTCAACACCTTGATGATTCACTCATCTCCAGCAATTCCTTCTTCTTCTCCAGCAAAAATGAATGAGTGATTTGGTTTGCATGTTGTTTGATCACTAATAATATATATTAAGGTGATGTTCCTTCCTAGCAGTAATCTTCATGGATTTATGCATCCCTAGAAATATCTAATGGTCCACCTTTTGTCATATATCCCACTAACTCTCACTATCTCAACCTCAAGTGACACCATTTCATTACTCACCTAGTTCCTAAATGTGCCAATGTGTATCTCTAGACCAATCCCATGCTTTCCATTTAATTTATTCAACTATAGGTCTTTAATTTGATTTACATTAACAAACACAACCATAGGCTTATAAGTAATTCCTTATTTCATATTAGTATTAAATAAGACTTACCAAAATGCTAACTACCGGTTCCCAGGCTCGCACGCTACTCGAGGCGTGTCCCCGCTCTCGTCTCGACGCTACAAGCTCGTACAAACCGACTTAGTAAGTCTACACAATACATAACACTAGGCACACATCAATACAAAAATATAATATACCTCGGCCACGTGCCTCGGTCGGTGCACGTATCACGAGTGTAGGTCCCACGTCAGGGTCGACGATCCCGATTAAGGAATTAAAACGGGGTTTAGAGATTTGGGCGTGACAGTGCTTGTGGCGACTCTGCGCCCGGAGTGACGTGTCTCTATATACTCCTTGCCCGGTGGCTACACGTGTCCGCCACCGCCCCTCCTCTTCATGTCTCGCGAATCGTGTCCACGTGCGTATTATAAAATTAATTAGTACATATCCTTATTTTCTTAATTTATTCTTTGTTGGTATTTAACTATTTCAACTATTACTTAATTAGTAGTTTATTCTAATGCTTAACCATACTAGTAGGTTGTTTCTTACAAGTTAACATAAATCAGCATAAGCCTCAATTGATACGATTAGTATAAGTAATTTAGCATGGTAAACATTATTCAAAATAGCAAATCCTACTGTGGAAAACCCAGTAAAGTACTCTGTATATAAGCGACAATACCACAAACAAGGTATATATACATGTATGGTGTCATCTCAAGTCTCCCAATACCTAAAATATACAAAATCTCTAAAATAAACACGTACGAGTAGGTCCTCGACAACGGGCTATCAGATGTAGTCGCCTAGGATCCCCTTGCCCCTACTGGTACTAGGATCTGCACTCAATCATCACAAAAGACAGATGAAGAGTCCATTAAGTAAAACCCCAAGGAACTCTTCTGAGCATTCATATAATAAAGTAAAAGAAATGCAAGGAATATTGTCAAGTAAACATGCGGAATATAAAACAGATAACTGTAAATGGCTCATCGTATGAATAGATAACAAACAAGCTAACAAATGTGTGTGCTCGCTCTAGATGGACTAGACTATAATTCGGGTCACCAAGTTCCCACCAATGGTCGCGCTCAAGTGGCCCGACACTTGGTCCCTCGCGGCGGCGGCCAAATCTATTTGAATCAGAGACACGTGCACCAAGGGCAAGCTCAGTCACCATTCACTAAGGGTGCTACTGATCCAGTGCATCATTAACACACAACCAAGAAATCCGGGGAGTAACCTCAACCCACGTCCAAGTAATGGAATAGAGTAATGAACAACAAGGAATGATAGAAATGAAATGTAAAAAACCAAAATCAAATACTCAAAGTCTTTCGGTTGGGTTTTAGAAACCTTACATCGCTCTCAGACCTCCCAGGACTCCCGTATCTAACCCAATAAGCTCCCGAGTATCGAGTTACGGTTTCTCCAAGTCCCTAAAGTCAAGTTTGTATAGTTTTAGGTTATGTCCTAGTGTTTAGTCATGTATTAGGTGAGAAATCACCAAAATAGCCCTTAAAAATCCATTTTTATCTGTAGTTAGCGCGTTAAGGGACATGTGTAGCGCGTTATCGATCGTAGCGCGCTAAGGGAATTATGTAGCGCTCTACTATTCTTCGGGATGAAGAAGCAGTTAGTAACCCAAAACGATTAGCGCGCTAACCATTCCAAGTAGCGCGAGAATTCTTAAGTCGAGAATTCTATCATAACCCTCTCAATTAGCTACCTTATCAGTTCTAATATGTTTCCCATATATAATTAACTTCAATCAGCCCTTAAAACACCCCGAACCTCAATTTAACCCAAATTCATTAAAATTTATGCATTCATGTCAACTCTCTAATTTCATTAAAATCATCAAATTTAACTAAACCCGGTAATCAATTCTCTATATATATAGTATAAGAACATGTAATTCATCAATCTTTCACTACAAATCAAAGAACTAATCACCAAAACTTGAATTTCATCAAACATGTCAAAAACTAGGTTCATTGGAAAGTGGAGAAGATGAAGGAGGTGATTACCTAGGTTTAGATATCTTGAATTGGTCTTCAAAGGTGTTGAATCTAAGCTGGAAATCTTTTCTTCTTCTTCGGATTGTCACATATTTGCATGAATATCATGTGGTTTTGATCAAACACCCAATTATCTCTTATATATATATATATATATGTTTGGTCTTGATAAAGTGTGCGTACATATCTCGAAGATTATCTTTTGGTTCACTAGCAAGCTGTCCTACACCTCCTGATGAGTCCAATAGCACACTCCCTTCCGAAAGTAACTCAAAATGATGATCTAGATGTCCATCTCAAGGTCCCTTTTTATTCCATGCAACTATAGGCTTATTTATTCCATTAATGCCACATTACCTTAAGTCTTTTTTAAAACCATATGGTTAGTATATTATTTATAAAATTTAACCAACTCATGTTCCCACTAACCTTCGACCACCCGATACCGGTGCCCGCGTCTCGACACTCATTTCGAGGCACCTCATAACCTATTGTTCGGATTTAATTTAATTAGCCTATGGTTACATTACCCATTTCAATTTGATTTCATAATCATATTTCATGAATTTGTCGAGTTTCTCTAGTGTACCTGTACTTAGCCTCTCGATACCTGTGTTGACACGCACTTCGAGGCAAGTACCGTCACAAATCCTTGCACGATATCGTTATTCAACATACATACATGCGATGTATTTAACAAATAATTTAATAAATTGCATTGCAAATAAGTAATCCAATACACAATCAACTAATGTACCTAGGCCGACTTGTGTCCTAGTCTACCCGTGGCGTCCACGTGGATGCGAAGTGGCGTCCATGTCTACAATTACGATATAAATAATGGCGTTAATAAAACAAGTCGTTATAGGTAGTGTTACATGCCAATTTGAAAGTCCTCAAGATGTTAGAGTTCGATGCACTACTAGGGATGGATTGGTTGTCGACATACCACGCTCATATCGACTATTTCGGTAAGACATCGATATTCACATATAGAGGTAGTACATCGAGAGCGAGAGCACGAGAGGTTGACTTGGGACTAGTGAGGATATGGTGACATTAGTAGCAATGTATACGGTGGCGAGAGAGTCGGGGACCCGGACTTAAGGAGATCCTAATTGTTTGTGAGTTTTTAGATGTCTTTCTAGAGGATCTATTAGGATTACTACCACAACGAGAAGTGGACTTCATCATTGAGTTGTGCAGGGCACTTAGTTCCGGCTTTTTATATCGTTGTATTGCATGGCTCCAAAGGATTTGGAGGAGTGGAAGGCCTAGCTTCATGGCTTGGGACATAACGGATTCATCACACCTTCTATGTCAATATGGGGAGCACACGTCATTTTTGTGAAAAACGATGTGATAGATTGAGACTGTTTATCGACTACGAGATAGTTGAACAAGGTCACGATCGGGAATAAGTATCACTTGCCACGAATTGATGACTTATTTGATCAACCGAGAGGAGCATAGTATTTCTCCAAAATAGACCCGAGATCGAGGTACCATCAATTTAAGATCGGGGAGGTTTATAGATCCAAGACATCATTTTGCCGAGATATGGACAATATCAATTCACGGTCATGCCATTTGGGTGACCAATTCTCCGCAGTGTTTATGGATTTGATGCATCATTTTTAGCCTATTTCTTGGTGTTACGTGATAGTTTTAATCAACGACGGACTTTGAGGAGGACCGACTTCACCAAGTTCGGCATCTCGTGAATTTTGGCTTTCTAAGGTACGAGTTTTTAGGTCATGTTGTTGGCGTTGCAGAGATTGCAGTGGATCCGTCCAAGATTAAGTCTATCATGGATTGGTCGGCACCGACGTCAGTGTTACGACCCAAAATCTCTAATTTCGTTTTAATCCTTAAATAGGATCATCGACCTGTGACGTGGGACCCACACCACGATATGTACACCAACCGAGGAAAGTGGTCGATGTATGTTTTACATTTGTGTGATGTATTCCTAGTGTTGTGTATGTATGTAGATTATTAAATCACATTTATTAGTATATATAGGCGTCACATCGAGACGATAGTGGGAACACGCCTCGAGATGCATGCGAGCGTGGGATCGAATAGTAGATGTTGTGATTAGTACTTAAATAAACTTGAATTTGCATAAAATGAAAGTCCATACTTTGGTTAGTAGCTATATTTAGACTAAATGAATATTTGCTAACTTAAATAAAATAGGCATATGGTTGATTGTAAATATAGTGAAATTCAAGGGCAACTTTTAAGTTTGTGGAATCGAGACTTGCATGCAATCAATTTAAAAAGGCAAAGAGAAAATGAGAAATATCTTATGATATGTGTAGGTGGACCAATAGAAAATAAGGTAAGTGGTGGTTTAATTTTGACTTAGTGGAATATGATGGCTTAAATGTGAGCCTTTGATTCACCTAAAGATTTGTAAGTGGGGTGAGATTTAAAGTCAATGGCTATATAAGTTTCATGGTCTCTTGTTCAACATGCAAAATAAACTCCAACACCATTAGAGAGCTTGTGAGAAAATTATGAGATCAAAGAAGTTGAAGAAAATCTTGCATTTATTGTTGAAATTTTTTAAGATCCAAGAAGATTGATGCTAGAGAGTATGAATCTAACTTAGCGGAGCATAGAAAATGAAATGAGACAAATCCATTAAAGCTCTTGGTATGTTTTCTTCACCAAATCTCTACAAAAGTTATGTTCTAAGTTATTATCATTGATGAGTTTTGGTACATGTAGGTTCATAAGAGTAGATCGACCCTTAATTAGTGAAAATCCCTTGTTGGGATCGTTATGGAAGTCTTTATGATTGTTGAGTTGTATTATTGAAGAAGATGAATAGTAATTTTACTTAATGGTTATTGGATATTTATTGCATGGAGTTGGTGTATAAATGATTGCATGATTATGTCAGGACTCAATGGAGTTCTTTTTAAGCCAAATGGTGAGCTTGAGATGAATTGAGTATTCTTAGACTTGAGAATCAAAAGTTTTAGAGTTACATAAAATTCATTTTGTGCGGTTTGAAAGCTGAGACTCAAAAGAAGATAAATTTTTAATGTGCTCGATTATATTTAAGACTTTTATAATTTTTGAACTTGCTCAATAGAAATAAGTCTATTATGGATTTTCGAGGTTGCTTATTTGGATTAAGATTTGTTTGACTTAGTTTAAGTTTGCTCAAAGTTCAAATGTCAATATTTTAGAGCATACTTAATGTTATAATTGGTTGAGACTCAAAGATAGCTTGAAATAACCTCAATAAAAGCGAGTTAGCTAAACTATAATTACTCACAAGTATTCAAATAAGATTCTACCTTATGAAACATTGGAAATTTATCTTAGAGAATTTATGTTGGGTGTAGGGAATGCGACGTGAGGTGTGAGACGACTCGATTTAAGCTAGGAATACATTGCATGACTATAATTAATCTTGTTGAGGTTCTTATTTACATTTCATTTCAATTATCTTTTTCTTGTCTATTTGACTATGAAATGCCCCTGTATTATTCGATATCATGAATTTATTTCATATTCTACTCATTATATGGGTGTTTTTATCATGATATCATTTGTTTATGGAAATCATTGACTCTATTCTCGTGTTCAATGTCTTTCTTGTTATTTTAATGAAAAAATGTGATCGAGAATAGCATGCTATTAGGATTAAAGTAATGAGATTGGAGTATGCATGTGGACTTGTATTCTTTGAATGTTGGTTTTGAAGCATATTGCTCGTCTTGGAATCCCTAATGCTAATCTTCCTTGAAATTCTAAAGTAGTGGTAGAATTTAAATTCATTGCACAATTATGAAATGCGCGGCACTGCGGGGTCACTTTGGACTACGGGGTTGTCGGCACTCACCACTACACTTGCGCGTCACACGGGGTATGGGACTCGGGGTAGGTGACAGTATATATATACGAGATGATATATTTATGCGTAGAGCTCGGCTCGCCTTTGAGGATTGAGATATGGATGATTATGCGGTCGTAGAGCTCGGCTCGACCCTTGATAGAGCTGTAGAGTGCAGCTCCACCCTGAGATAGTGGAATAAAGACCTAGGGATAGGACTCATGGCTGACCGGACCTAGATCACTACTACTTAGCCTGTGTCAGTCTCATATTGTTTAATCATGGTATTTCCTAGAATATTTCCTTTTCAACACTTCTTCGCTATATTTATGCTTTTAAATACCAGTTGATTATGTTTGGAAATGTACATGGGAATCTCCAAGAGTTACTTTATTACATTGTACTCACCGTCCTTTTATGACGGTAGGTGCAAATCCGTCGAGCAACAGGACAAGCAAGGAGAAGATCGGCGACTACCTTTGAGCATTCGGCGGTTTTCTACTCCCCACTTTTGTAGGTCTCAACTTTTGATGTATTATTTACTTTATGTCTTTTCTATATATTTTGGGTTGTATATAGGGTTGAGCATATAGTTCCCCGACCTGAGACTTGGTTATCACATTGTTTATCATCTTTTTGATATTTATATGCATGTGATGTTGTTTCCTGGTTTCCACATTTAGGATTTTTAATAATTGCTTCCACATAACTATTAAGATTTTTGTTATATTCTTTTTAGCGTAAAAGTTTTAATTAAATATGAGATTCAATAATAATGTGACATGTGTATTACTTATCTTGAATGCATTTAATGAGGAGAATAGGAAAAAGGTGACTAATATGTAGTTAAGTCCTACGTGGTGAGATTAGGGCTTAATTACGGGATTAAGTGGGCGGTGCCTGGATTTAGAAAAAGGGGTCGTCACGATCGGTGATAGAGATCATGAGTTTTTTGGTTTTGGCGGGGTATTACTTAGCCGGTTTGTGAAGGATTTCTCTAAGATCGATTCGCGATTGCAGATTGAAATAGAAGGACGTCACTTTTCGGTGGACGAGAGACTTATGAGCGAGGCATTTGAAGTGTTGAAGAGATTGTTGACTATTGTGCTAGTATTGGTGTTGCCAAAGGCTAGACAGGGGTTTCTAGTGTATACAGATGTTTCTCATATAGGTTTAGGCTCTGTAATGATGCAGGGCAGAGGAGTTGTTGCTTACGCCTCCAGACAGCTAAAGATACATGAGAAGAACTATCGCACACCTGATTTAGAGTTGGCAGTAGTTGTGTTTACACTAAAGGTGTGGAGACATTATCTATATGGAGAGAAATTCACATTTTTTGCGATCACAAAGAGTCGAAGTATCTTTTCACACAAGAGGAGCTGAATATGAGACAGCGTAAATGGTAAGAGTTTCAAAAGGACTACGACTTTTCCTTGGAGTATCATCTAGGAAAAGCAAATGTAGTTGCAGACGCATTGAGTAGGAGACCGACTGGAGTTCCCGAGATTATCAGATGTCATACGAATGCATGAGCATGGATTACTCGAAGCAGCGGGGACAGCGAGTCAGTCAGATGTTCCTCCTGATACCCAGGTTATGATTTGTGACTAGTCAATAATTAGACATTTTTATAATGTAATTTAGGTTAATTTTTTATGAAAATGATGATATTACAATTGTTTTTCTCTTATTTTGTGATTTCGGGTTTTTAAGGAGATTATTTGAAAACGAGGTCAAAAAACGGTGAAAATGCATATAAAATAGTCTTATGTTAGATTGACATTGAAAATAAAGCTTGCACACACTTTGGGACAGACTTGGTAGGACCCACATTCGTCCATGTTGATAATGATGGTTTAGAAGAAGTTTGGTGGTGCATTAGTTGAAGAATTATTCATAAAAAATGCTAAGTACAAGTATTCTGTAGTATAGTTAAGCTGACCCTTTGATCCGCCTTGAGACATGCATTACACAAAAGATTACAATAAGTGGTGATACAAAGCGATGACACAAAAAGGACATAACGACCAATGACCACATATGACGCCTCGAGATCGAAGAGATGAGTAGCAAACAAACACTCCACTTTGCCTCGGATCTGTTCCGAAGACAAGCTCCTAGTATTTCGTACGACTTCCTCCCGAGCGCTCAACCCTTCCGTAGCCGAGTCCATGTGGCATCCTCCCTTCACCCACACCCTTTTTCCTATACGCTCCTCCAACCGCTACCCGCCACGTATCCGTTCCCCACACCCAATGCACACAAACCCTTTTACGAGATTTATAGTTCTTTCATTATTATTCAATATATTTCAATCACGGATTTAACAAGTTTTTCTTCGTATTACAACTAATGAAGGTTCCATTTCATGCGTAGTGTGCAATATGTATTGTGATATTTTGATTATAAATCTATGCCTCTAATTATTAACAACAATTATACAAGTAGTAACTAGGATTAATCTATAGGGCATTTTTTGAGTGGATGTTCTAGGTGATTGTGTTCTAAGTTGTTTATTATGTGGCTTTCGTTAATATTGGCTTAGATTATGCATGATTTTCATTGAGCGTAATGCTATCGTATTTCCATGGTATTGCGTTTTATCCAATGGGTAGATTTACAATGATAACAATGTGGTATTTCCATTGAATTTAAGAGAATCGGTGGTGACTAAAGCCTATCAATCTATTATTGAATTGTTTGAACTCATCTTTCATGGTCGACGGGTAATTGACTACAACTTAGTTAGTAATTACCTTTGGTCTAGGTTTTCATTATTCACATCGATTCCTTAATTATTATCCTTGTGTTTATTTAATTATTTATTGCTTTTTAAAACGTGACAAAAACTCTTTTTAAACCAAAGAAAGTTACACAATCCACGTGGAGACGATCCCACTTATCGCTACTATAATTTTAAAGTATAATAAATAGGTGGGTATTATTATTGCACGTTCTACACTTGTCAACTTTTGGCGTCGTTGCCAAGAATTGAGTTTAAATTTTTTTTTTCCATATTTTTTTAATATATCTAGATCCTTGTCTCTAACAATCCTACTCTAATAATAATGATCAATATGAAGACTCACACTATAAAAGTGTGAAAGGGGTAGGTATGTCTAATTATGAAAAAATAACTTCTAATCGGCATTTTTATGATCAACAAAAACGTTTACTTTCACTTCAAAATCTGTCGAATTACGTCGAGGAAATGTTACAACAATGTGAGAGTAGACGAGAAATGTTTTATATTCAACTATTAATGATATAGATCCGAGAAGAGATTGATGAATTGCAAAGAGAATGGTTCATTCCATTCTTGAAAACCTCAAGTGAAGCTTCATGTGAAGCGATTGTTGAGTCAATAATAGAAGATGATGACCTAAGCGTAGAAGAAGAACAGGACAAGGAACTTGAGCCAAATTACATGTTAGATCTCCATGATTGCATAGTTATAGAAGAAGAAGCCAAAAAGGAAGTAGAACACATCCAAGAAATGTCATATGAACCATATGAAGAGATGAAGGAAGATTAATTTCTAGTGTTGATGAATCCACCTCATGTTTCACGCATTCTTGTGGAATTTGAAACGGGGTGGAACAAAAAGGGCACTTGAAAATTTTATGTGGTGTTGACAACTATGTGTTAGATGGTCAAGACTATATGGATACTAATATGTTAGAAGTCTAAGATGAATTCAAAATTCTAAAGGAGAGCATGCCTATTTCATTGCCCTAGGTTATAGTGAATTCTTTCGTTCGTGACTTCTCTCAAGTAGTGGGTGTTACGTGATCTTTCAAAGCTAAGTCTAGCCAATGACTTAAAATAAAGGTGCTTGTTAGGAGGCAACCCAACCTCATTTTATGTATTTTATGGATTTATGTCTTTCTAGTTTACTTCGGTTTAGTTAAGTCTAGGATAGTTTAGTTTAGTTTAGTTTATTTCAGTTATGCAACCATTTTAGCTAATCTCTAAACTCCATTTATTGATCTTTAGAGATTAAAGAAGACTTGAGAAGGAATGAGAGAGTACAATATGTTGGTATCAGGTTTGACTTTCAATTAAATTTCAATTAGCATGATTTGAGCTACTTTTTTTAGGAAGTTGACTACTTATTAAAATTTTATGTGTAATGAAATGATTTTCATAATTTTGTTGATTTTACCCTTAGTTGCAAAATTTCAGGCTCGCAAAATCTGGTTTAAAATTTTTAAAGTCAATTCCTTGATTTATCAGTTCATAATTTTATTATGTTATGGTTTCAAAGTTTTTAAAAGTGAAAGTCCCAAAAATTTTTGAAACTTATCAAAAATCTTTCAATTAATTTACCATCGATTTGGCGAATTCAAATTGAACGTAATTCGCTAGCTAAATCGGTGTGGACTCATAACAACTAAAAATTAAGGCCACTAATTATTAGCGATGTGGGTTTACCCACAAATCACTAGATAAATCGGTAAAACAATGATACTAAATTTTTTGAAAAAACAAATTCCCACGATTTGTCAACTATTCACACTTTCAACTAGGATTCACTATGCGAATCGGTAGAGCACAGAGACACATTTTCACCGATTTAACTAGCGATTTATTAGCGATTTCCTACAAACTTAGGATTCGTTCGGTATAAAATCCAGAATCTATTTTTATATAAAAATTCAAACCCAAATCAGTGATTCCACACTCAAAACCATTCAAAGCTTGATTTTAATGTATTTAAGTGATTCCCAACACATTCTTGATCATTTTGACCCAAAATATATCAAGTTTGATTGTTTATAGCAAAGTTAAGGCTTGTACAAGGGAGTTCGAATTAAAGCTTTGAAAATGAACTTAGGAGTGTCAAAGAGTCAATGTCTTGAGGGATTCACTCTCAAATAGGTAATCATTCATTTCCTTATCTAGTTTACTTGAAACTTTTTCGATTTTCAACTAGGACTGTTGATGAGTTTTTGAAATATTTGACTAGTTCTTGATTTCAAAATATTTTGTTGGAATTGAACTGATTTCTAAAAGTATATGATTTTATCAATTTAAAAGAAATGGAATGAGGTGTTTACAATGATTCTTGGCTTACATAGCAAAAATTTTAAGTTTTTACTTTAAAGTATCAATTCAAGGTGTTATTACACAAATTGGTTTGAGTAAGAGTTTCTAATAAGTTTCGGGAGGTTTCGAAAGTTTAAATTGATATGAATGATTTATTAGCAATCTGTGCAAAAATTAGATTTTTGGTAGAAATATGAGTTTCTTTCCAAGTTTCTCACTTATTTTTAATGCTTTATAGATTAGTTTATCGAGAATGTCTTGGAAGAGGTAGTTCTGGGTTTTGAAACTCTATATTATTCAATATGTCGTGAAAGTGGAAATGAGATTAATAGTGATACATTCATTGATATGTTTTAGAGCCTAAATTAGGAATTGAGTGTGTTGATCATTTGATTGGAGCATGAATATAGAAATTGAAATATAAAAATGAGGTATATCATTAGGAGTGGTATTGAATAATACATATAAATAAGTCTTATTAATAATAATAAAAATCTAATCAATATGGTGAAAAGAATAGACCCATGAAGGAGACACTTTATCAATAGAAGAAAAGAAAATTGAACACATCGAGATGATCAAATTGATGAATTAAAAAGCATGGTTATGTTATTATTAAAAGATAGATCAATCTAAGTGAAACCTTGTGTTTTTTGTAATAATAATAATCATCTTGATAATAAATGCCTTTTAATGCAAGAAGACAAAATTGAAAAAGCTAATGTGATAATGAACTATTATAATGGGTTCACAAAACCTAATTATAACTCTATGACTATACTAATTATCTACAACCAAACATAAGAAATGGTCTAAATAACTAAAGTTATCCAGGGGTTAGGTCACCTACATGGATTGAAAGAACCATTCCATTAGAAAATCTCAAACAATGAGCGATCAAATAATCCAAGTACTACAAGGTAATATTAATAAACAGGAAAATCAATTAAGTCAAATGATCCAGCAAATTAATACATTTATTAATCAAACTAAAGCACCTACTCAAATTATTCCTACTAGTCAAGCACAAGTTAAAGCTTTATTTAGTAACAATGAGAAAGAAACACATATACCTAAAAAGATACTAAAATGGGGTATAAAGAAAAAGCAAATACACAAAACTATCAAAAAGAAGAAGAATAAGAAGAAATGATGGACAATGTCATTCCTACTAGAGGATGGATGGCGAGAACAATTGAAATATACACCTTTTCTTGAAAGGCTATACCCATAGTATTTAACCGAGTTGAAACACATGAAAAATCTTTACAAAAGTCTGAAATAGTTAATGAACAGGATAAAAATGTTAAGATTCATGATAATTTAAATGAAGATATGTGCTCATATTCTACCGTTTCACAACGATTAGTGATGTTAGGGAGGAAGAAAATAATGAAGGCATACTTGAAGCATTTAGGAAAATATAAATCAATAAACTATTGATGGAATCAATTATGTGATTTTCTAACTATGATGAAGTTTTGAAAGAACTCTCTAAATCTAAGGATAAATTTTTAGAAGAATCTAAAGAAAACTTATGACAAAATGTGTATGCTTTAATTTAAAAAGAAAATGCCTGAAAAATGTTCCGATCCGGGGAAAGTTTGGAATACTAATTACAATAGAAACTTCTTATATATATTTTGCTATGTGTGATCGTGTCATTGATGTTCCTCGAGATACATATGTACACCATTATAATGTGAATTGTGTTAAGGTTGGTGTTATCAAGGGTGAGTTAGTGAGAAGTTAGTGGGTTGTTGAATAAGTATAGCCACTAGATGATCCTAGAGATGTGTATAGGGAATGAGATATAGGGACAAAAATCAATCCATCCAAATATATATATAGGACTTGCCTTCCTCAAAAGCTCACACATGCATACTTATGAATTACAAAGAAAAACTCAGAGCTAGGGTTGCTAAAATTTGGGGTTCTCAAAGGAGCATATCATCATCAAATTTCTTGACAAGAGTTAGGAGCTAAGTCCAACACTCTAGGTAAGAATTACAAGTTTTTGTATACTCAAATTTCATTGATTTTTTGGTGTAAATGATAGGGGTTCTGATTTTAGGAAAGATTGAGTTCTTTTAAGGTTGTGTGGTCAATTTTGAAGGCTTGTTTCAATTCCTAAGCGTGAAATTCAAAATTGAGGGTTTTTGACGAAATTGGGTTTGAATCCCGTTTTGGTTTTACACTTGATTTCTTAGGGTAAACGAAATCATTTTCAAAATTTGTTTACATATTTGGATTCCTTACAAAAACCATTAAATTTGTTATAAAGGAGTTTAAAATTCGGAGTTAAATTACCAAGTTATGATCAATTCAAAGTTGTATGGGATTTTTGAACTATCTATGAAAATGCATGTATAAATTGATAGTTTGATGAGTTATATATGAAGTTTAGGTTGTTGTTGTTGGTTGCAGGTGTGGATTCCAATGCGGCTAATGCACTAGGTAAGTTCGTGCTTCTTCTGTCTGATGCCATATGCCGCTCTTATTATAGCAATGAGAATTTTGCACTTTAAAAGCTACTTTGCATATAAATTAGAACTAATATTCTGTGAATGGTTTAAGTACATTCGAAAACCTATGTAAACATACCGGGAACCTAGGAAGAGTCTACAAGGAATTACAGGCATGCGTTTTTGGGATGCCTGTGCGGCCTGCTAGCTTAAGAACACATCATGCGACTTCATAAGTATGATGTCTCATTGAGGTTCCTCGTTTACATTTCATTCCTATTGTTTTCTCTTTACGCTTTTTTTGATCTAGGTAATTGGGCTCTTTTGAAATGCGATATTACGAGTTTGTTTCATATTCTACTTATTATACGCGGTGTTCTTATCACGATATCACTCTTTGCTTATGGATTCATTGACTTTATTCTCATGTTACTATGTACTTCATCGTTTTGATGAAAATGCGAACGGGTATTAAAGCATGCTATTGGGATTAGAGTACCGAGATTATAATATGCTCATGAACTTGTATTCTTATGACTTTCTTAGCTTGTCAAGCATATTGCCATGTCTTGAAGTCCCTTGATGCTTGGTCTTTATCATGAAATTGTAAATGATAGTGTTAAGAAGCACAAGCGCCAGGCATCACGGCTGGCCACTAGATTATCACGGTTATCGACACTCACCGGTACACCACAGCGTCCACGACGGTCAACGACCCTTTCGTGGTGGTGACAGAAGAATACAAATGAATGATTTATGGAAGCGTAGAGCTCGGCTCCAACATTTTGATAGAGGTGCATGAGTACACCCAGCTCCTTTGAGAAAGTGGAATAAAGACTCCATGTGATAAGGCTCACTACTAAGGCCGACTGAATCATGTTACTACATTAGCTTGCTTCTAGCTCTTATTTTTGTTTTAAGCCACAGTATGGTATTTTCTGTATATTTCTATTTCAAGATATTTCCTTATTATATTTATGCTTTTAAATACTAATCCGATTATGTTTGGAAATGTAATGTAAGAATCTCCGAGAATTACTTTTATTATATATTGTAATCACCATCAAAGATGAGGAACATTGCTAAATTGTAGAATCGAGTCGAAACAACAGATAGAGCAGAGAAAAGTCGGTACTATCTGCTCAGCATTAAGCTATTTTTCTACCTCCTACCTTGTGGGTCCTTTAATTACGATGTATTACTTACTTTATGTCTTTTCTATACATTTTAGTTATATATTCGTTTAAGCTGTTAGTTCTTGACTTGTTTGCTTCAGCTGAGCTCACTATAGCCACCACCCTTTTGATATTTATATGCATGTGATGTTATTTTCCCTAATTTCCACACTTATGATTTTATTATATATTGCTTCCGCATAATACGACAAGATCTTAAAAACAAAACTTAATAAACTATAAAGAAGTTTTAGTTAACTACGAAACTTCATAATAACGCGACACGTGGTACTTATCCCAACGTGTTTAACGAGAGGAAGAATATGACAAAAAAATTTGGCCTAATAAAGCCGTTATGAAGGTGTTAAATGGATGGACAGGCTTAAGTCACAGTGACTGGGCTAGAAGCTAAATTATCTGCTTAAAGAAGGGTCACCAGTTAGCTCTCTTTTAAACTTCAACACACACTCAGTCAGTCTTAGGCCTCGTCAACCGCAAAATCACCACCCGAGATTTGCAGCACCACTTACAAAACAGTAGCCACACACATATATGTACACCGTATACGTACGTGTAGTGCGACCTATGTTTTCCCAATTGGGAATATGATTTCAATTCAAAATGCCTTGACATTAAATCCAAACTCCCTAAGTTTACTCCAACTCAAACAAAGCTAATTGTGTCCACATCACAAGTCACACATATGCTAAAATTGAAAAGACTTCCTATTTAGAAGAATATTTCTTGAATTGAAGAGAGGATTTCCCACATCACATGTATCCAAAATGGCCTCCAAAGTATCATGACAGTTGGGCCGTAGTCATGTCCGTTTGAATTAGTCAACACTTAGTCAGGCTCCACAAACAGTCAATTCTACGCGACCTAAAGGTAGCGGCCTCGAACATAGTATCATGGCTAGTTGGCTACCGTGCTTAACTCGTGAGTATGAATTTTTTTTTTTTTTTGGCAGGAAATAATTTTTCGACACTCTTTTTCGATACACATATATATTTGTTACGTAATAGTGTAGATCTCTCTTAGATAGTTCATGTAACATACACATCTCAATCAATAATTTACACCATTGTATAGCAAATATACATCTCATAATATATTACATTATCATTTTTTTGTGAAAGTGATATCCTTAAAATTAGTGGCATTAAATCAAGTAAGAGTACCAAGCAGCTTGATCTACGTAACATTTCTTAACTGGTCTCATCTAATTTGATATTAGGCTTTATGTTTAAGAGAAGCCATATATTATTGCCATTTCGAGTTTCGGTTGCCTAGCCAATTAGTTTTCCAAAAACCCCATAATCTTCTCTTTGTTTTCTTGTTTGAATAAAAACAACCCTAGTTATTAGGTTTTCTCTTTCTGCTACTTAGATTAATTGTAGTATCATTCATCGGGGTACCCCCCAATACTTTGGTAATACTAGGGGCAGCACTACATGTATTACATAGTAATAAGTTAAATGTATGTATTTGTTCATATGGACATTAACTCAGTAGTGTTCGATTTCCAAAAAAAAAAAAAAACGAAATAAAACAAAACAAAAAAAAAAAACACATTGTATTGCGCTCGAAATGAATATTATTCATAAAGCTTGTGATTTCTTACTTCTTTATAAGAAATTATATATTTCCTAAAAAAAAAAATAAATAGATTTTCAAAAGAATCAAAATCTTAAGAAAAAATGTGTAAATCTTTGTGTTGGCGAAGATAGATGTAAAAGTTGAAAGAAATTCTATAGTAATAGTAATGTTTTAGAACGTTAATTAAGGTAGTATATCATTTTTTTATTTCAATATAATACAAATAAATATCTCCCTCTGGTTCTGCCCCTAGTCTTTTGCTTTTGGATGAGGTTGAAGATTTAGTCCCACGATAGAAGTTTAAGAATATTATAAGTAAGTTCTCTTTAAAAAAAAATTATTACTGTAGTTAAGTTGTGAAATCAATTTCTACTTTTTTGTGAGGCCAAATTTTTAATTTTGGAGGTCTCAACAAACCCACCAAGTACTATTTTTTACACTCCAATGACATCGCCTCTCAATCTTTTTTTTTATTAGAAAGAAACCACAATTAACCCTAGTTGAGATTCAAATCCCCAATCTTTTTCACAAGTATATTTTCATGTTTCGTTCAACTTTAACTTATAGGAAAGTTGCAAATTTTTAAAGGGTTAATTACACACATGGTCATTCAATTATACATATTCTAACACTTTGATCACTAAACTCTATTTTGTAACAAAAAATCATCAAGCTTTTTGAAATATTTCACTAAAGTCACTTAATTTGTCGTGACGCTTATATGGCATTTGTAGCTTAAAGATTGATATTAATTTACCTCGACATGCATATTTCTCATCAAGATCCTTAATCCAACGGCTCTCATTAAGTGTGTCAATAATTATGTCGTAACACTTTCGCATCACAATTAACACAAACAGATTGTGAATTAGAAAAATGGCAGAAACATTCAGATTCATCACGCGGAAAGCAAGTAGGCGACGGAGGAACAAAGCTCGCCAACGTCGTAGAAGGCATTGACGGCTACGATTTTCTTAGAGGAGTCGAGCATCTCCAATGGTAAACGTGGATTGTGGACGAGATTCTCAATGTGAAGAGGATGTTCATCTCATGTGGCTCGAATTGACATTAAACTTCAAAATAGATATCCAATAGTATATGTGAATTTGTGGCTCAATTAATGAGTTGGCATTCCTTTTCGTAATTTTATTAATTAAAATGTGAAAATAAAAGTGCAAACAAAATAAGTAAATATTTAAAAATATATTATTATCAAACATGGATGTCAATTTGAATGTCAAGAAGTGACATTCAAAATAGATAATGTCTATCCACGTCATCTTGACATTAAAAATGTACATTCCATTGGAGGTGTTTTTTTCATTACAATGTCTATTTAGTCCTAGGTGGCACACATTGACATCCAATCTCATCCCCATTAGAGAAGCTATCAGAGGGATGAAGATTCCGATGGAGGCAGCAGTTGTGGAGGTTATGGTGGAGGCGGTGATAGGTATGGATTTAGAGGCGTGGTGGTGGTGGATACTACGGTAATAATGGGTAGACGGTGGTGGAAGAGACAAAGGTGGAGAAGGATACAAAGGTTGTGACGGCCCTCTCCTAATCTGGAGCACCGCCCGGCCTAATCCCGTAATTAAGCCCTAATCATATCCACAGCAGGACTTAACTACGTATTAGTCGGCCTTGACAACCTAGACGCATCTTTTCTCGTGTTCGGGATAAGTAATACACTAGTCCTACCATTTATAAAATTTAGAGTTAATTAAAACTTTTTATTAAATTAATTAATTAGCGGAAGTCTTATTGATTATGCATAATTAGTAAGTTATGCGGAAGCCATTTATAAAATCCTAAGTGTGAAAAACCAGGAAATGACATCACATATATAAAGTCCTCAAAATGCAAGAAACAACAAAATAGTCTAAGTCAAGTTGGGGAACTAACGCTCAACCCAATATACGACCCCAAATAGTATATGAAAGACATATATAACATATACAATCAAAATATCAAAAGAAGCACCTACAATCGATGCAAAGAGCTGCGGCTCAAAGGATAATCGTCAATCTTCTCCTTGCCTTTCTTGGTAGATTTGCACCCACCGTCATAAAAAGGACTACGAGTACAAGAATAAAACAAGAATCCCCGATGACAAGTTTAATTTGCATTTCAAAATATTCAAATGGTATTTAAAAGCATATAAATGGGAAAACGGAAAATAAACCATATGCGAGTAAATACCAGAGTTAAACAAGTGATACTGACACTAGGCTAAGTAGTGGTGATTTAGATCCCTGTTAAGTGAAACATGTCACTCGGACTCAATAATCATATAGCACAAGGGACTCTAACCCAAGTGTTACCAGGGACTCTAACCCCGGTGTGTAGACCACCTCGGGACTCTAACCTCGAGTGTCATACAAAGGTCAAGTAACATGTGTCGACATCCCGAGGGACTCGACCCCGTGAGTCGCGCACACCTCACTCGTAGTACTGGACCTAAATGCAAAAACTACTTTTTAAATTTCAATAAATATCAAGTATGGATTGTCAAGGCATAGGCACATCTACACACCTAAACAAATAAGGAATACAAGTCCTCTTAAACATTTATAAGATATTCACTAGCCTAATAGCATGCTATTTATCATTCAACTCACATTTAAACAACAAGAATATACATAGCATGGGATAGAATCAATGAATCAAATCAAATGAATGGATATCATGCAAACTAGACTCATGAAGTGAGCATAGACACAAAGAACACATGATATAAGAATACAAAGACAAAATAGTCAAAAGGACTATGCAAGGACAACAATTAATAGAAATGAAATGCCAAGTAAAGTTGCCATTAGGTATACTCACCACAACAAAGTAAAGTCACAACTTTATCGGTCTCCCGATACTCCAAATCTTGTATTCGCTCTCTCGTACCATTTTCCTAGGGTTCCTGAGTTTGACGTCTCATTAGTTCAAATATAGTGGGTTTAAGCTCAATTTAGTGGTGTTTATTGTGTATTCAAATTGGTTCAATAAACTTTACATTAATCTTCCTAAATCAGCCCCTAAAGGCTAAATTAAGTTTCAATTTCAGTCATATAATTTAACGCACTTTTAGGCATGAAATGGTCGAAATATCCAAATCCTCCATTAGTACAATTATTGTTGGTCTCTCTCTTAGCTTTCCAGAAAGGTTTATTTTACAAAATTCCGACTTAAAATGAAAGAGATATCATGATTTTACTAAACATAGGTCCAACGTGGGAACTGACCTGGACTACTGGATTTAGAAAATCTATATCTCCTAATCTATAGTTCCTAAAAATGTGTTTATCAAAGATGGAAAATATATCTCAAATGGCTGTGACACTAAAGATCAGCCCATTTTGGATAAGTTGTTAGTGGGATTTAAGTGCCTCTAATAAGTTTAGTTTCAAAATTCTCCTTTTTAATTCCAAAGATTCTATTTGTAGAGCATGTTTGGACATATAAAAAGATTTGAATCAAAATATACCTTCAGCTTAAGCAAAGTTATTCCCCTTTAAATAAGTTTTTCTAAATGCCATTTGGTTTGGACTCAATTCTGATCTAAATGGGCAAAAGGTTATGACTCAAATTACCTGTGTGCTGATTCCTAATACAACATGCAGAATTCTAGTTTTGGTGTTGCAAATCTCAAAATTCATATCTTTATGATTTCAAACCAAATTAAGAACTTCAATATAGCTGGGATTATCACTTGAAATGAGGAATCTAAATATATAAATCAATTGCAAATACTCAATCATCTACCATCTCAAATTAGCCTAAACCGTAACTTGTTCTAATTTCAACTAAAAAGATGCATCTAGTTGGATGCAAGAGCACCCTAGCTTGAGAATTTCTCACCAACTCCCATGGATTCCTTCAACACCTCGATGATTCACTCCTCTCCAAAGAATTCTTTATTTCTCCAAGAAAAATGAATGAATCATTTTGGTTCTCATAGACAATGAAATACATCAATATTATTACATATTAAGGCTGATGTTCCTTTTCTCTCTTAGCAATCTCATCTCTATGAATTTATGTATCCTTGATGAACATCTAATGTATCCATCTTCTTGCCACATATCCCATCTAACTCCCAACTTCTATTCTCAACCTCAAGTGATTACCATTTCATTACTCACCTGGCTCTTAGATGTGCAAATGTGTATCTCTGCACCTGTCCTATGTTTTCCATTTAATTTAATTAACTATAAGCCTTTAATTTGATTTACATTAACAAATTAATAACCATAGGCTATATAAGTAATTCCCTATGTCATATTAGTATTAAATAAGACTCACCAAAATGCTAAGACTAAATCGTGCTCCCTCGCTCGCATGCTACTCGAGGCGTTGTCCCTGGCTCGTCTCGATCGCCTACAACTCCATATAAAACCGACTTAGTAAGCCTGCACATAATACATAACACTAGGCACACATCAATACAAAAATACAATAATAGACTCTTCGCCACGTGCCTCATTTCTGCAACGTACATCATGCTAAGCAGTAGTCCCATTTCGTCAATCTGTTTGGTCTGATCCCAGATTAAGGAATTAAAATCTGGGGTTGAGAGATTTGGGCCGTGACAAATATTCTGGTCAAAATGAAAATTTCGCCCTCGAAATATAAGCTTTGCTACATGCCTCTACTCCCACTCCAATATGTGCATTTGCCAATCTATCTCGCATGTAGTCCTCCCGCTCCCAAGCTGAAGCTCTCGTGTCATCGTGAACCGCCAACTTCGACGAAAGTACCTTCTGGGATGGACTGTGCTCCTCGAATGTTGAAAAACCTTCCGATCTGTGATCCTGAATGGCCGTCCTCGTAGTAGATATGTCCTCCTCGCTTCAGGTCTGATCCTCGATTTGTCAATCGCTTGTCACGACGCCCGCTTCTTCAATTTTTCGCCACTTGAAGATCGAAATGCGGAAACACTCGGATGGACCTCCATGATACGTGGAGGCAATTCAAGCCTCGTATGCCACTTTCCCCGACTCCGCTTTCTTAATCATGAAAGGTCCCATGTACCTCGGTGCAAGCTTGCCTTTCACCCCAAATCTCTCGAAGACCCTTCCCAGCGGAGACCCCTTTTAAATAGACAAAGTGCTCCATCGTACTCATGTACAGACTCACCGCGATACTTCATCTCATACTCGGCTTTTCCGTCCTCATGGCCTATCCTTAGCGTCTCTCGACTTAGATCAGCTTTATATTCTTTCCCTGCAAGCGGTCAACAACAATTTCAGGCCCACTATTCTCCCGTCCTTCCAAGCCACCGCAACATTTGATGGGCGGGAAATGGACACCTGGCCTAAGCCATACAAAGCCTCAATTATACCATCCTCGACGTTGAAAGTCTAATAACCGTTGTTGTACATGTGAACTCACACACAACGTGGTGGTCGCCCGCATCCGCCAAACTCCAACACGCGCATGCCGCAGCTGTCCTCGAGACTCCGAATCAATCTTTCATTGTCCGCCGTCCGATGGTGGAAAGTCGTGATCGAATTGCAGTGGCGCGCGTCGTATCGTTTCTTGTGGATACCCGCCACATCCTGACGATACTAGTGATTCTCTACCGACGTGGACGTCACCGGTACCCCGTGCAAATTCTCGATGATCTCTTTCTCGAACAATACGCCGCCCGATCGAACGTGTAATGCGATGCCACCGGCAGAAACGAGCAGACTTCGCGCCCGTCAACTATAACCCGTATTGAATCACGTCTCCTCGTCGTCCCGCAATCATCTCGACAAAATCCGATGGGAGGTCTTCCCACTTCCATCGAGGAATGGGAAGACTCTCACTCGCGGATAGATATTCATCCAGCTACCTGGGCCACGAGAAATGTGTCCTCATGTCGTGATACATCTTAGTCCCGCTTGGATGTACGGTAAATGTGGAGCAGTGCGACTTCTAAAGGATCTCATCTCTCCGCACCTCCCGTATCCACAACCTCGCCTCGCTATCTCGGTCACATTGATCCGTCGTCCCCGCCCAATCTATACACTCCACACTCTCCGCTAACTCACTAAATCTCGAGTACAACCGGGTTGATCCTTTAACCTCGACACTCGCCGTGTATACACTGGTCCGTAGTCTCATATGTGCGCAAATCATCACTTGAGTATCGGTAGGAACCTCTCGTCTCGACATGTTGTCGCCGCTAACCTCGAGTAATCCGTATTCATGCATCATGTGACATTTGACCACCTCGCATCTCTAGTCGTCTCTTACTCAGCGCATTTGCGACTACGTTCGCTTTTTTTCTGGTGATACTCCAAGGAAAAGTCGTAGTCCTTCAATAACTCCAACCATCTCGTTGTCTCAAGTTCATCTCTTTCTATGTGAATAGATATTTCGCACTTTGTGATCATGAAGAGTGTGAATCTCTCTATACGTAAGGTGTCTCCAAGTCTTCGCCGTAAATACAACCGCCGCCAACTCTCGGTCGTGCGCGTGGTAGTTCTTCTCATGTATCTTTAACTGTTCTCGATGCGTATGCCACGACACCGCTACCCCGAATAAACACACAACCTAGACCCGTACGAGAAGCATCTATGTACACTAGAAATCCCCGTCTAGCCTCCGCGCACTAACACTAGCGCATGGTAGTTAATGACATCTTCAATCGAGTAAATGCAACTTCGCACTTCTCGCCCACTCATAAGCAACATCTTTCGTGCAGCCTCGTCATTGGTGAAGCGATCTTCGATAAATCCTTCACGAACCTACGGTAGTATCCTCGCTAACCCCGTAAAGCTCCCGATCTCCTGTGATCGATGCTCGTTGCAAGGCTAATCCATGATCTATTTGAATCTTGGCGGATCTGACTTTGCAATCCTACTGCTCGCTTCTCCCAACAATGTTCCCAAGAAACTTGACCTCTACAAGCCAAAATTCACCTTTAACTTGCCGAACTTAAGTGAAAAGCTCTGTTCCCTCAATGCTCCGCAACGTCTCTCTCCGAGGTGTTGCTCGTGATCCTCACTGTGTCCTCAAGTGATATCAAGCATGTCACTTCGATGAAGCCACTATCGACGAAGGGTCGAGATATGGGTATAAGCACCAGATGCATCAAATCCATGGATACTACGGCGGGCGTTGAGTCGAAGCCCCGAATGACATGACCGTGAAGCCGTAGTAGTTAACTCTAAGGTATCTGGTGTTGTATGTTGTCTTGGACCTATCATCATCCCCGATCATAAGTGTACGATGATACCCCGATCTCAGGTCTATCTTGAAGAAAAATTGTGCACTCCTTCTGGTCGATCAAAATAAATTGTACAATATTCGTGGAAATAGGTACTTATTTCGATCAAGTCACTTTGTTTAACTCTGCGTTTGTATGTCGACGTGATCATAGTCTCGTATCGTCATCTTTCTTCTTCACAAACGAGAATCGGCGCTCCTACTGTGACCACACCATCGAAGGTGTGATGAATCCCTTCTCCCCCAAATGCCTTAAGTTGGGTCCTCTCAACTCCTCTAACTCCCTCGCAGCCATGCGGATATCAGGCGGTATCGCGATCTGGCTGCAGTACACCTGTACTAGGTCGATGATGAAGTTTCTAGCTTCGCGTGGTGGTAATCCAGAGTAAATCCTTCTTGGGAGAAAACATCAGGAAAGTCTTGAACAACCGGTATATCCTCTTAGTCCTGGGTCCCCGACTCCCTCCACTATCGCACTACAACGTTACCTAGAAGTCTCCATGCTACTCCACTAGATGCGAAGTCAAACTCTCGTAAAGTGTTGCAGTGCTGTGTGGTCGGGGAGTCTTTGTCAGTAGTAGTTTCGTGGATGACGGCGGTCGGAACCATTGCTAGGTACTATCCTCGACGCGACATGTAAGTGATGAAATCGGCAATCTGGTAACTCCTGAGCGGTCGTCAAAATGGCCGGGACATCCTCTAAAAATTGGGTCATTGATACGGTAGTAAGCCGCTGTTCGTTGCTAGCTCGATTGTTCTGTCCGCGGTTATCGCACGTAATCGGCCATCGGTGTCTTCAAGTTTGATAGCAGGCAACGTGAATCGAGCATTTACTACGTGGCATAACGCATATATATACATATAGGAAACCTAACGACGTACATATACTAAGAAATCCCCATATCACCTTCAACTCAATTCCCTAACAAAATAGATTCATAGGCCCAATGATTCATCTCAGTTTCCAACTTCTAATGTTTGTGTTCTTATACGAGTTCATGTTTTCCTTATTTATCCATAAGGTTCTAATGGCCATATGCTCCGATACCAACTCGGTGAACGGTAACCCCCTGCTCCTAATCCCTAAAGGGCATCGCCCGTTCTAATCCCGTAATTAAGCTCCTATAATCCATATCCCACTTGCGGGACTTAACTACGTATTAGTCGACCCTTTTACAACCTAGATTGGCGCCTCTTATCTCGTGTTCGTGATAAGTAATACAATAGTCCTACCCAAGTTTATAAAATTTGAAGAGTTAATTAAGACTTTTATTAAATTAATTGGAATAGGCTAGCGAAAGTTCTTCTTGATATATGCGGAACCAAATTCTTAGTAAGTTATGCGCGAAGCCATAATTATAAAATCATAAGTGTGGAAAAACCGAGGAAATGACATCACATATATAAGTCCTCCAAAAATGTAGTGAAATAGCAAAATAGTCTACAGTCAGTCGGGGGAACTAACGCTCATCCCAATGATGACGACCCCCCAGAATAGATATATGAAAGACATATATAACATATACAATCAAAATATCAAAAGAAGACTCACAATCGATGCGTAAATAGACGCTGTCGCGACTCAAGAGATAACTCGTCGATCTTCTTCCTTTGTCCCACCTCATCGGTGGACGGCTCTACCCACAATCATAAAAGAGGACGGTGAGTACAAGAATAAAACAAGAATCCCCAGATGACAAGTTTAATTTTGCATTTCCAAATATTCAAATGGTATTTAAAAGCATATAAATGGAAAAACGTAGAAAATAAACCATATGCGTGTAAATACCCAGTAGTTAAACAAGTGATACCGAATGCACTAAGCTAAGTAATGGTGATTTAGAGTCCTAATGGGTCATGGTAGAACAGCTGTCACTCGGACTCAATAATCATATAGCACAAGTGTGGACTCTAACCCAAGTGTTACCGGGGGACTCTAACCCCTTGGTGTGTAGACCACCTCAGGGACTCTAACCCCCGAGTGTCATACAAGAAATCGAAGTAATATGTGCCGACAAACCCCAGGACTTCTAACCCAGTGAGTACGCGCACACCTCGATCGAGTACGGGACCTAAAATGCAAAAACTACTTTTTTAAATTTCAATAAATATCAAGTATGGATTGTCGAAGGCATAGGCACATCTACACACCTAAAAAAAGGAATACAAGTCCTCTTAAACATTTATAAGATATTCACTAGCCTAATAGCATGCTATTTCTTCATCATTCAACTCACATTTAAACAACAAAAATAGACATAAAGCATGGGATAGAATCAATGAATCTAAATCAAATGAATGGATATCCCATGCAAACTAGAATCATGAAGTGAGCATATAGACACAAAGAACACATGATATAAGAATACAAAGACAAAATAGTCAAAAGGACTATGCAAGGACAACAATTAATAGAAATGAAATGCCAAGTAAAGTTGTCATTAGGTATTGGGTACTCTACCACAATTGCAAAGTAAAGTCATAGCTTTATCGGCCTCCCGCGAACTACTCCAAATTCTTGTATTCGCTCTCCGCATGCCATTTTCCTAGTGGGTTCCCGAAGGTTTATGGCGTCTCATTTGTTCAAATATAAGCGTGGGTTTAAGCTTCAATTTAGCAATGGGTGTTTATTGTGTATTCAAATTGGTTCAATGGAGAAAAAAACTTTAAATCGAATCTCTTCCTAAATCAGCCCCTATAAGGCTAAATTAAGTTTCAATTCCCCAGATGCCATAGTAATTTAACTGCACTTTTAGGCATGAAATGGTCAAAATATCCAAATGTCCTCCATCCAATTACAATTATTGTTGGTCTCTCTCTTAGCTTTCCAGAAAGGTTTAATGTTACAAAATTCCGACTTTAAAATGAAAGAGATATCATGATTTTGCTAAACATAGAGTCTAATTGAGTTTTAATCCGACCAGCGGATTTAGAAAATTTATTTACTCCTAATATATAGTTCCTATAAAATGTGATTTTTTGGTCACAAGGTAGAAAATATACTTAAAATAAAACATACTAAGAATATCGGCTCATTTGGATAATTATTTAGGAGTTATGGCCCTATAACAAATTTTAGTTTCAAAAACTTTCCTTTTTTAATTCCGGGGCATCTTTTATTGTAGAGCATGTTTGGACATAAACACATTTTAAATCAAAATACCTTCAGTTTATAAAAGATTATTCCACTTTAAATAATCTTTCAAATGCCACCGGCTTGGATCAATTTGGATCTAAAATGGGTAGATTAGTGACCAAATATACCCAGGTTCATTTCTAATACAACATGCTAGAATTCTAGTTTTGGTGTTTCAACTTCAAAAATTCATATCTTTATGATTTCAAAACCAAATCCAAAGGAACTTCGATATAGCTGGATTATCAGCTTGAAATGAGGAATCTTAATATATCAAATCCAATTGCAAACATTCAATCATCTACCATTCTGAAATTAGCCTAAAACCAGAACTTGTTCTGAAATTTCAACTAAAAGGATGTGTACCTAGTTGATGTATCACCCTAGCTTGAGAATTTCTCTCACCAACTCCCATGGATTCCTTCAACACCTTGATTATTCACTCCCTCTCCAGCAATTCCTTCTTCTTCTCCAGCAAAAATGAAATGAGCATGATTTGGTTTTTGCATGTTGTTTGACTCACTAATAATATATATTAATGTGATGTTCCTTCTAGCCCTTGATCTTTATGGATTTATGTATATCCCGATGAAGACATCTAATTGGTCCACATCTTGTCATATATCCCACTAACTCCCCACTATCTCAACTCTCAAGTGACACCATTTCATTACTCACCTAGTTCCTAGATGTGCCAATGCTTGTATCTTTAGACCAATCTTATGATTTCCATTTAATTTTACTCTAACTATAGGCCTTTAATTTGATTTACATTAACAAACACAACCATAGGCTTATAAGTAATTTCTTATTTCATATTAGGTATTAAATAAGACTTACCAAAATGCTAACTACCCCGATTCTCCCCTTGCTCGCTTACGCTACGCTCGAGGCGTGTCCCCGCTCTCCGTCTCGATGCATACAATCAAAGATAAACTAACTTAGTAAGTCTACACAATACATAACACTAGGCACAGCATCATTACAAAAATACGATATACTCTCGAGCCACGTGCTCCTGGCGGTCGGTGCACGTATCTGGACAGCAGGTAGGTCCCACGTCAAGGGTCGATGATCCCGATTAAGGGCGTAAATTAAAGCAGGGGTTAGAGATTTGGACCGTGACATAGTGGTAGCCAGTGGCGGTGCTAGCTATTAGGCATCTCTCCCAACCCATGCCAAACTCTAAAATAATGTGAGTTTTTCTAACAACTATTCACATCTAATTTTGAAGTAAATAAATGACACGTTAACACTGTCCTTCATGTCTCCAACCCATCAACATTATCTTTAACACTATTATACTAAATAAGATAAATATAAAATATATAAAGAACACAAAAAATATAAAAAGAATATAAAAAGGATAAAAGAAAGAATAAAAAGAATAAAAAATTTGATGAATAGTATTAATATGTTGCAACGGTGGCATCAAGTTGCTCCAACGTTATCCTACAGGGATAGCGTTTCATTATTGTGCACTAACTAGCGCCAAAATATGGTCTTTGGTGGAAGTCAGCTCTTTAGCAATGAGTAAACATTAGAGGGAAACTTTTGGAAGGTACGATGGTAGAGATGTTGATGGTGGGAGGTACTACAGCTGGCGCTGGGCGATAGATTTTTTTTCTTTTTGTCAAAAAGTGGGCGATGGGGATGAGTGTCAAGCTTCATTTTTTTTAAAAAATGTTGCTTTAATATTTTGCGTATTAATTCGTGATGTGAGGTTGTGTGTTAATAGTGACGTGAGAGTGTTGCCAGACAACATTTTCGACACTTAATGAAAGCTTTTAGATTAGACATCTCAATGAGAAAGTATGAACGTCGATCTGCGAAGTAATATTAATATCTAAGTGTGCAAATGCCTAGTATACATCATGTCATATCAAAGTCAATACAGCTTAAATGTTTCAAAAAGTTAGAAGATTGTTGTTACAAAATAGAGTTTAGTGACTAAAGTGTTATAATATGTATAGTTGGGTGACCAAGTGTGTAATTAACCTAATTTTTATTTAAAATAAAACATATAAATTGATATAAATACCCTTCAAACAAAAGAGAGAGATGTAGGTAATAAAGAGGTAATTAATGAAGTGGTAATTGTATCTACAAGTTTTTAAAAAGTAAGTTCCCTTTATAATGAGGGAGATATCCCACATTCCTCAAGTGTGAGTTGGGAGATGACTTGGAGGAGAGTTCGGTTTATAAAACCAACCAAACAAAGATTAGTTCTCACTTCCCTCTAAGTTATCTTACAACCCCTAACCTAACACCCCCAACCAAACAAGGCCTTATAAAAAAAAAATCAATGCCGTAGTAGTGAGCTATCATTCATAATAGTTTTTTCTTAGTTTTTTTGTCCTTCGTGTTTTCATTTCACATCTACCATACTTTCGCATTTAGCTTCACTCCATGCTTTCTAACAGCAGCCAGTCTAACTCTTTTCTTCTTTGTTTTATTTTTTTATAGAAGCCTAACAATATATTCTTTCTAACCTCAAACATACATATTTTATAGACTTATGTGTTTTCATTTCACTACCATACTTTCACATTTAGCTTCACTCCATGTTTTCAAATATTGTTAGCCCTTAAATCTTTCCCCTTTGTTTTGTTTCGTTTTTTGTTTATTTATTTTTTATAAGAGCCTAAAAATATATATTCTCTCTAACCTCAAACATACAGACATATTTATAGATGTAGCTAAAAAGATATAAAACAAATAAAAACATAACTTCAAACATATCTATTTATAAATGTAGCTAAAAAGATAAAATAATAAAAATCAAGAAAAAAGACCTATTGACCTAGATTTTATGCGCATCAACTCTGGAGATTGTTTGATGCAAAGACAACTAGTTTTCTAAGGTGCATCGTATATCTTCCCCGATCAATTCGCCTAACTTGGTGTCTAAAGTAAGCTCTATTAGCAAAACTTCCAAAAATTAATATTAACTTTCTCAAAAAAAAATCGACATTATATATACAAATATGGTCACATCCAAAAGATAGTCTTCACTACTTCAGGGATTTTTTGTTTGATTAATACATTTTGGGAAAATATTTATCAATCTAACACACCCACAAAAATATTTACCAATCAATCTCATTTATCGCCATGTCATAGCTATCAAGTCACGCTTACATCATTTTTTTTTGTCAAATACAAAACATGATCGTCAATTCACGTTTTTTATTTTTTTTTTTTTTTTTTTTGAATTTTTTTTTACTTTTAGATTTTAAAAAAAAAATTTAATCTTAAAAAAATAAAAAAATGCAAGTCGTGTGACCGCAAGTCACGACTTCCCTTTTTCTATTTTTTTTTTAATTCGGTGTTAAGTTTTTTTTGGGTTTTTTTTTCCTTTTTGCTTTTGGTAGTTTACAAACAACTTCTAAGTTATTTATACTTAAATTTTTTAAGTCTATTTATTTCTCATGTGAAGAAAATGAATCTTGGATAAAGTTTCATCTATCATATTATACCTCATATATCAAAAGGTATAATCTCTAGTAATATATGTATTTTTATTTTTTTTCAATAAAAAAGAAAATCTTATATATATGTTGGGATCCGATGCGTTCCCACGTTAGCTTAAACTAAAGCTTTCAAACTAGTCCACTAAGATATTCGTGTTTTTTTATTTTTTATTCAATACAAACTAGTCCAAAAATTAAAGTTACAATAAAGCTTACACCCTGATCTTTTACAACAAAAGCTTTCAAACTCGAGTAATTTGCAAAATTCATAAAATTCACGTTAGTCGTGCAAGAAATTTCATTTGCTATAAATGAAGAACTTGGAAGTCGATCAAATGCTATAATAATCCCTAAGTCTATGAACAAGAGTTTCACCATGTACCTTCATAAGCTTGTAAAATACATTGTTAATTAACTTATAAGTTCGTAAAGATATTATATTGTTTTTTTCACATTGAGCATTATCACATTAGGAATGCCATAACCAACTACAAAGTATTAATATAAACATAAAGATGTCTTGTTATAGTAAAAAAAAAGTCCTAGTCTGACCCCAAATAATGACTTCTAGTCCCACAACGTGTTCTCTTTACGACTCGCACATTACGATCTAAAGCTAATGGCACATTCGAAGGGCCCACATCAGCACGCAACGAATTTTGAGCATCTTCTAGTTGAATTTCATCTATATCATGTCTTCCACCATCATCAGTACTTATAGTCCTAGATAAATTCATCATTAATGGACTTGCATTAAAATGACGTGAGAATGTAGGTATCATATTAAAATGAAAGGCTTTCGTAGTCTCGAATGCCATATTGGGAGGTACTGATGGAGTATGTGGAGTCTCGAACTCGTTGAGAGGTACTGATGGAGTATGTGGAGTCTCGAACTCGTTGAGAGGTACTGATGGAGTATGTAAATTCTCGAGCTCGTTGAAAGGTATGGATGGAGTATACACTGGAGTACCATGCCTCGAACATATATCTTTATGAGAAGATTGATGAGATTCTTCAAAAGAAGTGAGCATATTATGGATGTGATAATGTATGTATTGTCAAAGTCGATGTAGCTACATCTCTAATACGTAGAATAGACACATCATTACTCAATGTCAACCGATGAATTGATGTCATTCCTTATGCCTACATATAAAATATTTATGAATTTGTAAAACGAAATCAAAACAACTATTTAAAAGACTTCATGATTGAATAATAAAAATTTGTACTTACTAATGCCTCAACAATAGCTCCACGATGAGACATGAATCGTCATATAATGCGACGATACCATTGCATGTACAGGTCATAAAATTCCAATGGCTCCTCCAATAATTCATCATTCGCAATATTAGAAGAACGTTCGTTCCACATGCAGACATAATCACTATGTTCTGCACTCCAATCTTTATATGTTTTCCCTCGCAAGTCAATCTTATGTAGCTCCATGCTTGTGCTATTTAAAGGTGGTATCTTTTGTTTCAAACCGAATTTTCGCATGACTCTATCAAGATTATACATTTCAACAACATAAAAGAAAAGTAAAGGTGCCCTCATTCACCAAATAGCACGACCACTGCTGCAATACGCAGGCAAGTAAAGGTGTTATTTAAAGGTGGTACCTTACAGTCTCAGGATACGACTCCCAAATTACCTGAACTCATGGAAAACAACTTGAAATGAATAAAATTCTCATTTCACCATTTTACAAAAGGGTATTTGAAAAAAATTGATTAAGTGTATTTCTTACTTCATCAGGTGTTTGCATGTCAATCATTTCTCTGTATTTTGTTAGCACGTGCATTGATGCTCCTGTGGTCTCTAAGGCATGTCTCCACCTATAAAAACATGAAAAACAACACAATGCATGCATGAATTTACATGTAGATAAATAAACTCAATTTTTTTGACTTTGTTAAAAAATTGTAATTATCTATGACCAAATGGAGGTGGCAGAAATAAATCTTCATTTGTTATGATGTCGTTTCGAAAACCATTTCCCATTATTGGTGCAAGAAAAGGCAACCCGTCCCACGCCCATAGTTGCAATAATATTACTTGGACCTGCAATCTCGCTCCATCAATGTCAACGACTAGACACAATTGTCTATATAGGTGGGCCAAAGTTGCACTACCCCAACCGTATTTTCCTTCCGCCTCAATTTCCTCCAAAAATTGTAAATACGGTATGTGTACAAGATTGTTAGATTTTTCGCAAATAAAGTTCTTTCAAGAAGTTTTAAGATGTAAGCTCTTGCATAGCGTTGCACTTCTACGACCGCATTATTTGGAAGGTTTGGAAATCATCTTAAAAGTTGTCAAATTTGGATCCGACCTTCGATTTTGTTGTTTTCGGGGAATGGGAAGCCTAGTAGTCTTGAACATAAGGCATCGTAATCTTGTTCTACACGACCGGTGATTGGTAATCCATCGACAGGGTAACCCTAAAATTATTTTTACATCTTGTATGTAATAGTCATCTCGCCAATTGGAAATGAAATGTGTGAGTTTCGGCCTCCACCTCTCAATAAGTGTAATGAGATGTCAATCAATTCCTATGAAACCTATTAACGTCGTTCCATAAAACTCAGCTTCCTCGAGGTATCCAACTATGCGTTCATCAAGTGGGACCAATCGATGTAATGCCGCTAAATTACGCCTGATAGTCAATATACCAAGATCCTCCTATGCAAATAACATATAAGTCACATTAGTTCAAATTTAGCTACAAAGCTCTAAAAAAATGCAAACAGGCAAAAAGAAGTACTACCGGTCCATTCCAAACTCGAGTATATCTATATAGAGCCTGCATAGTCAACACTGAATCATCTATAGGTCCAGGGTCCATATCGCGCTTGAACCCCAAATCATTAACAATGTTTTCATTAATACAAAAAGCTAATGACAAAAATATCAACGATAAAGTTCATTCAAGAAACAATAAAATTAATATAAAAGTGGGTGATTAAACTTCATCAACTTCAATTAAAATAAAAATATGGTTTAATCGAAACAAAGTACATACACCACATAGTCATCAGGAAGTGAGCTAATATAAGAAAAATATGAGTGAATGTGAATGATAAGACTTGACACGCCTTTCACTATTAACCATTAGGTGTTTGTTCTTACCGACGACGAGAGCAAGTGTGCCTATTGTGTCTATCCTGCTTACACTTACTACATCACAACGTTGTTGGTGCTTCTCTCCATTCCTTCTCTCATGACTTGGTTGATTCGATTGCCTCTCCAATCCATCTCGCAAAACGTCTTGTTTGAGGACGACCTCTTTGACTCACTTTCGAGATGGATCAGCAAAGGTGTGTGAACTCTAGAGTTAGGCCAATAATATTCGTGAGGAGTGGGTTGGAAATTCGTAGCATAACATTGATCGTACATAGACAATCCGTAATATGACTCAATGTAATGACAAGGATCTATGGCAACACTAGCGCAACCGCTTGGACATGGGAACATGAAATGCCAAAACACGCCACTTCATACAAGTGCATATACTAGCCTCCAATTTCACCACTTGCTTGTTAAACCATTTTCTTAAATGATACCTATGTGTTGTAGTGATGACTTCAAATGTGTCATTTTCATGATTCACTAATGTTACATTGTGCCTTCATGCCGCCTTTCCTCAATGTGACAACTCATCAAGTGCGTACTTTGTGTACCTTTCGCCCCTTCCTAGGGCTGCACCTCTTTCGTTACGTCTTTTGTTAAAGTAAGCCATGACACGATAAAATGTTACTTGCACTAACGCGGTGACAGGGTAAAATCGTGCCCCTTTAAGGACACCATTAAAGCATTCTACATTTGTCAAAAAACTATGTAAATATTTGCTTGTAAATGTGGTATGAATCAAACACATTAAATAAATAATAGGATAAACATATAGACACAATTAATACCCGCTAGATTTGTAGTCATCCATCCTATCGAAATCCTTTGTCGTATGCGTTGGTCCATTGTGCTCGATCAAGATCATTAAACCACGCAATACTTTCTGCATTAATTTGTTGAAGTTCTTTCATGTATGCCTTAAATTTTCGAGGTTGATGTTGTGCACCGGCTAAGTACACCATATCGTTCAATTATTTGCTCTCAAATCTCATGTTGAAATTACTGCATATGTGACGAATGCAAATTATGTGTTGAGCTCTTTCATGGGTCCATCCATTTTGAGGATTATTCATTACCAACAATATACTAGGATGTCGATCAGAAATGACACATATATCATCTCGATCAGTCACATGATGTCGCAAACAAGCCATAAGCCATCCCCAGTTGTCTTGGCTTTCCACATCGACAATGGCAAATGCTAAGGGAAATATATGATTATTACTATCAACAACAGTGGCTATTAAGAGTTTTTGTTTGTATTTTCCATACAAGAATGTGCCATCAATTTGTATAATTGGTCTGCAATGTCTAAAACCTGTAATAGAATGTGCAAATGCTCAAAAAACCAACTTGAATACAACCTCATTGTTGGCATTAGGTTCGTCATGCCTCCAATCCACACGTGTCCCTGGATTGCTTTCTTAAAGAACGATCATCCACCGCGACAACATTTTATATGATTCTTCCCAATCTCAAAAGATTTTAGCAATTGCCTTTTTTTGGCCAACCAAATTTTCTTGTAATGAACATCATAACTAAATTTGTCCTTGATGATTTGATGAAGAATTGGAACTAAGATGGACGGATCTCTTTTCACCACATTTTCAATTTCACGACATATAACGATGGAGTCCAAATGAGCATGGTCCTTGGATAGTTTTGCATTGATACATGTATGTGATCCGCATATTTACTTATCTCAAACATTCCATGCGCTTTTCTTTTTGAACACCGCAACCTCCAATCACATCCATCTGAATGTTTCTTACAATGGACAGCCCACACACTGGGTGTTGAATGAGTTACCACAATTGCCTGTGTCCTTTAATGTTGTACAATTTCACAGCATGTTGGATATTTACCTTAGAAAGGAACCGCATTCCTACATGAAATTTTGATGCCTTATTCCATAAAGTCTTAGAAGGAATCATTGCATTCTCATGGATAGGTTGCATTACTTTACTACTCAATTCCATAAATACGAGATGAAGGTACGACAAATTCATCTACACCCACATGGGCATCATCAATTCCAAGAGCCTCTTGATCGAAGAAATAATCGTTTCCAACTTCGTTCAAGATTGGAGAACAAGATAATGAGTCATCCTCTATGACTCGATTTAATGTATCTCGAATTATGCTATCATCAATATGATGAGCATCAACCCCTACATCATCGACATCATCATCCCTACTATCTTCATTAGTATTCCCATCACTACCACAATAGCCATCATCGTCTGTATTCACACCATCACAGAACGAGCCTCCTCGTCTACATCGGGATTTAAAGTCATCAAAGGCGATGCATAATGATTATGTTCAAATATTGGTTTATTACTAGGCCTCGCACTTACCACTATGTTACAATTGGAGCTAGTATATGATTGCCTTAACTAAATCTAAAAATAGCTACATACAATTTTTTGGTGGAAATTCTACCATAATCTCTCAAGCATCTTTCAGAGTTGATTCATCAACTATTCGCAGGGACATAGTTGTACGTTCCAGGTTCCAATGTACAGGATATCTATATATCATATTTAATATCATTTTTCATTGTCTATCTCCAAAGAATTATAGATAAAACTCACAAGTTCCTCGTACCTTAAACTCAACTTCGATCCGAGATGTCAAATAGGCGGTGTTGTGTACGAAATCCCAGATGGACCATCAACCATGGCACCATTCATATAGCACATTAAAGTTACTCTTCGATCAACCATTATGGAATATATATATATATATAATATATATTTTTAGCCAATAGAAGTGATGATAATTAATGCACTCACTTAGCACATATAAACTTAACAAGCTCCAACGTGTATTTGAACTTTATTTTATTTAAGTCCCTAATTTTATTCAAAAAAGGAATTAACTACTAATCAATTTTAAAATAAAAAATTACACAATTGATGCAAACAATAGAACAAGGATGTAAAGAATCATCTTTTAGTATCTTTACAATTTACTGAGAAAGAAAAAAATTGTAGTTTTGAGAGGTAAAAAGGTTTTCCAAACAAACTACAATGTTTCTCAAAACGAGCCAAAGCCATGATAATCATTCAATGCCTTTCTTTATAATTTAAATATTAAAGACTATGGAGCATTGATCATAGTTTATTTTCGTTTCTTTTCTTTTTCTTTTTCTTTTTCTTTTTCTTTTTCTACATCTTGCCACTTTAATTATACAATATACTATATTGTTTAAGTTGTTTGTTCAAGTGGTTCAAGGCATTATATAAATATTGCACCAACGAACCCGAGACTACAAAAGTCCCAATTAATTCATCATGCATGGACAAGAAAGTTGACAATGGTGGAAGATATAATGCTCTTATACATTAGTGCACTATTTCGGTTATTGACTTGTGTCATGTATTGATACATTTTCTTATTTTATACAATTTATTCACTTTGAGACAAAGAAAAAAAAATCAATGAAATTAAAAACTACACAAGACCAATGCACACTTTTATTCATCAATTAAGCAT